>OY776112.1:348296386-349496386 GCA_963675035.1 Allygus modestus
CTAACCTGCCTTCGACCTCTTTATGGTTATACTCTCTGGTATTCTCCATGAGTCTTCCTGATAGAGCAAGGAAGGCCTTGTTTTATTACGATAATTGACCTTGTTTTAAATAATGACAGAAAAGTATGTTACAAGTAGGCTAATATTTCTTTATGCGCTGGACGAAGCAATAACTTTTAAGATCACTGGGTGGGACAAATAATAGAGGGCTACTTGCTCAAACACCGCATCTATACAAGAATAACTAAGAATCAGTAAAAAAATCTAACTAGTACAACACTAATTTGGGACTTGATCTTACAAGGGACATTTCACCATTTGCTTCTAAGGTGAGAAGAGAAATCGAATAAACTAAATATATGTAAGACGTAAGGGTGACCTTTAACTGTAGATCTTTCTCGGTAGTTCTTACTGTCCCTTTATCAGAATAATTTACTGTTATCTTTTTATGACTAAAAAAATATAGTTCTTCAGTTGGTATTTACTAAATACTAAACCAAAACTTTACTTTAATAATTGTTTTAGAATCAACATAAATTATTTTTCAGAAATTAATACAAAAGCGCTTTTAAAACTACGTAATATATTTTTTTAAATGATTGGGAAGTGAGAGCCATTAAATTAAATCCTTGCTCTGTATGTTTTTTTCTGGTTTACAAAAAGTGTTGACCATGAACCGAGGGTGTTGATTTTTGATTGATTGAAGAACATTTATTTCGGAAAGCAATAAAGCTTAATTTGATCAGGGATACAACAAAATATGGGGAGTGAAACCCAGGCCATCCATAGCCCAATATTAAAATTAACACCAGTCTTATGGGAATGTAAGCACTATACCTTGTACACTACAATATCTAAATGACAAAATTTAGGGTTTACACAGAAATTACAGTTAGTAAACTAAACTATTCCTTCGTTGAACATGTATATTAAATGGAAATTCAGTAAAATAAGATTAAATGTTAATATAGAAAAGGTATATATTCTCTTGGCACCAGTATGTGGTAGAACATTGAACCAGGGGTTATGGTAGGCCTGTTATAAGGGAATGATGTCACACCAAGGTCAAGTTCATTATCAGCTGAGATAACAAACAGATTCCTCTGCCAGCTGCATAATATCATGCCAAATCAACTGCCAATATTTACTTATCATTTAGTAGCAATTTTCCTATTCATGAATCCAAATACGGTTTTAGAGATTGTAAATTTTTGTAGTTTATAGATTTAATGGATTAATAAAATTATGTTTTGACCGTACAAGTATAAAGCTAAATTTACTAACAGAGTCTGAAACAAAATTTGGCAATTATTATGTAAAGGCATTAACAATCGTAAATACCAAATTCTTTTTACTCCGATTGTTGAAATGGTTATTTAAGTGATAAATATATTTGGATCATTCTCTTCCAAAATGTTGAAGAAATTGCCATTGCCTTTCAAACTCATAAAATCAAAAACATGGTGTTTTCGACATGCTTTGAAAGCTGCAGTGAAAACACAACCTAAAATTTATAAAAAAGTTGCACTGTTCTACTACAATCTGGTTCCAGCATCTTTCTTGCATAAACTATCATGAGGCATTATCTGTCAAGGAACATTTACCTTCTTGGAACAAATAAAAAAAACTATGAAAGGAAAGGGATGGCAGAGAACTTACCCATTGAGAAGTGTATAAATCAACAGGAAAGATAAAGTTACACAAATATACATAACAACAAATAATTTCCATGAAAACTTGTCCATTTTTCATCAGTCTAGGAAGTGTTGTCTGGTCTAAAATGGAAGCAGGCTTGCCAACTTAATCACTTAACTTTTTACACTATTATTTATGCTATTACTATATAAATTCAAGTTCTTGAATTTGTATACAAGAATTGTGAATGTGTATATGTATAAGGAATGTATATATTTAGAATTTGAATTTATGATAATTGTATAGGTGCATAGTGAAAGTATTTGTGTGACTTTTGCCAGTGATTTATCTTTCCTGTTGATTCTTCACACTTCTCAATGGGCAAATTCTCTGGCATCCCTTTCCTTTTATAGTGTTTTCTGTATCTTGGCCTAGAGCCACCCTAACGTAAAACCCAGTAGATATATAGTCAGTGATGTCATTCAACTTATATTGTTATATACTTGTTGACTAAAGTTATATTCATTCCATATCATCTGTGGATGGTGGTAGAGGTATGTCCAGCTGTCCAGCCTGCCACAGTGGCGGATACAGGTTTTAGGGTGGATTATAAATGAAAAAAAAAAATTATAAACTCAAAATGTAATAACCTTTAAAGTGAAAAATGGGTAAAATACCTAAAGGTCTGAGGTTTTTTGGGGGGGTCATGACCCCCATGACCTTCCTCTTGTATCCGCCATGCCATTCATCCAAAGCTCTTCTCCCATTGGCCATGCCATTCATCCAAAGCTCTTCTCCCATTGATGCCACTTTACTGATCAGAGGAAGTAAGCAGGTTGGTAACTAGTTGTTGTCCTTTAACTAAGTAATAGTATGCATCATGGACCTCCTTACTGAAATTTCACTTCTTTTTTTGTAAAAATGTCCTTATTCTGGGTCCTACTTTTGGGCAACACAAACCTTGTTCATGCGGAGACTACAGTGGAACCTCGATTAATCGTCACCTTCGGGACCGGGACTGTGATGGATAACTGAATAGACGGATAGTAGAAGTCATTATATAAACGTGAATATTAACTAAATTTAAAAAGTTTGGGAGAGAAATGAACCTGTGTACTAAAAGGATAATACTTCCCAGTACATAAATATTTATGTTGTTTTAAATAACATATAATAGCTCATAGAGACGCTCGGCCACTGCCGTATGGCGCAAATCCTGATGCTAATAAATAGTAATATTGTCATAGATGGACGACCTATAACAGAGAGTGACGGTTGATCGAGGTTTTACTGTATTTGAAATGTTCAGCTGGTTTTTCAACTTTGTCATAGTTTTTTTGATACATTCACACATAATATATCACACACTCCTGATATTCCGCGTCGCAGAACCACACAAATGTTCCGCGAAGTATCGGGAGTGAGAGAGACCATGTTTTGTGTGTTTTTGTAGAAAACTTTCGACTAAGTTGAAAATCCAGCTGAAAAATGGAAATAAGCCTCCGCATGAACAAAATGAGAAGGTGAGAGTTGCTTAAAAAGTAGGACCTGGAATATTCGTGCCTCACATGTTATTCATAACAGAAAATTTCCATTGTAGGTGTATCTAGGTACATGAAATTAATTACACTTCTGTTGGAGGGAATATTACATTGTTAAACACATTTCTTTTGCATCCATATTACAGTGAAACTGTAATTTTAAATAACTTAATGCACAACATACAACTTTCTAGTTTGCAACTGTAGCACAGTGACAACTGATGTAGACCCTGTGAGATGCGGGAAAGGCCGAGTAACTCACTAGCACTTCCATGGATAACCCAGGAAGCAATTGAAATTGAACTATAACTCGCGTCATGCCTGCAATTTGATGACACTACACAAGGTCACGACAGTTCCGAGGTTATCGCTGAGATTTCACAGGCGCTGGACTGTTTTTGGCTACGTTTTAGTACTTTTATACATTTTTATCCGCCTCGGTCAACTAATCCGGATAACCTGGAATCTAGAATAATTGAGTCACAATAACCTGGACTTTACTAAAGAATTCATATATGTTCTAGCTAAAAACTCCTAGGCATGAACAACTTACTTAATGATGATTGCAGCCAATTCTTGCCATTTAACACACTCTGAGCGGTTACGCAGAATCAGGACATGTGATACAACAATGTATTGAATAAAGAGATGTTGAATTTGGAAAAAATTACATTTTAGCGAATTTCCCCTATAGGGAAGAAGCTATTACCGTAGTCGGCATGGTAAGACCTAGGCCCGGGACCATGATAACTTTTCGTTTTGAGGTCCCCAGACCCCAAAAACACCATTTGTTTGAAACTGTATATATATATATATATATATATATATATATATATGTGTGTGTCCGTGGGTGCGATAACTCTCGTAAAAAAGGTCCGATTTTTATGAAATTTGGTACAAACGTGTAAAGCAGCATTTATGACTTTAAGTTCGAAAACCAGACGGATCGACCTACCCGAAGGGGTATTTTGTACCCCAAAAATGGGTTTTTTGAGTTTTTTACATAAAATTTTTGAAAAAGTAAAATTTTATTTTTTTCCATTGGAATCAGCTTAAAAAGACGCACAATTTGATGTTTTAATCATTGCTCTACGTCAATTGGTTACTGAGATATTGAAAGTGCTAAACACAGTACGTTGTCCAATGTTATTCTTATGGAGGATAAGAAAAATTGTATATCTCGCTTATTTATCAACTTATCCTGACGAAACTTGGTATATTGCTTCATTTCATTGTGGTCTATTGATATTTGCACAAAAACCCATTTTTCCCCCGATAGTTCCCGTAGCAGCAAACCTGCATACTCAGCCCCATGTTATTCTTATGAAGAATAATTAACGTGTTATCTCCTTTAATTATGAACATAAATTAATAGAACTTGGTATGTGGCTTTACCTAGTTGAGTTATATTGATATTTGTATAAAAGCCCATTTTTAGTGTTCCTTATTTCAGCAAACCTACATACTCAGCCGCCATGTTATTCTTGTGGAGAATAATTAAAATGTCACAAACCCAGAATGTATATTGAATGTATTGTATGTCTATTTATGAATGTATATTGATGAAACTTGGTATGTGGCTTTATGTGGTATTAAGTTAAATTAATATGCATTGGAAATTCGCTGAGTATGCAGGTTTGCTGCTACGGGGGTATTCATATTTACTCCAGCAAACGTGTTAACTGGAGATAGTTAACCTTTCAATGGCTAAAGTGAACATGATACAGTAAAACCTCGATCAACCGTCACTCTGTTATCCGGCGCCCGTCTATGAGAATTTAAAGATTTATTAGCGTCGGGATTTGCGCCATACAGCAGCTATTATGTTGAGCAGTGACTTAATTATAAATTATTTTAATTATAAATATTATTATGCCATATTTATATAATTATAAAAGTGACATAATTATGATGACATTTCTATTATCCATCTACTCAGTTATCCGTCACAGTCCTGGTCCCGAATAAGACAGATAATAGGGGTTCCACTGTACGTCATCCAGGGTTTCTATGCATACACTGAAAAAAACGATTGAATTTAAATAAAAAAAATAATGATTGAAGGGGGAGTTTAATGACAAAAGGACATTGAAAGAGTGTTGCTATCTGATGCAGTTCAGCTTTCTTGTTATGCGGATAAAAACTAAACAGTTAAAATAATCTGTTCAAATTGAAATCCTGTCTCAAATCTGATTTTAAGAGGGCGTACCAGTTACAAAACTTTTAACGTTTCTAACTGCCTCCCCCATAAGGCCAATGTTTACTTTCAAAGCCCGTGTCATGCGATATCGTAGATTTATGGCTCATTTTAAAGAGTAAAAAACACTAGCAATTTCAGAGAGAAAATTTTTGATAAAAACTTTCCCTGACTTCTATAAAATAGTAAGCATTTTCCCTGACTTTCAGCTTCAGCGTCTGTTCTGACTTTCAATGCATTTTATTTTTAATACAATGTGATTCCCCTTCACTTTTAAATTATTTTTGATTCCCTTCTTGACCCAAAACCGATTTCCTGGCTTTTCAATTTTGAAAGAATCCTGTTGAAGCAAAACTAGAGTTATGACTCAATGATACAATTACAACTTGATGGAAATGTCATTTAATAATAGATACACAGAAACCAGAAGTTTTAATGATAAAAAAGATATTACGTGACACTGAAACGACAAGTACTATCTCACAAGAGCCTGTAATGAAAAAATTCACCTAACAGTAACCTACAAAAGCACACTAGGTATATAAATATTCTATACAAAAGCAATTTACTAATAATAAAACTGTTACTTTATTACATTACTCCTACTATAAATTACGTACTTAATATTAACAAATACCTTCACTGAATATCTTACTATAAATAATATAATTCACTTAAATATATATTATTAAAACGCACACTTTCTTATTTTACATTAAGTAGGTTTAATTTATGTACAGAAGGAGCGAGTTAAAGCTATTTATAGAAATGCAGTAGGATTTTAATTAGAATCATATCCAAACGATTAAGGTATAAATCACAATAGCTAGGACTAATTTCAATTTATACATAAAAAGGTTTATTCTTTATATCGACTTGTATCATCCACCAACATTTCAATCGTTGCCAACTAATTGTACTTCAAAATAACTTCAAGACATGTAAAATTATCTTATACTATTTAGCAAACAAAAATCGTTATATACATAAATAATTAATTTAAACTATTGATATAATAATATTACCAAGAACGAAAGAGGCGAGCTTGGCTCTGGTTAGTGCATCTTTGGACAAGGCAAACGGTTTAAATGGCTCAAATTCTAGCTGTTTTTGAAAAATGTTTCAATTAATCGTACTTGCAGTCAAATTTGTTTTTATGCCTTCCGACTTATATTAAAATTTAATCATATCAAAATTATTTTCTAATGTTATTAAGCAACATAATTCGTTCTGCCAAATCAAAAATTGCTGAAAATGTCTAGTTTTAAACTACTGAGTAAAACAAAACACAGAATCTTTGACAGAGAATACACCACTGCAATGTCTGGGACATCTTTCACATATAATAACTGTAGCACATTCACAAATATAATTGAACACAAGGAACTTTCTAAACTAATGCATTACATAAACTATTTTAATAATACAAATTTGCATAAAAAATTGATATTTTGTCATATAGTGACAGCAGTGATCATAGTAAAATAATAAGATTAAGTGGTAAACAACCTATTTAGATTTTATAAATAATTGACTGTAACTAAGAGAGAAGTATCGCTTAGTTATTTGGTTCTAAAAATAACAACATAATACAACTTTGTGCTAGTAAAACAAGGATAAACTGTACACCTGAATAAAGTTTGTGAGCGTATACTATTTTGTAGACGTTATAACATGAGTCAAAACTGGAAATATGGCTATTTGAAAATGTTTGGGATTCACTTGGTTTTTCTGAAGTACCTTATGACACAATATATTAGTAACAGCTGACTGGGTTTTAATATGTAAAACAGGCACAGCAAATGGTAAACCAAAATCGAGTCTTTCCAAAATGTTGTAATAATTTCTTTCCATTTTCTAGTTTTGATGCAGTAATGTCATATTGCCTTAATATTTTGTCTACAACTTTAAAACTTGCTATGTAAAACTCTGCGCATGAAAATGTTTTAAAACATTGTTAATTCTTCCGACTATCTTACGTTATGTATTGTGTCACGTTTTGACAGAACAAATTTGATTTGTTCCATTATTTTGTAATAAACCAAGATAAAAGAAACAAAATAAATACGGTATTTTTTGTTACAAGTGAAGTGTAACAAAATTATGATTAATATAGCTTGGATTACAATAAAAATAGTAAACACGAATATTGTAAGGCAATTGGTCAATGAGGAAACACAATCAATTTGTCGTGAATTATATCAGAATTAAGTAATGCCCATTCTCTTAAAATATACAAACATACGTAGTCTACAACATATGAGAAAGATATATATCCTCTTGTATAACAGACAACAAAAAGTTGAAAGAATTTTAACAAATTTAGAACTATACCAAAAACGTGTAAAATACTATAAGATGAGATAAAATAGCTCAAAACAACCGATAAAAGATATGCCTGACAACAAAATACTTAGAATCCAAAAACCATTCACATTCTTTACATATTATTGACATATGAAAAATATATAAATATTATTTAGAATATTACAAAACAGTATATACACGTAATGTACACGACCGAACCTCTACAGCACCTAAGGGCAGTTTGTACGTTTCTCGACTTACAGTTAAGTTCACCGTTAAAACTACTCGTGGAGCTCCTTCGACCGAACAGGAACACAAAAGGAGAAAAATATCACAAGAGAAAATAACAACACTGTTACTATGAAGCACTCAAAAATACACTTGTTTACAAATTTAAATTACGCTAAATAAAAAGCAAAAAGCATTTACATTGGTCAAGTTGTCCATCACTAAAATCAGATTACTGCTGAGAGTATATTAAACTGGCTGAACGTTGGGCTGCTTGGGGTCGTTCCTGCTCCACGGAGCTTCATTACAAGATTCCTGTAAACAAAAAATGTGATCATTATAACTCGGCACACTTGTGGATGAAATTAAAAATATCTTACAACAGGTATGCCGCACAAAAATAGACTAAAAATTCACGATCAATCTTAATCATAGAGAAATTATCTAGGTGTTAACTGCAACAGGAGGAACAAAGATATGATGCAGTTTTTACCACAGCCCCTGTCTATATGACGGACAGACAAACTACAATCGTTCCCCCTGCTCTTCATCCCCACATCAGCCTTTGGTCTTTATAGAGGGTGAATGCGAGTGATTTCTTCTCACTCAATTCACTTCCTCTCAATGGAGCGAATGTGCAGTGTTCATTCGCTTATCAACCATATGTTCAAGATTCAATAAACACAGCTACTTTACACTACACCGAAATTCATTTTCTGAAAACCGAGTTTGACATATCAAGATAATAAAAACAAAATTTAATAAATAGATTTTTATTTTATTTAAAAATTATTTGGATGTTAATTATCACTTAAGTGTTTAAAACTACACAGGGTTTGGAGTGTGGGAAGTAACTCGTCCTTCAATCAAGAAACCCTGTTGTTATTGCTGGATTAGGAAACCCCAGCTGAGCTGCTAGGCACGTCTTCCACAAGCGAGGATTTTGCGCAGGTTACTGGAATGATAGGATATTAAGGAAAAGAAAGGGTGGAATGGGTCACAGTCAAATTGACCTTTCAAAGGGCCAACTCCCGTGCTCCTGTGACAGCTGCGATCAGGCTAAAACAGGCAGACCCGCTCTGCCCTCCAACTGGCCAACTCAACTGACAAGGTATCCATGTGCAACAACCGCGGACCATATTCTCGGGACGATCTGTTCCCGTCCACTGCAGAATGCAGGGACCACAGGTGAAAGGGAAGCTAGTCCTAATGGACAGCCAAAAGACTTAAGACAACTTGATTCGCTGTACCCAATGTCAGCATACCAGTTTGCAGGTTGTCCTGGGACACTTGTGCCTCAAACAAACACACCACTAACCGAAGTTGAGTGGCCACAGCGAGCGCAGGTGCGGCAGGTCTAGGAGGCAGGTCTAGGGCCTAGAGCCTCGGGCGGCCTCCTCCAACGCCCGCACCTTCAGCTCCCTCTCGCGTTGTTGTCTGGAACACATCCCACATGAGACCAGGTCACATTGCTCGACACAGTGGCAGATAATCCTAACATTTGTTGCCAGCTCTATTGTTCTGCAAATTGTCACTGATGTGATAACTTTGTATTACAATTTTAACTTTGATTATAAGTTATGACGTTTATGATCAATGACAAAATCATGATAAACTCCTATTGCTGTTTAAAAACTTAAATAAATAAACTGACAGCTGTCATGCATTATGGCGCTTATGCTTCTTCAGCATAACTGTTACATATTCTGACCAATTCTGGCATGATTCACAACTGATCAGTGCTTCATCATATACTTTTTGTAAAAGATACAGCAGGTAGTAAAATTACATAGTAAACAGAAATAGCACAAACCATTCACAGTTCTCCCAAACTATAATATAATGCAATAACAGAGTTTACTAAGGGTTTTGAATTTAATTAAATTTATTCAATGTTCTTGCATTGATTTTTTCCAAGTGTAAATTTTCCAGTCAATAGGAATTTGTGACACGTTTTTACAGATTTTCAAAGTTGGCCATCCTGCCTGCCCACATGATGCCTGTAGCGTTTGTTTACTTACTAATTCCTCATGGTGTTTTTGATTGTGAGACACATCGAAACTATTGTCCTTTACTTTTTAGTGAATATTTAGTCATGCAAAGTTTGAATACTCACGTCATGTATGTGAGACAGTCGGTCTATCGCAAAAATATCATATACAACTTTACTACAGACCGACGTCACGCATACGTGACGCAATAAAAATGCTAAAATAGCACTGAAATATTATTTTAATGCTACTTTTATGAGTAAATATATATATATATTCTAATTCAAAACATATAAAAATACGGCAAAACAATTCGGTCTTTGGGTTACAATTGGTCACAATGACTTGGTCTATGGTGAGAGTTTCGTCTATTGGATTTGGTCTGCTGGGAACTCCCGGCAACCCGAATTCCGGACCGTCGGTAGCCAACGTGTTAACTAACTAACAAATATAATCTAATTCTGAAATATGCAGTACATTCTTTATGGTATAAATGATTGAAAATTTATAGGAAGCTTTCTGGAGTCACTTTTACAGTGTTCAGCACTTCCTTTATAAGTCTGTGCTATTAGCACTTGAGTAGTTTATAGTGCTTCGCACAGCTCATTACAATTCCTGCTGTAACAACTACATCTGTTTAAGTAATTATCTGACCCAGTAAACCTATCGCCCATAAGAATAACATTGTAACTTTAAAGGTCACTGGGGTGGAGCCCTAAGGGATTGCTAAGATAGGCCTAATGTAGCCCAGATATATTATTTACCTACATGCAAATTTTCAGCTCGATTGGTTCAGTAGTTTTTTATTAAAAAGAAACATACAAGTCAACAGACAAACACCACCTTTCTTTTATAAATGTATAGGATTGTTAACATTTCAATCTCCAACAGCACAGCCTCTATTACTTATATTATAAAGAAAAGGTGGTTTCTGTCTGTGTATCTGTCTGCTGTTCCGGGTAAACACAAAAACTACTGAACCGACCGGGCTGAAACTTTACACAAAGGTAGATCTTGAACCCGTGCAACACACAGGCCTATTCACTTCCTCAAAATCCCCTCGGGCTACGCCCCGTGAACGTCTTAAGTTTCAATAACATTTCAGAAGAAAGTAAACATACAGAAACTGTAATGCGAACAGCTGTGGACACTTCCATTTGACAGATAAAAGAGCAGAAGCAAGAACAGCTGTTTCAAGCTAACGTATAACACAGTTATTAGTTCTAACATCAGCTAGTTACTTATATTACAACAATAAGTAATCAGTACATAATAAATATTAACAGTATTCAAGCGTTATGAATCATGGCCAACTGTTAAAATTCAACAATAAACGAGAACAAACCATTCTGAAGTTAAAAGTTACTGGTCCAAAGACATCCATTACTAACTCAAGCAAAATGTTCAATTAATTTTCATTGTGAAGTGAAAAATGTTCTTCCAAAATTGTAAAAAGATTATGTAAAATTACATCATAGTTTGTTTTGAAAATTAATTATATTTTAATTTAAGTTATTATTTTAGATAATAATATTTCTCAGTATGTTATAGAACAATTTCATACAAATTGACATCAGTTTATATAATTAGTATTCTTAAATGCAAATATTTGAGCAGTATACACACACAAATCTCTATTCAGCATCCCTTAACCAACTGACTGCATCCAAATCAGCTGTTAATATGCTTAATTAATAACTCACAGGACTGATAGAAAAAGTAAATTTTACTTTCTGCTGTAAGGCAAGTTATTTAGGTAAATACAAATTAATGCAATTTTTGGCAAAACTGTTTCCTTGGTTTAAATCAAACATTAACTATTAAGTTGGCAGGAAACAATATTAAATTTTGATCTGCAGGGACATTCCTCCAAATCTTTCATTTTAGGAAGTTTTAAAATACAGTACCTAAAACTCCGCTTAACTGGACCTTGCTAAACCAAAACCCGGGTTAACCGAAACGGTCTACAAGAAATAGACAATCAGTAATAGAGAAGATAAGTCCAGCGTACGATTCATGGCGGACCGAGAGATTGTCCGCAGCGGCGGTCACTGAACTTAGGGGTTGTTTTGACGGGTTTTAACCTTGATCCGGGTGCGAGAGGGTGGAGGGTTGACCCATACTGCATTTTCTGCATTCCTATATCGTACTGAAGGATCAGTGTGCTGCAAACTACAAGATGTTTGTATATTTTTTCCAATTTAACCTTGAAATACCAACAATTGATTATCGGAAAAATTGGGTTATCCGGAACGGTCCCGCCTCCATTATTTCGGTGAAGCGGGGTTTTACTGTATGCTAGATAATAAATTTTATTGATAAGAAGGTGAAAAATAATGTAATTATTTGGGATTTCCAACTCCAACAGAACAAAAACAAAACAAATATCAGGCTTTTCAAACTAAAACACTTGTTATCGATGAGGTAGCAAGATCACTAGAAAACTGAAGTAGGTCAAATTCATAACAAACAAAAACAAAACAATTAAACTTATGAACAAAACCCAAAAAACTTCATATAGCCTATATAGAGATGTTTAGTCTATTAACTGAAAAAACAAAATGGAGCCGGGTCCAGTATAAAGGTATTATTGTAATTATGTCCCAAAGTTTTAACCTGTCGTAGCCTGTCTCGTCAAAAACAGACTGTGAATACATGGGAAAACTGTTTTTAACTGGAGTTGAGCAGTGAAGGTAATCTTCAAAATTATCTTTAATTATTGAGTTTTATGAAAGTATTACGGGATATATGGGCTATTGACAAAAAAACTCTAATGAAAAATAATATATAAAGATTGTTTTACTAAAAAACAAGAGTATCTTAAGGTGAGCTAACACATTCAAAATTTATCCATTAAAAAGAATTACAAAAATGTCGTCATACATAATAGAACACACGAAAATTAGGAAAAAACCACAAACAAGTATCAGTATGCAAGCGTGGAATGAATTAAAAACATTGTTTGTAATTAATACCCCTCTGTTAATACTTTGTACTTTGAGGATTAACAATTATTAAGGTTGAATATTTCATTACTAGTGCCGAAAGTGGCCTTTTCCGGCACGTGATTATGATTTCCATAGCCAAGTGCGGAAATTCGATTAAGTGCCAGAAAAACACTTTAGATACGAGTTATGAACGATATTTTTCATCACAGCGTAAATAATAATAATAATAATGAAACATCTTTTTCAGACATTTTTATCAGGTTTCATGAGTAAAATTTCCTACAGCGTAATGACAATAGTTTTTACATTGTGTTTACGTTAATCTAGTAATTAGATTAATAAGAACAGCTGATTTTGAAACTAAATGAATAAAAACAGCTGATTTTGAATAACACTGCTACTGGTAGACGCAGCAAGCTCTTTGCGCTATTTGTGTGAGAATAACTAATAACAGTGCGGAAAAAAGCATCAATTTCAGTGCTCATAGATGAAATGGAAAATAGCTACTTTCGGCAGAGTGTTATGAAAATATTTCCCCCACCTACTATGTAAACTCAAATTTTACTCCTTATAATGAAGGAGTAAAGTGATACTTTGTCTCCCGTGGGAGACAAAATAAACCCATAAGAATAACATTGACAATCTGGCAACCCAGTGCAGTGAAAAAATGGCAACGCTGTAGCTATAACATGCGGAACAGAACGCTTAGCTGATATTTCGCTGCAATAATTAACATTCCGAATTCCGAGGTTAGTTATTACACATTACGCAACCAAAATGGACAGCGATTAAGAATACTCATCATCGCCGATTGTGGGGTGGGGGAAAAAAGTTGTGTGTATTACGGGAGTAAAGTACATTGTCTCTCTCAGGAAAATTGTCGCCCTCACCCACGGCGTCGGGCGCCAACAATTTCCCTCAGGGAGACAAAGTTGCACTTCACTCCCTTAACAAACAAATAACTGTTACAATTATTTCTTAAAAGAGGTAAACTGACCGATTTAATGATAAAAATATAATCATGATTCAGATTCAATTATACAACATCAAACAAGCCGTTAACTTAGAACTGTTATTATGTAATCGGTATCTAAACACTGATATCCATGAACACTAGACAAGAATAATCCCCGGATCCCTAACCGTTAGACTATATTCCCGACATTCCCCCGGACTGAGCCTCAGTGATGGGATGAGTGATCGGTTAGTGGCGACTAGCAGACCACACACAGACTCTGGGGCTTACGTGACATTTACATTGTATTCCAATAGTGAACACTGTACCGTAAATACTCCTCGTGGTGGGCGACCAGGGAGGGGTGGGGGAACCTCTCCCGCTCCAGCAGCATCTGCCGCTGAAGGTGCTCGTGAGCCGCGGCCTGCAACAGACAACAGACAACTCTATATAACAACTGTCTACTGGAACACACACTCTATATCAACATCTGCCGCTGAAAGTGCTCGTGAGCCGCGGCCAGCAACAAACAACTCTATATAACAACTGTCTACTGGAACACACACTGTATACAACATCTGCCGCTGAAGGTGCTCTTGAGCCGCGGCCAGCAACAAACAACTCTGTATAACAACTGTCTACTGGAACATACACTCTATACAACATCTACCACTGAAGGTGCTCGTGAGCCGCGGCCCGCAACAGACAACTCTATATAACAACTGTCTACTGGAACACACACTGTATACAACATCTGCCGCTGAAGGTGCTCTTGAGCCGCGGCCAGCAACAAACAACTCTGTATAACAACTGTCTACTGGAACATACACTCTATACAACATCTACCACTGAAGGTGCTCGTGAGCCGCGGCCCGCAACAGACAACTCTATATAACAACTGTCTACTGGAACACACACTGTATACATCTGCCGCTGAAGGTGCTCTTGAGCCGCGGCCAGCAACAAACAACTCTGTATAACAACTGTCTACTGGAACATACACTCTATACAACATCTACCACTGAAGGTGCTCGTGAGCCGCGGCCCGCAACAGACAACTCTATATAACATCTGTCTACTGGAACACACACTATACAACATCTGCCGCTGAAGGTGCTCGTGAGGCACGATTCCTTTTCTTAATAGAAAGGTCTCTGGTGTCAGAACAAAGCCAGCGTCAGTCAGAGCGAACACACAACTTTATTCAACATTTGACCTCTGAATGTGTTTAGGGACTGTGTTGTACAGATTTCTGGCAAATACAAGTGTCCCTTTTCCAACAACAAATATATAAATTCTCACAATTCTTCATTTAGGTGGCAATGGCAGTCTATTTGTACTGTAGCTTTCAGAAACCAAGCAAAACCAGAAAAACCTGGTTCACTATTTTATTTGGCTAGTGATTTCCCTGACCAATAAAGTTAGTTTTCCCTGACCCTCGACTCGGAATACATTTAACAAAATGATTTTTTTACCAGCCTCCACCTTACCTTAGCTGTTCAACACTCTCCTGTTTATTATATCATTTTATGTTTACAGTTTGTTTTGCCTTATTTTTACACTTCTTCTTTGTTGCACAATACAAACCAATTTCACTAAAATCGGATAAGATTTGATTTTTGCACAGTATTGTGTTGCATTTACAATTAAATTAAATATCTCCCAAACTTGTATAAAATATCAATCATTTCCCCTGACTCGGCATTCCTCCAACATTTTTCCTTGTCTTTCCCTAACTTTTTCAAAATTCCTTGACTTTCCAGGAAGTGTGAACCATGATTCAGTCGCTACAAACTGTATAAACCAACTAAAGTATTCAATTGGTTTTCACCCAATTGACACGAGAATGTTCATGTTCCGTTACCTGGTGGGCCAGCTGGTCAGCGTAGGGGCGAGCTAGCAGCTCTGAGGGGTGGTGCATGGCGAGGGCGGCCTCCCTGGGGGGCAACAGGCTGGGCCGGGGGTAGCCTCCACTGCCACTTGCTGGGGACAACACAATGTGTCAACGACCAACTCCACAGTCAGAAGAACAATCAACATCTATTGATTCTACAACATTTTTGGACAGTAGACTCTCAGAAATCCAGATTTCTGGAGGGGGGCATGAATTATCAACCCCGCCTTCATAGTGAACAATTATGACAATATGCGTTTATGTGCTAATACAAGAGTAGCTTCCAGAAGAAAAATAGAAACACTCCGTAATATAGCAGAATCTCGATAATCCGTCACCAATGGGACCAAGAGCATAGTCGGAACACAACAAAGGTCGGATTACTCTAATCTACATATGTAATTCTGTAAGCGAATCGGTCCCCACGACATATCGCAAGCTAGAAACACTCCGTAATATAGCAGAATCTCGATAATCCGTCACCAATGGGACCAAGAGCATAGTCGGAACACAACAAAGGTCGGATTACTCTAAGCTACATATGTAATTCTGTAAGCGAATCGGTCCCCACGACATATCGCAAGCTAGAAACACTCCGTAATACAGCAGAATCTCGATAATCCGTCACCAATGGGACCAAGAGCATAGTCGGAACACAACAAAGGTCGGATTACTCTAATCTACATATGTAATTCTGTAAGCGAATCGGTCCCCACGACATATCGCAAGCTAGAAACACTCCGTAATATAGCAGAATCTCGATAATCCGTCACCAATGGGACCAAGAGCATAGTCGGAACACAACAAAGGTCGGATTACTCTAATCTACATATGTAATTCTGTAAGCGAATCGGTCCCCACGACATATCGCAAGCTAGAAACACTCCGTAATACAGCAGAATCTCGATAATCCGTCACCAATGGGACCAAGAGCATAGTCGGAACACAACAAAGGTCGGATTACTCTAATCTACATATGTAATTCTGTAAGCGAATCGGTCCCCACGACATATCGCAAGCTAGAAAGAAGTTAAGTTAGGTTATGAGGATTCTTCTTAAAGCTCGAGGGCGAAGGACGGTGGGAAAAATTACGTGAGCTACACGCCCCACTGGACTTCAAAGATCCAATGATTTTCTTATGGAAATATCACTACAGTGTTTTTATTAATAAGCAAAATGAACTAATGATCAGCTGTGATTATCCACTTACAAAAACCATATGTTAGGGGCTTTAGCCCCTGTAAGCTACTAGTAAAATTTATTACATGAAAACGTAATAAAACTTATACTTTAAACAGAAAATATAAATTTATGTACATTTGTAAAGATTTAATACAACAATGTAAATCATAAATACAATTTACTGCAGTAAAACCGGTCCTCGGTCTACTGATTTCCATCGTCAGTGATGACTCACCAATAACAGCACAGTTGGGCTAAGCGAGGGCTCGCCAGACGATGCAAACTAAATGACAATTGTGTATTGCGGGATATTCACGTGGAAACCGAAGGCACTAAATCACATCAAAGTTCTATGTTTTTGCTGTTATTTGCAGCAACATTTTTTTTTAATTCAAGATCATAGGTCCTGTTAACCGGGAGTCCAGACAGTGCAATAAGGATTTCTGAGAGTCTACTGTACGTTGTGTTTTAAGACTTAAAAAAAATAAGTTGGCAGCCTCTTTTTTACTTACTTTGCCCATCCACATAGACTATAAATCTGTTTGTCAAATGTATCCAGCACAGCAAGGGGTGAGCCTTGTATTGGTAACATTAAATGCCAGCACTAGGGTTCAAACCCACGACAGAGCCCTGCCATGGCTCCGAAGTCCGTCGCCTGAACACCACGCCAACGATGGTTTTAACCTATGCCTCTGAAAATTAACATCAGAGGTTCATGCACACCAATATAATGGACCTCAGTCGCCATATGAAAACTGATAAGGTCTTACCTCAGTCGCCATATGAAAACTGATAAGGTCTTGCTTTATATCTAAGCTAAGGTCTAGTGAGCTTTAGAGCATTTTACAAAATTTTAAATTATTCATGTGCTAAATAAAACTAAAAACATGAAAAAGTTTACATAATTCCATCAGAGAAATATAAAACAACTTAATTCTAAGACCTACAAGTTTGACAAGTATACAAATTCAAAAACTTAAAATAACATAATGAATGTATTACGAAACCTGTAATCTTGGTCCATGAGAATGTTTGCTGGCCTACACATGTATAAAATCTCCCATAACTGGCATGTGTTAAAACAGCAAAGTACAGTCAACTCCCGATTATCCGGGGTAATGACCGGTTGGAGGGTCACAGATGACCCAAAACCACGGTTAAAACAAAGGGATTCAATAAATTGAATATTACAAGTATAATAAAGGTTTATCAATATTTGTATACTACAATATTGTGTTTTAATGTCATTTAAGATATATTTATGTATATAAAATACTTTTGAAAATCTTTAAATTGTGATAACATCTACAAACAACCAAGATAATAATTGTTAATACTAGCAATGGTTGATAACAGTAAATACTATCCAAAATGCCGAATGATATTTAAAAGGTTAAAAATCTCTAAACACCGAACAGTATGCTAATTAATTCCGCACTGGGGGACAACCCCATGAGGGTGAACAACGGCGGGAAGGGTGATCATTTTGAGATGTTTCTATTTTTAGACGTCCGGGTCCAACAGAACGTCTGTCCGTCCGTCCTTCGTTGAGGGTGATCAATGGCGGGAAGGGTGATTGTTCTGAGATGTTTCTATTTTTAACCGTCCGTCGCACTGCCTAGCCAGGTGCAGTGTCTAGA
The DNA here is from genome assembly GCA_963675035.1 of Allygus modestus. Lineage (NCBI taxonomy): Eukaryota > Metazoa > Arthropoda > Insecta > Hemiptera > Cicadellidae > Allygus > Allygus modestus. The sequence continues at coordinate 348,314,905 of OY776112.1, forward strand.
GCAGTGTCACGGTCATTGCTCCCCATCACCCGCCCACGGCTCATTAGCAACATGACAGACTCTCAGATTATGTTGTGTTTACTAAATTGTTTGAATTGTATTTATTCTGATAAAGTAAAATAAATACGATTCTGGAGATAATTTAGCATAATAAATTGTTATTATTGCCCTATTTATGTTTAGAAGGGGTAAATAATAATAATAAAATAAACCTTTCGTGACCACGGTTAAACCGCAACCCGATTAACCCGCTCCCGGATAATCGGGAGTTGACTGTACTCGGAAAATTGCCCTAAGCTAGAGCCCCTCTTAAATATTGTGTTCTATCACAATTTAAGACAGTTATTTTCATGTGGTTAAAGTGTTAGTTTTTTCAAAGATGAATAAACTTAAAATCCCAGATAGTTCCATGAAAAACACTTTTAAGAGACAATCATGAATTTATAGAACACTCAAAATGCTTGCAATAATTCTGTAATTTGGCTGGTTTTGCTATGTTATTTAGCTGATACTTTATAAAAAAAGCATTAGCTAACATATTTAACTTATTCAAGGCATTAATTTCTAAATATTTTATATAAAATATGACAAATTGAGTACACAGTTCATGTCTATTTTAAACAATTCTTACAAAAGTTGGTTTAAAACCCTGAAATGTTCAATGTTTTTCAGCTGTGTTGATAGCAAATACAAAAATATCACCTCTCTAATCCACCTCTAAATCAACAAAATATATTAAAGTCAGCATTACATCATTGCAAGCTTCGACGCCGAGTACCTTTCTACTCCCCTCTACCCCCCTTGCCTTGCGATGTTGCCATTTGGTGTATCCTTTCTTATATTAAAATACTTGACTACGGGATTTTATTCCCAAACGTAAGTAATGGAATTGGCACAAATTGGCAACATAGGCGTAAAACACAAGCTTGCAATGATATTAGCTGAAATTCCTAATTTATTGTAATTTTGAAAACTTGCTGTTTGTAAAATCAAATTAACCGAGTAAGTTTGACAAATCGATTTCCATAAAACTATCCTCGGATACACAAGCAACCAGCTGATTGAGTTTGAACATTACCCAACCGCATTTCTGACAATCAATCAACCAAAATTATTTATTTACAATTTCAATAATAAAAAATGTAATGGTGTCAGTCTTAACAAATGAACTGCGGTAGACTGACTTAAAATAAAAATTAAAGTAGCAAGAGGAAAACTATTTTCATCTGTATCGTTTAACTGATTGAAATGGAGTAAAGGAGACAAGTAACAAAGATCGCAACATTCTATCTCAAGTATTCCACATCCACATATACAGTGGACGCTCTTTTAGCTGGCACGTTTGGGACCACGGCCATGCCAGATAATTGATTTTGCCGGATAATAGAGCATAAATAGTTTTTAAAGGGGAGGCTGAAGATAATTAACTACATACAATATCCAAATGAACGAAACATATTTTAAAAGTTAGGTAGTGAAAAACAGAGAGTACAAAATACTGTTAAGTTTAAACACAGAAAATGGCGTGCACAGTCCAGTGCACTGGTGGCTAATGTTGGTCGGCCTGTCCTGATGAGCGGCCGCTCGGCTGATGCCCGATAGTAGAACGTGTCGGATAAAAGAGCGTATACTGTAGCAGGTCGTGAAGTATAGTTTACCTGGCAGAGGGAAAGCGGTGGCGGAGTCTGACGGGGACTGATTGGACGGGTTGCCCCCCGCCTGCTGGCCCGGGTGTAGGTGCAGGTGGGTGTGGGAGTGGGCGTGGGTGTGCGCGTGGGTGTGGGCGTGGTACTCCGGAGAGATACCAGCCATCTGCAGCCGCACCATGGGGTCGGTGGTGAGAGTGAGCCGCTCAGCGTCCAGAGCGGAGGCGGAGTTGGGCGGGGGCTGGGGCTGGGGGCCGGCGGGGGGCGGGGCACTGCCGCTAGGCCCCGGAGCCGGGATACCTGCATAGCAATGGTTGTACAGATGTTTCTGATGTTCTCTTTCTGAATGTCAAGATAAAACATATATATGTGTTGAATTAATCTGGTAATAGACATTACAAATATGAGATAACAGTACACAACCACTGAAAATAAAATAAAATCGAGACAAAGTAGAAAAAACAGTATGACACATCGTAAGAGCATTGACTATAGATACTCAAGTAGACTTCTCATTGCAATTGTAATAGCTTTCCCCACTTTTGTGGGAGCCAAAATGACTCAAATAGGACGTAGTTTCACTAATCACCAACAGAGTAACTTCTGTCAACTACTAACTATCCTCTCGGGAGTGTATAATACAACGGTTGGTGTGTCAGAAAGCAGACATAAGTAGATTATCACTTGCTTTCTGAGGGGTGGAAATTTATACAAGTTAACGTAAATAACTCAAATAAATAGTTGACAGCAGCACACACTGTCGTTTACTTCATCAAACTACGTCCACTTAAAATTCCGGCTAATACTACAAGAGGGGCAGCTGGGCCATGTAGTTGGGATGTCTCCTTCAGTACATATAGTCAATGGTATAAGTTAGACTACTATCATTATCACATGCACACTTATATTTTAGCATATATAAATTTACACACATGATTAATTTATAACTTTGTAATTGCCTCTTGAAAATCAAGCTTGAGCCAAAGTAGAAAAGGCAGTGCACCACAAGACATTAGCAGGATTGCATCTGGCAGCACTTCAGAATTACCATTACAGCCTACACCCTAATATTTTAGCAACCATACAGTGACAGTACACAGAATAATCAAGCTTGTTGCAAGCGCTCACATTTATAAAAATAATTTTATTTTAATTTTGTGGTTTAACAAACCACAATTAAAAATAAACACTGAATAATTTGCTGGCAGTTCTTAGTTTTAGTTACGGTATTTGTGTCTGTCCACGCCAGGGGTATATTTTAGGTTTTTATAGGAAATGGTTTCAAATTTGAATTTTATAAATAAACACTGAATAATTTGCTGGCAGTTCTTAGTTTTAGTTACGGTATTTGTGTCTGTCCACGCCAGGGGTATATTTTAGGTTTTTATAGGAAATGGTTTCAAATTTGAATTTTATTACTATTTAAGGGATATTTTATTACTATTCCTCTTAAAAACCAACTTAAGAGCCCATCAAATATTAACAGCTGGGTTCAGATTTGAACCTTTATAAAATTTTCTTTTCTCTCCTCAGAATTACTTAGATTATGAGTGAGCAATCTGACCATTGGGTTCATAAAAGGGTTATATTAGTAAATTGACCTTACCAATGGTCCGAGTTTTATGAAATTTAGTATGTAGGTACTAATACACGATATCTCCAGGCGTTTTTCATTTTTTGGAATTTTTGATTTCTAAGAGTAATTATCCCCCAAAAACCACCAAAAACCATGAAAAATAAAGATTATTTAAAAACGGCTCTAACGATTTTGATTAAACTTTAGTTGTTTGTAGAACTTTAGTTTTCCAACAAAATGACACCATCCGCATTTCTGTAAAAATTCGGGTTCGAAAATTAAAAGGCTTAAAATATTAAAAATTCAGTTTTTTGAATTTTTAATGGAAAAAACATAAATATAAAAAATATTACTATTCCCCATTAAAAAGAGCTCAAAAAACGAAATAATTTAGTATCTTGAATTACTATTCTAAGATTACTGGTTGTGGAGAAAATTGAAATTTTCATTTTGTGGTAAACGCAGTACGTCGTCCAATGTTATTCTTATGGGGAATACAACAATTACTATTTCTCTCTTATTTATTGATCAATTTTGTTCAAACTTGATATGCTTGTCAAGTTAGCATGGACCAACAGAGGAAATTCGAAATATGTTGCCCCTTAATAACCCTGAGGGGGGGAATAGGGGGCATTACCCCTCTTAAAACCATTTGTGTAGTGATGGATTCTGTAGTGCCTCCTAAACAGGGATTTGGGTGGATATTTTTGAAAACAACTTGTTTACAAGATTTTCTGTACATTCGACCGTGCTTTGTATTCTATATTTAGTAAATAAAAAATAATTTATTCATTAAAGTTGGGCTAAAAGGCAGAAAGTATGTGTCAGTTTTCTGATACCGTTTATTTTATCTTGTATTTGAAGTATTAAATACCTTGTATTAGGAGAGGAGTTTTATAAATAAAATAAAATATGATTTTAAACATAGTTTACTTTTACCACTCTGAATGGATAGGAAGTGTGAGGGGAATATTTGTACCCAAATTTATCACATAGTGGTAGTGGCAACACAAACTCTGTTCATTTGGCAAAATTGTATGTAGATTAATTTAGGTAGCCTACATAAATTTAATTTAGTTTTCGTTGACTTCAGAAAGAAACATGTTAATATAATTTTTGTAGTAAAAGAATCGTAACTCAATTTGGTGGCGATGTGGTTTGTACTTAACAGGTTGTTAAAAAAAAATTGCCATGTTAGGAAACAAAATTATTGTTATTTATTTATAGGTAAAATAATAATAGTAATAAATATAATCAGTAAAATATCATTAATCATTATCGTTATACATTGAAAATAAAAAGGTTAGGAAGGGTAGATATGAATTACACTGGCGTTTTAACATAAAACAACATAAATACCTAAAATACCCGGGTATTTGTTAATTTGGGGTATTTACCCAAGGTTTATATACCCGGGTATTTTACAACACTATCCCTAATCAGTATAATCACCCGGCCCAACTCACCGAGTCTCTCCAGCCGTTCTCGCTCCAGCTGTGACAGAGCGGCCGCCTGACTGGGGCCCCCGGGACCGGGATACAGGCTGAACTGGTGCAGACCCCCCGGGCCCAGGCCGGGATACCTGCCACAACACACACGTCACACCTCCACTCTACCACCAGACCAGTTACTGACCATCCTAATGAATGAGGTGATAAGTGTATGTAAGGGAACAGATAGATCAGCGGGTGTGAATTTAAATAAATTGCATTATCTAGGTAGTTTGGTACACACAGCTACTTTTGACAACTTGTTATATATATTTTTATTTGCAATCAGTTCATATAGAACATAGACCAATATTAAGTTGGATATTGTATGACTGACATGGGTTAGTGTCTATCCGTTGACAAAGCCAACGTTTAAACATAAATACCCCCGTCGCAGCAAACCTGCGTACTCAGCGAATTTCCAATGCATTGATATGTTTCTCACTAGTACATAAAGCCACTCACCAATTTTGACAAAAATACATTCATAAATTAGTGATTTATTACATTTTATTTATTCCCCATAAGAATAACATTAGGACTGAGTACGCAGGTTTGCTGCAACGAGGAAGATAAGAAATGAGTTTTTATGCAATTATCAATATAACTGAACCAGGTGAAGCTACTTACCATGTTTTATTAATTTATGTTCATAATTAAGGGAGATATAAAACTTTACTTATTCTCCATAAGAATAACATTAGGGCTGAGTATGCAGGTTAGCTGCTACGGGGACAATCAACAAAACATTTATTTTTTGTGCAATTATCAATATACCAGTACAACATGAAGCCACATACCAAATTTCATCAATATACATTCATAAATAATCAAGATATCAAATTTTATTTATTCTCCATAAGGATAACATTGGACAACGTACTGTGTTTAGCACTTTGAATATCTCTGCAACGGTTTGACGTAGAATCACAATTTAAACACCAAAATGATTGTTTTGTGGAGCTGAAGTGATTGGTAAAAGAAAAGGTGAAGTTTAAAGTAAAATTAACTGAGGAAAAGCCAAAAACGGTTTTCCCATAAGATTAACATGGGAGATTTTATGAGCATGTTTTTTGGATTTTTTCCGCAACCACTTAACCTAGGTTAATAATTCAAAATACCGTATTATTTGTTTTTTTAAGCTCTATAACATGGTCTAAACCAAAATTAAGTGTTTTAAAAATTTTAGGGTAAAAAATGCAAAAAACTGATTTTTGGAAAATTTAAAACCCCCATAAACCCCCCTTCCCATGGTCCGATTTTTCTGGTTTTCGAACTTAAAGTCATAAATGTCAGTTTACACATTTGAGCCAAATTTCATCAAAATCGGACGTTTTTTACTCAAGTTATCGCATTCACGGACACATATATAGATATATATATATATAGATATATATATATAGATATAGATATATATATATATAGATATATATATACATATATATAAATTTGAACGAATAGTGTTTTGGACATCTGGGGACATCAAAACAAAAAGTTATCATGGTCTCGGGCTTAAGTCTTACCATGAGACCTACGGTAATAGCTTCTTCCCTATAGGGGAAATTCGCTAAAAATTAACATGTTAAAACATTAGGGAAGGGTATTAAAAGAAAAAGAAAAATTACTGACACAAAACTTACACTAATAGTACTCTAAAGTTTTAAATTGTAACAACTCATCAAACAATAGCACATATTGACACTTTCAGCTCTTTGATAATTCATCACGAATATGCTTTTCATTAAAGAACAACTCAAACAATCCAAAATACATTTATTAAATGCTTGTTTTACAACATGGTTCACACTTTCATTTGGTTAACAATTTGAGTGTGGTACATATGTCCGCATGTGTACCCTAGGGCCTAAAATTTGTTTAAACATAAAATCTAACTTTTTCTATTCAGAAGACAGGACCAAGGTCACAAACTACATTTCTGGTAATTTTTCACACAAAAAATGGGGTCCAAAATCCGCCGGTCACTCGTGACCGGGCCGGCCCGTGCAAGAAAGTCTGTAGGTGCCATGACTACAATATCGCCCTTTTGATGTCACGGACATGGGTTTTTACACTAAATATGGTGAATAGCACGAAACAAATATTTAAATTATATACAGCCCCTTCCTCCCTCCTAACCACTGTTTATTTCACTAGAGACTATCATGAAATTGCTCAAAGCAATCCCCCAAACACAATCCTGGCTTGTCTGGACAAGTCACAAAAACTAAGATAATAAACCATAAAATAATTTATTGTGACGTAGAATACTCAAATCACTAACATATTTAACGTCAATAAGCTCGTAAAGTTATTGCACAACTACCGGTCTTGGGTGACTGGCACTGGTCCGCGACTCACACAGAACGTTGGTCAGGACACCACAAACAACACTCCCGGCAATCTCCAATATACTCCGCAGTAGCGCGCCACAATGACTGATTTCCTTCGCCTTGCCGGTCTCCTGTGACCGGGGCGGCCTGAGCGTGCATCCAGCGGCCGGTCACCGGTGACCCGCACTCAACGTGTTAATGTTTCCCTGACTTTCCCTGACCAAAAAATTAAATTTTCACTGACTTTCGTTGCACCATAAAAACTAATAAGTTTTTATTTTTGCACAGTACTGCTTTGCATTTTCAATTCCCCTGACTTGTATTAAATACCAATCATTTTCCCTGACTTTCAGCATTTTTCCAACTTGTTTCTTGCCCTTCCAGAAAGTGTGAACCACGTACCGGTGCTACCTTCGCACGGTGACATACCTGTCCCTGGCGGCCGGACCGTACATGGAGTTGATGGAGTTGAGTTGGTAGTGCAGCATGGGGTCGATACACTGAGGTGGCAGTCCCAGCGCAGCCGAGCGTTGCAGAGTTACCGGCGAGAACCCTCCGTGTGGCCTGGCGTACTCACTGCAACAACATTATACCAGTTGTACATTTGTGCTGGTAGAGAGAGGCATTACTACTTGTTGCTGGCAAACTCATCTCCAGTGAAGAGATGAAAACATTGGAAAACTGCTGGTCATCTTCAAACAACACTCTATTTAGTGTTGGAATATTAAATACTTCATTGTACTATTATGTAGGTCATATGATTGTAACTGTTTATTATAGCAGCCAAATAAATTGCCAGTTGAGGGCGTGGTTGCCGGGCTATCAACCGAGATCAGTCAATAGTAGATGTGCTGCATTGTCAAATCTCCACACCAGCTGATCAGAATAACAAACTAGTGATATTTTTCTATGGCAAAATGGCAACAGTAACAACCATGCTATTGGCTATAGCCCAACTGTAAATTGTTTTGTTCGCTATTATAGATTATAGTGGTTTGTTTATTTATAAAATTGTGTGTTCTACATTCTTAGGAAAATGTCTTTCCACTTAAAAACCTTTTTTATGAATTCCACTCCATTTCTTAATTATTTAATTTGATCCATGGGCATTATTTTCATTATTTAGAAGATCAGAAAATGGAGAGGAATATTTTGTTGAACCCGACATCATTGACCAAGTTGTTACAACTTAGTAGTTTGGGTTTGGTTATACTTATATTTATTTTAATAATACTTTTACTAGGGGGGCCATAATTTAATGGAGCAAATCCAGGACAATGACACGATCTGTAGGCCTGCGGTTATTTAGCCCATTTTTGAATGTCTTAATATTCTGTATATTTGTATTCGTTTCCAACAAAAAAAAAAAAAACAAAAAACAGTTTATTACGATAACCGATCGGATGCCCTCGAAAGCTTCAATATGGCTCCTACAGGATTCGGGACTCTTACTATAAATGTGTTCCTTTGAGACTGAAACACATGATTCAGATTGGTATTAAGGACTTATTCAATTTATTTACACTCCAAATTGAATGGTATCAATTCTTCTTATTTTGCACCGTCGTATTTAATGCAGCTTTGAACGTAGGCTAACATCTTTTTTAGCAAAGTTTATTTCAAAAAATCAAGCTTTGTAATTTTGTTAAAAATCTTTAACAATTTGTTTAACGAAGTTGAAAAGAATTTGGTTAACATCACACTACCCTTAAGAAGAGTAAGATAACATACTGCCTGAGTTTTTTTAGGCTTATCAATACTTTAAAATGATTCTGTTGTAGTTAAGATTTTTTGTTGGCTCATATAGTGATGTTGTCTATCGTACTTGGAAGTGTTTAATGGCAAAGGTTTTCTTGTTCTTATTCATATTATACATTTAGTGACAGCAGTTGGCAGACCTGAGCTGGCGCAGTGCTGGCGTGTCCGGGTAGCCTCCCCGGGGGTTGAATCTGTCGTAGGGGGAGCTGATGGACTCTATGGGTCCTCGCGACGGGGGCTTTGACGCTTCTGGCTTTTCTGGTGTCGCTATTTTCCTCTGTAAATCAATAAGTTATTTATTAAAACATACTGCTACTACAGCTCAATTGTCTACTTTACGCTTAACAGAACTGTAAAGAAGATGTAACTCAGGGTCTCTCCCAAGTCAACACTACAGTAAATGCAGGACTTTAGGGGAGGGCTGTTAGTGATATTTGGAGGACCTAAACAAGCTTTGTGCAGAAACTTACAAAATTATGATTTTTTCCAAACTTTTGCAACTTTGGACAAGAAATATTCAGGTCTTTAGATTGTCTGGTTCAATAACCATGAACAGCTCTTCTGTATTAGAATTAATCATGATATTCTTTAGCATAAGGTTGTGAAAAATGAATATATACTTCGAACAGCCAAAATACCAAAATCTTTGAACCGGGGTTTACACGTATCTCTACTTGAAACGTCATAATTCCCAAAGCTTTCTTCTGCCACACAATAATTGTGCAGGATAAGAACAATTTCCCGAAAAACACACGTCCATACAACAGATGGCAATGGAAGAAGCTGTTGTATGCTATAACCGACATATTTTAAGGATAGTTTTTTTATTTCTAAAGAAAATTAAAAACTTGAAATCATTATGCCACATAAAAGGGTTTTGTCTTCAGAGAAGGGTTTCCGCGGGTAACAGCTAGTGAACACATACGTATAGTCACAATAACCCGTGGCCGTACCGCTTGTGCCTTCTCCCGCTCTTCCCGCTCCTTCTCCGCCTGTTTCCTGATCCTCTCCTCGCGTTTGCGGGCCAGCTTGGAGTCGGGCACTGGCTTGAACGTGAGGTCCGTGCGGCAACACGAGTTGTAGTCCCCGCGGTTCCAGTGCCTCAGGAAGCTGGAGCAAACAAGTCGTTCAGAACACAAGTGGCAAGGAATGTCTCTATGACTTCAGTAGAGATATTAGATACCTATTGTGGTTACAATTCTCTGGCAGATTCTCTGTTTAGTGGTTACCAAACAGAGAATCTCAAAAGTGTCACTTAAGAAAATAGGTACAGTAGATGTTGCTACTAGGTTGTCTTTTACCTCAAACCTTACCATTATCGTTTAACTATTTTGAGCTTTGTTCTTTAAGAGTTTGTCGTAATATCATTTTTTGTTAGTTAAAAGAACGTATGTATATTTTTAATTATTTAATTAATTTGTTATAAATGCTATAACAGATTTGTTTAAGAAATTAAAAACAACATCTCATTGTAATATTTGCAAAATTAACAAAATGATTTTTACACAATTTAAGCTTTTTAAGATTTACTATGATTGTGTAACATGATTGAGTTACAGTGGGGTGGGGGGAGACGGTATGCTCAGGTGTTACGGTGTGATATGTGGAGGAGGGAAGGGGTTTGAAATGGTGAAAAAATACGTTACGTAATATGTGTGTGGCCCCTAATCAAAAAGAGTGCAATATGATAAATAACAACTCAAATTTAAACTATACAAATAAATAAAGACAAATCAAAAACAGAGATACATTTTATTAATTAAATCACTATGAAATGAATAAACTACATTATAATGTTATCAGAAAACAATTAACGTATTAAAACACAATGGAGGATCAAGTAAATTAAATCTATACTACACAAACACTACTGTACATTTTAAAATAAATTATATAGTTTAAAAGAAGTAGTTTACTGACATGGCGGACTGGCTGCGATGGCACTCCGAGTCTTCTATCTTGGGCTCCGGGGAGGGGCCGCGGGGCTGCTGGGTGGGGGAAGGCACCTCCTCCTCCTCCACCCCTCCCCCTTCATCCCCGGACACCGTCAGCGGCTCCGGCTTCACCTCAGGCTCCGGCAACCTCCCTCCATCCGGGGACAGGAACGCGGGGTGGCCCAACATCCCTTGACCTGCACAGTAGAGCCCTGTTGACTTGCTCTTTTTTATAAAGACCTCTCGAATAGAGTTATAACAAAATCCCTACATTCTTTAAGTTGACATTTGACCTGCTTTCATCAACTTAAGGTATAAATGTGCCACTTCATGAACACCGCAGCAGCAAAGCACCATAGACATCAAAGAGGAGGTTAACCATTCAATTCACTTTTCAGACAACTGGGATATGTAATTGAAGATTTATTTTAAAGCGGACGTCTTTAGACAGAAGGACCACTTTACTTATAATTAAATGTGTACTAAATGTTGATCCAAGGGAATAAATTGAAAACAGTGAACTTCAAAGGGTAAATAAAACGTGTTCAAAATCCATCTTTTATAGAAAAATGTTGTAGTGAGATAAAAAGGTGAGACATTGTTGCTAACAGTTTCTATCACTGATTACAGAAAAAACTAGTTAAACGGCGTTTCGGGATCTGGATCTGATCCAGAAACGTTGTGAAACTTGTTTTTTTTCTAATCAGTGATGGAAAATGATTGCAATAATTTCTGAATTAACATAAATCACCATCACCAAAACTGAATTTTAAACAAAAAAATAGACAAAATGTGGGAGTACGAAAAAAATTAAAGCAGTAACTAAATAAACCATGAGTATTGATAATTGATTAAATCACAGAAATAAATCATTACTGTAGCACAAACTCAAATAACAGTAGTTTCAACTGTCTGGAAAAAATGAGAAAGCTCTTCAAAACATAATTTGCAGGTTTAGCATAACCACGCCTGATGATCCCAGTTACACCGGGGAAGATTCATGAAAAGCGAAAAAGCATTTGTACTGCATTTTGTGGAGAAACTGATGAAATCTGACAACAAACACTCATGTTAAATAATAACCTGACCAAATGAAATAATCGTCTGTCATAGGTAATCATTGAAACTTTTCAGGGAAAATATCTGAGAAAGTGTTTTACATATTTTGAATTTAGACGCATGTGGGAATCCTACCAAACATTTTGATATTCAATAAAATACGGGTTGTCCCAAAAACACCTTCATATTTGGCATATAAAATTTTCCATTTGAAGAAATGCATTCCAAAATCAGTGTTTTAATGAAGATAGCAAATCCAGCTCCTCGAATTTGAGCAGTTAAAATTGTGATGATATTCCAGTAGTTAGCTTAAAACAGCTGATCTTGCTTCTGCACTGTGTTTTGTTACCTTCAACATCTGCAAAATGCTCAATTTGAACAATTACTGTTTTTCCACAAGATTAACATTGCAACTTTTGATTGGCTATGGGGCGTAGCCCTAAGAAAAAATGTGAATTGTGAGGAAATTCGGCAAATCTCTGCATTATCCCTGATAATTTGACACGTAAATCTTGTAAATCGGTTCGGTAATCACTGAGAACTTGGTGTTTTAACATTAATATTTAGTATTACTAAACATAAAAAAAATAAAAATATAGGTACACAATCTCCAAAGCACTATATTTATTACCTTCTCTTAAAATGTGATATGTTGCCATAACATTATAATTGACAATAGATGCTGAAGGAGATATCCCATCTATATGGCCCAGCTGTTCCCCTTTTTGTGTTAGACAGAACTTGAAGTGGACGTAGTTCGATTAAGTCACCGACAGAGTGTGCTGTTGTCAACTATTTATTTTAGTTATTTACGTTGACTCGTAAAAAATCTCGACCCCAGAAGAAAGCAGGTGATAATAAACTTGTTTTTACTTCCTGACACACCAACTGTTGTATTATCCCCTCCTGAGAGTGTATACTCTATTGGTGATTAGTGTATCTATGTCCTCTTTGAATCCTGGCTCACACTAAAGTAGGGACAGCTTTTACAATGGCAGTGAGAAGTTTACTTTGGTGTCTATAGTCACAATGACCATGTTCCAAACCATACCGGGGTGTGAGGCGTGAGCGGCGGCCTGAGCGTGGGCCCTGAGAGCCTCCAGAGAGCTGGTGGGGGCCATCAGGGGGTGGTGGGGGTGGACCATCATGTGGGGGTGGGGCTTGGAGCTCACCACTCCCCCTACACCCACGCCGGGCCCTCTCGACCCTGGACAAACATTCAAATGGTGTTATAGCTAAGACAAATATATTGTTTACTTTTAAATTCAAAATAGTGATCCATGCAGTGAAGTCGATGACTTCGCTAATGTCATCTTCTGTCAAATTGCACTCACTGACACTGATGGTCACAGGAGCAAGCTTTCGCCACATCGGCATCTTAAGCTTAAGTGAGTGCAGTTTGACTTAAGACGATGTTAGCGAAGTTAGAAATAGTGAGTTATCACCTTCTCAAAGTGTTGTATTTCTTCTACAAGTGGATTAGGATTCACCAATTGTTTGGACTACAATCTTAGCCAAACACATGTATGGATATCAGAGGCTAGTTTAAAAATCTGTATATTATTTAACATTTTACTAGGCTGTTACCAAGGTATCTAATAACTGAATATTGAATAAATATCTTTTATTAGGCTTTTATGTGCCAAACAGCAACTGATTACGGTCAGTTTTGTCCAACTTGCGTCTTGCAGACCCTCTTATAAATCAATTAGTGCAGCAGTACATAGAGAACTGACAGCTTTTTGAAAACATATAGAGATGGTGTGGGAATGTAAACCACGACATTATTAACAACTAGGATAGTAAGAGCGTGAGGACGATGCTTGAAAGCACGAGAGCTTAACGTCCGAAGGCGTTATGGCTCTTACTACTCGAGGAGCATACCTTACGTTATCGCCCTCCCGCCCCACAACATCAATATATAAAAAATAGTAGTTTAGGAAGCGCTGCAGGTTAAGGTTATATCAGCATCAAAATAAACAATAATTGTATGTTATGAAAACTTAAATTGTTGTAAACACAACAGATGATTGAGCTCTGCCGGGAGTGTAATCATAACGCTACATGTCATTACCTCTTTGGTCTGCAATAAAGCTCATTACTTACCCATGGTTCACACTTTTATTTGGTTACTGATTTCCCTGACCAAAAAAGTTAATTTTTCCCTGACTGGAGACTCAGAATGCGCTCTTTTTTTCTAATAAGTTTTGAATTTTGCACAGTAGTGTTTTGTGTTTACGATTAAAATAAAAAAAATCTTCCCCAACTTGTATAAAATAAGTTAGTAAGCATTTTCCCTGACATTTGGTGTTTCCAACTTTTTTCCTGACTTTCCCTGACCTTTTTCAAATTCCCTGACTCTCCTTATCATTCCAGCAAGTGTGAACCATGCATTTACAACTGTCGGTCCCAACTGTTTTACACCCTGATCACATGGAATAGTTACCCAGCTGCAGAGGGGAGGAGCCCATCCCGGGGCTGAGCCGTTCCCCGGTGACGCTCTGGTGGTGGTGGGAGTGCTGGTGGTTGGACAGGGAGGACGACGTCGTCTGAGAGAGAGTGGCCGAAAGGTGGCAGCTCGACTGTGACACAAACACACCAAATCACACATCATATGGACCAATGCAAAAGTATGTCTATATAAAAAATCTACTGCATAAACGACCAAACAGCAAATGCTTATGCAACCAGCATTGACACTTTCTAAAATTGAAAATTTCTTAAACACAGATTCTTTCATTCATTGCCATTTCTTAAACTCGTGTTTCTTTCATTCAATGCTATTTCTTAAACTCACGTTTCTTTCATTCAATACCATTTCTTAAACTCATGTTTCTTTTGTTCAGTACTATTTCTTAAACTCATGTTTCTTTCATTCAATGCCATTTCTTAAACTAATGTTTCTTCCATTCAATGCCATTCCTTAAACTCATGTTTCTTTCATTCAATGCCATTTCTTAAACTCATGTTTCTTTCATTCAATGCCATTTCTTAAACTCGTGTTTCTTTAATTCAATGCTATTTCTTAAACTCATGTTTCTTTCATTCAAAGCCATTTTTTAATTTCATGTTTCTTTTATTCAAAGCCATTTCTTAAACTCATGTTTCTTTCATTCAATACAATTTCCTAAACTAATGTTTCTTTTATTCAATGCCACTTCTTAAACTCAATTTCTTTCATTCAATGCCATTTCTTAAACTCACATTTCTTTAATCCAATGCCATTTCTTAACTCACGTTTCTTTCGTTCAATACCATTTCTTAAACTCATGTTTCTTTTGTTCAGTGCTATTTCTTAAACTCATGTTTCTTTCATTCAATGCCATTTCTTAAACTAATGTTTCGTCCATTCAATGCCATTCCTTAAACTCATGTTTCTTTCATTCAATGCCATTTCTTAAACTCATGTTTCTTTCATTCAATGCCACTTCTTAAACTTATGTTTCTTTCTTTCAGTGCCAAGTATAAAATATTGGGGAAGCTGAGCGTAACTCATGGGCGAAATCTGCAATCCAAGCGGCTCTGAATCCTGCTTACTTGTCTTGGGCACAATTGCCTAGTCTGGACGCATACTGAGCCAGGTTGTATCGCATGAACATTACTGCTCGTCACTTGTCACTCTGGGACTCCCATTCATAACAAGTTGTAAATAAATATCTACCTAATGTATTGGATATAACATGCAAGTTTCCTTTCTGTAATGAATTTAATCTTCTAAAGTAATAAAAGTGCAACGAATACATAATAATTTAACTGCAAGTTATAAGTGATTTCATAGTACAGTACAATGAAAATTAAGACAATTTGAATAGTTTAATAGCAGCAGAGTACTACACAGAAATAGACGGTAGGAACATATTAGTTTACTGCGAGTCCACTATTGGTGATGGTAAACTTGTATAGATTATCAATGGTCTATTTTAAGTTAGGCTTATTCTGGAAGAGCTCAAGGTTCATTAAAGGAAAATAATTTGGATAGTAAATTACTGAACTAATTTACTACACAAATTTAAAGAACTTACACAAGTAATCAAAATAGTTGCACATTATTTGCTGTATAAGCGGCCGGTTACCTGTGTAGCGGCCGGGCTGGTGCCTCGTTTGGTGGAGTTGATCTTGTGCTGCACGCTAGCAGAGCTGCTCGACGTGGTGGAGTGACTGATGGTCAGAGGCTGCTTCTCCCCACTGTGGTGGTGGACAGAGGAGTGGTGGCTGGTGGAGTGGTGGTGGGTCTGAGTGATCTCCTGTGTGGTGTGATGGTTGCTCTCCTCCAAGCGTGTCTCCACCTCTCGGAGAGACCTGGTCGTCACGCTGGAGTGATGAGACGTCATCATAGTCGTCTCCAGACTGTCTCTCTTCTGGGGCGGGGGTACAGGCTGAGGGATAGGGTAGGGGCCATAGGGGAAGGGATACGGGGGGTAGCCGGCGTAGGGGTGGTGTGGGTGGTACGGGCTGTGGTGCACTGCAGCTGCGTGGGCGGCGGCGGCGGCGAAGAGGGGGTGATGAATCAGGGCATGGTGCGGGTGGGGCATCGCAGGAACGAAGGCGTGGGGGTGGGCTAAATGTCCGGGGGAAACTCTACTGAGAGGCGAAGGTTGCTGTGAAGGATGCATCTGCTGAGGAAGTGAACTGGGAGGGTTCCCTGAGGTGGGCGAAGGAGCAATGAGATTCGTGGCACTGTGAGAGACCGGTGGAGGGGGAGGGGGAAACGGAGGGGTGTGAGTGGAGGAAGACCGAGGCGCGGGGGAGGCGATCGGAGTCGTCTCCATCGGCTTGACAGAGGGACTTTTACTGGGTGTGTTAGTTCTAATCGGGTGGAAACTTTCCGGTTCTTTCTTAATACTGTCCACACTGGGTCCGACACTTTGAAACGGGGAGGAAGACTGCGAGGTGGTGCTGAGATCCGCTTGTGTAGAAATCGGAGCCATCGGAGTGGGCATCAACGGCTGAGAAATAGAAGATGAATTTGAATAACCGGGCACTTTGACTTCTTTAAGCGACTGTAACGGGTCAGAAGATGGCTGAATCGAATCGGGTGGAATAACTTCTTGTTTGATCTTTAAATTTTGAGGTTCACTTTGTGGCCCGGAATTTAAGTACGAAGGGGGGGATGGGTTCATCTTGCCTTGGTGGGGGTGGAAGTGGGGGTGGTAGTACGAGGAGAATCCAGGGTGGTGACTGGAGGCAGACAGAGCGGAAGGAACTGAAGGTATGTTTAATGTCGGTTTCTCTTCAGAAGCAACAGAGAATGCTGGAACAATAATACCCGATTTGTCGTCATGGTGCTGTGTGTCTGGAGGCGGCTGTCTCGGGGAGTTGGGAGCATAAGCAGTTAAAGGTAGAGGGGAGAGAGAAGGGGCTGTGAGATCAGAGGGAGGAGGCCCAGAAGTCTCGTTAGACATGGAGTCTTCGTTAGCCTCGGGTTTGACTGTCACAGTTTGAGACTGTGTCGTCACCGTCCGTTGTTCCGCAGAAGGTGTCTGAAGTGGCGGAGGCGAGTTAGCAATCATCTCTTCCTTGGGCACAAAATTGTCAACAGGAGCAATCATCGGAACGATCACACTCTCGTTTTTCACCGGTTCGAACAGTCCTTCCCTTTTCACAGTCAATTTTCCAGGCATCGGGATCTCATCGAAAGCTTTTGGCAAGGGACCTGAACCGGGCGGGTCGACAATCCTGTCGGAGAGAACCGATAATGAAAAGAAATTGTCATCCAGTTTCGGCTTGATGTCCGGAATTTTGATTTTAACATCCTCCTCTGGCACTGACGGTGAAGGGGGCGGGGGCTGATTGAATGTCTGATTATCTGAAATCGGATTGCACTCACTGTTCTGTTCTTCTTTAACACTGACTGCGGTATCCGAGGGTTCTTTCTTAGGCACTCCCACGTTGAATACGACGTTGCAGTCCTCCACTTTGAAGACGGGGAGTTGCGAGTTGTCGGAGAGGGGCGAGGGAGGCGGTGGGGCGTCCTCCTCCTCCTTCACCGCGCCGCCCGGCATGCTGTCGTCCGCGGGAGTCTCGCACGGAGGGTTGCTCTCGCCCAGGTCCAGGGCCCCGGGTTCTGTGGCCTCGGCCTCGTCCGCCACAGAGCCGCTGTCCGAGGTCACGCTCTCCGACGGACTGTCCGGCCGCTCCCTCTTGCG
This sequence comes from Allygus modestus, assembly GCA_963675035.1. Lineage (NCBI taxonomy): Eukaryota > Metazoa > Arthropoda > Insecta > Hemiptera > Cicadellidae > Allygus > Allygus modestus. The sequence goes on from OY776112.1 coordinate 348,332,844, forward strand.
CTTCGTCTCTTCCTCCCCCTCCACCTCCGTCGGAGGCCGCTTCCGAGGCTTGTTTGACGACTCCGTCTTTATTTTTTCCACACACAACTGAAACAGACCGAACATCCACTATAGACATGTGATAAGAGTAATCAATCCCATCACAGAAAACCTGCGTATTGACTACTACATGAAGCATCTTATATTTTCATCAAAATATATTCACAAATAAGCGAGATGTAACATTTTGTTATACTCCATAAGAATATCATTGGACAGATTACGCAGGTTTGTTGCAACAAAGAAGAATAAATGGGGTTTTTATGCAAAAATTAATAGACGACAACCACTTGAAGCCATATACCAAGTTTTATCAATATCCCAGCGTTACACCAATTGAAAATTCAACGGAAATAATCATTTAAATTAAATTATTGCAATGGAAAATGAAATCGCAACTTTGAATAAAATTTCCGAACGAACTAAATTAAGTATTTAATGAAAATAATTAACTAAAATCTATGGTACTCTTACAGACAATAAATACTGGTCATCTGAAAAATGTAATGATGTTCTAACTTGGCAGAGAAATAAAATACTATAGGCCTATTCATTTTATTTTTAATCAAATATTTCTTTACAAACATTTTATTTAATTCATACCTGCACTGCCTATTAATTTTTCTCTCTGTAAATTATTAAATTTTATTTTCTTTAAAAAAAGGATAGATCTACATACAGAAGACCTTGACAACATAATGATTCATTCATGAAAACTCCAACCGAATAAAAAGGCCAGCCCTCAAATTGGCTATAGAATAAACTGGTGGTTATTGCAAAATCAAGGATTGTGGCAAACTGCTGCCTCTAGACGGAGATGCGACTCAACAAAACAGCCGAATTCACAAATACAGCATGGCATGGTCTCATTTGCTAGCATTGAGCTAGGTTACTTTAAAATAATTAGTACAAAAGCTATAAGCTCATAATCTTGCTTCTCAACTCCCTAAGGATTTATTTGTTTTATCTGTTACTTTTATCTTGTTATTGTTACACTAGTTATAGTCAGTAACGCCATTCAGTGTACATTATACTCAATGAATCAAGTTATTTTCAATTCAATTCAAGAATAACGTTTTAAAAACAAATAAAAGAATTTAATCCCAAATACTTGCAAATTAAGTGGCAGCAGTTACTGAGTTGTGACATCTCTAATACCACAATAACCAACTGTGCAAATGACTAAGACAACGTACGTTTAGTGTTGACATCGTTTTTAAATTGTTTTAATCAATTGTTCCGCTCATTAACTGTTATAAATAGTCTACTGTTCGCTCATTTCAACCAACTAATCGAAGAAGAATTTTGTTTAAGTAAGTCTATAATCACAGAACCGTTTCTAGTCATAAGTTTATTCTTTCATTATGGGTCAGCTGAGTAATTTAACGACAGAATAGTCATAATGCATGAGGGGAAAACAAAATTATACAGGCCATTAAAATGTAAAAACAACATCTTTATAAATAATTTTGTAAGCAGAATGTTTAAGTCAAAATTGTGGAAGTTTGGCAAATCGCAGGATGATGGGAGACGGCTCAAATTAAAGGTCTCGATCCCAGGGACTTGGGGGAAAAAAATAGCAGTATTTCCAAAAAGTTACCAGCAAACGAGAAATAACGTAAACATCTCCCATAAGAAAAGCATGGGGATTAAAAAACTTCTGCTTTGTTTACATTAAAACATATAAACTTGTTTGCTTACTGCAAACCAACTAAAGCAGCATTAATAAAACATAAGTTTCTCGTTATTCTTAGTGACAAAATTCATACTATTAATTAATTCTTTACTGTTCGGGCGGAGCATTTAATTTTGAACTTAAAAATATAATCCTGCACCTCTATGACAAATACACTATTTGAAATATTATAAGTTCGACACTTCTCGTTTCTGAGGAATTATCAATAGGACAACGGATATTTTCCAAAACTGATTAATATAAGATGTTCACAATCAAACGAGATTTACCATTTTATTTATTTTCCATCAGAATAACAATTGACAACATACTGTAATAAGCATTTTAAATATATCAGAAACCAATCGACAGAGCAATGACACAAAATACCGAATTGTTAGTTTTTTTTTTAGCAGAATTAAATGGGACAAACCAAAATTTGATTTGAACAAATTCTACGTAAAACCCACATTTTTGAATCTGTCTAGTTTTCGAACACATTAAATTAACTGCTGGTTTACACGTTTGCACCAAACTTGATCAAGATCAAACTTTTTTCTTGAAAGTTATATTGCCTACGGACACTCACACATTAATTTATATAGTGAACAAGAAATAAACAAACTAGAGTACCCTGGTAAAATCATTGTAATTGCACTAACACGTTTCAATTCTTGAGTAATGTTGACAGTGCTAGTTAAAATACCTAACCTTGTTCTAAAATGATATTCTATCGACAATAGTTAGAAAAAATAAAATAAATATGATTACAACAAGATAAGAACTATATGTGAAGTTATTTGGTTCATAATTTGCCTCCTGGATTGAAAATCGACTTGAAGTAATAGGTTAACGTACCTTATCCGTCGCCAACCATGAATTACTAGTGAATTGTGACTAGCGATAAGGATAAGGTACGTTGACCTATTACTTCAATTTATTGACTTTTACACTTGTTGAGGATGGTTAGTTTTAGAATAAGGTTAGGTATACTAATTAGCACTGTGATTGACTTTAACGATAAAAAAGAGTATATAGGTTAGGGAAAAAGTACGCATTAGTGGTAAATATGAGTCAAATGTCATGAATTCCATAATTTAATAAAATATATCTACATTTACCAAATTTCAAAGTAAAGTCATAATATAACAAGTGCAGCGTATTCTCCTGCAGTAAATGTATGGTTCTTGTTACATTCTACTTGGCAGTAGTGTGTACACTTATATTCCAATCAGTGGAACCGTGATTATGAGCTAATTGAAATAACACATCTTCCCAGTATACACTAAGCACTATAGAACACAATACTGACAGAGAACACACAAAGGAGACACAGAAGATAGCAAACACAATTTCATGCACATGCTAAATGTACAAAATGGTAATCATAATCAACATACACACGATAATGTCATAATCAACATACACACGATTTATCAACAGATACAAAACAACTTCAGTTTGTTTAATGTTACAAATTTGTAGTAAAACAAATATTTTATTACTGATCCAATACAAAAAATGGTTTTCGTAATTAATACTCAGATGTTGAAAAGTAAAAGAAATCCACTCAAAGAAACAAAGATAATATGTTCCAGCGTTTAGAAAATATAAGAATGAATTATTAGATATAACTAAAAACCAGAAGTTTATATTCCGTTGAAATGCATCATTATAAAATGTTATCATTTACAATTCAGCAACCAAAAGAAGAGAAATGATTTCATCGTAAGAAAACCTTACTGTAACTCCACCACTGACCTTAAAGGTGAAAAATAACTTAGAGTACGCAACAAGATAACATGTGAACAATCAATTTGTACAGACAAGTTTTTCTAATCATGGTTGCAAGGGCAATGGTTCTGTCTACGCGTATAATCAACCACATAAATTATGGCACCGTGTATGTACAAACAACAGGGAACGGGTGGAGAGCACTGGGGCACCCGAGATAGATGAAACAGTCAAGCACATTTGCACATTGTTTAAAAGAACCATGACTTGTTGTGGTTTATTCTGTATACAATTTCCTCTTTAAAATCTTTGCATGGGTTTACTTTCTCAGGAATTTTAAGAAAGGTAAATCTAAATCCACTTCAAAACACTACCTTCTAAGGCAAGAGGAACAAAACCCCTGTGTAAGTTCCTACAAATAACCACCAAATTTAAAATTTATGTTTTAAAATTGTTTTTCTTTCCTTAAACCCAAGTATTAATCATCAAATAAGTCTCCTCTGATAATTTTATAGAGACCTGTTTTATAAGATATTAAATTAGATATACATTTTAGATAAATTTTGAAAATTGTTTCAACTTGTAATATAGTATTATGACAATTGCATTCTCTAACATGCATCTTTTATTTACTAGGTTCCATTGCAGATAAAAGATGGGTATTCTGGGTATTTGAATAAATGTTCAACACAAACTTAAGTGACTTTAGACAAAATGTACTTGTATAAAAATAGCATTGGATTACAAATAAATACAACAAATAAACAACAAAGCAAGGTTATCTTTTTGTACCGTCAAAACGATTGCAATGGTAATCCTTCTGGCTACCACTGGTTTTAAAGAATTAAAGCTTCATCTTCAGGCCTACACAAGAACGTACGCCTAGATGAAGTCGTCATGAGTTTAAAGGGTCTAGACTAGTGTCTGGCCCGTGTTGTGTTGTCCTTTACTAAATAAACGGTATCAGAAAACTGACACATACTTTCTCTCTTTTAGCAACATTTTAAAGAAAAAATTCTTTTTTATTTACTAAATATAGTTGTTGTTGTTACAAATATACTAAATATATAATATGAAGTACAAATAAATGTACAGAAAATTGTCTAAAATAGTTGTATTCAGAAATATTCACCCAAATCCCTTTTTGGAAGGCACTATAGAGTCCGTTGCTACACACATTGGTTTTGAGAGGGGAAATGCCCCCTTGTCCCCCCCAGAGTTAAATGGCAACATATTTCGAACATCCTATGTTGGTCAATGCTAACTTGACCTGTGTATCAAGTTTTAATGAAATTGATCAGTAAATAAGAGAGAAACAGTTATTTTTGTATTCCCCATAAGAATAACATTGGACCGTATTGTAAACCGTATTGTGTTTACCGCTAAATGAAAATTTCAATTTTCTCCGCAACTAGCAATTGTAGAATAGTAATATAAAATGCTAATTTATTTAGTTTTTGACCTCTTTTAAATGCTGAATAGTAATCTTTTTATAACATTTATGATTTTTTATGAAAAATCTAAAAAACTGAATTGGATGTTTTTAATCCTGTGATTTCTGAATTTTTCCAGAAATGCGGGTGGTGTCATTTTGTTGGAAACCTAAAGCTCTACAAACTACTAAAGTTTAATCATAATCGTTAAAGCCGTTTTTGAGAAATTTTGATTTTACATTTGTTTGGCGATTTTTGGGGGATAATTACCCTTAAAAATCAATAATTCAAAAAAATGAAAAAATGCCTGGAGATATCGAGAATTAGTACCTACATACCAAATTAAAAAAAAAAATCGGTCCATTGGCTAGGGCTCTAGCTCTGCACACACGCACGCACGCACGCGCGCGCACGCACACACACACACACACACACACACACACACACACACACACACACACACACACAGAGACACACACAGACACACAGACACACACACACACACACACACACACACATCACATAAAAACCACTTTTTTGGGTTCAGGGAGCACCAAAACAAATATTTCCACTAACAACTCAAATTCGAAAATTTTGACAAAAACAATACTTTCTCCATATGCTATGTATAGGGGGAGAAAGTAAAAATCATTGGTTTTGACCAATCTAAACGTTTTTGTACATGTTTTGTGTTCCTGTGTATGGTGAAAACCTTTTAACTTCTGATAACCTCAACTAGAGTAATTACATTCTTGTTTAGGCCTGAAAATGAAGCTTCAATGCTTTGAAACCATTGAGATGTTTGGCTATCCTAACAAATAATAACCGACAGGATTACCATTTAAAATCGCTTTGACGGAACAAAAGGTTCCTTTCTTTGAGATTTCTTTCATTATTCAGAGATTCAGAGCCTCAAAGATATAAAATGAAATATAAATATTACAATTATATTTAAAGGCTTTGTATTTTACGAGATAGGCCATTGGAGATTTTTGACTGTTTCCATATCCCGTAAGTAGCAATGGCCAACGTTAGTATTGCACTGTTATCGAATGATGTTTTATTTCGTACAAACAATATCAAAATGAAACAACTCGTTAAGTATTTATCCATCGAGGCATTACCAATGTACAGGCTTTCACAACACTTACTTTGTGTGAAACAACATACTTTACATTCCTAACATTTAAGAACAAAACTTGTATTATGCCGTCAATGAGATATAGACAATTTTCAGATGTAAGCTAGTTAACATTGGGTAAATAATTTGACAATAATGCCAAGTATCATCTGACATAATTTTTAACTACAGCCATATTTATGTTACCTGAAATTTTCTCAACAAAAACTTATGTAAAAACCTAAAACAACATTATTTTAATCCAGATAAATTTCTAAGTATCAAATTTTTCAGAAATTAAAAGTGGAACTTTACTTCAGAATCCAAAACAGAGATATCTCAAATTTTTAAAGTTCTGAACTACGCCAAAATTAAAACATCAATCTTTTCCAAAATAAAAATCACAGCTTTCACCTCAAGTTAACTTTTCTTTGTGTAAACTGACCTAACTTAACTACCGCAATGTAGGAAGGACACCAGCTGGAGTCATTATGTCGAAGCACACACTTTTTTGGATTTACAGAAAGTGGAATGTGAGACATAGTGTTTTACATGACTGGATGTGTTGTTAGTTGAGATATATTTCATATTTTCATTGTTATAAAAAACTATCATTCTAATGAAATGAACTAAGAAATGATATTTGTAACACAATCAAAAAAGCACGGCAGCATAACAAAACGTGGACTTGGAAATCAATTATTCACTCCTCATTAAAAAAATTAAAAACTATCACGACAATTACTTCAGATTTTTTTTGGAAAGTACAAAAATGTTTGTATATCATAGAAATTCTAAGACTGACACAAATACACATTAATAGAAAAATAAATTTGGGTTTTATCACGCAACAACGAGGACAGTAAGTAACAAAGGAAATTCAGAGTTAAACTCAGTTTTAAAATAAAATCAAGTTTAAGGCTTATTGACAATAAATAGTAACAATTTTACTATTTTAACAATTTTGGTAGAAAAACTTAAAAATGAACCTTATGAAATTTAACGTTCCACTTCCATAAAGTTCAATTCCTGTAAACTTATTAGATATATAAGAAGTAGTGAGTTTTTATGACTCTATATTTATGACACCTCATATATTTTAAAACCTTCCATTTCATACCAATACAAACAATGCTACAAGACAACACCAGGAACAGAGCAAGGCTTTTGTACTTTTATCTTCAACTTTGTCATAGACCCTTCAGCACCATTGGAGTATACCATTTCCCTGTTGTGGAAAACCCTGTTTCGAGTTACGCCTGGTTAAAATTGTGCCATTAGTTTAACATTTCCAAACAGCAAAAAGGACATGCCAGACATCAAATATAATTTTTTAAATAGTTTTTTAATAGGTATGTAAACCTATATAAATATGTAACATATGTAAATCTTGACTTATCAACCAACCAATAGCTGGGCATTTTTAATCGTGTTAAGTAATATTATGTAATACGAAACACAAAGTATTAACACAGCAATTCTTTGACTAACAGCTGCAGCAATTTTAAATTGTGTTTGTGTTATATTGTGTTTTTAGTTACAAAATTACCGTATTGCCAAGATTCAGTTTTGATAATTTATTGTTGGTTAAAATTTGGAATAACTAACAAACGGAAATCATAGTATTTTTTTACATTCATTTTAGCAAACTCAGAACTTGTAACATTTTTATTATATGTCTGTCACTATGACAGATGCAAATGCCTATGTAGATTTACACATTTAATAACAGTAATAAATTCAAGGCAGTTATTTTTTTAAAGTGAATTATTTTGTTACTTTTAATTTTATACCTCGGTTGGAAGGCACAACTCAACTAGCTGAAGACGGGATCTTAAGGGTGCGCCCTACCTGCCTTCCACACGCTAAAATAAGGGTTTTGTATCTCCCACATTGTATGCTCAATTGTTAACCATTAAAAACAATTTGTTGTTATTTCATTCACTAAATGTTCATCGATGTATCGTACAACTTAAAAATCGTGATTTTAAGTCAAAATAAGTGGTAGGCTATTAGTCAAGTTTTCAAATTAAGCGTTTTTCTAAAGCTTCCTAACGTAAGGAGAAAAATTATTTTAGAAAAAACGAACCGTACAATACCTAGATTGGAATCTGAAAAGTGTGAAACTGCAAATAGTTAGGTAGAAATCTGTAAAATAAAAGTGCAATTGAGGAGAACAAATGGTTCAAATAAGCATGGCCCTGCTTGGTGGCGGCGCGGCGCTAAACAACATCGTGCGGATCATTCAATCTGGTAGGGCGCACCCTTAAAGTTTCAGAAGTTTTTTACAAGATTCCCCCCCAAAAAAATATAACTCCCTCTCCACCCATCCCATTTCACTTAACACTGACTGACCTAATACGCGCAAGAGCAATTGAGTAAGGTATGTTGCGATATAATAAATAAATAATTGTTACATATGAAAAATCTTAAAATATTGGACAATAATAACATAACACATAAGAGGTGCAATGAAATGCATATTTTGAACCAAAGTTATGATTTTGTTAAAACAAATTGAATTTACTCAGTTAATCATAATCCACCATTCAAACCCTTTGACTGTTCATTTTGAGACAATAATACACATTTTTTACACTAAAATTCCTAAAATTTACGTTTTTTTTAGATTTGTAAAAGTTATTGCCATTTTGAAATTGTGACATCAGTAACAAAATAGAATTTAGTGTTTCCATAACTAATGCAAAGATTAAATCAATACCTTCCTCACCTCTGAATAAATATAATGAATTTTATTGACAATTATCAATACGGATTGACGATTATTCAACTTGTTTACCTGTGATTGGACAACTTGTTTACTTACGTCAAACAACCCAAAGGATTGTTTAATGTAAGTAAGCTAGTTGCATCTGAATAAATATTTAATAAAAACACACAACAATAGTGATAGGATTAACCCAGGTGATAAAACCGATTCACCCGGTTCTTGTCTCTCAACCGATTCACCCAGTTCTTGTCTCTGAACCGATTCACCCGGTTCCTGTCTCTCAACCGATTCACCCAGTTCTTATTCTCTCCGTCTGTTGAGTGAATCACCTCAGCAGCCTGAAGCACTGGGACCAAGTGCGGAACTGTTGGAACGGAATACAACCGAATAACTAGGTGATTCACCTGCTCCGTCACCGAATATACTGGGGAAAAAGTAATTCACTCTTTTGTTGTAAGGAATTATCAAAACAAAATTTACAGCAAGCAACCAGGTTGACAAGTGAGAATCGGCAGTTTATATTTTTGTGTTGAAATATAAATATTACTCTTAATAAATATGGTTAAATTATTGTAACAGGCGAAACAGGAACACAGGCTATTATAAGCCACAAATCATTGCGCAATCACAGGTGAATTTCTAGGATGTAGGCTCTTTCTCCCGTTGCAAAGAGCCCGGTTCAAGTTCAGGTGAAAAGAACTGAGTGAATCCTAAAACCACTGGGTGAATCATTGGTTGGCGAAAGCAGTCGGTTGTCGCATCACACCACGACAGTCAGTCAGTAAACTAAACTAAAGCCTACTTTTCATGCCCCAATATTTTCATATACAAAATTTCCTAACTATTTAAAGTTTTACTTTTTTATGACTTTGACACCAGTTAAACATATTGTTTTGTAGGAAAATATTCAACGTGAAATGCCTTTTGATGTCAAATTGTTTCTTAGCGGGACTAGTTTCGGGCTAACTACAGCTCACCCTCAGCCGCTCCACTTCGTTTTAAAATAAATCCCATCTTGCTCTGTTTGTCCAACAAAAGTACATTACACACATGCGAACACATAAAACAAACAGTCACGAATACTGGTAAAACACATTCACTGTCAGAAAGTGAAAGTGCAGAGTAAAACCGATGTCGGTGCAGTGAATTTTCAATGTTTTTACCAGTATTCGTGACAGTTCGTTTTAAATGTTCGTCTATGTGTGTAATGTACTTTTCTTCGACAAAAATCGCAAGATGGGATTTATTTTAACATGAAGTGAAGCGGCTGAGGATGAGCTATAGTGAGTTTGAAACTAGTCTCGCTAAAAAACCATTAGACATCAAAAGGTATTTTAGTGATTATTTTACTCATAAAATAATATATTTAAAATTGTAAAAATTCCTCAAATTTGTCTGTATTTTAAATTCCCTAACAACGGTTTGCCAGGATTTCCAGAAGCCTAGAAGTAGCCCTTGAACAACAAGTACTGGGATAAAAGTACAAGAGCCCCGGTCACAACAACTAAGTGGCGGGTGTGTGTAGCATGCCATGCGCTCGTGCTGTACCCGTTTCTTGGCCCCGCCGGGCGAGTTGCTTCTCGTGCTAGAGGCCCCGCTGCCTCCGCCGCCCTTCTTGTCTACCTCCGGGTCTGGTGTATTGCTGCCGCTGCTGCGCTTGGGTCTGCCGCCTCCGCCCGTGCCCTTCGTCGGCTAAACAGACACATCCACATACTCCACTGCCAAAGTCACAGCAGACGTTCCGCTACTGTCATTTGTGTCATGTTTGGTTTATTCGGCAAAAGTTTTGCCATCTACGGTAAGGAGTTCTCGAATCAGTGACAAACATAAAGTGTTGCCACTCTGACCGTAGCAAATTACGCCAATGCTAGTGATGTGGGCCAGGTAAATACCCAGCAGGTAGGTAAATGAAAAATGGGTATTTACCCGGGTTCTTACCCCAAGCCCCGAGTAAAAACTAAAACGTGGGTATTTATGATTTTTATAACATTTAGGGGTTTTTTGCTAGGTTCATTGAAATTCCCATGCTCTAAGGATTATAAAATTACTATAAAAACTGTTTTGAAGAGTATAACATGGTTACCACAAGCATTTAACTTCTGAACAAGATCAAAATAAATACCCAGGACTGGGTATTTACTACTTTGATGGTCTTTTGGATTTTTCAATAAATTAAAACTTTTAGGGAAATAGTTTAAATTACCTAAATTAAATTGTTATTTTGTTCTGTAATTGTCAAACTATAAAATTACATGTGAATACGTACAGAATGTGTTGTATTCAACCAGTTCCTTCATAGTTCCTTCATAGGGTGGTGTGATTTGTACGCTTGATAGGGTAAAAATTACCCTGTTATTATTTATGTATTGGTAAAATATTTAATAAATGTAATCAATAAAATATTCTCAAATGTTATACATTGATAATAACAAGGGTAGTAAGGGTAGATGTTAATTACATTGGCGTTTTTATATAAAATATTATAAATACCCGGGTATTTATGAATTTTGGGTATTTACCCTGAGTTTAAATACCCTGGCATTTTACATCAATAGCCACTGCAGGACCTAAAATCCTTTATTTTTACCCTCTGCCCCCGAGAAAATCCTCCAAGGGCGATTAGTTAAGAATTCCCCATTTTATACCCAGCCGACGTGGAAATTCGCCTATAATCCAACGAAGCTACTAATTGGACATGTTGGGCTTCGTTCAAGGGGTCACGGGATGGCCTACGAATGTTCACTACTGCACGGGTTTGGACCACACCCCTAAAAGCATTTTATAATTGACATGTATCCAACATTGATATGAAAAAAACAAGAACTGATAAGTTGAAAATTCCCTATTTAATCCCCAATGGTTATGAAAATCTATGAGAGCTTGTTAGCCCTCATATTTATTATTGCTATCAAATAAATTTACTTTCGGTACTTGAATACTTCGGTATCTGAACCTGGCCATAAAAAAAGTTTAAAAAATTTTCCCATCATACATACGGTAAGTTACCAAAAGTGTGAGGCGATGCTCTTTGTTCTTCAGATCCTCTAGAGTTTGTAAATACAATACAAATGAAAATAATATTTTTACACTCCTAGTTTTTTCTTTTTTTTTAACAGTGTAGGTACCATAATCAGAGAGGAAAAAAATAGGTACATGTACTTGAAAATACAGTACCGTATAAATTATAAATTTCAGAAAAAAACATGCAGATGAAAATCTGCCAAAATGTACACCAACAAAGGCAACACTGTTTGCAAAACAACCAGAATGAAAAATTCCCAACTTTTCAAGCTCTGAGAGTTTACTAAAATTAATTATTGGTTAAAATTAGTTCAACAAAATAAAAAATAGCATATTCGAACATAAAAAAATTATTACCTGTCACTATCCCCAAATTAGAAAAAATTAAATTATTTCAAATAATGAGGGGGGAGATTGCCTACTAATGGTTTACTCAATTAAGGGAATGGTCTACCAAATCAAGAGATCCTCTTAACTTAATACCAGATAAACCTAACCTACCCTTTCCAATACCCACCCCCAGCCTTTCTGATACTAAATCAATCCCAGAAGACTGAAGTTTAAATAGTAACATTTTATTATTTAATATCGTCATTTGGCAGTTTCCCCACTTAAATCGTGTGCAACATTTAAACTTCAGTGTGTTGGTTTCACTATATCCGGTAGCCCTAGAGACTAGCTCCCAGTCAGTGTGTTCAACTACCATCAGTGGCCCTTCAAGATGCTGCCCTGTCCAAACCTAAGCCAAGTACCCTATTCCAAAAACTAAATTATTATTCAATCGTTTCTTATCACAAAACCAGCATGTGTGCCTTTCCATCTTTCTGCAAAATTAAATATTATTTTTTATTTTTCCTCTTTTCCTGATTAGTTTCCCAACTGCTACACCAAAATACCTTGAATTCTCTAAATATTTTAGATTCCCATCTCTTCTTTGTTATTTCTGTCGCAAGACGCTTGTTTTAAGAATTGATGAAAAGACGCTAACCACATGTCTCCTAGTTACACTTTTTTTTAATCGGTCAGGTAAAGGATTATAAGTTGTCCCTGCAACTCACAGAAGAGAAAAATCTGCAAGAAGTTACTACACTGCATTCTTCAACAAATTTTAAAAATCCCAAAAATTGTACTATATTTAGCAGGAAATAATCTAAGAAATGATTGTATTGTAACTTACAAAATACAAGTTTAGAAAATTGTTATGTTCAAACATTTTATCCAAGAATCTAGAAAATGTCTTACCCCAATACAACACAGTGAGATTCAATACTAGGCATTGAGATTCTCTCTGCTAAATGTTACCAATATATTAAAATAAATTTCTGGGTAGGTTTACTTATTGAAAATAATTAAACCATATTCTAGTGTATGCTTCCCAAGTGCTAAATCATCACCAATCTTGATATATAATTCTGTAAACGAAATTTGTAAGTCAAAATTGTGGGAGTTTGGCAAATTGCAGGGTGATGGGAGACGGCTCAAATTAAAGGTCTCGATCCCAGGGACTCAGAAAAAAGAGCAGTATTTCCAAAATGTTAACAGCAAAAGAGAAATAACGTAAAATATCTCCAATAAGAAATGCATGGGGATTAAAACCCCCCCCCCATATGTTTTGTTTAGATAAAACAAGTGGTTACTGTCTACTTTGTTTACGAACTGTCATGTGTTCCTACAAATCAGTTAAGGCAGAGTATTGGAGCAAGGTTAGGGGCTATGGCCCCTTCAAGCCACTAGTTGTTTATAATTCAGGATTTTGAAACTTGTTAGAAATGCTTCTGGAATTAATTCAGGGATTCAGGCAAATAATTTGTTAGTTTATAAAAGAATAAATAACCTAAACATTTAAAAAATCCGTTTTCTTTTCTCTTTTTTTAGGGGGGAAGGGATTTATTAACAAGAAACCCTGAACACAAAGGCCAACAGTAACTTTATAAATATGTTATCCATGCTATTTTCTATTCATAACAGTATGTTGTTCCAGTTAAATTCTATTTCTGTCCCTTGACATTTTTTAGGTTTATCAGATTGTTTATTTGCATAAAACCCCAATTGCCATGATATAGTTTGGAAAAGCTCTAGGTTGTGAAGATTTGGTAAATCGGGAAAAGGATAGACAGCTAGCTTGCCCGAAGAGAATAAAAACAGATGTAGAGAGTAGAGTGTACACTCTGTGTATTATATGCCTCAAGTGTAACACCTGTTTTTTTTCTCTTAAGGTAAGCTAGCTGTCTATCCTTTTTCCAATTTATCAAATTCTTCGTGGTGTAGTTTTGTATTATTTTGAAGAATACGTAAATATTAATGCTACAACAGTTAGTAATATAATTCAACTTAATCAGGAAGCTATCCTTTGGCTGGGTATTACACCAATCCTCACAAAAATATGAACTTTTTTAAAGAACCTACAATAGCTATTTTAAAACAAATCAATTTTCTACAAAGTAGGGCTAAGATGTCGGGCGTAGTGGGGGTACTGGTACTCACAGTTTCCTTGGCCTTGTTGCGGGTCCTCATTCGGCCAGGGGAGCCGTCGGGAGACTCGGTCTGCACGGGCCGGAACAGGTAAGGCGCATCCGTCCGGTTGACCGGGGGCAGCGTGCCGTGCTTGGTGAAGTGTTGGCGACACTGCTCACACACCAGCGTACGCTCCTTGGGGGCGCACACGGCCAGCTGAATGGAACCTGAGAAAACGTCACACCATCAATATTCTGATAAAAACAATATTGACATGGTTAGGTTAAAAAACGTACAAAGTTGAACTTCAATTAATCATACAGTGTTAATTATATAATTATTTATATAATGTTAAACCTTATGTGTGTACATCACCACATAAAATAAGAAAAATATTGACATAGCTCAACAACCATTAACTATTTTATAGCATCATGTATTAATAAAACATAGGTACATGCATGGGCAGAAACTAAGTTGTTCCTTAAATCTGTTTTTGTTATTGTTAATTTGATTTACTCTGAAGGTATTTTTACTCTGATTTAAATGTGTGTCAGTCTTATGTTATGGTTGTTGTTACTATATTTATATATTTATTTTACTACCAATATTAGTAGGGGCCTATCCTTTTAACCATTTGCACACTGTCAACTAAATGTCAGAAAATAATTTACTGTTGTCTTTTTAATTTACAATAAGTATTTATTAAATTTTGACACCATAGTTTTTAATCTTCTGATTTAATTTTCATCAGAATTAGATGATCTCTAATTTAATGACCATTTTTATTTTTATGTAGTTATGAATAAGCTTGGAATAAAAATTATGATAACTTGACCATGTCTAATGCTTCACTTGCATGTCTGATGACTAATAAAAAACTTGAATCTTGAATAGGTATCGCTAATGAGAAGTTTTGTATAAAATTATCACAACTGATGAAAAACAAACTATTCGTGTAACACACAACGTTTGTCAATCAATGTACCTTAAACCCCAACTTGAAGGTTCAAGACAATCTCAGTTTTCTGTGATCAAACAACTTGAACACTTGTTACCAAAGATGCAATAAATGAGAATTTAGTGTTTATTGCTTCCTGTATAATGTCAGCGCATAAACCTCTTATTGTTCTGGGATTTTGATTGAATCAGAAAAGGTTCTACTGAGTGGCATCAGCAGAGTAGAGATGTAAATTATTGATGGTTGATTCGCGAACGAATCGTTCAAATCAAACGAATCATCAAGAGAATCAAAAGAATTAAGATTAAACTTTTAAAAGAACCGATTCGTGGCATGAATCAACTCTGGTAAATAAGCCATTTTACTCGGTTTCATTCACTTCGTTCGCGAATCGGTGTAGGCCATTGTTGTTTGCGATTCAATTGTTTCCTTTGAGAAATGGTTGGGGGGAGGGGGTTGAAGCGGAAAGAAGGGGTGGGAGACGGACAAGAGGAGAGATCGCTACTTGCAATCTCATTGGTTTGCGTATGCGCGGCAAACGTTTTGTGAGATCCCACAATTCCTTACAAATTTATTTTGTTTTGACCTCTCTTTATAATATCCTAACTGCTGATTCAGTTGGACTATCGGTTCGCGAACCGATTGTTGTCGTGCAGTCACAGCTGATCTGTCTAAACGCTTGCTTATTGGTTCTTTGATGAGAGGGAAATATCTGGAATTTGCGGCTGCGGAATAATAATTGGTGATGTTTGATAGTCAAATTTAAAGAAGATTTCATTGATTCACTTGGACTATCGGTTCGCAAATCGCATATCGGAGTCGTAACATAACAGGAGGGCCAAATAATCTATAACAATCGATTTGTTTACATTATACGGCGAGGACAGATATATGAATCAAAACAACCAAAATGAATCAAATGAAATGATTCAAATGAGTCGGTTTCGCTAAGAAGAATCAAACTGCCCATCACTAATGTAAATAGTGTGCAAATTGAAAACATCAAAAGGAATACTGACCAGTAGAGAAGCAGTGCTGGCAGCGGTTGCTGGAATCGGAATCGTCCTCTGAATTCTCCTCCTCACTGCCTGAGCTTCCTTCTCCTGTAGCAAATATTGCAAAATTCAAGATTCTGATCTTGACTTTCATCAAAAACCACAAATTTTAAAGGCCACTTAATATTAACAATGTTTAGCCATGTCTTAATTGGATAAAGTACTCAAACAGTTAAGTTTCTTAATAAATGAAAATAAAACTTTTTAGTGAAAATTAAATATGTTTCCTTTAAAAACTGGGACAAACCACATTTTATATTTAATTCAACTCACCATTTGCAGCCATATTGTAAAATATTTTATTATAATTATTAAAAAATGCAATTAGTTTACATATAGCTTAAATTCTAAATAAATAAATAAATAAACAAAATAGTAACATCTATGTTTAGTAAATAATTAATGGCCTGCCTGACTACCAAAATTATAAAAAATTACTGGATAAAAAGTTAGAACCTAATTAACATATAATGTAGATTAGGGATTTGCGAGTACTCGAAACTTTGAGATTTCGGCCGATTATTTTAATACTCAAACTCGAAGTTTTGAAAAATAATCGAAAGTTCGAGCGAGTATTTCCCGCCGATTTCCGGACGATCGCTAATGATTGCGACCGGCCAAACGCATGCTAACGGCCGCAAAAGGCGATCGCATCACGTAAAATCAGCTGAAAATGACGATCGCGAACAATTGCGACCGCTCAAAATGCATTGCAACGGCCGCAACAGGCGATCGCACCATGAAAAATCGGCCGAAAATGATGATCGGGCCGCCTAATTTTGGCCGTAAATGATGATGGTATACATAATATCGGCAAAAGTGGCGACTGGGCCACTCAATATCGGCCGTAACTAACAATTTCGTCATCTAATATTGATTATAAGCAATGTCTGGACCAGGTGATATTGGCCAAATGACAACCGGACCGTGTTTTATCGGGCGGAAACGAATGTCAAACCGTGTTTTGTTTCTCAATACATAATCCAGTTTGATTGTACTGACCAAAACTTGGTATTGCTACTCATGTCTTAGTTAGAAACCGTGTTTAGATTATCAAATCTAGAGTGGTATCCAAATCCCATTGCACTATTTTAAACTACCTACTGATAGCAAATACTCGCTCGAAAATACTCTAAACTCGAAAATAATTGGCACAACTCGACTCGAATAAAAAAATTAATACTCGCACACCCCTAATGTAGATAAATAAGAAATCCAAATATAGCCATTTTGTAAGTTCAGTTCACAGTTAGAAAATTAAGTCTCATACCTTGTTCCTTTGGATTGGGTGAAGGTCTTGAACCACCAGTGGCTGTAAGAAGTAAAATCGTATTAATACTCCAAACAGCATATTCATGCTAATATTAAGTTTTTTAACAGTCTACCTTTTGAAATTAAAAGCATTAATCGTGTTTAAAGTTTTAAAACAAATGAAATAACTTGTTATTATACTCCCCTTGAGGATTTTTAATGTAAAAAATAAAAATGTTTAAATAGTTAACGGAACAATGTAATATGTCAAGTCTTTAGTCTAGAAAATATATGTTGACACCAATTACGTACATCTGTGTTGTGTATATCAGGATAAAGTATTTTTATTTCATTTGAGAGTGTTAATTGGTTCGGAAATACTACAACGAAGTCACAGCCACCTCACTGAGACCCCTACACCCTGCGACATTGAGATCCGCTCTTGTGCAGGGGTCAGTGTTTCTTATCACTTTCCCACCCATAGTTGCTACGATTCTCATTCCTGTACTACCTTGAAAAACGTCTTAAACAGATGTGAGAGTGTTATTTGATTAGATAAAACCACAACAAAGACACGAGCACATCACAGAGACCCCTATGACACAAAATTCCCACCAACCATAGCGGGGCTGGGCCGATTACACATCAAATAGATGGTCCATCGACCTTTGGATAAAATAAATGAAATAACATAATCGATCGATGGACCAACAGTTGTTTGGGGCTGGGCCGATTACACATCAAATAGATGGTCCATCGACCTTTGGATAAAATAAATGAAATAACATAATCGATCGATGGACCAACAGTTGTTTAGGAAATTTAACTTAATTAAAAATATAAACGGCCTATGGGGCATCATACCATTTTATAAATTAAGATAAAATATTTTATTTTGGTTTGATGGACCATCAACCCTCTCTCTATAAAATAACATATTATAAAGACGTAGTCAATTACACATCAAATAGATGGGCACTTGACCCCCAAAACTTACATATTTAGAATCAAGTTTTAACGGGTTGATGGACCATCTATTTGATGTGTAATCGACCCTTTACTTATTTCTTTAATTTAATCTTAATATTTTTAATTTCGGGGCCGATGGTACATCGAGCCTTATTTTATTTTATTAGAGGAATATACAAACTGGGTCAATGATCCATTGAACCCTTTTATAAATAAAACTAAATTTGTACAAATGGTTCGATGTCCATAGATATGTACAAAGTACAGAGTTTATGACCATAGACCCTTTCTTAGATATTTAATATTTCTTTCAATATTATCAGAGGGTCGATGGACCATCTATATGATGTGTAATCGAGCTTCCTCCCCATAGCCTCTAAACCGCTCACCGTTGGTGTCCTGTGAGGACGGGCTGTTGTTGTGGGGTGTGCCGCCGCGGGTCTGGCGCGTGTTGCGGTTGCGCCGCAGTGAGCCCTGGCGCCGCCGCCGATGTGGCCGGTTGTTGTTGGCGCCTGGAGTCTTCTTCCACAAGTAGTAGAACTCCACAAGCTCCGACTGTGTACAAAACAATTGTAATCATTGAATAACTAGGAGTGGTTTAGCTTACAACATGTAAGAATAGGACAGCTTTTTTATTTTCACTCTTTTAATTCCTTTCTCATAAAAAAATAGAACACAAGTAGCCTAATTAATTGGATAAGTTATTACTATTTTGGGAAAAATTCCTTAGTGATCAGATCAATCACTGGGGTTTAACAGCACTTGATGGTTCACACTTTTATTTGGTTAATGATTTTCCTGACCTTCCCTAACCAAAATAGCTCATTTTACCTGACTTTCTCTAACCAATACAATTCATTTTCTCTAACTCGCGACTTGGAATGCACATTTTTTTCTCTAACATGTATTGATTTTCACACAGTAGTGCTTCGCGTTTACGATTAAAATCAAAATGTTTCCCTGACTTGAATAAAACAGAAAGCAATTTCCCTGACTTTCGGAATTGTCAACTTTTTCCACTGACTACCTGACTTTCCAGAAAGTGAGAACCATGCACTTGGACTTTCAGGTCAGTTATGCTTGCTAATTAGGAAATGCTTTCAAGTTAAAGAAGTCTTCTTTTGATATTTAGGAGGGAAAAAAGAGATTTGTTAAGTTTTTTTCAATATATTATGTATCCATTTTTCAGGTAAGTTTTGTTTTTCTTCACATTTTTTAACCTCCAAACACCCCTTCCTCACACCAACTTCCCCCAAATATGACATATAACCATAACTAGTATAAATACAATCTATTTTAAACAGAACTGCAATGATTATACTTATGATTCATCCAATATTGAAGAAACAAATAAAATCATTTAAAATAGCAAAAATAGCCTAGGAGTGAGGACTTGAGTGAGGCAAGCTACCACAGCAGTTCAGGAGCGTTAATGACACAAGTAAATAAACTTACAGTATCTTTATGAGGCAGAAGATCTTTTCGAATGCGAAAGAAGTTCTTCCCAAACTGTCTCAATCCTTTAACAAAACGTTTCTGAAACAAAAAATAAATTTCTTGAACCAAAGTAAATGAAACTGTTGAATTAGGCCTAATGGATTATATCCAATTTTTGGTTTATAGACCAAGGACCTTAAACGTTACTTATCAAAACAAACATAATTTGTTTAAAAATATAATTATTACATTTATAGTTAACAAGAAAATTAAGACTGCTTGAACTAATCATGTATACAAATATGACTTTAAAAGATTGTAAAACCTAAGGCAGGCATCTCAATTTTGACGCCAATTTTTTTATCCAATTCAATGAGATCATATGGGAAATCTGGTGTGTACCAAATTTGAAGTTGTTATCACAACAAATGCCTGAGTCACACAGCAATGACTGTAATGGTTATAATTCCTATACAGCCTATATCATGATAAAATGTACTTTTTACTTTTTCCCTCTATACATAGTATATGGAGAAAGTATTGTTTTCGTCAAAATTTTCAAATTTGAGTTGTTAGTAGAAATATTCGTTTTGGTGCTCCCTGAACCCAAAAAAGTGGTTTTTACGTGATGTCTGTCTGTGGGTGTGTGTGTCCGTGTGGGTGTGTGTGTGTGTGTGTGTGTGTGTGTGTGTGTGTGTGTGTGTGTGTGTGTGTGTGTGTGTACAGAGCTAGAGCCCTAACCGATGGAACGATTTTTATGAAATTTGGTATGTAGGTACTAATCCACGATATCTCCAGGAGTTTTTTTAATTTTTTCAATTTTTTATTTTTAAGGGTAATTATCCCCCCAAAACCGCCAAAAAACATAAAAAATCAAAATTTCTCAAAAACGGCTCTAACGATTTTGATTAAACTTTAGTCGTTTGTAGAACTTTAGTTTTCCAACAAAATGACACTACCCGCATTCCTGTAAAAATTCGGGTTCAGAAATTACAGGACTTAAAACATCAAAAATTCAGTTTTTTGGATTTTTCATAAAAAGACATAAATATAAAAAAATATTACTATTCACCATTAAAAAGAGCTCAAAAACTAAATAATTTGTTTTGTTGAATTACTATTCTACGATTGCTGGTTTCGGAGTAAATTTAAATTTTCATTTTGTGGTAAACGCAGTACGTTGTCCAATGTTATTCTTATGGGGAATACAAAAATTACTATTTCTCTCTTATTTACTGATAAATTTTATTCAAACTTGATATGCTTGTCAATTTAGCATTGACCAACAGAGAAAATTCGAAATATGTTGCCCCTTAATAACCGGGGGGGGGGGGGAATAGGGGGCATTTACCCTCTTAAAACCACGTGAATAGCGATGGATTCTGTGGTGCCTCCTAAGCAGGGATTTGGGTGAATGTTTTTTAAAACAACTTGTTTACAATATTTTCTGTATATTTGACCGTGCTTTGTATTCTATATTTAGTAAATAAAAAGTAATTTATTCTTAAAGTTGGGCTAAAAGGAGAAAGTATGTGTCAGTTTCCTGATACCGTTTACTAGCTATTTCTTAACTCTGCATTTTTGTTTCAATATTTCCACTTTTATGTTTTCAATTCTTTTGCAGTCTGACAAGTGTCAAATCTTCTAAACTTCCAATGTTCTACTCCAATTTTGCCAGTTTTCATGTCTGGTTTCTTGCAAACTTTGAAAAAGATATTAGAAAATAGATTCATAGTCAGTTTTGACCAATTTCAAACGTTGTAATGCAATTAATTTTGTGTTTATTTTCTAAGTGTTCTTTACACTATTTTATCTTGAAGGGTACCATTTCATATTAATTAGTTAAACAGGCCCACTTACAGTTTCTTCTTCGCACCACTTTTTATCGATTCCTTTCGGAACTGGGCACTTGACTAGTGCTTGCAAAGCTTTTCCTGGGTCGTAACCTGAATCGTGAAGCTGCAACATACATACACAAATCAGCTCTCCATTTGAGAAAGTAAAGAAAATGTTCTTAATGAAACACTTAAAAATGGCCTAAATAAATAAACTTGAAAAAAACAGAAGCATTTTTGAAGGAACATTATCATATTAGCAATAAACTGTATACCGATAATGCTCGTGTTTTACACTTAACCCAACCGTGATCAGCAAAACCAATTAGATACGGACAATTAAATATTTTATATTTTCAAATGTCGCACTAAACAATTGATAAAACAATTCAAATATGATTAAAGTAGCTTCTAGGTCTTGCCAAGAGGTGGTCAAACACCGTTGAAATTTGGGATTTTAATCTTTTTTTATGTATAGAGATGTACACAAGCTGGTTTTTACTCCATTTTTTGTATATACTTCATAGTTGTATTACACAAAACATTTAGTCGGTCTAATCATAGAATGTAACCTGAAATGACAATAACAGACACCAATAATTCAACCCTAACGGATCAGTTCATTTCTGAGAAGCCTCAATGTTTTTGGCTGTGGAAAAAAGATGTCGGGGAAGTAAAATGGGAATACTTTCTCTCTTACTGTGCCTAAACTTTGAGCAAAGTGAATCCGAACAGCAGTCTGCATATTAAAAATGTAACTAACAGCATTAATGTTGGCTGTACTTGTTAAACATTTGTACGTGAACAAAAACGCACCTGGGCAAACATCAGCGCAGACAACAATAGAATTTTGTTTTAAGCAGACAATTGATGATACAAAGTGAATATTCCTAAAATGATATATGAAGTTTATGTGAGGCATTGCATCTATCAGTTGTAATTTCCTACCTAAACCTTCACCTTCCTTAATTATCTTTTAAGTTTTAATTGTGTTGTAGCACTAAGCCTATAAAATTGCAGGTCTTGGGAAATGTACGTTGTTTAGTTTTGAATGAGTGTTCATATTTGTGAACCGAGTCTTTTAAAAGATTCAATCGAAAAATAAAAGCAATATTAGATTCGATTTAGGCCTATATACGAATAATAAAAAACAAATACTAAAAGCCTGTGTAAAGTTTGAAATAATAAAATCTCATAAATTTAAACATTATGGATGCAAAAAGTTATTTTGTAAATGAGTATTTATTGTAGGTAATATCACTTATAACCTATGTTATTTTTGATTTATTGTTGTTTCTTTTATGGTTGAAATGACAAAGTAGGCCTACTTAAGTATGCCTACTTAAGGCATACTTAAGGGGGGAAGGGATCGGCATAGCGTTAATATGTTATTAAAATAATTTCTTGAATTTTGTTTAGCCATTTTAGACCCCTACAACTATTTTTTGTACACATTTGTGGTGTCAATGAAAAGCTTTTACCCTCTAGATGTGCCTTTTCGGGGTTTAAAAGACCTAAACCTTCAGAGCTTCAGCCTGCACAGGCTTTCAAAGTTTCGATGTTAATATTATGGAGTTAAATTTTATTGAGTTAGTAGGCTGATTATAATGTAAATAAACTTTTAAAATGTCTCGCTCTAAGCCAGCTAGACCCCCTTGCGAAGAATGGGACATCTACTAGTTTTTATTATTTAATTATTTTGTTATGAATGGTGTAACAGATTTGTTTGAAAAATTAAAAACAGAATCTCATTAAAATCTTTGCATAATAATGATTTTGACATGATTTAAGCTTTTAAAAATTTACTAAAACTAAAAAATAAGAATCTCTGGACAAAGACACAAGGGTTCGTACGCTGCCGTCCTATGAAACATATTGTGACAACGAGTAGTCCTACTACTCACAACATCAAGCGCGTTGATGGTGGTGTCGTCTCTGCTGGCGGCCACGCAGCCGTCGTCCGCAGACCCACCGTCACACATGCCCGCAAACGCAGCCATGGAGCGCGCCGCGCGCAAGTACATCAGCAGGTCTCCGTCCAGTGCCATGGCCGGCAGCCATCGTAGCTCCTCTCGCTCCTTGCTCAACTCGGGGTCACCCGCTCTGTTCACTGCGCTGCGTAACTCTGGGAGGCGTGCCTGCGCAACCACAACCACTGTCACCACCACATTCCACACCCAACCCACCATCTCAGATTCTGATCAAAGTATTTTTATTTGTTCACTTAAATTCGAAGGTACACAATATTCCCTTTCATTTATACATTTTTGATCAAACTTTGGTTTATTCACTTTGAAACTGTTTGGAAAATTACAAAAAAAGATATTTTTATCCAAATAAAGAAACATGTTCTATTTACTTATTTTTCCCCCTGGAATTTAGCAAAGTCTATTTGATACAAATCTGCATAAGATTCACGTTAAAAGTAGCAGAAATACATACGTCCCTATGATACTAAGAATAAATTTTGAGGGCTCGGAAATGGAAAAAACACATATTTTAACCACATCCTATGTACCTAAAAATCAAATTTAGTTGAGATAAAGAAGTAAAAAGTTTGCGTTAATATCTATATGAAAATATAAAAATAATAGTTCCATCAGAATTTGATATGGTGGATTTCAATTTCTTTTTCAAGGTGAATACATTGTTTAAATTACTTTATCTGATCTGAAATTTACACTCATGTATGAAGATATTTTGACAGCTCAAAAAATATTCAACTTACCTTTAAAAAAATGAAGATATTTTGATGACAGCTCAAAAAATATTCAACTTACCTTTAAAAAAATAATCATTTGACAAGAAAGACAGACAATGTCTAGCAGGATAACAACAAATCTCTAATTGTCCTTGTTCTGAAAGAATTTCCCCCGTCCTTCTGGTTTATAGGCACCCTATATTTAAAGACTTATGAAGTGACTTTACAGGAATGATCTGACAAACATAAATGCCCTATTTATAGATTTTATTTCTTGCCTCATTCTCCCTAATGGCCCTTTCCACAAAGTGAGTGGTGTCCTCCCCCAGCCATGATTTAATACCCGTTTACTTCACATATTTAGCACCACTTGAAGATGACCATTATTTATTTTTCATCAACAACAAGGTACAAGTGACAAATTTAAAAGGTTTCTTATTTTGGTATTTTTGGTACTTTGGTATTATACGGATGCCACCCTTATACAGCGCGCTGCGGCAGTTATGTTAGGATGGGTTATCATAAAAATGATTGTAGGACTTTCCTTGTTTCATTACAAATCGAATGATACCTGATGAGTCATACTTCCGGCCGCCAAACCCCCTCCAAATAGGCCAAGGTCAGGTCGTTGACCGGAGCGCGCGCATCACCTGTCACCGCCTGTATCTGAGGCAGTGTCATGAGTGATTTATTGCCGTGCACTACGTTACATTTGTTTTCATAATGAGTGACGTTCTTTTGGTGTGGGATTTACCTCGAAATGAAGAGGAAACCGTACGTATTTTTATGATAACCCATCCTAACATAACTGCCGCAGCGCGCTGTATATTTTGCGGAGTACATGTGGCGATCGGGTCTGGCTGCTAGCGGCGGCGACGCATTCAACACGATCCCAGCGGACATCGCTGCCTTTTGGGAGGCAAAACATAAAGACCGCTCATCAGAATGATGTAAAATTTTTACAGTAAGTCAATAAAAGTACGTTTTTTCGAATTATGTAGTTATCCTTTGTATCCGGTAAAAATTAACCTCCAAAAATAGTGGCATCCGTATAATACCAAAGTACCGTATTTTTCAAACACTGTAAGCATTAACAATTCTAAAAACAACTCGCTTGTTTAAATCCGTACAAAATGCAACCCAAAAGTGCCAACAAACCTGATGAGACGGTCCAATTCTAATCTCTCCTTGGGTGGACACCATGTCGAACACACATGCAGGCCCTGCCCGGACTCACCAGCCCTGCAATACAAAACACAAACCCTTCAAAACCAGATGTCTGTTGACTTTTGATGATAATAGTGCAACGACCATCTTTACGTTTTGGGAATTGGTAGTACTGATTGCTAGTCAGCTGTAGTATTTAGGACATAACTAGGAGTTATTTGACCAAGTTTGAATCTGTAAGTTGAAAAGTGTATTTAGTTACTAATCTGATAGGCGGATCTCCTCTGCTAAAACCTAAATGCTCATCAAATTGGGTTGGCTTGGGCTCTGTATGGGGATTGATCCTCCCCCAGACCTCTGGTAACATAGTAAAGTTATACGAATTGTGTTCGCCTTCTGTTCAAGGTAGGCCTATGTAAATCTAAGGAAATATGTACCTGACATATGTGTCTATAAATTTGTGTAATGTTTTCGGCAATAAAGATTCTGATTTCTGAGACTCTTGAGACGTTGCATTTGGTAGCAGAGCGTGGTTGTGATCCAGGGACCTCTAGGTTATGGGCGCAGCATGCTTCCACGCCACAACCAGCTAGATAATGTCCTCTAATGTATGCGCCATATAAAAATGCATAGCCTACATACAAAATTTAAAAATTTTGCTCCCACGTAAATACAAATTATAGCGATCTCACTAAATTTCTAAAGGGGATACCTCCAAAACATAAAGCATCTTGGGAAAATTTGACTGAATTTGCTTGGTTATTGTCTTTTCTTATCTTATCCAAATTTCTCATAAGAAAGGTGGCATCTGTCTATCTGCCAAGTTGTATGTTCAGTTTTAACGTAAAAACTGCTGAACCAATCGAGCTGAAAATTTGCAAGTAGGTAGACAATTTATCTGGGCTACATATAGGAATATTCCCATCTTCGCAATCACTTAGGGCTCCGCCCCAGAGACCCTTGCAATGTTAACCTTATGGGCTATAGGTTTAATGGATCAGATAATTACTTAAACAGATGTGGTTGCAGCAGGAATTTTAATTAGCTGTGCAAAGCGCGGGTATCAGCTGGTAACAACATATGTCATAGTCTATTCACAGTCCTGATATTTATCTCTATCTTTGAAAATGAAAAATCTCTATCTTTATTTAAAAGTAAATTAAATCACTTTCTAGTGAGGCCTTTGGGTATACACGATATTCAATGGTAAGGCCCTCCTACACCTTTGAGGATTTTTTTAGGTAATAATAACATTGAGGTCAACTGTTTAAATCAAACTATTAAAGGCAGACTATATTGTATTTTTGATCAAATGACAGTAATAGATAAATATATATGTATAGTAGGACTAGCATAGTTATAAGCTAGTTAGCTTGGTAAGCTATTGACACTATTCATTGTACATTTGTACTTTACTGAATAGAGATTTTAAATTTGAATTTGAACAATTATGTTAAAATGCATTCCATTTGAGAAAATTATGTTTTTGCTGACTGCAAAAAAACACTTAGAGGTACAAAGTTGGTGTGAATTAGAAAGTTAATAGGATTTGCAAGCCTCTCAAATCAGAATCAATTCCCTCATTGGGCCTAATGATCCGACTGGTTGCTTTAAAAATTGTTAACATTTGAAAATTCACAGAATCACACTAGTGATTCTCAGTTTTTGGAACACCCTGTATTATTTAAAATATTTGTACGTAATTCTTTAGGGTCGATTTAGTGCAGAGTAATTTTTCCATCCTACTTGGTCAAGTAATTCGTCTGTAATCCGTTTGAGCCACTAAGTAACACACTCTGTATATCCGTTTGAGCCACTAAGTAACACACTCTGTATGTATACAAATCTTATATGTAAATAAACAACTAATGTCTGGATATGTTATTTATACTAGCACACCGCCTTTGAACTCAGAATCGTACGGGCAGCATTGCTATCAGTCTTTTACTGAATCACCAGTTTCCATTCCAGTTGCCCGTTATCCATCGACTTGCTTGACACTTTGGAATCTCATAACTATTCTATTTATTTATTGTAACTGCTATATTGATTTGATACCTAAGATTTGTCAACATTTCAGGCTAAAAACATTACACTATTAGATTCACTGTTCCAAGTTTAATTATACATTTATTCCACTTCAATCACTTACATAAACATTACTACACCTGACAATCCCAGTTTCTCTGGAAAGATTCATAAAGAGCAGGGATATTTGTTTGAATTCCATTCTATAGAGAAACCGATGAATTTGTATGACTAACGAACCAATATCGAAAAATCACCTACCAAATAAAACCATTGTTTGCCATAGGAAACCTTGAAACTTTAAAGATCAGTGAGGCAAAGCCCTGAGGAAATTTTGGAAAATTTTGGAACTCTGTCAATGTAGGAATTCTAAAAACTATTTGGATATGCACCATCATGTTAGGGTATAACGAAAACACCTTTAAATTTGGAATTATTTTTATTTCCTATTCGATTACATGCAATCCAAAATTATCGTTTTCAATAGAGATTATTTACCTAATCTCCGAGCCTTCAGCTGGTGGGTGGGAGGAGGTGGAAGAGTTTGACCTTGGGGCTTTCAATGATTTTATGGAGATTTGATAAAATGATATATCTCAACTTAGTAATGATTATATTTGTATAACTCTTGGAATGGTATAATATTTGCAGTTTATATTTTTTTATTAAATTATCAATGTAGTAAAATAGGTATGTTCCCAAAGAATGCTTGCCCTAGGCCCCGAATCGCCTTGAGGTAGCCCTGCCTTTCGCTCCCTATATTCCTGAGGGCCCCGGTGTTTTTATGAAACTTTCCTTTGCCAGAGCCTTCAATGCATTTCTGCAGTCTGATCTAGCTTAGGAATTCACAGCCTTGGCATTCTAGAGCATTTAGCAGCCTGGTGTCAGATGCATATATCCTTGTCCTCCTCAGCTGTCGCTCAGAATCTTCAGACGTTCTACATTGCAAGGACCGCTGATGGGAACAACGTTACTGTGCTCCCTAGGGCCACTGAGTGTTGGACCCTATTTCCATTGACACAAGCCCTGACTTATCGTCTTTTCGGGCACCATCTGTGTAACACACAAGGGATACCCTGCCAATATTACCCTCCCTTTCTTCAGTCTCTGTAGGGTTTCTCAAAGTCATTATGAGTATTATTATATCTGATTATCGTTATCATTATGTCCAGAGCTGTTACTGCCATGGCTCTATAGGAACTCT
Organism: Allygus modestus; assembly: GCA_963675035.1. Lineage (NCBI taxonomy): Eukaryota > Metazoa > Arthropoda > Insecta > Hemiptera > Cicadellidae > Allygus > Allygus modestus. The sequence goes on from OY776112.1 coordinate 348,361,659, forward strand.
CATGGTCCTGTCCTTTCCTATTCCTAAGCTTTAGTTCACCTCTGCTACACATTTTTAAACTATGTAGTACTCTCTTCTGCCCTAGTTTTGATGTCTTGGCTCTAATCAAAACATTAGTATAACAAAAACCTTATTCTTGATTTCTTCTCTGTTGGACATGATTTTGTAGCCCCACTGAAGCCAGTAAATGCTAATCTCTGCAGTTGCAGTATTTTAGAAGCACTGGTCTGTTCCACTTTTGGACACCAAACTAGAGCTGCATAGATGCGTCACTATTGGTTTTACAATAGTCTAATAAGTCCAGTAAGTTTACAAGTCTTGGTCACAGCCCTGAGTGCCAACTTATAAATGTGCAGGGGCGCCGGGCGGTAAGGTTATTTTGAGTTTCATTGTTGATGGATAAAACACCTAATTACGATTGAAACATCAATCGTAATATCAATATATAGTACCAAAATAAAACAACAATAAAACAGGCCTAATTGAACCGCTTATAAATGAAACAGTAGGCTACTCTTACTAATTAAAACATATTATAGGTATAGGATGGTAGCATTAACATTTAACAAATAAGCACTGACATATAAGCTACGGTTGGCATATTACGTTCTTCCCTCCTCATTTCAAAAATGAGAGTGGAGCTAAAACCAAATGTTAAAAGAGTTATTCTTTAAAGATACGAATTAAAACCAGAATAATTGCATTACTTCAATCCTTTAGGGGAATCCTATACTCTAATATGAGTAAGGTATGCTTGTATGTTTGCTTGCTCGCTTGCGACACTGATCTCAAAAACGGCTCCAACGATTTCATTCAAATGTTCGAAATAACTAATTTCTGGGATAAAAATAAGTTCTAGACAGGCCTCATCCCCAGGAAAAATCAAATAATGTAAAAATAACTAAAATGAAAAGTTAACAAAATTAAAATTGGGCTTATGGAGTTTCAAATCAAAACAAAAGAATTGTAACAGCTGTTCATAATCAACCAGGGAACTGTCAAAGTAATACTCATGTTGTTTATGATTAATAACATATGGTTTCCTGAGAGCAGATTAAAAGATTTGAGTGAAGATTACATATATAAAATACATAGATTACATAGATTACATAGTAGTAAAATAAATCAAAGGGACATTGAGCTATAAATAACAACTGGAGTGGCCTTAAAAATATAGAAAAGAGGCAAATGCGTTATACAAATCTGATTATCAGTAGGGGGAAGTGGTGAAATATTACTCCAAGTCATCTAAACAAACTGACTGGCCTTCTCCCGAGCAAAGCTCAGCCCCCAGGTATTGTCATACTAAATTGATGAGTGTAGAAAACATAAAGCTTTCTGCTAGTTTAATCTGCATAAAATAGCTTAGCAATTTTGTAAATCCTTGTGAAACTTTTGCCGCTGAAAGAATATCGTTGGTCCTAAGAAAATGGTACCGGTATCTGTAGGCTACTTAGTAACTTGTATTAACGCCACTACTTTTCTTAGTGATCATGTAAATAGATTTCCATTTGTTTACTGTATTAAATTTAACTTAATACCCGTGTCCAACATGGTGGAAGGAAACAAATAGGAGTGCTATTGCACAGGTTTGTGATTCGGGATGCAAGTCGGCACATCAGGTGAGCGCCGACTGTCAGCTGATTGTAGAAAAAAAATCATTGTATGATAGCAAAGTGGAGCTTGCATCCCGTGTGATATAGATGTGCGGAATTGGCCTCTCTAAGGTACTGGAGTAGCACACCTATTTGTTTCTTTCCACCATACGTGAAGAAAGTTTCCAAATGTTAGCTTAACGAAAATATAATTGCTAAAAATAATTTAGATTTTGATGTGTTTTTTTTTTAAAGTAATTATGAGACGCCCATCTGGACAATTGTGAGACGCTTATTCAAGGTTTTACTATATTTACATATTTGAGTTCGGTGGATCTTTAACTAAAAAACTAGTGGTTCTGAGTCAGTGACAAGCCTTAACGCGACATGCGCCCCTATTGTCCGAACTCCACTGCCGTAAAAATGTGGTGTTAATACCTAAACCGAGGCTGCCCCAACGGATCGACTGTCTAGTTTGTACTGGGCAACATAAGGATAGCGAAGTAAAAATGTAAATAGCCTATGTTGTAATAAGTTATGCGAGAACACGCCTTATCAAGCTCGACAAAGGATGTCTGATCTCGAAGGGAGGTAGTCAAGAGAAGTACACTTGGCACAGGTAAATGCAGAGAACTAACTTAATGTTAAACAACTTATAAATTAAGCATTTAGTAGGCCTACTACGTCTTCATAAATATAGGGGCAGATTTAATTTACAATGCATTAACGGAAAGATCATTTTTACATAGGCTATGGTACAAAAAGTTACTTAAAGAGAAAAACTGTCCATACAAGTCCATGTTCATAGCCAGAATCAAGAATCAAGGCTTTATTACCAGTTGACAAGTTACATGCATTTGGTATTGTCAAGGTTTTAAATATGTTTGTAACAACACTAGTCAAAAACAGACACAAACAAGCCACACAAAACAGTGACCTAATATTGACACTGAAACAAATACAACAGGAGGGGTCAAAGAGTACGGTGAAAAGTATTATTTAAAATACCAAATAAATAAACAGGCTAAAATGCATGCTTCCTACATGATAATCTCGGAGGATGGGATTTCAAGGAATTCCTTGACATTATAGAAAGGATTATCTATTAACCAATTCAGGATCTTAAATTTGAAAGTTGTGAACGGAGCCGCAACAATTCCTTAGGCAGTTTATTTAGGCATTTCAATCCCAAGATTCTGTAGCTTGACCTTGTTTTCTCTAACCTAACAAAAGGCACATCAATCACATTTTTATGTCTAGTGTTAAAATTATGCAGGTCTCTCCCGGCAGTGAGGGAGTCAATATTCTTATAACTAGTAAACAGAATGTAAAAAATATATTAATTGACAACAGTTAAAATTTGAAGATTCCTAAAAATTGGTTTACAATGTTCCATTGGGTTAGCTTTTGCGATGATCCTCATTACCTTACTTTCTTCTGTATTTTCAGAACATTGTCGATATACGGGCCATTGCCCCAGAAAATAATCCCTTAATCAAGAGTGGATTGAAATAGGGCAAAGTAGGCTGTTTTTAAATAGTTAAAAGGAATGACATCACCTAACCTACAGAACAAGAAAGTCAATCTACTTAATCTAGAACAGCGGTGATCAATATGAGGCGACCAACAGAGATGGTGATCGATATGCACTCCAAGGAATTTAACCACACTAAAAGACCTGGTGTTTAGTACATCTGGGACATGCCTAGGTCCGAAAATAACAGTTTTCGTCTTCTCATTATTCAATAGTAAACTGTTTGCTGAAAACCATTCAGCAGCTGTATTAAGGGAGTTCTCAGCATCTAGTTCCAATTCCGCTATGTCATTGTATCAGGAAATTAAGGTATCGTCTGCATACAGGCACCCACCACTATTTAAACAAAATGGAAGATCGTTGATGGCTATTAAAAACAGGAGGGGCCCATCACAGAGCCCTGGGGAACCCTGCAGTTGCTTATGGCAATGGAGGACCATTCACCCCCACATTAAACAGCCTGTCTTTAGTTTGAAAGATAGGTTCTGAACAAATTTAATTAAACATATTGGAAGCCATAAAATTCCAGCTTGGAGCAAGACGCCATGATCCGACACAATCAAAGGCCTTACTCTCCACAATCAATGAGGGTTGCCCAGGCAAAGTCCTTTAGAAACCTCGGCGGAGCAATCGTTTCATGTCTAATATATAACCCTAGGAGTGGCCCAATGCTAAAGTGTGGAATGGCAGGCTAAATTTGTCGATTTTACAGACCTCTTTTTGAAAATTTGTATAAATTCAACCGTAGAAGTAAACCTAGCCAACCTTATATTCATTTTGATACAAAAGAACAGGGGAACCTAGAAATACTAAAATAATAAAGATCTAGGAAGGTAATTTTTTCGGAAAAGTGAAAAGAAGAAAAAAATTAGAATTTTATTTTTGAAATTTCAAAAGTAGCCTCGGTGAAATTTTTTCTACAGATTTTTTATGGAAAATTCATTATATACATTTTGCAGAGAATCTAATTCCCTATATAGAAATGTATAACATTTTGGGAGAAGAATTTTTTTTGTATGTTTTAGGGGCATAATGGAATAATAAACGGAAACCCGAAAAATGTTTAAACTGTACAGTGTTAGTTTATGATGTAAATAAGTAATGTAATATATATACTAATAATGATTACATATATTTGTAGAGCTAATGATGTAAGGAATCCAAAAAAGTCATAAAGTTGATGGTAAAAAATTATTATCACTTATACATGTAAATAAAACAATGTTTTGCTATTTTTGCATATTTAGAAAAAAAAATTCACATTATTTAGTACCTATATAACTTTTTTTACCAAATGATTTACCCAAAAACCAATATAAACATCATGTAGTACACTCAATTACCCAAATAAAAATGTATAACACCTAGGGTAAATTATTATTTATATATGTGTTATGTAGCAAAAAACATATAGTTGCGGACTTGGCAAATTTGGGAAAAGTAGATTTTTCAATGAGATCTTTATAATTTGTATAAACATAAATAATGTCATATTATATCAATTTACTATTCACTACAGGTATTTATAAACAATTATATATACATATATATATATATATATATATATATGTATATATACATATATATATATGTACATATACATAGGGCAGTGGAATGTTATAGGAGATAATAAGTGCGGTCAATAGGTAACACAACAATTTTTATAAACACACCACTTCATTTTTTTATCACTCTTCAGTAATATTTATGCATAATAAAATGCATAAAGATTACTGTTATAAACACACAAACACTTCACTAACACTAAAACTCCGAAATACTAAATTATTTAGTAATAACTCATGGATCGAAATATCACAACGTACATAAAATAATACTCAAAATGGCTGATACAAGCTGTTGACAGAAAAAATATAATGCAATGAAACGTTTACTCTATCGAGTGTGGCTACAAACAGTGCTGCCAACGGCAAAACTAAATTACTCTACATTTCTTCCTCTTCAAAATAACATATTATTTGACTAGTAACTATAACTTACACTAGATATAAATCCGATTTTCCTGATCGCCCTCTTTCGGCTATCGGCCATCTGCCATTGTACAAAGAAACAGAAAACACCTGTTTTCAAAAATCATATGATCTGTCTTATCAATATTTTGTTCAAAAAATCAATACCAAAATAAAGCGCAACTCTCTAGCAGTGCATTGGTACCAACTGCAACTTCCCACGACAAAAATTACCCGAGCTGGGTAATTTCAAAAAAGTTGTGTTTTGACATTTTCCTAGCATCAGCTGCAAGAATCGCATCGCGTCAAAAATTCCTTTGATTTCTAATCGTCGTGACATTGTTGTATAGCTGCTACAGGGTTTGTTTATGTAATAAAATGAAAGTTCAGAATATTACCTTTCGAATGATATATATATTGTTCACTTTTGAGTTGATTATTACTGGTTTGTTATGTTACAACATTTTTGGTCCAGAATGGCCAATTCTCGGCCCCTGCCACAGTAGGCTGCACAGAAAAGGGCCAAATCTCGGCCACTGGCCACTGCTAGGGTTAACGATGAAAGAATTCAAGCTATAATAGATGACTGCAACAAGTGAGGTAATAACATTAGAAAATGAGAGGAAAAATATTTTAAAACATTAAAAGATAAATGAGAATCAGTCAATAAAAATTAGGTAAGTTAATACACTTACGCCTAGAGATATATAAGTTAACCCTTCCCAAGAATTAGACCTAGATGTATGAAAATGAAGTACAAAATGCTTCATTTGTATGTAGGTAGGCCTAAGTTATATGCTAACTATGCCTATAATATTCATTTGGGAGCATTGGATGTATTTACATGCAGTTAAAACAGTTGACCTGACATTAGGCCTAAGGAAAATTGGAATGACAAGTGTTAACTTAGTTACAAGAAGTAATTAACTTACCAGATCTTAACTTAGATACCGTAACTTAAGTATTAGCTATATAAAGCAAACACATTTTAACAAATAAATCCCTTAAATCCAACCTGTTGTATTAAACAGCTATAAACATTGAGCATAGGATGACAGCAACAAGAAAATCAGGACCAGATATAAGAACAAATGAGAGAGAGAGAGAGGGGGGAATCTCTTGGACACAGCCAAATTTAGAATCGTCGTGTTGTGAATTTGAGGTTTTCGAATGGTCTTGTTTGTGTTTTTGTCTATTGTTCCTCCGTACGCCCTGTGAGCATTTGTGATATTTTCAAGATTATTCTGATGACCTCGGCGGAGCGATCGTTTCATGTCTAATATAACCTGTAGTTAAACTTGTAATTCGCCGTTAACAAATAAATAAATAAGGGTAAATAAAATATGTAGATTCTTATAAGCATTAGGCTAGCTTATCTTTTCTGATAAAAGAATATTAAGAAAAGTATGAAATGAAAAGACTAGGTTTGTTTAAAAAAAGTTACGCTTAGGCTAGTAAAAGAGTCAACTGAATTTAATGTACGATAATCTTTAAATATTTTAATTAGGCCTAGTTTAATTAGGGCCTAATGCTAGGCCAAGGCCTTGGCCTGAAGAACAATAGGTCAAACTATTAAATATATCGTGGTTTTTGGTACAGTTTAAATCATTCTCAATTACAGTTTTCGTCAACTTATCCAAAAGCAAACAATAGTGTAGCTTGGTGTCTAAGGCTATTTAGAAACCTAGGCCCTGGACAAGGTCTAAGTTAAATACTTAGTCAATCTTAAGAATAAGAAAATACAAAAGTTAAGTTGTATATCTAAGTCAACATATAAGTTTTAACTCTGAATACTAAAACATAAAATATAATCTAGGCAGTAATATTTTGCCCAATTTTAGTGTATGCCTAGCTACTTTATTGTCTTCTGCAAGACTGAGGGAAGACTTGCCCATTACACACTTTTGTGCTTATCTAGCTCAAACCCTGGGGTTAACAGATACTAAACTTATACATTAAAATACATCATAATCAAAATAAAGGTATGGAACAAACCAAAATTCAACTAAATAACAAAGCGAAAGTGTAATTACCTACTGAAAGTGGGCTTTTGATGAGGGTAAAAGGCCAGAGAAGGCATCAGCCTCGTTTAGGGATGGCTTGCAGACGCTTGTTACTATTCTAAACAAACTTTATGCCATTAAATGAACTAAATAATTATACATGACTAAAATGAAGTGAACTTCAGCTTAACACTAAACAAATCCACTTTAAAGGGCACATTTTACCAAAATACTCCCACTCAATATCTAACATTCTGCACATAATCGATTCTCATTACTATACAGACACATTCACCATTATGAGGAACGCTTTCATTTTGCTTTTTGTTCAGGGGTAATATGCACCATACTATAAGAAATTATTAATTTTACCGTACTAATTGAAAATAGACGCAATGACCCCGTGGTAAATGTCTTTGGTTTAGTTTTAAAGGGGCATGGGGTCTATACGAAATAAAATTAAGTATCACTGATATAAAAAGCAAACTATTTGTATTCTAGTTTGTCTAATACGAGATGTTACAAACTATAAAACACAACGTAACAATATAATTAAATACACTACTTGGCAAAGCTCTTCAAACTGTCCCTTCATATAGGCTTATTTCCTAAACGTTTTCAAGGATTTATTTATGGTTCATTCCCTTATACCGGTCAAGTAAACAGCCACTAACGACATTTTTCAGTAAATCGTTTTGTGTAGTGTGCGGGTCTCTAGGCGCGCGCCTGGCTACAGTCTGGACTAAACAGCTCTTCCAGGATCCTGGTGGATCCTGGTTGCTTGCTTCAGTTTTAGAGCTACATAAGTTGATCACTGTAAGAAACAAAAGAGGAGTTATATTGATAATCGCCTTGATTTTTCTGAACATATTGACAACTTATCTCGTAAACTCAATAGTAATATTTTTATTCTTCGCAGGCTGGCTAAGTTTGAAAACACTGATATGTACTTATTTCGGAATATTTTGGTTCCTTTTATCCTCAAATAAGTTATGCCGTTGCGATTTGGGGTGCTAAAACCACAAAAACAAAAGCCTTTTTCCGTTTGCAAAAAAGAGCAATTAGATTGGTCTTTGGAATGAAAAAAAGTGATTCATGTAGAGGCATTTTACAGTCAACAATCTACTTACATTTCCTTGCTTATATATTTTTCAGTGTCTCTCATTCTTCATTAAAACAAACAATTATTTTACTATTTTTGTAATATAAGGCACTACAGTCTCAGGCATGATTCATCTACTCTAACCATTCCCCATCACAACACTGCTTCTTTTGAAAAACACTCATACTTCACTATCATAAAACTGTTCAATTCACTTCCTTATTTATACATAAAATCAGAGTCAGAAGTTAAAGGTTCAGGGGCAGGCTTAGGTTATTTTTGGTTGGTAAAGAGTATTTCAGCGTCCAGAAGTATTTTACTGACAATGTTAGTTTTTAGTTAGAGCAGTATTTATTTTATTTTAAATATTTTGTCACTGAGTAACAATGTTGACGATTGTCCTTGCTATGTACATAGTTTTATGACAATAAACTATCTTGATTCTTGATATCTGGACTTTGATTTGCCCTTCCGACTCTTCAAGTGTCTTGGAACCTGCACGCACTTACTGAACTACGTCGGGAGGCAGAATAATAAAAGTTACGCAAAAGCCCACAAGGTGCAGGGTCTAAAAACTCTGAAGTTAGACTATAGGTACTAAAAGTCAATAACAGGCATAGGCCGCATTAGGCTAGGTTAGGTTTTTTCAGGTGGGAGATGGATTAACTGGGGCAGTTTATTTGATTTTTAATAAAAAAAAATTAAATTGTAAAAAATTTTATTTCAAAATAAACTGTTTTGACCTCCCATCAAGAAGCTATAACCATACTGGCGCTCTTTTCTTTAATGGGATATTTTTTCCTTTGCTAAAAGCATTTTTTCTTCGTAATTTGCTCTTGGGCTAGTGGATTTATATTTTATACGTTATTTAAATATCTGACAAACCTCAAACCTGAACGGTAATATGATGTAATTTGAGGGTAAAGTACGGTATTTCCAGTTCCCATCCCCCAAGCTAGGGAAATCCATTTATCTGGATTGGCAACACTGAGAATTTTCAATTTCGACTTCGACTTACAACTTCGTCAAACTTCGTCTGTTCGCCTTCGTCTGCTCCCTCTGCTCTGCACGCAAGCATAGCTATATTGTTGTATTACTCTTTTTTAACATGGACTAACTTATGCAATCATATGTGCGTGTGAAGTAGTAAAGTGTTGTGTTTCATCGCATCTATTGAAAATAAAATATTTATTACCAAGCTGAAATGTTTGATGCAATGTTTTTAGTGTTTTGGAATTCACATCATAGTCATCCAAATTGTTTGTAGGTTAGGTCTTTGGGGGTTTTCATACCCTAGCAAAGTTCCAACCAGATAGTCCGAGGGTCAGATAATTCAACAATTATATTCTTATAACCATACTGAATATAATTGCTTTATTACTAAGCCAAATTTAAATTTTATTGGCTGAAAGAGTTGCATAAATATTTAAGTCGCAAGTTAAAAATCTATACCATTTTTACTATGGGGCAAGCAATAAACAAATTGTTTTCAGTCACATCACGTGAGGTGAAGATGTATAACTTAGAAAGAAGAGCAGAACAAATTATTTCTAAAGATAAACCTACACCTGCACCTATGCTCCCATCTACAATTAAAGAACTTCAGAGGTTAAAAGAAGGTAAAACATTTGTAACTTAAGCTTAACAGGCTACCCACAAAAACAGGTCAATTGTCAAACTAATCACTATCATGCTCAATGAGAGAATGGGAATCAAAATTACTAACATTATTCAAGCTTCCATTTTAACTATAGAACATCCCTGGGAACAAACTACAGTAGACTCTCAGAAATCCGGATCACACTTATCCGGACTCTTGGTTATTCGGATCTTTATCTTGATTTGTTTTTAAAATTTGTTGCAAATAAAACAAAAAAAAACTTCACGGTTTAGCGCCTTTAGTTTTCACGTTATTATCCCGCACTACATAAATGTTGTGTAGTTTGCATCGTCAAGCGCACCAACCCCATCTCGTATGGTCCCGAGTCCTCTTTTAGCCAATGTTTTTACTGTGCCGTTATCGGTGTTTGTTATTGTTTACGTATCCGGTTCGCGTTGCTCCATTCAGTTCTTCTCCTGACTATGACTCATCACTAGCGATGTAAATCAATAGACTGGTGCCACTTGGAACATGAAAGTAAACGCATATTGTCATACGTGTTCACTAAAAAGGCGGAATTGAAGATTCACGCCCATCTGTGGGAAATCTGGATTTTTCGAAATCCGGACCGGCCTTCCACCACAATAGTCCGCATTTCTGAGAGTCTGCTGTATTAACTAAAAGTGTATTAACTTATGCCATCACAGTCAAAGTTTATGTCTTATTCATCACTATTTTATTTTTAATTAGAATTAAGTTCAAGTGGTAATATTTATCACTATTACGATCTTAAAATCATTCATTGTCTATAAATTATAATTCATTCTACCATGTGTTCATTAGGTACTTGCTTTTATCATAATTTTTGAGGATATCATGGTTTATCTTACTTCTCATTCCCTAAAGTTGAATCCTTGAATTAGTTCAGTTTGATTCATCACGTTGGTTTGCTGTTCTGTTCTTGGCTGCAGTTTAGTTTACGTCCCACACAGTGGTGTAGTGGAGCGGGAACGGCGTTCCTACACTGGTTTTCCACAATTTTATAAGTTATCACAATAATTGTTTTTCTTACAATTTTAACAAACACGGAAGATTTACGACTACACCACTGGTCCCACATTTATTCTACAGTATTAAAAATATTGATATGTCGAGTAGATTGCTACTTGTTACTTACTTACTATTCTTTAAAAATCTTGCTTACTACTTAACTTACTATTCTTTATTTTTCTCTGTCGTATCTGCTGCCTTTTCAATTTGTTACAGTGATTGGGCTTGCCCAAATACTACCAATACCTGCAGGTTTTACTGAACTGTCATAGTGGTTGCAAGTGGAAAAATAGATCCGAGTGAATACAAATTCAAATAACCTGATTAAATACCAGTATTGTTACAATTGTTTTGCCGGTGTTAACAAAACAAATGATGGTTTATTTTAGCTAAGATAAACCTTAACAAATATAATAGGCCTATCTAATTTTAATGGGTACCGTAGATATAACCCTTTTGGGAATTAATAATACAATACTAACATGGCAATTCAAGTTCTAAGTCTAAATGTAGTAACTTGTGTTTATAATTTGTGTAATATAAACACAGCTGATTCTAATCGATAGTTCTTATTATCGATATTTTCAATTTCGCCAATAGTTATACAGTATATAGCCAGAGCTTATCGATATTTTCAATAAAATGAGTGTGGGTCAAGCACTACACTGCAGTCCTGGTTCTTTAATCTTTTGGTGGTAACTGTTTGACCAGTGTAAAGGTTAAATCACAATTGCTGCAATTAAATTGACTTTGAAGACACCGAATGCATCAAATGATTTAGGCACAATCTGCCCTGGGATTGAAAAATGTTCTACCCATTGTGTTGTGTAGGGTTGAGTCTCTATCTGTTTTACTTTTAAGGATCCTATGGGTGTCTTGTTTTAATGCAAACATCAAAATATATTAACAATTGTTAGTATAAGTTTAAAAAAGCCATTCTATTATAAATAGTCTTACCTAGTTGTTTTGTTCTAAAGTGTACTTGTATTTTTTCAGAAAATGTATCAACCGAATACTTGCATAAAAAAGACGAACAACTTGACGAATTTTTGAAAAAGGTTTACGTATCTTCTCCAGGTCCTGCTCCTCCTGTAAGTAGTCTGGTCATTACCGGTACTCAGGGTAGGACTAGGACCTACTTTATTTTTGCCAATGGGTATTTTACTGATACTATCATAGAGTTTATGAATTATAGAGAAGGCTTGGTAAAAAAAAGGGAATAGACCTTTTAAAAATCCTATACTCTAATATAAGTAAGGTTTGCTTGCTTGTGTCCAAGCGTGCTTGCAACTCTGATCTCAAAAACGGCACCAACGATTTCCTTCAAATGTTGGGTATAACTAATATCTGGGATAAAAATAAGGTCTAGACAGGTCTCATTCCCAAGAAAATCAATTAATGTAAAAATATAAAAAAGAAAAGTTAAAAAAATTAACATTGGGCTTTTGGAGTTTGAAATCAAAACAAAAGAATTGTAACAGCTGTTCATAATCAACAAGGGAACTGTCAAAGTAATACTCGTGTTGTTTATAATTGTTAATAACATTATGTGGTTTCCTGAGAGCAGTGACTAAAACTGTCGAGTGAAGATTGCATATTTAGAGTGGTCAAATCTGAAATAAATCAAAGGGGCGTTGAGTTATAATTAACAACTGGAGTGATCTTAAAATACAGACTAGCCTTACCCGAGAAAAGCTCGGCCCTCCAGATATTATAGAGCTTATAAGCGTATGCCTTATACATATATATAAAGCTTATGCCTTCAAATAGGCATGAGTGTGTTTAGGTGACTTTTGAAGTACAGTAGTGATATGAGGGGCTCACTGTTGGAAGAAGTGATTACCATAAGGTGTCCGAGATTTGCCACGAGAAGGGTCTCTCAAAGAGGGCTACCACACATATGTTTTTATAAGTGTTTTATATTATGGCATTTCAATTTAATTATTCTACCTTGAAAAAAACATTATTGATTTACTGAACTGTAGGATCATCATAAACTTTCCGTACCTCTCATTTCTATCCCCCAGTCTGATTTTAAAATTCCACAATAAGATATATCTGCAGCACTTAGGGCCTATTAAGGTTATACACCTTAAACAAATATTTTAACAATAAAAGCGGAAATAATCTATTTAATTAGGCCCTAGGTGCTTTAAAAAGAATAAACCAATGTTTGTGCAAAGGCTACCGACGAAACTGTTATATCTTAAATAATCATATGTTTTGTTTAATACGTTCGCTACCGAGCGACTCATATTTGCATCGGTCCGGACACTCCCACAGACCAAAAGAAATAATCTGAACGTTGCAAACAGACCGGGAGGTCAGGAGTAACGTTAACAACAGACTACGAGAGAAATTGGGTTTAAATGGACTAATTCACTTCATAATAACCTAAAATGCATTTGTAAACAATAAAAATTATTTTTTATTTTACTTTGAGCAAATTTTAAAAACGTTGCATATATGCGTCGGTCAGTCTATACAGTGGAAAATAGTAAAAAAGATTGTATTTTTGTTCAATAGACTGACTGACGCACATTTGCGCCTTTGTAAATTTGATCTTTTGTAGGCCTATTCCGTTTCATTGTTAATGTTCTGCACAATAATCAAACAAACACCACTAAAGCACGCCCAAGAGCTGTAAGGTTAGCCACATGAACAGTTGTGCAGTGATGCATCGAAAATGACAATGTAAACAAAGGTTCTGCCAATTGTAATGTGACGTCACCAATCGTCATACCCACAGACCAAGCAACGCACATGTGCGTCAGATATCCCTACAGACTGATTCAAAGAGATCAGGGCTTTAAAATAGACCGTTGCTAAGAAATACACGTTTGAATAACAATGGGATACTGACGCAAATTTGTGTCGTCAGTCTATTTCAATGTCTATCGGGAAAAACCACTCAACGCACAGCTACATAGTTGGTTTATGTGAATGACAAATTCCATATAATTGCGGTAGCGAACATGTTAAATGCCCTCAATGTGTTAACATATATGCACATTTTGGTTTTTGGAAAAATCCATCTTCATGGCTTCGCCCTCTGGGCTTTCAAAAATATGATGTCATTCTCATGAAAGAATAGCAATGAATTTAATTGTTGATACTATCAGAACACAGTACAGAAGCAAGAACAGATGTTTCAACCAACTTCTGATTGGCATCACAATGTGAGCTAATAAGAGACTGTAGGTGTGTGAGCTTATATCCTACACTCTAATACAAGCAATGTCGGCATGTCTGCAAACATTATCTAGGAATTCAGCGGAATGATTTTGTTAAAACTTTGGAATTTTGTGCTTTTGAACCTAAAAATACAATCGGTAAAAACCTCAACCCCAGGAAAAATCTTTGGAAATTTTAACATTGGGCTTATGGAGTTTCAAATATGGTAGACCCCATACAAAAGTAATTAGGGTATTTTAAATATTTAAATATACTTTATAAATTAATTAATTTTTTGTTTGTACATTTTGATACATTGTAAACCATTGACATGATATAAATATATTATTATTATTACGGGCTGCTACCCCGCAATATTTTGCAGATATGATTCTTATAACAGCTGCTTTTTTAACTAAGAAAGTGTGATTTTACAACTTTGAATGTAACCAAAATAGAAGTTTAAATAAAATATTGAGCTTCTCAGTGACTTAGAACTTGAAATGATCTTTTAAATAAAAGAAAAATCATCAAAATGGGTTAAGTATTAACTTTAGGAAGAGAGTAAATAAAAAGCAGGAATTTTTTAAAAATATATTAATTATTATTATTAATTATCAAAAAAAGATTTGCTCGAATGTGAGCAACTGGATCCGATTGTTGTTCTTACCTTAAATCAGTTCTACTGCCTGGGGTTTTAGTGTGCAATTCAATTAAGATTATTCCCAATGTTATTCTTATGGAGAAAGAGCAATGTTTGAGGGATGCTAGGGCATTTCTCATCTTATTTTCAATCTTTTTGAAATTAGGGCAGAAGCAGCTACAGCCTGAGCTATTTCCAAAGACACCAAAAATTTAAAAATCAGATAAACTACCGGTATAGGAGAAGTTCTATAACAGCGGACAAATAAATTGCCAGTTGAAGGCGTGGTTTTCCGGGCTATCAACCAAAATCAGCCAATAGTAGACGTGCTGCATTGCCAAATTGCCCTACTCAGTAGCTTACTCGCCGCTTGGGAAGGGTTAAAAGACAGACAATACAAATCAGTTAAACATATCTTTTGTTAAAGTAAAAAAACTCTGACTTGTCTGTGTAACAGCTGGAGAGTAAGATAAACCCCACTCGACCAATGCCGGTGAAGAGACCCACTGACCTGGGCGTCACGTACGGCTACAGTGAAAGTGAGGAGGCAGCTGTGCCTGAGGGGAGGGTGACCCTCAAACAAGCTCTGGCGTTCGTCAGCAACCACCAGAACGACCCTAAGAAATACAGCAGCGCTGCGATCGCCTCCCAGTACAAGATATCACTGGCAGACGCAAGTAAGTACAGTCAATTCTCGATTATCCGGGAGCGGGTTAATTGGGTTGCAGTTTAACCGGGGTCACGAAAGGTTTATTTTTATTATTTTTATTTATCCCCTTCTAAACGTATATATAGTAATAATAACAACTTATTTTGCTAAATTACCTCCAGAATCGAATTTAATTTACTATATTTATCAGAGTAAATACTATATAAACAATTTAGTAAACACAACATAATCTGAGAGTCTGTCATCTCGCTAATGAGCCGTGGGCGCGTGATGGGGATTTATACTGTACCAAACAGTTGATTTACAGTTAGTACCAAACATCTGATTTACAGTTGGTACCAAACATTTGATTTACAGTTGGTACCAAACAGTTGATTTACTGGTAATACCAAACAGCTGATTTACAGTTAGTACCAAATATCTGATTTACTGTCTGTACTAAACATCTGATTTACTGGTAGTACCTAACAGCTGATTTACAGTTAGTACCAAATATCTGATTTACTGTTTGTACCAAACATCTGATTTACTGGTAGTACCAAACATCTGATTTACAGTTAGTACCAAATATCTGATTTACTGTTTGTACCAAACATCTGATTTAATGGTAGTACCAAACATCTGATTTACAGTTAGTACCAAACATCTGATTTACTGTTAGTACCAAACGTCTGATTTACAGTTAGTACCAAACATATTGATTTTCAGTTAGTACCAAATATCTGATTTACCGTTAGTACCAAATACCTGATTTACTGTTTGTACCAAACATCTACTGTTTGTACCAAACATCTGATTTACTGGTAGTACCAAACAGCTGATTTACAGTTAGTACCAAATATCTGATTTACTGTTTGAACCAAACATCTGATTTACTGGTAGTACCAAACAGCTGATTTACAGTTAGTACCAAATATCTGATTTACTGTTTGTACCAAACATCTGATTTACTGCTAGTATCAAACATCTGATTTACAGTTAGTACCAAATATCTGATTTACTGTTTGTACCAAACAGCTGATTTACAGTTAGTACCAAATATCTGATTTACTGGTAGTACCAAACAGCTGATTTACTGTTAGTACCAAACATCTGATTTACAGTTAGTACCAAACATCTGATTTAGGGTTTGTACCAAACAGCTGATTTACAGTTTGTACCAAACCACTGATTTATTGGCTAACAGTTTTAAACAACAACAAATGATTAATTTAATGCTGAACTAAATTGAAATTTGCAATAATCGTCATTTTTAAACAGAAAGATGTAATAAGTTTGTTTCTAAAAAAGGGCTTACCGAGAAGAATATGTAGGCCTAACCCAAGTTTTGTTGAATTTGGCCGTTTTTAAAAATATAAATGTTATTGTAAAAATCACCTACAGTCAGACAGTAAACGAAAAGAAAAAGATCCCCGGTTATATACGTTCCTTTCGACCCAAGGAACAATATCCCGAAGTTAGCAACATTCATTTGGAAACACCCTGTATATACAAACTTGAATGGTGATTTGGCATATGGGGAACAAAAAGTGAAAAGTAATCATGTTTTTAGGTTTAAGTCTTGCCATGTCAACTATAGTAATAGTTTCTTTCCTATAAGGAAAATTACTAAAATTAATTGTTCTCAAACACTGGTTACCTTTTATGTTAGGTTTATTTCATGTTGTAGGCCTATATCTTTGTAACTACTTGATGTTTAATATTTAACATAAATACATATCACTAAAGAATAATTTAGCAAAAACTAGGCCTGAAAAAGGTAAACACGTTATTCAAAATACAATAAGGTCGTTTAGTATGTCTTGACTTACTGATTAGGGTTTTTAAATTTCATTATTATAGGATTGTTATGAAATAAGTAACTGGTAATTTTTTTTAGATGACATTCTGGAATACTTTAAGATGATGGCTGTCAAAGTTCATAAGAAAGAGGTAGACCCTGCCTCTCTGTCAACCTATGAACGCCTGCAACACAAGGTAAAAAATATGACTATTCTTAGTGGACCTTCGCTAATTAAAGAGATAAAATCTATATATGGTGAAGATAATAGCAAAGAAAAGTCAGAAGTCGCAAAAAGGCCAGATGAAAATTCACCGCCTGATGAAGACGTTGAAAAGGGCAAAGAGATTAGGGGTTCAGGAACAATAATGGGACAAGCACGAGAAAATAAAGAATTGGAAAAAGAGGAAAGCCCAGAAAAAAAGAAAGTAAGCTTGAAACCTGAAGATGATGTTAAAAAAAGATCCACAAGAAAACATAGCCAGGAAAATGGATGAATTTCCATTTATTTTAACTTAGTGTATTTGTATGTTCTAGATAGGAAACTGTTAAGTAAATACTTACTGTAATAATACGGTTCTTGTCTTTGTTAATGAATAAAAAGTTTATTTGCAACGTCTACAATCATATCCCTCGCCTTGTTTTTAATATAAATTATTTGAAATAGAATTGCTTTACCTCCGTCTTCAGTTTTAAAACAATCCAAAACGATCGGCGATCACCTACCGGCCCCAGGGCCGTCGCGTGGGCAGGGCGACCGGGGCGGCCGCAGCCAGGGGGGCGCCCCGGGTGCCGCGGCGATGAGGGCGCAAAATTAAAACAATGGATATTGGAAAAATTAAATTATTTGCACATAACGTATATTTAAAATTAGGTAATGTAAATCTAATTTGTATTAATACGTTGCATTTGTTTATAGATCAAATAGATATTTTACCCTATAACAACGTTATTCTGTAAATAAAAAATACTGAATATATCCCTAAATCACAATAAAGTGAAATGTTATAACAATTTAAAAGTTATTTTAAATGTTATGGCATGGATGATGAAAAAGTGATCAGTCGATTCTTACTTTAATTAGATTATATTTGCTACTTTTAGGTTATCCCGATTTAAGTATTTGGTAAAAATTGAGCTGCTGGATTTGCTTGTACAGTATACTGTTAATAATAATAGCCTAATGATGAACTCCACTGTGTAGTAGGCCCCAGCACTTACACTTTCCCTGTATTTTCTCAATATCACAAATACATTGTCTTAAAGGGTGCACCTACGCACGCACACACTCGCTGCCGTGTTGTGGTGTTCTATTTTTATTTCACCCGACCTTGGGACGCTGACTCATGATAGAGACACACAGACACAGACGTCACATCCGCTACCACCCCTACCCCTCGTACCTCTCATAACCTAAGTTGTAACCTCAGTGAAAAGTAGGTCAACTGCAATTAATAACCATAATTCACAGTGGGGGTTTCTGTATAACGTGGCTAACCTTCCAGCAAAAGATGACTTGAAACAAAGTTGTTTGAAACTAGAATTCCTATTGAAAAATGCTGACGGCGTATCGGATATCAACGGAAATGAACTTTGTTGTGAACTGCAACATGTCAATTCCATCTTGGAACTGAAAGAACCCCAAGTTCAGCCTATTGATGTGTTGCGGGCAATTAAGAAAACGAACAGTAAAGACTTATTTATGAATATATGGATTGGGCTTAGGGTATTGTTAACCACACCAGTGACAGTTGCAAGTGCTGAGCGTAGTTTTAGTAAGTTAAAACTTATAAAGACATATTTACGATCAACTATGTCACAGGAGAGACTGAATTCTCTGGCAATCTTGTCTATTGAAAATGACGTGGCACGAAAAATAAACTTCAAGGAAGTTCTCATGACATTTGCTCGTGCAAAAGCCAGGCGAATACCATTTAGTGTTTAGTAGGCCTACCTTATGTTTTCTTTATTTGATAAACGTGGTTCCTTTTTTGTATTATTATTTTCACTCTATGTATCGAGGGTTCCCACATTATAATATTAATTTGCTCACTAAAATATGAATTAACTTCTGTACTATTATTTTATGATATTTAAAATTGTCTCACATTATTTGAATTAATTAGATTTTCAATTCAATCTTATTTCAATACATTTTTAAATTATTATTTTAACTCCTGGCTCTGCCATGTTTGTAACATAATCTGGATGTCTGTTTTAGGGCACAAAAACACTGACAGCGGCGCAACGCGACACACAACTTTACAAACGACCGTTTAGACGCGATACAGCTTGGAACTTGTCTCACCACGTCCGTCGCGTTGCTCATTCTGTGTTTGACCCAAATATAGTTCTATGGTTTGACCCCATCTAATGGGGTATTTGATAGTGTCGATTGTTGTCGCGTCGCGTTGCTTGCCATGTGTTTGTGTTTGTGTTTGAATCCTTACATATATAGGTTTAGGCCGGGTGCACACTGCCGACTATTGCAGTCGCGAGCAGAAACAACAGTTCTCGGAAAAGTCGAGCCAATAATGCAGCCCCATTGAAATCCCGTTTGCAAGAATGGAAGTCGCGCCTACTGGTGCACACTGCCGACGCGATCAGTCGCAGCAAGCTGCAACGAACTTCTGCAACTGATCGTGTCGGCAGTGTGCACCAGTAGGCGCGACTTCCATTGTGGAAAATGGGATTTCACTGGGGCTGCATTATTGGTACGACTTTTTCGAGAACTGTGGTTCGGCAGTGTGCACCCGGCCTTAATGGTTGGTGGGAGGGAGAATGAGTTGGGGGGGCGCCTGACAAAATCTCGCCCTGGGCGCCTGCAAATCACGCGACGGCCCTGCCGGGCGCTACGTGTCAGTGTTGTTTACATGTTTCGTTCGTATTATTGTAGTGTGTTTTGTATACATTATAACTTTTTACGACAGATAAATGTGAACTTTTGTAACTAAATTCAACCTGATGATGAAAAGTGTTTTGACTTCTGAAACCGTGGTCGTTCTTTTGGATCATTTTTAAACTAAAGACGTAAGTGAATTAACCTTATTTTATTGTCTATCAGCTTTAGAGGCTATTGAAAATATAAAAAACAATGAAAATATAAATTTAAAATCAAAATGTTGTCTTTCAAGATTGGATGAAGATTATTTTGTAAGATTCAAGGATTTAAATAATCAAAATTCTATCAGTTATTATTAGCATTACATACTCTGTTAATGTAATTTAGTCTTAACCATAATTTAATTATGGTAATTAAGATACTTACCAATAAAGAAATATTCAACCATGAAAAAAAAATTATAAGCAAGACCAGCAGTTCCTGGCGTTCGTACCTGCGCCTAAGAATTTTAGTGAGCAAAATCTCCACTTATAATATTTATATAAAACCACTTTAAACACGCTACATAAATAAACAGCTGTTTATAATATTTTTAATTATTCACTTGATAAAATGATAATTGGTCTTTCAGGTCTACTTGGTTACAATTTTACTGGTTTTTGGAAATTACACTGTGTGGCTTTATAAAACAGTGAGGCAACAACCTTGCATGCCATTGTATTGCATTTGATGACAAAATGCAAAGCCCAATACTGCTCTGGGGCGGCATGAGCTGCCTTCTCTACAGACCTTGTAAATGGGAGAGGTGGATTCTTTATGAGTTAAACATGAGATCAGCTGTTTTGCTACTTTGCATACTTGTCCTCCAAACCATTTTCAGCTCTTTAATTTGTAGGCTCAAAAACATTTAAAAATCCTCATGATCCAACAGAAATTCAATAATTCTGTTGACATACACGGGACACGGCATTCAAAGGGTTTTAGGGATTGTGACTGCACAACAACATTGAAAGCTGCAAAAACTGCTGTAACTTTATTTTTTTATAAACAATTTTGAGAAGTATAATAAATTATAAATAATATTACATATTATTCATATACAAAATTCTGCTACAAATAAATCACATGAAAAAACCTATATTAGTGTTGCTAGTATCAAAAGAATTTTATTTTATATGATAAAAAATTAAAATGTAACTGTCCTCATTTTACAATTAACATAACATTGTAATACATTAAACATAAATAATACAGGTTGCTCTAGTTACCTGACAAAAACATTTGAAATATGCTAGCCTAAAAATGGTACTAATTGATCACAATTGCGTGCTATTTATTATTAAACATGGAAAAATTGACACACAGAGAAGAAACTACAAAAGTGACTGATTCGTTAAACTTTTTTTTTTTTTTCCATATTAATTATTTTTATTTTTCTGAATTATGAGTGAATCTGAATAGCATTACTTTCAATTAGTCTACCTTTGGTACAGTCGGCTGGCTTTTGTCTAAGTACTAATAACATGTATCTTGCTAGAATATTTATAAATTGTGGGTAGAAAGTGTTTAAAAATTATTTCAGGGTATCAAGTTTCTGTTGTAAAATCTCTATTCATTGAATACTAACCAGGATGCAATAAATTAGTCTCCCGACACTACAAAATATATCGACACTTACACTGTACTTCCATACAAGACGGTAAGTATACATTAAACGTGGTACAAGTAAATCGATTTCCTTGAACCATATTTTATGTAGCCTACTTGTAAATATATTTTGTATTGTTGTGAGACTAATTTTATGTATCCTGTTTATAGTTTTTAATTGTAACAACACATATCACGCTACTAAAATTGAAAAAGAGGGATTTATTAACAAAAATAACTTGGAAGGCTCAAAGCAGTAAAGGAGTTTGTTATTTTCAACAAAAAAGTAGTTTAGTTAAAAACTGCATTATACAAAATAAAATTGAGGTAAGTTGAAATATTTTCAGGATTTATAATTCGGAAGCAGTGAGCTCATGAAATTATGATTACTGCATTGAGCTTTAACTGTAAAAAGCATTAGTTAAAAGTGATTTTTCCATTATGCTTGTTTTTACACAACTGTGACATAGCTACTACTTAGTGCATAGTAGGTGAGACTGCGTTTCACTAATCGATAAATTTAAGGAAAACAGTAACAACAATAAAACAAAAATTAAAATATTCTTTGATAAAAACCATAAAATGAAAAAGTGTAAAGACATATATATGACACACTAAAACAGAATCAAATACTGAACACATCATAATGACTTCAAAACACAATCACATTGAAACATGATAAACAATCTCCTATAAGGAACAAAACAACTTTCCAAGCGCTAAAAGGAAGTTTTAAAGGAAATAAACTTGTTTAATGAATAATAATACAAGACAAATTGAATCCTTGGTTTGAATCTAGTTATTCGGGATATACCCTGGAACTGGTACAGTAAAACCCCGCTTAACCGGACCTTGCTAAACCGAAATCCAGGTTAACCGGAACGATCTACAAGAAATAGATAATCAATAATAGAGAAGATAAGTCCAGCATATGACTCATGGCGGACCGAGAGACTGTCCGCTGAGGTGGTCACTGAACTTAAGGGTTGTTTTGACGGGTTTTGCCACATACCTGATCCGCTTGTGAGGGGGTGGGGGAAAACCCATACTGCATTTTCGGCATTCCTATATCGCACTAAAGGATCAGAGTACCGTGAACTCTCACACCTGCTGCAAACTCCAAGATGTTTGCATATTTTTCAGAAATTAACCTTGATATAACCTTGAAAACAGTTGATTCGAAAAATTGTGCTATCCGGAACGGTACCGCCAACATTATTTCGGTTAAGCGGGGTTTTAATGTGGCTTGTAAATACCGATAAGCACTTGATAGCAGACAAAAACTATTTTAAATGACTATGTAAGCCTGCTCCACACTAAGAAACTGTTGCTAGTGCGACTTTCCTCTTGAAAGATGTGCAAATGAACTTGTCAAACAATCCTGACTAGCAATACAAAGATACAATACAAATTGCAACAAAAAAATATAATTTCAGGACAATTTAACATAGTAAAAGTACCGTTAATTCCACAGATTTTTCTATTATTAAGAACCTTGTAGTTTACTTGGGGTGTAAACTACAACCAAGCTATTAGCTTGGGAATCAAGCTATTAGACAAATTGAAACATGAGATGGATAAAACATTGTATGGGCCTACAAGTGTCAATAACATGACAAAATTTACATAATAAAAATAAACGGTATCAGGAAACTGACACATACTTTCTCCCTTTTAGCCCAACTTTAATGACTAAATTTTGTTTACTAAATATAGAATACAAAGCACGGACGAATGTACAGAAAATCTTGTAAACAAGTTGTTTTCAAAAACATCCACCCAAATCCCTGTTTTGGAGGCACTACAGAATTAATTGCCACACACGTGGTTTTAAGAGGGGAAATGCCCCCTATTCGCCCCCTAGGGTTATTAAAGGGCAACATATTTCAAATTTCGTCTATTGGTCAATGTTAACTTGACAAGCATATCAAGTTTGAACGAAATTGATCAGTATATAAGAGAGAAATAGTAATTTTTGTATTCCCCATAAGAATAACCTTGGACAACGTACTGCGTTTAACGCAAAATTTAAATTTAAATTTTCTCTGCAACCAGCAATCGTAGAATAGTAATTCAAAATACTAAATTATTTAGTTTTTTGAGCTCTTTTTAATGGTGAATAGAAATATTTTTTATATTTATGTTTGTTATGAAAAATAAAAAAAACTGAATTTTTGATGTTTTAAGTCCTGTAATTTCTGAACCTGAATTTTTACAGAAATGCGGGTGGTGTCATTTTGTTGGAAAACTAAAGGTCTACAAACGACTAAAGTTTAATTAAAATCGTTAGAGCCGTTTTTGAGAAATTTGATTTTTCATGTTTTTTGGCGGTTTTGGGGGAATAATTACCCTTAAAAATAAAAAATTCAAAAAAATGAAAAAGACGCCTAGAGATATTGTGGAGTAGTACCTACATACCAAATTTCATAAAAATCGGACCATTGGTTAGGGCTCTAGCTCTGTACACATTCATACAGATAGACACACAGACATCACATAAGAATCACTTTTTTGGATTCAGGGAGCACCAAAACGAATAATTCCACTAACAACTCAAATTATAACATTTTGACGAAAACAATACTTACTCCATATACTATGTATAAAGGGGCTAAAGTAAAAACATGCAGTGTGGATTTTGGCCTTGCAATGATTATCAAAGACTGTTACAAATTTATTACTTTGATAAACTCAAGTTTTTCTCTTGGTCAACAAAGGCAAATTATTTTTCCTACTGGTATGTCTTTATGACCACCATTCCATAGAACTACTTCACATTTTGATTGCTAATCCTATCGGGTCTATACCTACATCTACTTAGGTTAACGTTGGATCATACTGTGTTAGTGGTACCTAGTTGGCCAGAACGTTTCACAAACTGGTACTTTGGTATTATACGGATGCCACTATTTTTGGAGGTTAAATTTTTACCGGATACAAAGGATAACTACATAATTCGAAAAAACGTACTTTTATTGACTTACTGTACAAATTTTACATCATTCTGATGAGCGGTCTTTGTGTTGTGCCTCCCAAAAGGCAGCGATGTCTGCTAGGATCGTGTTGAATGCGTCGCCGCCGCTAGCAGCCAGACCCGATCGCCACAGGTACGCCGCCAAATATACATCGCGCTGTGGCAGTTATGTTAGGATGGGTTATCATAAAAATGCGTACGGTTTCCTCTTCATTTCGAGGTAAATCCCACACGAAAAGAACGTCACTCATTATGAAAACAAATGTAACGTAGTGCACGGCAATAAATCACTCATGACACTGACCCAGGACCCAGATTACAGGCGGTGACAGGTGATGCGCGCGCTCCGGTCAACGACCTGACCATGGCCTATTTGGAGGGTGTTTGGCGGCCGGAAGTATGACTCATCAGGTATCATTCGATTCGTAACAAAACAAGGAAAGTCCTACAATCATTTTTATGATAACCCATCCTAACATAACTGCCGCAGCGCGCTGCATAAGGGTGGCATCCGTATAATACCAAAGTACCCACAAACTTTACTTTTTACTAGGAAGAGGTTTACTACCGGTATTACTTTTTCCAATATACTGTCTCAATAACTATGCACTCGCATATGTTAGCTAACAGAAATGTTTCTGCTACTTTCCCTACACAATATACTTTGTGTGATATTTTGAGCAAATTAAGGCAAAAATGTTCACCGAACAGAAAACACTTGAAAGGCCAGAGGAATCTAATTAGCACTGTGCGTTGTCCAATGGAACAATGCGAAACGAGATTAAGGCACCGGTTGTAAAGCTGGCAGCAGCTTCAGCGCAAGTGGGAGGTACAGTCACTGCCATACTAGTACAGTCACTGACACGCAAGTACAGTCACTGACACGCTAGTACAGTCACTGACACGCTAGTGGTCCGTGGTGGGAGGTGGGGATCAGGGCCGCAGCTGGCTTGCCTCCTTGTGTATGACTGCGCCGGGGTCCAGGATGTTGTAGATGACGGCGTGTTTGGCTGCCAGCAGCGTGTTCCTCATCAGCATCGCCACTGTCATCGGTCCGACGCCACCCGGCACCGGCGTGATGTGGCCGGCTACCTGGCTGACTCCTGCAACAGACGTTGGTTACTTCCACTTCGATGCCCTTTTGGCCCAAGATCTGTAGAGAAGATATTTTGTAAAGAGGTCTGCACAGTCGATATATTTATGGTTTTCTAGCTAACCGGAAGCGACCTCGTAAAAACAGCTGTCAGGTCACATGATCAACATTCCAATCTACAGTGTGGCTGGAAACACAATATTTATCGTACGCATACCATTTCCTCATTATTTTAATCAAAATAAACATTGTTTAACTGTTTACATACTTTGATCAGCTGTTATTTTATAAAACTAACATATTGTTTTTATTTATTTGTATTATTAGATTAAACTAGTGGTTTGAAGGAGCAAAAGCCCCTAACCTTTCCCCAATACTCTGCATCATCTGATTTTCTTACTGAGGAAAATAGAAGTAATCAAAGTAGACTCTTAATCACATGTTTTAATGTAAACAATACAGACGTTTTTAAATCCCCATGCTTTTTTATGGGGGATGTTTTACGTTATTTCTCGTTTGCTGGTAACTTTTAGGAAATACTACTATTTTTCCCGAGTCCCTGGGAGACCTTTAAGCATCATTCCCCCATCATTCTGCGATTTTCCAAACACCCACAATTTTGACTTAAAAATTTTGCTAACAGAATTATATATAAAGACTGCATATAAAATACAAAACCTAAACAGTGAGGAGAAACGTGTTTAATTTCCTCCCAAGTTTCCAATATTTTGAGTGTTGAAATTATTTGACTTTATGAAATTCCGTACATTTTTAAATGTATACTTTACTGTTAATTTTTGTTTTAATTAATGAATTAAGGGTATAAATTTTAATTTTGCATGTCCAGTGGCAATTTAAAAATTGCTGTACCATTATTATCCCCTGTTAGGTTGGCACCACTTCTAGTAGGTTGTTGATATATGCATCAGCTGATCGACCTCGCAAGACATCTTTGCTGCAAACATTATTCTTTTGGGAATAAGCATACCTGTGCCATAAGTTCTACGAACCTTGCTTTCAGCCCTTCTTAAACATTGTAGGACAATAGTTAGTAACAGTTTAATAATATCTAATTATTACATTAACAAGACGTCAAAAATAATGCTTTGTTTATCTCTTTTCATTTTAACATTTTACAATATCTCTAAATTATTTAATGCTCTACTATCATAATTTTTAATAGCCTCCAGGCATAATATTGTAGCTTACTAACTTAACTGATGAATTTGGGAATGTGAAAGAAATGACCTCGCGCGGATCTTCGTGGAGCCTGGGTGTTATTGGTAAAAGTGGTTTAAACCGGTTTTTTAGGGTGGGGGTGAGCGATTGACATCTGTTGATTAAACATCGCTTGTGAGAATCATCTGTTACTTGCCAAACCAAAAACATTGCAACCGCGAAGTGATTGTTAAGACTTAGGTTAAGATTGCGAAGATCTTAGGTTAAGACTGTCCCACATATCTCGCAAACTGGCCTGAACATTCAGCCGAACATCCTCCCGAATGTTCAGTGAACATTCCGTCCCGTATTCTTGCTACCAGTACACTATGGCCCAACAAAGGCGAACACGACAGTGTACTTAGTGGGCTCACGATGGTTCGCCTCGCCATGATTTCTTATTCGCCTGTGCTCCGTTTTTTGTCGGGTTTTTGAAACGAATTAAAGGAGACGAGCGGAAGCGAATGGGCGAGCATGGTATTGGGAGAGCGTGTACTTAATTAGTTCATTATGCACATTCGGTTGATTTGGTGCAAGATTCGTTGTCGCGACTCGTTCCAAACATTCGGCGGAACATTCGAGTGAATCATTTGGCGATAATGTTCTGATGGTACCAACAAGTTCGTGCAGCTCCCACACTTCTCGCGACTACTCCGAACACTCGGAGTTCGGCTGAATGTAAAAGAGCATTGGTTAACTTTTTTCTAGAACTCACTGGTTTAGCACTGTTACCATTTAGTGATCGGGCGTATTCGCTAAAAGTGTGGCACAGCCTTTATTGGTTAGGCCTAAAACAAATTATTTTAATTTGCCTTCAACCTAGCGAGTTTGTTGGGCCCATATGTTTAAACAATAGTTTTATAGGAACAAATATTGAAATTTCAAATAAACAATCATCAAAAGTACATAAACTTTTTTAAGGGTAAAAAAACAGCTGATCTTACAAGACAAAATATTCAAAATATAATGCCTACAACAGTGAAACAGTTCAATGGCTTGTGTTGACGATTTCATTTGAAAAGAAACTCAAGAAGCCTAATGTAATAATTTAGGATTTGTTAAGACATAATTTCAAATACAATACTCAAAAACATAAGAGTATATTGTCAATTATGGTTTAAATACCATCCTCGTGTTTATATAGACTATCATACAAACGTAATTACTACGTTCACCCAGTAAAATGTATTTAATATACAGAGTAGCCAAATGTTTTCCGCAGGAATAGTATTATGACACATTGTATTGTGAACTTCCCCTCCAACGCTGATCCCCCCCACTCTTCTGCTGGCACCCCCTACTCAGGCTTCACGAAGATCCGCACGAGGTCTATCTGATTGGTATTTAATTATTTTTTTAACATATTTTTCTTTGCCTAACGAAAATAAAAACAAATATTTTCATGGTCAATCTAAATAGAAATAACTTATTTTAAACTTAAACAAATACATCAGTAGGCCATCTAATTCCCTGTAATCATACATTGACAAATATATATACACACAAATAAAACAAATATTGTGAAATATTTGTTTTTCACAATATTGATCTACACTGAAAAATAACAGTTATATTACCATTCTACGTTTGAAACTAACGGGTGTTAACTGGCTGCTAGTGATCTGTATCTGTTTTACTTACACCTCACAGGATGAGAAAGAAACATAAACTGCAAGGAGTGAAACACAGCCTAAACATGCCTTTCCTCCAGCGAGATTGAAACAACCGAACGTTCAGTGATAATCAACCGTAACCGATCTGAAAACCACGGCCTGAAACCAAATCAACAGTCACAACACCTAGACTAGAAAATAACTGAAAAGTGTTGCAAATACAAAACTAAGTATCGAATAAACTCTGATTTCTAATTGAGAATCCTCCGCAGAAATTGAGCGAAGAAACTACGTTCGTGAGAGTTACGGCGGTCCCACACTTCTCGCGAACACGCCCGAACTCCGAATGTTCAGAGTATTTGGGAGAAGTGTGTGAGCTACATGAACTTTTGAATAGATACGGGACAATGTTCGGCCGAATGTTCAGGCCTGTTCGCGAGAAGTGTGGGACCGCCTTTATAATAATCATTTTATCTTGAAATATTGAAGAATTTTTAACAATTAAATCAAGTCTAAACTCGACATTCTGTTAGGGTGCGATGAAACATAGTGCAGTTGGGTAGATAGGGGTCAGTATAGAGGGGGAGGGGGGAGGTTGTACCAAACGTAAGGGCCATACCTTTACTGTATAGAGGGGGAGGGGGAAGGTTGTACCAAACGTAAGGGCCATACCTTTACTGTATAGAGGGGGAGGGGGGAGGTTGTACCAAACGTAAGGGCCATATCTTTACTGTATAGAGGGGGAGGGGGAAGGTTGTACCAAACGTAAGGGCCATACCTTTACTGTATAGAGGGGGAGGGGGGAGGTTGTACCAAACGTAAGGGCCATACCTTTACTGTATAGAGGGGGAGGGGGAAGGTTGTACCAAACGTAAGGGCCACACCTTTACTGTATAGAGGAGGAGGGGGGAGGTTGTACCAAACGTAAGGGCCATACCTTTACTGTATAGAGGGGGAGGGGGAAGGTTGTACCAAACGTAAGGGCCATACCTTGACTGTAAATCCACCAGCTGTGAGATTTTATCAAGGAGTTAGAGCTTGGGGGGGGAGGGGGCTCCGGGTGGATACTGAGAGCCGGCAGTGGGCGTATGATAACTCTCTTCTGATGCAATGTAGATAATGATCCTTCGTCAGATCAGTGTCAGCAGCTTTCTGTTATTTCCTATCTCCTTTCGGTTATGTTACTTTTACACTCAATCAGATTATGACAAAACCTTTTTGAATAAAGATTTTTTTAACAAGTTTGTTTTATAATTTGAGGAGGACAAGTTGCCAGTATCCTTGTTTTCCACCTCTTGAAATGTAGTACACAAGAGTTTGAGTAGTAATTCAGATACTCGCTCAGTAAAATAAAATAGAGGAAAACGAACCTTCGAAGTCAACATCACCGACCAGACGATTTTTTCCTGTGGCCTTGTCGATGACTCTCGTAATGCCAACGTCTATGACACAAGCCCCTTCCTTCACCATGTCGGCTCGTATCAGGTTAGGAACTCCTACAATCAAAAAGATACTTTCATTACTAACAAGTACCATAAACAGGGTGAACACTGAGTATAACTCGTGCGGTACTGTTTATTGGTGAACACTTTGACTTGAGGGTCTGGTCTGTGGGAGTTGGCTTTAAACAACACGAGACACCTTGCGGATGGAATTATAATACCAGTTAAGTTCCAAGCATCTGTCAATTTAGCTCCGATCCACCTTTGCACCACTTTCCTGGGCTAGGGAGACTTCGTATACTACTCCTATCACAAGTAGGAACAATACAAACAAAATATTCGACTTCTTAAAAATATGAAATATTAGTCACCTTAAAAATAATCATAATTGTCCTTTTCATTCTTATAAAAGATGTTCAGAAATTACTGACCCAAACTTTCCCTAATTATTCCACAGGTCAAAACAAATATTTCCTGGGCACCGTTTGTTTTTCTATCCATCGACAGTGGAATCCCTATTATCCGAGTTAATTGGGGCCGAGGCTATCTCGGATATGGAAAATCATGGATAATTCAAGGTTAAGTGCTATCAGGCAATAACAGAAATAATTGTTCATAGTACTAAATTAGTTTACTGTAAGCAAAAATACTAAGAGGCAAGGGAACCCGATTTGCGAAAATGGAGGAACAAACCCAATTTCTCGTAAATCTTCTTATAAATTACAATACTGTACATAATTTATACAATTGGTCATCTTCACATCCACCCCTACGCAGTGGTGGCTCAACCTAGCACCTACATTGAGTCTACTGTATCTGATTTTGTTTTATACAAAATATGTTTTCCTTATGAACTACTTAAGATATTAAATTAAAACTCGGTCTTCCTAGTTAGAGAATTTCCTTTGGAAAGTGAACTATTAGCATGACCCGCAGGTGAAACTTAAGCCCGGGACCACCATAGAAGTTGCAAACGTGACTCCTTGAACACATTTTGGGGTGTCGTTTAAAATTGTATATATATGTGTTTGCACTCTAGCGGTAACGTTTTTTGTCCGATTTACTTCAAATTTGGTAGGGACATTCCTTTCTATAATCAGTTGGACAAGTTCGTTGGGCAAAACAATCAGAAAACTCTAACCCCCTTTTTTGGGGATTAATCTTTCAAATTTCGAGTTTTTGGGCCCAAAAAGTGTCAGCAAAGCCCTGTATGTAAAATTATTGCATGTAAAAAGATAGGAATTAGTGAGGCGAAAGTTTTAAGCCCTCTCTCGTCATTCTAGCATACACATTTACCGAGTTATTAAAGAAAATTTGTTTTGACTAAACAGTACGTTGTCTTATGGGGGTTTTACACTAGAAAAGCCTGTTATTCCTTTGTTAGAGTACTTTTATCATCCCCAGCAACCTCACGCCTAGTTTCAAGCCGGTCTGGACCTTCTAACATTATAATGCGCAAAGTTGCATTCCCAGCTTTGCAGGTAAATGAAACCAGGAGCATCAGAACAGCCAAAAAAATCACTGTTTTCAGATTTCAATCAAAATTAGAATAAATGTATGTTTTTACACTGATTTTGAGTTTTAAAAGTTTTATGTGGAAATTCACTTCGCTCACGTCAGTGTGCTGCGTGGGAACTCGTTTACAATTCAGATTATGATAACAAATTGATCATGTTTGGTTCAATACAGTGGCTATTCAAAAATGTCAACATCTAATTAAAACGATAAATTGCAGTGGCTATTCAAAAATGTCAACATCTAATTAAAACGATAAATTGTATAGTCAAATATAAGTAATAGCCCTTTTCTCATACAAATTTTGATACTTTAGAATTGTTCTCAGACATATAATAACAATGTTCCATTAAGATTTTCATGTTTTATGTTTGTGTCAAAATATTACATTACGACAGTTTTACACAAAACATCTTAAAATCTTAACAATTTTGGAACTATTTGCTGAAAGATATATATAAGGTACCAAGCATTTACATGGAAGGGGTCGTCTTTGACACCACATCGGACCTTGTGCTCTACCGACCTGCAGCCGAGACGATGATGTCCGCTGTCCTAGTGAACACAGCCAGTTGGTCCGGCGGAGTGTTCCTGTGGCAGATGGTGGTGGTCGCATCCATCGCGTTGGTCTCTCCTACAAACAACAAAACGCAGTCAAAAAACTGAGATACAATTTGTTATAGAGGAATAGCCTTGTTCAGTTCTACTCAGTCCACACAGGGGTATACAGAACAAAGGAACTTGAGAGAAGAACCTTTCTAGACGATTGGGTGAGTAGTTTAGTAATGTACCGAGAAGGAAAGGTTCAAGACTGGTGGAAGTGTGGAGAGAGTCCCAGAGGGAACTCATCCTTTGGGAATACAGAAATTGAGATGAAGTGACCAAGTGACTAGGACCATTGACTATACACCTGTAGTAGACTGTAAACCCAATGCTGGGATCCGGTAACAAAGAAAGCAGCACAATCTATTGAGTGCGGTCGGCAACTGGGGCTATCACATGTACTTCCTCCTAGTAGACATTACACAAACTACTTGGAATTGCAGAGGCAGACGAGCAGACAGAGCACGCTTGATTGACGCCGGTGAAAGACAGCTACAACGTCGACAACAATTTTATAACAAGTTTATTTTTATTTCACACAACCGTTATTATTACAGCCTTACAACCTTTGTTATAACGTATATTTAAACTTCCGAGTTGTGCGGGAATCAAGAAAGTTGTTTTATTAGCAAAATGAGATTTTAAAAAACCGCCACGTCCAAGCTGAGCGCGCCAAGCGGCATGAGCCAGAGTTACGTCTGCTGTTGCGTGCGATGGTGATGATTTCTATCCAGTGCTGTTGGAACTACGTGGAATTTTGTTAACAGAGCCGCCCATTTGGTTTGCTGTCTACTAAATGTGTATAGTCAATGCTAGGACATACGGAGTGCGGGTGGCGACGTCCATCGGGCTGAAGATAGGGAAGCGTGGAAGAGGTTGGATTAAGAGTCGAAGAATCAACTGAGATTTGTAAAGCTACGGCAGTAAGGGAGGTGAATAGTTTTGAAGGCAATCGTATCACAGGTAAAAATGAAGTCTTGGTGCCACTGCCAACAGTCTAAGGTCAAGCACCTTGTTTGCTCTCCACGGGCTTATCCACTTAAAACTTCTTTTATTAGAATCACAACGTTAACTTTCAGGCAGCCATAACCATCTAGAGTTTTGAAAATCTTTCCCCTTATTGCCAAAGACAGTTTAGTTGGCAGAAGAGTGCTGGCCTCATGAGCCAGAAACGCCTAGTTCGATCCATGCATGAACATGGATATTGTCAGGTAGTCGTTTACAATAATGTGGCTAAATGGGAATTTACAGCCACTACAATGTGACTTGAGTGTCGTTTACAGCCGATAATACACAATGCAATTGTTATTTTTATGGCATTAATACAGCCCATATTTTGTTATTGATTGAAACAATAACCAATAGAGGAGATATTACACGGTTCGATAAGACCTACTGTTAGTGATTTAAAACATCTACCGTAGTTCAGTGGGAAAATTCGCTTGAGCTTTTTTTTAAAAATTGCAAGTCATATAATTTTCAAGTTCAAACTTCCCCAGAGAGTCTAAATTTTCCTCAGCCTAACTTGCAGGCTCAGACATATTTCGCACCTCTGTTTTAAAGTAACGATACTGGTCTTCCAACAATCAAAATACTGCATTTTAATAAGAAGGATGTGTGACTTTCTGCTAAAAACATGTGTGGTCAGATTGTGATCAAAATGTTCCTCATAATTTTATTAATTTCATACATGTTTGCAATTTCATAAACATATAAAAAAATGGTAATTGGTATTAACTGTCTGAATACAAACTTATAGTTTTAGATTTGTAAATTCTATGATAGTATTTGTTCCCACAGAAAAACAACAGAATATGGCTAATGTTAAAAAAAATAGATATAAACCTTTCTAAATCGTTTTGCAACATTACCTGCTCCATCTGCATGGAGAAGCATTGCGATAGGCATGCCCACGTTCTTGGACCGTCCACAGACAACTGCGTTTTTACCGAATGTAGAGATTCCTGCAATAATAAATAATGTTGTTCCAACAGCGAAAAACTTCAATGTATCAAAATAAAGGTTATCTATAAATGTGCACTTGCACTTCTAATAAATACCCCCGTAGCAGCAAACCTGCATACTTAGCGAATTTCCAATGCATATATATTTATCTTAATGCCACATAAAGATACATACCAAGTTTCATCAATATACATTCATAAATAAACAATTTATGACATTTTAATTATTCTCCATAAGAATAACATGGCGGCTGAGTATGCAGGTTTGCTGAAGCAAGGAACACAAAAAATGGGGTTTTATGCTTATATCAATATAACTCAACTAGGTGAAGTCACTTACCAAATTTCATTAATTTATTTTCATAATTAAGGGAGATAACACGTTACTTATTCTCCATAAGGATAACATGGGGCTGAGTACGCAGGTTTGCTGCTATGGGAGCCTTTGTCAAAAAATTGTTTTTTTGAGGAAATATCAATGGTCCACAACCAGATAAAGCCGTATACCAAGTTTCGTCAGTATATGTTCATAAATAAGCGAGATATAAAATTTTTATTTTCCTCCATAAGAATAACATTAGACAACGTACTGTGTTTAGCACTTTCAATATCTCGGTAACCAATTGACGTAGAGAAATGATCAAAATACCAAATTGTGTGTTTTTTTAAGCTGAATCCAATGGGAAAAAAATAAAATCTGACTATTTCCAAAATTATATGTAAAAAATTCAAAAAACCCATTTTTGGGGTACAAAACCCCCCCAAAATACCCCTTCGGATAGAGCGATCTGGCTGGTTTTCGAACTTAAAGTCATAAATGTTGCTTTACACGTTTATACCAAATTTCATCAAAATCGGATAATTTTTACGAGAGTTATCGTGCTCACGGACACATATATATATATATATATATATATAGTTTCGAACGAATGGTATTTTTGGGGTCTGGGGACCTCAAAACGAAAAGTTATCATGGTCCCGGGCCTAGGTCTTACCATGCCGACTACGGTAATAGCTTCTTCCCTATAGGGGAAATTCGCTAAAAGTGCACATTTATGGATATCATCATCATCATTGTTGCGGATTAGGAAACCCCAGCATAGCTGCTAGTCACATCTTCCACAAGCAGGAATATTGTGCAGGTTACCGGAAAGATAGGATATAGGAGGAAAGGGAAGGGTGGGTTGGGACGGCAGCCAAATCGACCCTTCAGAGGGCCAACTCCCGTGCCCCTGTGACAGCTGGGATGAGGCTCTCAAACAGGGGACCCGCATTCTGCCCTCCAACTGGTCAACTCAACCGACAGGGTATCCATGTACAACAGCCAGGGACCATCCATTCTCAGGTTGGCAGGTGGGGACCAAACCTGGAGATTCTGTCCCTAGCCGCTGCTAATGGAGGGACCAAAGGAAAGGTTATGTGAAAGGTTTGGTGAAAGGTTATGGATAACCTTTGATCCAAACTTCTGAAAGCGTCCAGTAAACATTACAAATGGAGAACAGGAATTTTTTGTTAGTAAATTGTGTAAAACAATTGTTATAATATACTTGGTATTTCTTATGATAATCAAGTATTAGGTCTAGGACTTGTATTACAGTCAAGGTCATAAGTTGGTGTCAGAAGGGAGATTATAATAAAACATCACAACAAAATATGTCTATTGGTAGAAACAAAACAGAAACATTAACTGAAACTTATAAAATTCTTGTCAAACCTTCTAAAGAGGACAAGTTTTATTATTCTTAGCAAATTATTCTCCGATTGCTCCTGCTGATGACTGGTTAAAATTGATTGCCTGGGATCATCTTTGGTTATCTTTTTTGTGCCATCTCAAAAGTAAGCACAGTATAAATGAGTGTAAATATATTTTTTGGTGTAATTTATTGTATTGATAAATTGCAAGAACACATGCCATACTACTCGAGAAATGTTTCAAATCATACAAACATTAATAAGATAAATAAAAATCATCTTTAAATGGCAAAAAATAAAACGGCAATAATTATATTACTATACAACTAATGCATTGCTGAATATCAATATTCAAGGCAGTTGATGGTCCGAAAGACTATGACTGAGTATTCATGGAAGGTGTTAATGTTACTCGAGTCAGACACCAACACACGTTTTGTACACCTACATAGATTATATCAATAAATAAAGAACCAATTCAGAACACATATCACTGGTTTGAGTGTTTCGAGTTCTGGAATGAGGATGGATAATTTAAACCACAGGTCGTGCATAGGCAAACCACACTCTTAACAGTGTCTTAGAAAAAAACTAAACACTTTGTTTTAAGTTCTGCACGGCTAGTTCCAAGTATGATGAGGCAGAAGGACAGTAAGGACTTTCACTGCTTTCTCCTGAGGGGTCCAGTTGAGTGCAGCCACTCGTGTACACACTACACATCCCTAGCAACTGCCCAGACCCAGACTGCACTCGACCAGGTCTGTGCAAGGCAAGTGTAACGCAAGACTTGAGCTTACCTTCGCTACTTCCCACACTCGGTGGCTAGGTGGCTCTGTAGGCCTATGTGTATTAGAGGCCCGTTTCAATAATACCAACACTGATACCTGATCGTTTGATGAGCTCCTGTACTCCGAGAGGGGTGCAGGGGACGAGCGTTCTCATGTCCAAGCAGAAGCGACCGACGTTGACGATGTTGAAGCCATCCACGTCCTTGGACGGAGCCACAGCATTGCAGATGGCCCTCTCTGTTATGTGGTCCGGGATTGGAAGCTGGAAGAAAACAACCACAGGAACGGTAAGAAGTTGCTAGGCTATATTCAATCAATGTTTTATAGGGCTTAGGATTAGCAGATGCTTGCTAATATTTGCATATGTTATGACATCAGCAGTACGGTAATCTATTATTTGTAAAGTCACAATTAATTTAGTCATAACTGAAAACAGTAGACTATGAATAACAGGAGTTTATGAATTACCTGGACTAATATTCCGTCGACTTCAGGATCGTTGTTCAACAAGTGGATATGCTGAAGAAGGTCCTTTTCTGAGATTGTTGTTAAGCAATGGATTGTTTTAGTCTGAATCCCTGAAAAAGTGAATCCATCGGATTAGGAAGATTTTTTTGATGTAAAAAACTATGCATCTAGACAGCTAGGCTTGTAAAATTTGGTGTGTTCGTAACCCATAAAACAATTAAAAATGCTCATTTTTTGTGCCATTCCCAAATCTATAATATTTTTGCAAATAATCTAATTAATTTCACTGATAGTTTTCCACCTTTCATAATATTTTTCCAAGTCCATTGAATAATTTTTAATTTTTCTTCTATTAAATTTGAGGAAAGCATAAAGGAGGAGGCCTAGTTGAATAATATTTCAGTTATATACTAATAATATTTTTAAGATATTGGCAAGATTGTAAATTCCCTCAGAAACTACATTTATTAATTTTTGTTTATAGACAAAGATTTTTTTAATGACAATGTCTTTTTTTAACTTCTATGAATGTGTATCAATCAATCAATTTCATGTCAGATCCAACGGACTTGATTTGAATCTCAAAACTGCTCAACCAGTTGTGTTTTACCAGAAAGTGTAATTTTAAGTCTTAAGTTCTAAACGTCATGGGAACAGTGAAATGGTTAAACATAAGTTAACAAAAGGAAGTGATAATATTAAATAATCCTCTGTTTAAATTAATTATACTTTTCCTTCTAAACTTCTCATTATAAAACTTGGAATTTCCATGGTAAATTTGGATTTTTCAGGATGCATGCTTAGCCTTTTTTTCAACTTTTTAAAATTATTTAATTTATCTTTACTTTTTTTAAAGTGAATGGTCTATTTAAAAAAATACCTTTCTAGCTTGTAATTGTACTTTTTTATTGCTGCTGCAATATGTGTATTAGGTTGGCAGATATGATTTGTAGTTGGTCATGGTATTTTGTTTAGATAGAGAACAAAATACTTTCATTGTTTCGCCAGTAAGTAGGAGGAAAGTATGTTATGAAGTTAATGGTTCCAGCGGCATCAACCCACCCACTTGTTTGGCGGCCTTCATCTTGTTCTTGACGTAGGTCGTGCTGGCCGGGTCCTCCCCCACCAGAATGGCAGTCAGCTGAGGCCGTCGGTTCCCGGCCGCCACCCACTCCTCCGTCTCCTGTCGCAACTCGGCCAGTATTGTGCTGGCAATCTGCCGTCCATCAATGAGCTTAGCTTTGCTCCTGCATGGTTACAAAAAATTAGACCTATCATATAAAGTAAATACCCCCGTAGCAGCAAACCTGCGTACTCAGCGAATTTCCAATGCATATATATGTATATTAATACCACATAAAGCCACATACCAAGTTTCATCAATATACATTCATAAATAAACGATTTATGACATTTTAATTATTCTCCATAAGAATAACATGGCAGCTGAGTATGCAGGTTTGCTGAAGCAAGGAACACAAAAAATGGGGTTTTATACAGATGTCAATACAACTCATGTAGGTAAAGCCACATACCAAATTTCATTAATTTATTTTCATAATGAAGGCAGATAACACGTTACTTATTCTCCATAAGAATAACATGGGGCTGAGTACGCAGGTTTGCTGCTACGGGAGCCTTGGGTAAAAACTTGTCTTTTTGAGCAAATATCAATGGTCCACGACCAGATGAAGCCGTATACCAAGTTTCGTCGGTATACGTTGGTAAATAGGCGAGATATAAAATTTTTCTTTTCCTCCATAAGAATAACATTAGACAACGTACTGTGTTTAGTACTTTCAATATCTCGGTAACCAATTGACATAGGGAAATGATCAAAATACCACATTGTATGTTTTTTTAAGCTGAATCCAATGGTGAAAACTAAAATTTGAATATTTCAAAAATTATATGTGAAAAATTTGAAAAACCCATTTTTGGGGTACAAAACCCCCCCAAAATACCCCTTCGGGTAGAGCGATCTGGCTGGTTTTCGAACTTAAAGTCATAAATGTTGCTTTACACGTTTATACCAAATTTCATCAAAATCGGATCATTTTTACGAGAGTTATCGTGCTCACGGACACACATATATATATATATATATATATATATATATATATACAGTATTGAACGAATGGTGTTTTTGGGGTCTGGGGACCTCAAAACGAAAAGTTATCATGGTCCCGGGCCTAGGTCTTACCATGCCGACCACGGTAATAGCTTCTTCCCTATAGGGGAAATTCGCTAAAACCCATTTTACTACGACAAAGCTTGATATATGGTGGAAGTAAAGTAAAGAACTTCTAATCTAAAAACAGGAGGAAAACCAACCTCAAATTCTCAGAAAAATAAGCGTTGATAATCAAAACTGTATTTTTGATGGTAAAATTGTGATAGCCTAATAATAAACTGACAACCTAGCAGCCACAGCCGGTTAACAATCGATTCACTGTCGAGTAGCGGATAGAGACGAGTGAGGAATATGCAGGTTGGTATAACTGTGAATTTTCCCCAGCAGACGGTATCGGTTGAAGAAGGGGTATTATTTACTTCAGTCAAAATCTTGCCCCTTTCTGTATAGGCTACGGTACTGAAGAATCCTGGATAAGAAGCATTTTATAAACTGTTCGGTTAACTTTGCATTTTTTCCGGGAATCAGACGAGGGAGATGCCACAGATTCTTGTGTTTTAGATTGATTCTATAGCAATAACTCATGTAAAAATGTGCAATGCTACTACTACTGCACGTTAAGTCTGGACTATTTTTAAACTCTTCTAATTTCTATATAACTGCTTATTTTTTATTTATCTGTAAATTATTTTGCCACTTTTATACAGTATTCATACAAAAACAGAGCAACATTCTGTGGCATCACATTCACCACAAAATATGGGCAACCTTGCATCAGCGTCTTATATAAGGTTATATGGAGGTTTACCAGTTTTAATATATGCAGGTTCTGAAATAGGCCTAGAGAATTGAGTCAACAGATCAGTTTTCCTTTGCAAGGAATATATATAGCCTATCTTCTGATTTGTTTGATCAATAGTATGGACAATATTAAGGTTAGATATGCCTTGAAACACTGGTATAAATATACATAATAGTTTAAATAAGCTTATATGTCTATTGGTTTAAAAAAACATTCATAACAGTAATCTAAGTCAAAACTTTCTATTTAATTAAGAGCCTTTCACTCAAAATTTTACCTGACAGCAGAGGAGTGGATCAGCTTGTTTCTTAACACTGAGTTTTTAGATTTTAAAGGTAAACAAGTTCTTAAAATATAAAATTTAGACATTAATGTTGTCATCCTAAAAATAAACAGTTCAATGACCAAGCAACGATGAGATAAATTTAATTTATAAACTACTTTTATAACATGCCAACATGTCAAATTTCCCACACAACAATGAAAACCGTTAGCAGACTACAAGCTGTAGCAACTTTGCAGACGAGCAGACAGCTCGTTGGTGCCTTGACAACGCAATTATAAGCGTGGTAGGTTATTGATACAGGCTGCCATTACTTTGTTGCCAGCTGTTGAACAATAATAATTCCCAATATCTCCACCAAACATAACGTCAACAAATTACAAATTTAAAAATAATGTTAACTTTCTGAAAATTATACAACTAGTGTTGTATTATGAAACACTACTTTTCACAACACTGTGGTATATGTTTACTTTATTACTGGCAATATATATAGACTCACAATTATGTGTACATTGCTAACGAGGTTTGGGTTGTGGGAGCAATGTATTTAAAAAAAAATCCAATACATCATTCACAATTGTATTTGTCCTGGTTGGGCCTTGAACCTACGATCCTCAGCTACGATACACACACGCTTTAGCACTCCCGGTTATTCTGACTCACAAGAATTGTAGGGTTTTTAGCTGGGATTTAAAAATAACCAGTCTAGGTAAGCTCTAAGTCCCACAGGACTTAAAAAAATTCCATAGCTGCTTTTTGTAGTTAGTTGGCTTATATTTGAATAAATATTATTAAGTTAAAAAAATAGAATAAAATTAATTCAAATAATGATATTTAGTAAACTACCTGATGAATAACTTTTACAAAACTTTGTTACTTAATTTAACTAAACTATAAAATATGTATAACGATTTTCGGTAACAGTTACAATATATAATAAGGTTACCTCAGATGGCATTAAATATTTTATAAACCAAAGTGGTCTATAAAGTGGAGAATATATACTCCAAAATGCCATCCTATGAATGTCCATAGGATATCCTGTTTGACCCAAGAAAAAAGGGATGTTCAGGATGATAGTTTTATGTCCGCTGGACGTCCCAAATATCCTGCGGATATCCTAGGTCTTTTTGGACCTGAAACGGACATCTGTAACTGAGGTACTTTATTAAATGCAATGAAATGCTAGATCCTTGACTCCCGGGCTGGTTAATTTACCCAATAAATTGTGCATTAATAACACATTCAAAGCCCTTTGGCAAGCCTCCGGGGAGGGCCATGAGCCGCCTGGTGGCACAAGTGCGGTGCGCGGTTTGAAAGAGTAAACCTTAGAATATTATAATACATGTATAATTTATATGATAGACTATATGAATCTACAAATACAGTTTTATTTATTTTCTGTAATTAGTTTTTATGCATTGAGCCCATGCTTAATTTCAGTGTTTATGTGAGAAAATAAGGCACGTAAAATATTTAATTTTGTATTTATTTTTTATTTTTTGTATACACATAGGTTGTCTGAGACAATTGTGTTTATTATATTTCGATCATTTCTGTTCGCTTACTTTACTTTATGTTATTTTAATTTAAGTGATGGAACCTCAAAACAGGCATTGCCTTAAGAGGCCCTATTGTTTTCTCATTATTTTATTTTTATTTTTATGTCAGCCTGACAAGTAAAATGGACATTATTATTTATTTAAGTTACAAACAAGCTGCGTAATTAAAAATAAAGTTACAACTATGTATTTTCGTTATGTATTATGAGAAAATAAAAATATTCTATTCTATTCTATTCCTTTGAGAAGTCGGCAATGCAACTATAACCATTGGCTCAGCAACCTCGGCTGCATTGATACAGTAATTTGTAAAGTTTATACGATTTGAAAACGTTTGGCATTTTATTTGAAAAGCTTGAAATGTATCACACATTCAGGTGAGTACAGTGCAGTATACATTAACTATTTTTTACCAGTATAATTAATTAACTAATTTTGTATTTGCCTGCTTATTTTGTGGAAGCATTAATATTATGGTGATAGAACTAAGAAAAAGGGTGATGATAAAGGGGGAAAAGTGTTGATTTTTCAGTTTGCGTAGTGGGAATTTTGTTTTAGGTTTTGGACCTGACCTGGACATACTGCCAGAGCGGACGAGCACTCGAGCGCATGTGCGTATGAGCGAGCGGAGAATCCGGAGAATAGCCACCATAGCCACTAGAACGAGAGAAAGAGGGAATTGCAACCCGTATAGGTTAGTTTTATAACATAAACTCGAATTCTTTCCTTTTTTAAGGCATTGGGTAGCATTATGTTTCTACATAAATAGGCTATTGGCTTTTGTGAGGGGATTTATTAATTTAACTCAACACTATGTCGATGCTAGCAGAGAAAAAGAGACGTGAAAAGTGGTCTCTAAATCCACGTGGGAAAGCTTGGAGTGAAGGTAGGACTTATCCTATTTTAGCCACAAAATTATTTAATTTTGTTTAGTCCTACGCTTGCACCATTTCGGGTTAAAATTGTATTAAAATTGCCATTGTTATATGGTTTGGTTTAGAGAAGCCTGTTTAAGATCAGAGGGCATCTTAAATCAAGAATGGGACCAAACTTCAAATGTTGAGAAAAAATTAATTTCTAGTGTTTTATTCCCGATGGTAAAATTGTTTTAGGCTGATTTAACCTTGATAGTAGGCCTAACCTGATCTAACCTAACAGCTGTAGCATGCTAATGACAAAGGTAAAGTAGGCCTTAGGTACTATTTGGGCCCAAAACTCCAGTCTGTTACTGTCATATCTCCTACCTCGTAATGCTCATATTTACACCAACTTTGTACATTCCACACCCGATAGTTACTGAATCATGTTCCAATACTCAGTAGTGAAGCAATTTTCAGTGCACTGTGGCTGTGAGGTTAGGACAGGTTAGAATTGTTAATTTAATGCAATTTTATTAAGTTAACTATTATTAACCCTACAGGCGTTATGTGTTGCTGTAGCGAAACTAAACACATCCGCTGGGGTGTTTATTGTCGACAGTCAAACAGCGTTTACGGAATAGGCTCTGGGACGCATTGAATCTTAATGAACCGGATCGAAATTGGTATGGCCGTTTACAGAAGATTCTAAGCTTTCTCCCGAGACCCACGGTCTAAAATTGTACCGCTTCTCTGAAATTTGAATAATATGAAAGATAAATAAAGGGATTAGTTTGTTTTGACAGGAGCAAAAATGTAAACAAAAGAACATCTCATCAGCTGACAAGATTTGGTTCACTGTACGGAATTCCGCACGGGTCGACTAGTTTTCTATATTGCCTAAAGTACAATACAAGCCAATGAAAAAGTAAAATTAAAGTTTCAAATTTTTTGTAGCATTTCTTATTTTTTATTGAGGAATTAAAATTGGTACTTTGGTATTATACGGATGCCACCCTTATGCAGCGCGCTGCGGCAGTTATGTTAGGATGGGTTATCTTAAAAATTATTGTAGGACTTTCCTTGTTTTGTTACGAATCGAATGATACCT
Organism: Allygus modestus; assembly: GCA_963675035.1. Taxonomy (NCBI): domain Eukaryota; kingdom Metazoa; phylum Arthropoda; class Insecta; order Hemiptera; family Cicadellidae; genus Allygus; species Allygus modestus. The sequence goes on from OY776112.1 coordinate 348,405,391, forward strand.
GATGAGTCATACTTCCGGCCGCCAAACCCCCTCCAAATAGGCCAAGGTCAGGTCGTTGACCGGAGCGCGCGCATCACCTGTCACCGCCTGTAATCTGGGTCCTGGGTCAGTGTCATGAGTGATTTATTGCCGTGCACTACGTTACATTTGTTTTCATAATGAGTGACGTTCTTTTCGTGTGGGATTTACCTCGAAATGAAGAGGAAACCGTACGTATTTTTATGATAACCCATCCTAACATAACTGCCACAGCGCGATGTATATTTGGCGGCGTACCTGTGGCGATCGGGTCTGCTTGCTAGCGGCGGCGACGCATTCAACACGATCCTAGCGGACATCGCTGCCTTTTGGGAGGCACAACACAAAGACCGCTCATCAGAATGATGTAAAATTTGTACAGTAAGTCAATAAAATTACGTTTTTTCGAATTATGTAGTTATCCTTTGTATCCGGTAAAAATTTAACCTCCAAAAATAGTGGCATCCGTATAATACCAAAGTACCTTAAAATTATTGAAAATGCTCTTTTAGCGAATTTCCCCTATAGGGAAGAAGCTATTACCGTAGGTCTCATGGTAAGACTTAAGCCCGAGACCATGATAACTTTTCATTTTGAGGTCCCCATATGCCAAAAACACCATTCGTTCAAATTTTTATATATGTATATATATATTTTTATATATATATATATATATATATATGTGTCCGTAAGCACGATAACTCTCGTAAAAAAGGTCCGATCTTAATGAAATTTGGTACAAATGTGCAAAGTACCATTTATTTGAACGAGTTCGAAAACCAGATGAATCGCACCATCCGAAGGGGGGTTTTGGGGGGGTTTTGTACCCCGAAAATGAGGTTTTTGGGGTTTTCACATTTAATTTTAATTTAAATCAAATTTTAATTTATACCATTGAATTCAGCTTAAAAAAACAAACAATTTGGTATTTTGATCATTGCTCTACGTCAATTGGTTACCGAGATATTGAAAGTGCTAAACACAGTACGTTGTCTAATGTTATTCTTATGGAGAAAAAGGAAAATTGTATATCTCGCTTATTTATGAACATAAACTGGCGAAATTTGGTATATGGCTTGATCTGGTTATGGTTTATTGTTGTTTGCACAAAAAAACAATTTTTCGCCTATGGCTCCTGTAGCAGCAAACCTAGGTACTCGGTCCCCATGTTATTCTTATGGAAAATACTTAATACCCCCGTAGCAGCAAACCTGCATACTTAGCGAATTTCCAATGCATATATATTTATCTTAATGCCACATAAAGCTACATACCAAGTTTCATCAATATACATTCATAAATAAACAATTTATGACATTTTGATTATTCTCCATAAGAATAACATGGCGGCTGAGTATGCAGGTTTGCTGAAGCAAGGAACACAAAAAAATGGGGTTTTATGCTTATATCAATATAACTCAACTAGGTGAAGTCACTTACCAAATTTCATTAATTTATTTTCATAATTAAGGGAGATAACACGTTACTTATTCTCCATAAGGATAACATGGGGCTGAGTACGCAGGTTTGCTGCTATGGGAGCCTTTGTCAAAAAATTGTTTTTTTTGAGGAAATATCAATGGTCCACAACCAGATAAAGCCGTATACCAAGTTTCGTCAGTATATGTTCATAAATAAGCGAGATATAAAATTGTTATTTTCCTCCATAAGAATAACATTAGACAACGTACTGTGTTTAGCACTTTCAATATCTCGGTAACCAATTGACGTAGAGAAATGATCAAAATACCAAATTGTGTGTTTTTTTAAGCTGAATCCAATGGGAAAAAATAAAATCTGACTATTTCCAAAATTATATGTAAAAAATTCAAAAAACCCATTTTTGGGGTACAAAACCCCCCCAAAATACCCCTTCGGATAGAGCGATCTGGCTGGTTTTCGAACTTAAAGTCATAAATGTTGCTTTACACGTTTATACCAAATTTCATCAAAATCGGATAATTTTTACGAGAGTTATCGTGCTCACGGACACACATATATATATATATATATATATATATATATATATATACAGTTTCGAACGAATGGTATTTTTGGGGTCTGGGGACCTCAAAACGAAAAGTTATCATGGTCCCGGGCCTAGGTCTTACCATGCCGACTACGGTAATAGCTTCTTCCCTATAGGGGAAATTCGCTAAAATGTTATATATCGCTTATTTATGAATGTATATGGATGAAACTTGGTATGTGACTTCACTAAGATGAGTTCTATTGATATTTGCATAAAAACCCATTATTTTGTGTGCCTTGTTGCAGCAAACCTGCGTACTCATCCCCAATGTTATTCTTGTGGAGAATAATTAATATTTTAAATATCGCTTGTTTGTGAATACATTTCTTATAAATCCTGTTAAGTGTTATAATGTGTTATGTTATATATTCATTGGAAATTCGCTGAGTATGCAGGTTTGCTGCGACGGGGGTATTTTGTAGTTATGGTGGTCTCTGTTTTTCGATAAATTATTCTTGAAAATGGATGTTTTAGGGTGAAAATGGCATCGTGACTTCACAAAATTTGTTTACTGATATTCAGAACCGTCCAACCCAGTTGGTTTGAGTTAATGGGACTATAATGTATTTGTAAATGGTTTTGATTGAAAGTCAATTAAAAGTTATTGAAATCCCTTAACACGTTTGCTGCGCGTCACCGACCGGTCGGTCATCCAAGCAGTCGCCAGGTGGTGATGTGTCCATGCAAGTCTAAATAAGCAGCACTCGTCCTTGACAGGCTACTTGTTTTCCGCTCATTGGAAAGACTGTTCTTCAATGTGGTTAGGTTGGTACTAAATTTCCCTGTGAAATATCCATCTGCCAATGCTTGGAAAACCACTTCTCGTCCCGTTTTCTCCCTCCGATTGGCAAAACAAGGGGACTGGTTACTATCCAGACAGCGCTGCTATCTGTGGGTGTTTCAGCAAACTACGTCCACTCTCGTGGTAATGCAGAGAGTTATTAACCGCACAGTGATTTGCGATTCATCAGACTGAAATATTTGTATTCGTCTGTGCCAATCGGGTTCGCTGCCGCACACTGGGATCACCCACCATTGGTGGCCCGCAGCGAACGTGTTTAAAAAAACATCACTTTAGTATAGAGCAGATAAATTTAAGACTTTCAAATATGTTGATTTTTTTAGATCAGAATAAGTTTGGACAGCGACTAATGGAGAAGATGGGTTGGAAAGCCGGCCAAGGATTGGGAGTCGATAGTCAAGGGCAAACTGATATTGTCAAAGCCAGAGTGAAAAATGACAGTAAAGGTTTGTGGTTTAATAAAGTAAAATATTTCTTAGATGAGTAAGTTTTTGCTAGGATCTAATAATTTCAATAACATTTACATAACTTTTAAGTATATCGAAATTAGACTACTGCCATAACTGTGTAGGCTTCTATATTTTACCTCATAAGGCTCTGTATCTTGCCTCACTAGTTTTAGCAACAATTATTCAGTGGCTCAAAGAAATGGGCAATACAATAAAAATTACTTGTTCTGTATTACAAATTTATGAGGTTTTAATATTGGCCTTGAAATATTGTTATTGGAGTGGCACTTTCTGCATGATCCAAGGGCTCAGTAGTTCATATGTCAGTTTCCACAAGAGTTTAGTGAGGCTCACTTACACACAGAAATACTTACCGTATTTTGAAATGAATTTTACAGTATTTACACTAGTGTCCGTTAGTCTGAATTCCGATACCTATCAAATCCAATAATCTGCTTAATCCAAACAATTTGTTTTTTTAATGAGTTAAAGGGCAAAGTTAGCAAAAAGTTAAATTTAACAATAATAAAACTTGTACTGACTATATATAACTTCCGAAATCTCAAGTTTTTCTATTAGCGTACAAGTTGTATGTTACAATAATCTACAGCCTTAGTAATGAACTAGCTAGCCTATATCACTATAGTTTTTGCAACAAGTGCGTTAGGTGCCACTTTGCTGCAGTCGAGAGAAATGTTTATGCACGAGCCGCAGGCTCGTGCGGAATAGTGCAGCAAAGTCACTTTGCGCAAGAGTTGCATATTAAATTTTTCCTATGTCTGCCAGATATTGATTATATAATATGATATGTATAATAATGATAGCCTATTTCCTAGTGTAAGGATAAAGCGTTTCAATTATATTTATTCGTTTTGTTTAAAAGAAGGCTGCCACTATTAAAAATTATCTTAAAGATTTACTGTACCTGATTGAAGTAATAGTAACATAACTAGGCCTACTCTCAATTTATGGCCACGTTTTTTATGTAAACACACATTAATTAAACTTCAACAAAATACAGGTTATGTTTATGTTGTTCGGGAAAAACAATAGATCATATGTTTATTATCCAGTGTTGCCAACCTAATTCATGCATAAACTAAGATACCTGCATACTGTTTTTGACTATTTTTATGCTCTTAAGTTGAAACACTGGAGTACAAAGTAAATCGAGAGTGTGCAAAGTAAAAATGAGTGCGCAATGTAAAATTAATACAGGGATCACCTGTTTTGCGATGTATATCGAGTGCGAAAACAACCGCTTTCTCGGGCAGACGTAGGAAAAATATAATTCATCTCTGATTCAACTTTGTCTGCATGTGTTCAACAACTGTTCACTTGAATTACTCCCCTCAGCAGTGTTTCCATTCGTTGAAATAATGAATCCCTGAGAGGAAAAATTCTTTTTATTCCCCATTCTACACTTTCACCCCAGATTATACAGAAGACCATCTGCTTAAGTAAATTTAAAACTGGCTTGAAAAATAATACGTTCGGCATGTCCTGGAGATACAAAGACCATCTACTTAAGTTGGAGAACACTATGAAACCATTTTAAAAAATCCTCTTGAAATCTTAACTCCCAAAATTACATATTATCCCTAGCTACCTGCCGATTTCTCTTTGATTCCTTGCAGATCTGAACTTCCATTTCAGTACAGCAGTGGTGATGCAGTGCCACGTCGCGTCTTAGCAAGTTACACTGTGTACCTAACTGCTAGGACAACTGTGTATTATTTTTGAATAGTACAAAATGTGTACAGTTTTGCTGATGGAAATATATACCAATACTGAATATTGTACTGTGTGTATTGGTGACACAGTAATACACAAAATTAAATTACAAATTGATTTTTATGATAAAAATATGACATCTGGATTATCAAAACATTTAGTAGTCCGGACACAATCCGGTGCCAATTATTTAGGAATAGCAGGACTCTAGTGTATAAAACTGAAAATTGTTTAACGGTATTTAGTATTATTTTGTAACATCCACTATATATTCCATTGTATATACTATTATATTTACTTATTGAACGGTGCTTGTACAAGGTAGAACCAGGCTTGGGAACTGCTTGACACTAGATTCAGGTAACTTCACCTTGTTGTACTGATCCAGGTTGTCTTGACTCCTCCACCAATTTTATAATCTATGAATACGAAACTGCTGAGGTTTAGCTCAAATTGAAATTCTTCTGTTTTGCAGGCCTGGGATTTAAGGAGAGTGGGGAGGAGTGGCTGAAAACAACGAGTGACTTTGACAATCTGCTCGACGAGCTGGCTGGCACCCAGGAGGGCGGTGGGGATGGTAGCAAGACTGAGACTCTGGCCTCCCTCGAGGACCGTTCCAAGAAGTCCAGAGCACGGGTCCAGTAAGTTGTTTGATATTGGAAACTTTCTTATTGTAAACAAAAATTGAAACCTTGCTGGACGTAAAGTACAAAGAAAGATACTATTTTACATTATATTGACTGGGTAGATTTATTTTTCTGAGGTTTTTTTTATCTATTTTGAAATTAACACTTCCCGGACCATAGGCGGATATATCTGCTATTTTTTTGTAGCTAGCAGACGTAAGTGGATAATTCTGCCTGTCACATTTCAGCTCACGGACAGTAGGCGGATATATCTTAGTTATAGTAGATATATCTCAGTCCGCCAATTCATTAAAAAAACTTGGGAACGTAAAAACGTCATAATGGTCACGGTACATAATAAAATAATAAACAAAAAATGTTTATAGGTAACTGAAATATGTATTTATTTATTTCTTTACAAGATGGTTAGTTATGTTTTGTCGATTGGTAACAACTGAGGCACATCGTGGCTTTGGCAGTTTCGTGCGGATTAACATACAGTTGTCGTGGAACTATTAGAGGAAGCTTGTTCGATTATATTAGTTCACAATTATTTATAAAATAAGTAAGTTTTTTAAATTACAAAGCTAGATTTTTTCACATAGCCTATGTTTGTATTTTCCTATTTTCTGTTTATGTAGCCTATAGAAAATGTTAATCACAGTAAATAGTATTACATTTTTTATAATTTTGTAATTTCTTTGAAAGAAATACCCAAAACCGTAATTAGTGCTTTGATTGTTGAGGGATTCACTGCTATTATTATTAATGCTGCGGATGGCAGACATATTTCTAAAGTTTTGTTGCGCTACAGACAGGCGGCGGTTATATCCGCAACGTGTGTTTGGCTATATTATATTGTCCCAGCTATTGGGTTGATTTTTACCTATATCCCATAGCCCAAGATCTCTGCCTCTAACAATATTCTCTAGATCCAACTAGAAAGCTTTAAAACTAGTAAAATTTTACTTTCCTAAAACGCTGGTTTTATTTAGAAATATATGTACAGTATCAAGTTTGTAAGCTCAGTAAAATGGAACAGTATGTTTGAGTGGCTAGAAGAAACAGCTGTAACTTATTCGAGGCTATAGGTACATTCAAGTCTCACAAACTTGACTCTGGGAACCTCAGTGCCTCCATTTTGCCATGACGCGCATCCAGCACTCTAACATACCTCACGCGATTCCGGCACTCGACCATACTTCACACGCTTCCGTTTTGGTTGCTCTTAGAATACTTGGCAGTTTTTGTTTTTATTTTTTGCAATATCATATTACTGTAAAAAGCTAAAGCTTGAGCTTTTTTCTCCTCCAAGGTAACTCTGGGAAAATTACCAAACTCGACAGTGTCAAAGTCCATATTGTGTTGAGTTTGTGGGACTCTATTATATAGCTGTTGCATTATGCAGAACAGTATCTTAATCTTATCTTAAAAATTTGTATACTTAACATTTTTCTGTGGTTTCATATTTTACTCTTTTGAGAAAATCGTTGATTAGGATAGTAGACTTCCTGCTCCTTTGCAAAGTTTTGAAAATATGATTCTTATTGTTCTTAATAAATTGTCTTCTAATACATATCTTTGTTCTATTTTAGTTACCACAAGTTCACTAGAGGCAAGGATATAAGTCGATACTCTGAAAAAGATTTAGCTTCAATAATAGGACGTGATGTAATTAAACTGAAGAATGGACAAGAATCTAAAAGTGATTATACCCAAAACCAAGTAAATAGAGGCAGTATTGAGGAGTACTTCAGCAAAAAATCAAAATCAAAAGATACTAAATCAGGTGGTAATACAGTCAATAGTAAGATTAGTGGTGATTTCAAAGAAACTAAGATGAATTCAACAAGTGAATTTGAAGGTTTAAGTGAGAATAGTGGTGACAATTTAAAAATAGATCTCGGATCAGAAGTTGAAAACGTGGCACAAGTAAAAAATAATACAGACTCTGGAAATTGTGAAGTTGAAGATAGCCAGAATCATTTAGAAACTGAAGTCTTAGGTAAGAAAAAGAAAAAAAGAAAGAGTGGTTATAATGTTGAAAATAGTTTACAAGAGCTTGAAGAAAATGATCCAAATGGTTTGAATTCTGTTATATCTGCATGTTCAAAAAAAGGAGAATCAAATAAAAATAACACAGAAATAGATGAACAAGAACTCTCAAAAGAATCTTCTGATGTCTGTCAAACTTATGATACAACTTCCAAAAAGAGAAAAAGGAAGGAAGAAGACCTTTCACAGGACGTTGAAAATGCTAACCATCTTGACAATACAATCAGTCAAATTGAAAGCAACACCGATGAAAAAACACGGAAAAAGAAAAAGCGAAAAAGTAAAGGAGAAGAAACTGTACAATCTGAATATTATGAAAACCATACAAATTACAATTCTGTGATAGCTGAAACTTCAGTTAATGAAGAAGTTGTGCTAAAAAAGAAAAAGAAAAAGTCAAGAGATGAAAACAATGAATATCAGGAGGAACCTGTGAACGTACAAGCTGAATGTAACGAAGAGTGTTCTGCTAGCAACCTTGTAGTTCCTGACGAAACTGTAATTAATAATGACATGTCATCAAAAAAGAAGAAGAAGAAATCAAAAGATAAAAACAAAAATCATCTGGATGACCCTATGGAAGTACAAACTGAATATAATGAAATATGCACAAATAACAATCCTGTAGTGACGGAAGAAACTGCAGTTAATAATGATCTTGTATCAAAAAAGAAGAAGAAAACCAAAGATGAAAACAAAGAGCATAGAGAAGAACCTTTGGGAGACGAGCAAACAGTAATGAAGAAACGTAAAAAAGGAAAAGAAAATAGTGGGCTTGATGGTGAGAGCATTGGTACCAGTGAAACAGCTCCTCAATGTGAACAGGTAAATAATGACTTTGACAGTGAAATCATCACAAGTAGCTATGTAAAAAAGAAGAAAAAACGTCAAAAAGAAAAATCCTAATATATTATGAGATATAATGGCTTACTTTAAATAAATTTATTTATTGAGATTCAAAAGTATTTTCTTTTTCATCCCACTGATTGCTATAAAAAAGAGTCAAGCCAAATTTAAAGTACGTAAAAAATATAAAAAATATCTGATTTGTTCTATAAAGCACAGTTAGAGTGTGGTCGTTAAAACATATACCTATCAAACGTTTAAGAAAATTGAATGTACCGGCACTTGTAATTAATTGTAAATAAACATCCCTGAGGATAATCTAAATATGTTATTATAGTTATTGCAGGGTACAAGTATATATTGTATCAGGGTTATTCATGTTGTCTTGTCAATTCTCATGAACCAACAAAGTAACAAAAAAGCTCTGCCTTTCTCCTACATTTTATTCTCAGAATGCTCTTGTAGGATTCAATGATCCAAAGTTTTGTAGTTTATTGTTGAGCAAAATTCTTTGTGAAGGTCATAGGCGTAATTCTGTGGTGGCATGGGGGGGCAATTGGCCCCCCCCCAATAATTTTGAGAACATGTTATTGTAATATATGTCAAGTTACAATAATTACGATCACGACCATGTTTGCCCCTCCAATAAAAATACTGAAATTACGCTTATTATGAAGGCTTTTATTGAGCTAATGAATTTGTTATTGGTTTTCCGTAATCATTTTAATAATATTCCTAACAATCAATTATGAAATGTAAAGAATTATTTTTATCTTAAATGTTGAATTGCCCTACATTAAAAAGTTATGTTGTTGAACTAAAAGATTTATTTATAATGAATACATAAAAAATAGTAGGCCTTGGGATTTTGTATTGTAGAAATGTAATATATGATGATTCAGAAGACAGACAGGGTCTTGGGATTATGAAAATGTTATAACTGATGATGGCGAATAGATTTAGGGAATTTGTTTGAAATGCATAGAAAGTCAAATTGGCCTGAGATCAAATTGACCCAACACTGAGAAAACAATGGACGTACAAAGATAACAAAAAACTGATTTCATTCTTCATGCAAAGAGATTGGGGAAAAAGTGAATGAATAAAGCAAATTTTCACTTTATTATGAAAGAGACAGTGAAGCGGATTGGCTCTATTTCTAACATTGAATCAGCTCATCAATTAAATATGAATTCTTTAATGTAGAAGCATAGGTAACCTAAATTAAAAGATGAAATAGTTTTCTACTTCTCACATATTTTATGTTGTTGATCAATTTCATGGCCACTGCAAATAATTTGAGCTACAGACTGTTTAAGTAAGTAGGGGAATTGTGCATATTGCATGCCTGAGTAATTTATGCAGTGGAGGCTCTGTGTTTCCAAATAATTCATTATACAGCGAAGTAAAAATAAGACTAGATCTATTTCCCCAGAAAAAAATAACGTAGAAGTAACTGAATCTGCAATTCATAAATGTGCCTTACTGGAGTCTTGTACTTTCAAGCCAAGCTTTCCCAAGTCTCATTTAAACTCAGAGCCGACACTTTCTTATTTGGGTCAAATAGTTTATACGGCAAATAAAGAGCATATACATTTTTGACAGCTTGTGAATTATTGTGTTGTTCTTAAAAGGTGGTAAATTTTGTTAACCCCTTCAGTGACTTATGTCGCTCACAGTGACGCACCATACACTTTGCTTGGAAGAAAGCCAAGTGTTGCTATCAGCGATAGACAGATTTGTGCAAAAAATGTATAATTAATTATAGTAGTCTAATAATTTATTTAGACTTTTAGCTGGAATTGAAATTACCAGTCATATTACTCTTTTTTGCAAGCATTTCCTTAGAAAAGCCAAACTAAAATCAATACAAAAAATAACTTATGTCGGTTTCTATTATTTCAGAAAATAAATTGTTTTTATTTTTCTTGTAGGCTAGCTTTATGCACGTATTGAGAATTACAAAGAATAGTAAGGTAAATAAAGTTGTGGTCTAGTTTGGTTGGGTTATTTATCAACAATGCAGTAAAGTAAGAACACTGACAAATAATTTTTTTCTTAGTACAGTAGATTCTGGGATTTTGGGCCGGATAGAAAAAACTTGCATGTACCGGAGGATGGCATGAGTCATCCCTTGCGTCTTTCTGACAATCAGTTATGGCAATTTGCAGTTTTTTTATACGCTAATACAAGATAAAGCATTTGGAAAAGTTCTATACACTCTGTGATAAATTACGTATTATAATTGCATCACACTAAGCGAGAGCAATGACCTTAGGCCGGGTGCACACTGCCGACTATCGCAGTTGCGCTGGCGAACCACAAATCTCAGAAAAGTCGAGCTACTAATGAAGCCCCAGTCAAGTCCCGTTTGCAGCAATGGTAGTTACGCCTACTGATGCTCACTGCTGACACGATCAATTGCTACAGTTTGCTGCGAGTGCTCGCATCGGCAGTGTGCACCAGTAGGCGCGACTTCCATTGTTGCAAACGGGACTTGACTGGGGCTGTGTTCGTGGCTCGACTTTCCGAGAACTGCAGTTAGCGAACGCGGCTGCGATATTGGCAGTGTGCACCCGGCCTTAGTGTAGTCAAGAAGTAGACAGCCTCTACTCCGAGAAAAATTCTAGGTGTTGCATAGTTCAACTCAAAACTTAGAGCAATTTTAATTTTACTGCAACACACTGTGCTGGAACACTTATTTCCCAGTGCTTGAAAAGTGATAAATGCTTACCACACAGCAAAATCATTTGTAAGATGCGGTTTAAAATTGTTTGTTAGAAAATTAAAATCCAATAATTTGATGACACTTGGTACTACAGTATTAAATAAAAAATAAGGGTGAAATAATAAAGAAAAGTTTAAGTGATTTAAAAGGGATGAAAGAGTAATGAATAATTAGTCATTTTTTGTGCAAGATCATTAGGAAAACCATAAGAAAAATCTGAGCAATTACTAAGTTCATTATTAATAAAAAACTCTCTACAATGAAATATTAAACAAATTTATATGTTTTCTTTTTATCATGTTGGGGAAGAACATTTAAAAAATGAGACATAATTTATTTTATCCGATTGGGATCCTACCTTTAATGGTCAGAAAGGTTTTACATCACTTCTATATACAATGCTTATGACCTAGAACCATTAACCCACAGTCCTGGTTGGGCGAGTCTGGCAGTCGTATTGCTGGCTACAGCTTTACCATGTCGTGGCCAGACTCGTTGGTGTTCAGATACCCTTAAATGCATGATTATTTAAGGCGCTAAAACGCAAAGATCCATTTCAAAAGACCACCAGGCCGGATAAATTGGAGGCTGAATATTTCCGAGCTGGACATTTTAGAGTCTATTGTAATCTGTTATTTAAAAATAATCATGTACTCTATGTGATTTAGCTGTGCTTTACCAAAATTGTTTTTTATTTTCAATTTTGTAATACGATAAGTAAAATTGTGGTAATTTAACACCTTTTTGATTTAAAAGAAACCTTGGAAAAATATTTGTATAAATAAAGTTATGACGTTATTCTTATCATTTATTCCATATTGATGCTGGGGTTTCCTAATCAGCAACAATGATGATGATGATGATGATGATACATATTGATAGCGAAATATATGTCATTTTTCAAATATACTGTCCAAAAATGTTTAGCATTTTTTGAATATGTATGACTACATGGTGTATTATTTTTTCAGACATCTTAGTTATACTTCTAGTATTCATTCATATTTCTTGAAAAGTTGTGAAGTATCTGATTTGATTATATTACTTTCAGGTAGTCCCACGTAATAAGTCTGGAGATTTTCTGAAAGTTCTCGGTCGGAGAACTCGTTTGAAAAATATAAAAACTATTCCTAAAACAGTCACTGATGGTTCGTATAAAACTGAAGATTTCATGTCATTTTGCAAGACAGTTAATTCTAAGAAAGAAGCTACTGAAGATGAAAACTCTCTACCCATAAACACTGAAGATGAGGACAAGAGATTTGTTTATATTTATAGAGAATCAAACCCATTAGACTGTAGTATTACAAAGGATGTTCTCAGCTATGAGAACAAACTGGTAACAAATAAACTAAGTAAACTTAAAATGATAAAAAAACCATGCGTAGTGATAACAGATTCCCAAAATCTTACTAAAAGTGCTGTGAAAAAGTTAGAAGAAGTTCATAGAGTCAGATACTACAAAGAATTCTTATCTGAACAAGATATATCAGAAATAAATGTAGCTTTGAACAAATTTAGGGAGAGCCGTACAAATTCTGAAGCTGCTACATCCAAAGATGTTAACCAAAATTCTGTAGTAACAAAACCAAAACCAGTTCAGAAAAAGGTGGGGGGAAAAAACAAGACAGCATTGAAAAACATAAGTGCAAATCCCAACAATCCAAAAACCGCAACAGGCCAATGTATTAACAATAATTCAAAATTAGCAACAACTAAAGAGGTTGCGAAAAGTGTAAGTAATGAGAAAGCCAATTATTTCAAATGCTGCGCAGAAGCAAATACTGACGACTGCAATGTGCCAAAACATGTAGTAGCTTATGAATACAGGCTTGTGACATCAAGGCTGAAACGTCTGGACATAACTCAGCCTGAGGTAAAAGTTGTTATCAAAGAGTCAAATACACTCAATGAATCCACACGCAGGAAGTTGAAGCAAATTGAAAAGATAAGACATTTGAAAACCTTACTACCGCCTACTGACTTGACTGAAGTAGAAGCTTTGGTCACTAAATTTTACGATAATTTAAAACCTAAAATTGAGGCAATGAGTACCATATCAGAATTAGAAGAACAAATATTAGAAATTGCTAGAAACTTGGATGGAAAACCAAAATTAAAATTAAACGAAGAGGAGGCTGTAAAAGTAAAAAGTTCGCTGTCTAAAAAGGTTGAGGCGATGACAGATTTGTTCCAAAAACTTGAAACGCTTCTTGAAGGTTTTAGAAAAACCAAAGATGAATCTAGTACTTCAGAAGAGACAGTTAAGGTAAGAAAATAAACTCCTTTATGGAAGTTCCCTCTAAGCTTGGTTATTAATTTTCATCCAAACTTTCCCGCTATTTCCTCTGTAAATACAGTTTGTATGTTTAAGAGAAAATGCTGTTCATATTCATATCAGTTATTGAGGTATTGAGAATTTTAATCTTTTGTATTCCTCGTCTACCTGTGGTACTGGTAAGATCACAGCTTAAATATTGCTATATGCTTGCATTTAATGTACATGTTTTGTCCAAAATTATTGTTCTGTCCAATTTTGGTTAAATTAATTTAAATATTACCATCCAAAAAGGCTAATTTTATTTTATAAATAATTAAACCACATTGGCTTGAGTGTTAGTCGGCAGACGACTCAAACATCACCTGAAAGACTTGTTTGCCTTAAAGAAAGTGGAATCAAATCTAGGTTGTTGAACTAAACAATTAAGTTCAACCTGAAAATAAAATGCATATTTATAACTAATAACCACTTAAAATGATCCCGAGTGACAGAAAATTGGAGCTGGGTTAATAAGAAAGTGTTCTGTGTTGAAAAACACAATCTTTAAGAAATATTTTCTGTGGTCAATACTGTGTATGAATGCTGAAATGAATGGCTGAAATGAATTACTCTTGACAATTTAAGGGGACAAATTAATGGCAGGACAGTGGTAAAGTTAAAACTGAGTGGCAGGAGTGGTACTACCACTCGCTAAATTAAAATTGCATGCCTGGAGATGCATTAATTCATTTTATATAATGTTTAACAGTATATAGGCCTGCTTATTGTTCAAGTAACTCACTATTTATAGAAGACATTTACAAAGTACATGTATATTCACCATCATATAATTTCATGTTTCATCAGTTGCTATTATTCCTTATTTTACAGTACGTTACTACGGCCGAGTTTAGACTAACTTCCATTGCAATTTTTGTACACATGTCAATAATATAATCGTGTTGAAACGTTACAAAACTTGTATCAAATTAAAGTGCATATTAGGAGCCTTGTCATGAGGCAGTGACAGGTAGCCTGCCGAGCCAGTGACAGGTAGCCTGCCGAGCCATTGCCATGAGGCAGTGACAGGTAGCCTGCCGAGCCATTGCCATGATGCAGTGACAGGTAGCCTGCCGAGCCATTGCCATGAGGCAGTGACAGGTAGCCTGCCGAGCCATTGCCATGAGGCAGTGACAGGTAGTCTGCCGAGCCATTGCTATGAGGCAGTGACAGGTAGTCTGCCGAGCCATTGCCTAATGCAACAAGTAAAACATGCATGTTAAATTCCTGGAAGCAAACTTGAATGTGAAATAAAGTTATTTACTGATCATTCTGTACTCAAATTATTTCTGATCTTTGTGCATTAAACAACTCATCAAGTTATAGTAACTTCACCATATTATACGCAATTTCTTCTCATTTGTATATGGAATATACATATATGAAAGCACAAGAAGAATGCAGTTTTTATATTTTATAACAAGTAATAGTTAACATAATTTTAAATTTAGACAAAAAACTCCATGCATTGTTCACATTTTTGAACATGCATTGTAACTGGGTATTGTTTTAACTTTAACAAACTTACACTGTATGTGAAGAGTATGCGTAAGTCTTTGCCAAACCCTGAAGATATATGTCACCATAACACCAAATTTGAAAATGAACTTTTGAAAAATCCATATATGTAAAAGGTCCATATACTTAAAATTGTTCTCATGACAACAAAATTGAAAAAACTAATTAGTTTGTTCACAAAAAGGGTGCCTATACACATCAATAAAAATATTATTATTATTAGTATTTTAAATTATTATCCATCAAAGAATAAATAAGACTGTGTGGGCTTTGTCAGTACTGAAAATTAAAATGTAATTATTGTTTTCATATTAGTTTCTCAAGGAATGGAATTTAATTTTCAGGAAAATTGTGATGCTGAAGATCCAGGAGATCAAAGTGAATCAAGGGGTTCATGGCTGAAGAAAGTGGAGGACAAGCTGGACACTTTGAAAAAACACATGAAAATGTTAGCTGAAGGCAAAAAACCACCAGAGCTCAATATCATAAGGGAATCTCAGACGACGAAAAACAATAAGGAAAAGTCCCAGAAATTCAACAGTTATGAGGAGAAAAATAATTACTTTCAAAGTACGAGTTATTCTAGAGGAAGAATTGCTCATAATGTTAGTAACCAAAGAGGCAGAGGCAGGGGAATTGGAAGAAGCCAGTCAGTATCAAAGAGTGCTGTTCCATCCGGAGGCTGGGGAATTCTTAAGTCCTATGGATCAGGAGCAGAACCAGGAGTTGCAGGTGGAAGTCAAAATTACAGGGATGGTTTTAGCGATGCAGGAAGATTTATGGGACGAGGTAGAGGTTTTAGTGATAGAGGAGGTTTTATGGGACGAGGAAGAGGTTTTATTGATAGGGGAGGTTTTTCAGGACGAGGAAGTGGTTTCGGTGGTGTTAGAGGTTTTATGGGGCGAGGAAGAGGCGATTTCAGAGGACGTGGAAGAGGAGATATGATAGGAAGGGGTAGAATATCTCAAAACAATTTTGAAGCCAAACTGTATGCGGAAAAATGCAAGGAGCTAAACAAAGTTCCAGAAGTGTGCTTCAATGGTGTGAACATGAAAGTCATATCAGGATATCCCGCCAACGTTAACAGCTCTTCAAGCCACGATGATTCAACGTGTGTAGGAAGCCAATCAATCGTCTCTGGAGTAATTGCCAACAAGGAGAGTGTTGCAGCAGTGAACACCGCCAAAAAAGTACCAGGCGGCTTCTCAGAAGTAGTTGTAAGAAAGGATTTACAGTCAGTCGATCGAGATAAAGTTCCTAAAAACAAAAACAGATCTGAAAAAGGAGTAATGAAGAGGGAAGGAGTTTCAAGCGACCCTCTAGATAAAAAAGGAACCACTGATGCTAAGGTGACATAGTACCAGTTGAATATTAGAAATGTACAAACCTAAACGATTAGATTTGACTTTTTGGGAGCACTGCTGGTAAAAATCACAGATCACTTTTGGGACTTGCAAGATATCAAAAGTTCAAAGTTCATTAAAAAGTCATTGAACTTTGCTTGAGTATTCATGATGCACATTTCAACAATGTAGACTGTGATTTTGTAATATTTCTGGATAAGATGTTGAGCTCAATATTGCTTCTTGCGGTCAGTGGGTTCATTGAAGTCCTGTGAATACCTTACACAAAGGAAATTGAAGATACTAATTTGGCTTCAGTCAGTACTATCAGTATGATGTTTCTCTGCAGTAAAATAAGTGTGCCTTTAACTATCGTATTATAAAAAGTTTATAGACATATCCCCCCCTAAATCCTTTGGAAACTGGATTACATGTAAGTGTTGATTAATAAGCATATGTATATATAGTGTTGCCATATCATCAGATTTCCCTGGAAATTACTGGATTTTTAGGGATAAACTAGGAATTTCCATTAACAAATCTTTATGAAATTTTTCCTAAAAAAGTGGTGATTATCGCAAATTTTGTCTTGAAATCCTATTTATGAACGAAAGTGTATTTACGTTTGCAAACATTATCATCGTCATCGATTGCCAAAGCTAATCCGTGTCTCCCGTACAGTCTATTATTTTGTCACTCTTTGGCTTTATTTTGGTGGGAAATATAGTTGATTTTAATCAGGATGAAACTGCAGCTTTATTAAATTAAAAATCTAAAAAGTACATTGTTTTATACATTTT
The DNA here is from genome assembly GCA_963675035.1 of Allygus modestus. Classification (NCBI taxonomy): domain Eukaryota; kingdom Metazoa; phylum Arthropoda; class Insecta; order Hemiptera; family Cicadellidae; genus Allygus; species Allygus modestus. The sequence goes on from OY776112.1 coordinate 348,422,662, forward strand.
AGTTTTTATAGTTTTTGTGATTTATAATTTAAATTAAACAGAAAATAATAATAAATAGATTTTATTATAAAGTTTATTCCAATCTTCAATTATTTTTAACACTCCCTCTAAATTTGGGAAATGTAGGCATATCAAATTAACATATTATTTGATTCTATAATTGAATTTGTATGCTTAAAAGCACTAAAAAGCTTTTTTTTAATACTTAATATTAAACATTGTTCCATGGAGGTGACAGCCCTGGACCTTCCCCCATGGAGGTTATTTATTACACAATCCCTAGACATGTTTCGCCAGCTAAAATCTCCTGTTTTTCTCACACTACCATATGGCAACCCTTTGTATGTATTGTATACTTATATGGTCTAAATTGAGTAACTTACCGTCACTATGAAAAATGTAGTCCAACGTGTATATACGTCTGACTAAGGCTCTGGAAGTGTTAAATTCCTTTCTGGGCTGATCAAGCTCCTTCTCAATCATCAAACAATTGTTTGAAGAACTGTCTTCAGCAATCAAAATAGTTATGGTCTAGATTTGACTGCACCCAATTGGGATTAAAGCTGAGTTTGTGAAAGGTCTTTTATTATAACAATAATTGTTTGTTAATAATGATGAAACAAATTTGTATATACATATTTTGATTTATTTAGTTTATACATGAATGTATATAGGTACTTTTATTGTAAATAAAGTTTTAATTGTTACTTGAATATTTCTTTTAAAGTATAGTTCACTTTTTCTCTAAGAAGATTCATACTCTGGAAGACTCTTATCTTAGACGATTTGCTCCCTCTGTGGGCGCCCAGCCTCAGCAACACTGCATATTGAAATCTCTTATCGTTGGTAATGCATGCTGCGGCTGAAATCGCTGGTGATAATGCAATATTGATAGACAGTTTAGTAGCGAATCACATGTAGTTTCAATACCACATAATGGTTCCCCACGACTTATGCCAATTATCTGCGGTTTTTAGATTGTTAACCATAACAGTTAGAGTGGTATTGAGAGCCAATAGTTAAAAAAGTAGTTCATGACCCTCGAGGTTTCCAAGAACAAGATCTTCTATAAAGTTGATAAAGGCTGTATAACTTTGCTTTAGCTGTTGTGGAGATGTTTTCCTTTACTAAATAAATTGGAAATACACCTGTCCCAGCAAACCTGCATACTCAGCGAATTTCCAATGATCATATATCTTAATTAGACACTAAGCCACTTGCCAGGATTTATAAGAAATCGCATTATACAAATAAGTGATTGTAAAATATTAAGTATTCTCCATCAGAATAACATTAGACAATGTACTGTGTTTAGCACTTTCAATATCTCAGTAACCAATTGACATAGAGCAATGATCAAAATACCAAATTGTTTTTTTAAGCTGAATTCAATGGTGGAAATTAAAATTTGATCTAAATAAAATGTGAAAACGCCCAATAACCCATTTTTGGGGTACAAAACCCCCAAAAAATTCCCTTTTAGATTTAGCGATTTGTCTGGTTTTTGAACTCGTTCAAATAAATGGTACTTTACACATTTGTACTAAATTTCACAAGATCGGACCTTTTTTACGAGAGTTATCGTGCTTACGGACAGATAAATATGTATATATCTTTATATATAATTCTGTAAGCAACATTTTAAAGTCAAAATTGTAGTAGTTTGTCAATAGCGCAGGAATGATGCAGGAATAGTGCAGGACTGCTCAAATTAAAAGTCTCGATCTCAGGGACTCAGGAAAATAGCAGTATCTTCAAAAAGTTACCACCAAACGAGAAATAACGTAAAACATCCCTCATAAAAAAAGCATGGGAATTTAAAAACATATGTGAGGTGGAAAGCGAAAAGGGACCTCTTGTCGGCAAAGTAAAATTTTCAGTACAGCTAAATACAGCAATTTCGGTCCAAATCATCGATTTTCGGTTTTTTATCGATTATTATTCGATATTTTGAGTAGAAAAGGCGTGTATCGGTTAAAAAGTCGAATCAAAGCTTAAACAAGTCGATATAAATCATTTTGTTAGTCACTGCATGCCCTGAGAAAAGGTACCTCTTGTCGCTTATGGGAAAATAACATGGCCGACAAGAGGTCCCTTTTCCACAACACACTTCGTAAAGAAACATTGGTTCAAAAAGTAGTCTCTCCTGAATTCTAGCGGACACTTAGAGAACTAGGACGAAGTTCTAGTAAAAGCAGAACATCGTCTGATTATTTTAATACGGCCCCGACAAGAGGTACCTTTTCTATAACCGAGGTTTTGGTTAAAAAACGTTGACTTTCCTATACAGTCCTTTCAGCAATAGGTCCCACTTGTCTTTTCAATGGTCAACGTTCAAACTATCGATATTATTTTCTAATTAGGATGTTAATTATACTTCATTTTGACTATATTAAACTAATTATTGGATAAAATACTTAAACAACAATGTGGCAGCAGTAAATGTTCAGCCTTGAAAAGGTATCTCTTGTCGTTATGGAGATATAACACGGGGCCGACAAGAGGTCCCTTTTCAGAAAATACCCTTGTGTACTACATGTTGCAATAAACACAGTATAAGCCTAAATTCTAGCGTTAGTTAAGGAAACTACTAGTGTTCTTCCTAAAGAGGACATTATAAGCTTTGCATTGATACCAAAAGCATCGCTTAAATATGAAAAATATAGATTCTGAGTTTATTTAAACTTTTTGAGGGCGTTTTCCTGAAAATGCCCTTCACCCTTCGAGAAAGTTCAAACGTCCATAACTCAAACAAAAAAAATCGTAGAGACATGAAATTTGCACCAAACTGTTAGGAATTTTAAGGTGATAATAAAAATATCAATAACTCAAAATCGGAAATTGCCGACAAGAGGTCCCTTTTCGCATTCCACCTCACATATACTTTGTTTACAATAAAACATGTAATTAATTGTCTACTTTGTTTTCGATGTGACGTGTGTTTCTACTTGGAGCAAGGTTAGGGGCTCTCACCCCTTCAAGCCACTAGTATATATTATTCACATATATACAAATTAGAACGAATGGTGTTTTTGGCATCTGGGGACCTCAAAACAAAAAGTTATTATGGTCTCGGGCTTAAGTCTTACCATGAGACCTACGGTAATAGCTTCTTCCCTATAGGGGAAATTCGCTAAAATATAATTGAAATCTGTAGTCCCTATTGAAAAATAACTTAACTGTTTAAAAGTTATGTTATTGACTAGAAAACATACTCTATTCATAGTTATACCTTCAGTATTTATAGTCAATAGTAATAGAAACTCAAAACATGAAGAAACATTTAGAATTTCTGAGAGTATTTGAATGTTGTTAAACTAGTTGAACATCATTCGACTGTAGGTCATTTAAACTTGTGCATGTTGCGGCGAAGTGTGAGACAATGTGAAATGCTTGCATTTTTGTCACAACTTCTTCGGTAAAATCTTTATCTGGAGAGTTGTTCATTATCCTTGGCATTTTCTGAGGTAAAAGAGGTTTAAGATGTACTATTAAATAAAACACGAAAAGAGATTTTTAATTCAAACTCTTATTTACAGAATAACTCTTAATTAACAAAAGGAGAAAGACTGAGCATGAACACCGGTGAAAACACGACTGTCGAATGAGGCCGAGGAATTCATATTTGTGTTTTGTAAGACGTTCACAAAACAAATTCAACATCCTCAAGTGTGTGTTTTCACCGGGTGAAGTAGCATGTAGACGAGGTGTCGGTGTCAGCTGGTCAGAGGGATGAAGGTGGAGGTGAAGATGGCCAGGGCCGCGACCAGGAGTGCGATCGCGACGCTGTACCGCAGCTGGACCAACATGTGGTCGCCCGGTCGCACCCAGTCCGCCGCGCGGCTCAACCACGGCACCTGCATGCTCATCCTCCTGTAGAAGCGGTACAGAGAAATTAAAGTGTATGGTAGTAACTTCAAACTTTACAATGATTAAAAAATACTAGGTTGGGTGAATGTGAGAAAAAGTCTAAAAAGTAATTATTGCTTGAAGAAGCGTAGGTCTCTTCATCTCAATTAATTTTGCCAGCTGTGCCAGATACTTGTGTTATAAACTTTATCAATTGGTAACTCTGGTGAACTGTATGGTCGGTAGAGCTGCATAGTTGTTGAGTGCTGATCTACTACATTGGGCCACTGAATAAGCGGCTTTCTTACAGAACACATACAAGACATACACAACAATCAGTGTCTGTTGTGAGACCCGATAGTTTTTACTGGAGCAGTAAAACCAAATGGTGATGAGGCCTGGAAATATATGCATAATATGATATTCTTCCTTCAGATACGGTTTCGATAATTCTATGTAAACTGACATAGAGAATATATAGAAATAAGATATACATAAAGCTTGTTGGTTGCTGGATCGATTGGTAACCATGACAACCGACGAGATCTGTAGATCTCGTAACGCACTGAAGTAATAAATGATTCCTTTAATACGACTCGAGACTCCCGGACCTCGCAACGAAGCTTAGTTGCTCAGAGTGCCGCTTGGAGCTCTTGAGTACATTCCGTTCATAATATTGCGCCATAAGTTGTTTATTGTTATTGCAATAACCTAAATTGATTGGTGGTGTGTTTTTTCTTGTAAATGTGCAGTACGAGATCTCGGTGCCTCGTACCACTGTGTCATATTCAAATCCGGGCAGACTTTCCACAACACACTTCGTAAAGAAACATTGGTTCAAAAAGTAGTCTCTCCTGAATTCTAGCGGACACTTAGAGAACTAGGACGAAGTTCTAGTAAAAGCAGAACATCGTCTGATTATTTTAATACGGCCCCGACAAGAGGTACCTTTTCTATAACCGAGGTTTTGGTTAAAAAACGTTGACTTTCCTATACAGTCCTTTCAGCAATAGGTCCCACTTGTCTTTTCAATGGTCAACGTTCAAACTATCGATATTATTTTCTAATTAGGATGTTAATTATACTTCATTTTGACTATATTAAACTAATTATTGGATAAAATACTTAAACAACAATGTGGCAGCAGTAAATGTTCAGCCTTGAAAAGGTATCTCTTGTCGTTATGGAGATATAACACGGGGCCGACAAGAGGTCCCTTTTCAGAAAATACCCTTGTGTACTACATGTTGCAATAAACACAGTATAAGCCTAAATTCTAGCGTTAGTTAAGGAAACTACTAGTGTTCTTCCTAAAGAGGACATTATAAGCTTTGCATTGATACCAAAAGCATCGCTTAAATATGAAAAATATAGATTCTGAGTTTATTTAAACTTTTTGAGGGCGTTTTCCTGAAAATGCCCTTCACCCTTCGAGAAAGTTCAAACGTCCATAACTCAAACAAAAAAAATCGTAGAGACATGAAATTTGCACCAAACTGTTAGGAATTTTAAGGTGATAATAAAAATATCAATAACTCAAAATCGGAAATTGCCGACAAGAGGTCCCTTTTCGCATTCCACCTCACATATACTTTGTTTACAATAAAACATGTAATTAATTGTCTACTTTGTTTTCGATGTGACGTGTGTTTCTACTTGGAGCAAGGTTAGGGGCTCTCACCCCTTCAAGCCACTAGTATATATTATTCACATATATACAAATTAGAACGAATGGTGTTTTTGGCATCTGGGGACCTCAAAACAAAAAGTTATTATGGTCTCGGGCTTAAGTCTTACCATGAGACCTACGGTAATAGCTTCTTCCCTATAGGGGAAATTCGCTAAAATATAATTGAAATCTGTAGTCCCTATTGAAAAATAACTTAACTGTTTAAAAGTTATGTTATTGACTAGAAAACATACTCTATTCATAGTTATACCTTCAGTATTTATAGTCAATAGTAATAGAAACTCAAAACATGAAGAAACATTTAGAATTTCTGAGAGTATTTGAATGTTGTTAAACTAGTTGAACATCATTCGACTGTAGGTCATTTAAACTTGTGCATGTTGCGGCGAAGTGTGAGACAATGTGAAATGCTTGCATTTTTGTCACAACTTCTTCGGTAAAATCTTTATCTGGAGAGTTGTTCATTATCCTTGGCATTTTCTGAGGTAAAAGAGGTTTAAGATGTACTATTAAATAAAACACGAAAAGAGATTTTTAATTCAAACTCTTATTTACAGAATAACTCTTAATTAACAAAAGGAGAAAGACTGAGCATGAACACCGGTGAAAACACGACTGTCGAATGAGGCCGAGGAATTCATATTTGTGTTTTGTAAGACGTTCACAAAACAAATTCAACATCCTCAAGTGTGTGTTTTCACCGGGTGAAGTAGCATGTAGACGAGGTGTCGGTGTCAGCTGGTCAGAGGGATGAAGGTGGAGGTGAAGATGGCCAGGGCCGCGACCAGGAGTGCGATCGCGACGCTGTACCGCAGCTGGACCAACATGTGGTCGCCCGGTCGCACCCAGTCCGCCGCGCGGCTCAACCACGGCACCTGCATGCTCATCCTCCTGTAGAAGCGGTACAGAGAAATTAAAGTGTATGGTAGTAACTTCAAACTTTACAATGATTAAAAAATACTAGGTTGGGTGAATGTGAGAAAAAGTCTAAAAAGTAATTATTGCTTGAAGAAGCGTAGGTCTCTTCATCTCAATTAATTTTGCCAGCTGTGCCAGATACTTGTGTTATAAACTTTATCAATTGGTAACTCTGGTGAACTGTATGGTCGGTAGAGCTGCATAGTTGTTGAGTGCTGATCTACTACATTGGGCCACTGAATAAGCGGCTTTCTTACAGAACACATACAAGACATACACAACAATCAGTGTCTGTTGTGAGACCCGATAGTTTTTACTGGAGCAGTAAAACCAAATGGTGATGAGGCCTGGAAATATATGCATAATATGATATTCTTCCTTCAGATACGGTTTCGATAATTCTATGTAAACTGACATAGAGAATATATAGAAATAAGATATACATAAAGCTTGTTGGTTGCTGGATCGATTGGTAACCATGACAACCGACGAGATCTGTAGATCTCGTAACGCACTGAAGTAATAAATGATTCCTTTAATACGACTCGAGACTCCCGGACCTCGCAACGAAGCTTAGTTGCTCAGAGTGCCGCTTGGAGCTCTTGAGTACATTCCGTTCATAATATTGCGCCATAAGTTGTTTATTGTTATTGCAATAACCTAAATTGATTGGTGGTGTGTTTTTTCTTGTAAATGTGCAGTACGAGATCTCGGTGCCTCGTACCACTGTGTCATATTCAAATCCGGAGCAGGCTGTAGGTTGGCAACAGTGTGCTAGTCACAAAATACACCACAGAGTGCTCTGTTTCTATTCGTTTCAAAGTTATGATGCGCAAAAGATCGTCTGCGCAACGAGATCTCAAGGTCTCGTATCGGACAGCCATAATCACACCAAACGGGAACCATAGGTCTCGTAACGCACCACCGTAATCACATACGAATATGCTGTAACGCAGTGAACGTGTTAACATTAACAGTTCATTTATATGATCAATAAGTCAATGTTAATTAAATTAGGTCTTTAAAATTTGGGAAGTAAGGCTAAAATAACTGCTAAAAATAATGATCAAAATTGCTAAAGTTAGCCAGTTCATTTATAGTTACTTGGAAATAGTGTTTATAGTACTTGGAAATATTTTAAAGGATTGAGAAACTAGCACATTCATGAGCACTTTCCACAAAAATTCTAGAAACTTTTCTGTCTTAGTAATACATTTAAATTTCTCAACATTCTTTTAAGAATTTCCTCAACATACACTGATGATTTTCAAAGGCCATTCCTTACCTATTTACGATGATGGTAGGAGTGGTTTTGGCAGCATTGGCTACGGGAGGAGATGCTTCAAGGTCACTGCTGGGCTCCATCAGTAAACCTTCATCTTCTGACTCTGACTCTGCTGCTGTTGCCGTTAGACTGGAACTATTTGTCTTTCATTAATCGAGTATTATAACTGTTTTAAATGCAACTTTTACCACAGATTTTTTAAAATTTACAAGACGGTAGGTACACCAAACAATGCAGTTTCTTTGGGAAGATATATATTCTAATGAGATCCAGCTGTTTTTGACAAACTATTGGCTTTGCAAGGGTAACCCTATTTTTCTTTAAGATCACATGAATAATATGTATACAAAGGGTTAAATCACATTTTGAAATGGAAGACGTTTTACAATCTCCATGCTTTTCTTGTCAGAAGAATTTTTCTTTATTCTGGTTGGTATAAATTTTAATTAAATATACAATAGACTCTCAGAAATCTGGATCGCACTTATCCAGACTCTCGGTTTTCCGGACTGATTATCTTGATTTAAAAAAAAATTCTTTTGTAGCAAATAAAGACAAAAAACGGAACTTCAGTAGACCGGTGGCAGTTTTTATTTCAGTATACTTTATTTATGATTTACAGTGTTATAATAAATTTGTACAAATGTATAAACATTTCAATATGTTCTGTTTAAACTACAGTTTTATCATGTTTTCAAGAAATCATTACGTTCCTCTGATAACCAGACCTTTTTTGTTTGCCAGCCATGCTCTCGGACCCGTTGGTGACGGATTAACGAGGTTATACTGTATTACAGAGTGTTTTTATCTTTCTTCTGGAAGCTCACTCTTGTATTAGCACATAAACATAAACACATATTGTCATAATTAATTGTTAACAATAAAGGCGGATTTGATGATTCATGCCCCTCTCCGAGACATCCGGATTTTTTGAAACCCGGACCGTCCGTCCGCCACTATAGTCCAGATTTCTGAGAGACTACTGTGCTATTTAACTGGGAGTCAACACAATTTTAAATTTCTCTCAATATAAGATACATATACAGAGAAAATATAATCCACAAAAGAATTTTTCTTCTGAGAAGTGGGGGATCTACAGTTGGTTGCTTTTGTATGGTATGAATAGCTTGGTATCAATTTTATTGGGGAATTCATCATTATAATTTTCTACGTTTTAATTTTTCATGAATACAAATTGTTTTCTTCTCTCTTATCAATTTCCAGAGTATAACTACAGACAGAAGAACCGTACTACTCACGTATATTTACTAAGTTTGCTCAAAATTCAAGTTTATTATGGATGGTTGTTTCCCAATTTTAAGGTGTGTCTTTGTATCAGGGTTGTCTCGAGGTGACTGGGGGCCTGGGGCAAAAAAATCTGTGGAGGCCCCAGAGACCACTATTTGTCATCTTGGTCCCCTGGAATTCTGAGGCCTGGGACAAAGTGCCTGGTTGCCTGCCTTGTGGCGGCCCTGATTTGTAGCTTGAATATTTTCGTACATAAGTGACACAGTTTTAGCGTAATGCAGTATTCAGTGTAAAATAAGATATTGCAGGATGATATGGTAACGATTGATTCAACGTACCTTTGCCTCCTCTCCTCTATAATGGCCTGGCGACTGGGCTTGCGCTGCAGCGTCCGCACAGAGCCGCAGCCCCCCTCCCCCACCTCCCCTCTCGGCTGACTCCCTCCTGAGTTGATAATTGCAGATCTGTAAAACACATAATTTAAAATTGATAAGGTATTCTTGTAGATCAGGCGTAACGCTATTTGTGTATTTGTTTGCTTTGTGGCTGTTGCTGAAGGTAATTTGAAGATTTTTTTACCAGAAAAAAAATAATGGGATGGGATGGGATGAGGGATAACGGGATATTTGAATTCTCTTTAGATGACTCATCAATCAAGTTTTCAAAATATGAATTTTCATGTAATTTAAATTAGTCTTAATCCTATATACTCCCAAATAAGTAACAACAAATTAAAAAAATTAGGTCTTCCTATAATCCAATCAAGAGATTATCAGTGTAGAAAATATTCGACCATATAACGTAACATTTAATCATTCTATTCGGCCTTCATTAAATGCAGATTAAGAGAGCCTTATGTTTTTTTAGATGATTTAATATTTTGATTGAATGATCTGCTACAATTTTACAGTGTTGCAAGACAAATCTGCTTTCAGTTCTATTTGATGCTCTAAATACAGATAGATTATAGTTATTGTAACCTAGGAATGTTTACGATTACTGTGTTTCTCATGCTACCAGTGATACAGGCTGTGAGAGTCGTCAACAGTGTGCGACTTACGTTTCCTTGGTGCTAGTTTCCTCCGGTTCCGCCTCGAGGATGGTGTTGGACAGTTTCCGAGGCAGGGAGCCGAGTCTTGCTCGACTCATGCTGCGGCCCTCCTACAACACAGCTTCGTTAATCTTATTGGCGACATGTTCTTGGATGTCAATTTTTTAGTTCTTCAGGGGTCGCAAGCTTATTACCTGAGTGTAAGGCACAACCAATACTGTCCAGCAGACCTTAATTTGAGGAATAGGCTTTCACAACCTACAACTAATACCCTCTTTTCAGCACGTAGTGACAGAAACATTTACTAAAAAAAAATCAATTCTTGACAATTTTCTGACTTTTAAACAGACTCCACTTCCTCTTCCACATTTTTTCTCAAAGTTAAAGTATGATTTTTCTGATAATACTTTTTTTCTGGAACCCCCTGGTGAACGGTAGGTCCAGTTAAAATTCTTAAGACCACTTGCATGCATGATTACTGCAGCTACAAAAATTGTGTAGTTTTCCAGAATTTCCAATTACTGAAGAATTAAACCTTTGAAAAAAAAAATACAGCCAGCCATGTGATGGCAGCAATAACCTGATGAACATGCTATAGTCGTGTGCGGTGGGCCGGTATCAAACGACAATAGTCAGTCAGTTTCTGTAACCTCCAGACGCGCTCAAAAATGTGACTGTGTTTGTGGAGGTAGCTCCCACTTGCGCCTATTCGCGAGTGAGAATTATAGTTCTTGTTCCATAATTTGTGTCACATTTGTATCCTATTTTTGTGTTTATATTGGTGTATGTAACTAATTCGGACATTAGACATCTCACAGAATATTTTTATATTTACAATAAATATTTGTACTGCACCGCAGATTGTAAGTAATTCTCATACTTTTATCCAAATTTATTGATTTGAATATTTACAAAAATGGATGAAAGTGAGGAAAATAAAACTGCAAGGCTCTTAATGAGTGTTGAAAGGGAATAACTTTAAAACTTGCATGAGAATCTGATGATGTTAGAGGTGGAGATTCTATGGACTTTGATGTTCATGACCAACATGTTTCCCGTGGCAATTCAAGCAGCGAATAATTATATCTATATTACTTTATATATTTCATTGTTCTAATTATTATATTTCATTGCTCTAATTATTATATAACTTTTTCAAAAATTATTATAATTGTGCTAGGAATTTCTATATCTTCATTAATTCAATTATGTTAATGTTTTCCTTCAATATTCTACATTTTTTCAGTAAAAATCTGTGTGAAAAAGTACATTTGTTGTGCTACTTAATAATCTGGAGTATCCTCCAAATGCGCCCGATGGAGGGTTAAGACAATTGATTTATTCTAATTAATCACAGTTAAGTCCAGAAGATTAAGATGCTCTCTCAAAAGTAAAAGCAATTGTGGTTGTTCTTTACAGCGTGTCAACCGTGCAAGACGAAAGGAGTGCTCAGTTAATCATGCAAGACTGAGAAATGTGTATACTTAAATCCCTTATTTGATGTGTAAAAGGAAAGAAGGCAGAAATAAAATCCCTTATTTGATGTGTAAAAGGAAAGAAGGCAGAAATAAGCTAAGTGTTCTCAAGTTCGCTAACCTTCCAAAATGAAATAAACCGTGGAGGCAAATAAAAATATAGTTGTAGTGTACTGTAGACTAAGAAAAAATCCCTACTTTCCCAATAGCTGTTTGATACCAGTACAGTAGAGTCCCGCATACTCGGACCCTGATAACCCGGAAGACTGGATAACCCAGAAACCCTGGTGGAGGGTAAAACCCCACACTTCAAACCCTGTGGCACTGATGTGACAACGACCAAAGGTTTTTTCGTTAGGTTTTTCAAGTTATAAATAAATGTTTAATATAGTAATAATGTATAAAAACTCTTACTTTTTACTATTTTTACTCCTTTCCCGATAACCCGGACACTCTTCAGTCCACATTAGTCCAGGTTTGCGAGACTTTACTGTAGCTCACTTCAACATTCCAAAACTCTACTAACAACAATTGTGTAGGAAGCTATATAATTTGTTGTTATTAATTTTTGAGGAATGGAGCTGGCACTTGCCTTGACAGAGAGTGGGGGTGGGGTCTGAATCAGAAGTGAAATAAAGCACACACATATTTTATGCATCTACATGACTCTTTTATAGTCTAGTTATAAATCATCTCTTCTCATACCTGAAGATTCTATCTTTAAAAGAAAAAGGTCTTGTCGAATACAAAATTGGAATTTATTGGAATTTTATGTCTTTAATTAAAACTAAATTTACTTCCAATAACAAGCCCTTTCCACATGCGAATCTCCTCGGTTTACTTTAGATTTCAATTGTACGTTGCCATGGGCCTATCAATAAGCTTGGGCAGCTTTTTTAGATATTAGATGAAAATCTTGATTTTGTATAGTTATAACTCGACTACATATCAACTATTATGTTATTATTATTTTACAGGTTACAATTTATTGATTTGTCTACTAACAACATTATAATGATAGACTGATAAATCTAATAAACTCACCTCAAGGCATTGAGAGCCTCTTTTTAGCATGAAGCTTGAAAAACAAAAGTAAAATGAGAATTTGATTATGACTTAGAACAATATATTCAAAGATTACCCTCAGAAAACTTACTGTTATAGGGATAGACGGTCTTCAACAAAATTTGGAAGGCAAAGTTGGGTAGTAAATTTACCCAGGAAATTAACTGAATTTATTGCCTACTTGAGAAAAAATAAGTCTATATTTTATTGAAATATTCAACATATTCAAAACATTTATCGTAGACAAAACCATGAACCGATTGATTGAATTTATTGTTAATGCTTAGTTATACTATGCAACTTATCTTACAAAGTAGATATCGTTTACAGTAATATTTTAGTTTTTTACAACTACTAGTGAATAATTTACTTAAAACAATATATTCAGCGGTAAACTAATAAACTCAACAAACACAATGGAACAAAAGCAACTACGGTACAAAAGCCTAAAAGCTTCATGCCTTAACAATGCTCAGTCATCTACAAGCATCTGCATGACTTGCTTGAGCAGTTTATTATACAATTCAATAGTTAAAGTAGAATTATCTAAACTGTTATGTACACAGTAACAAAGTAAAAGGTAGTAGGTATAATTAATTTTGTTATTACTACTTACCACCACCACTGGGTCATTATAAGCATTACGAATACGGATTATAGACACAGGTTGTAGACTTTATATTGATACAACAGTCTTAATGTCATTGAAACTTTGAACAACATAATTACCGGCGGTATAAACCCTAGCTTAAACATTATTGGGTAAAATGGGTAATGGAATAGTAGGATTGAAATAATACAAATTTAAATGACAACTGGAAGGAATGCTTGAGCTAAAGGAAATAGATTTTCGAATAGAAAACCGATTTCTTTATTAATAGTTTTGCTAAAATAAAGTACTGAAGTATAATTATCGACTGAAAGCTGTGATTCTTTTGTGAACGATGTAATCAGCACTTAATTCTTGTCAATTCATCTTTCACATTTCTTTCTTCTTGTATCAGTTTTTTATTTCTGTGGCACAGCAATCTTAAAATACTACTTATGGCTAATTGAAAAACCAAGAAGAAAAGAGCTGGAGGCTGCAAGCAAACATTAAATAATATGAAGGGCTGCTGCTCAAAACAGAGTAAAATTGTGCCTTTAATGGTGACAGGGCACAGTAACCATGCTTTGTTGTTAACCCTTCAGAATGTTACAAGTTGTGTTGCCATTTCAGTAGTTAGTCTAGTAAAAAACAATATGAAAAGAAACAATTCTCATCCAGTTAAGTCATTAAGTAAAATATCTTAAATTGAATTTACACTCACTTTTCAAATGTTTCCAACTGCAAGTACATTCTCCATAATAACCATAACCAATTCTTCTTCCAAAAAATCTTGGAGTTACTGCAGCAACTTTACTGATGTATACCAATTCACTGCGTAAACATCAAACATGTTTTTGTAACTACAAGCGGGCATTCAAATAAAGCCATGCCGCCTGTCTGGCCTACGGCATACAGCAGCGTTTGGGGTGGGGGGGACGGCATTCTACAGGGAAGGGGAAGACTCGACTCACCCCGGGAAGCAGAGGGCTGCGATTGGGGTCGGGTGATGTCTGAGCGCGAGTTAGGGTCGCTATGCTCGCTCTGCGTTTTGAGTTTTGCTAAAACATCAACAATCTCTCAGAACAAAAGTTATATGATCCGTTCCACTTGTAACAGCATTGACAAAACACACTTACCAGCTTTAGAACTGCGGTGGGAGGAATTTTGTTGTCTGTTAGGACTTTCCTGCAACAAATACAAGCATTGTATTAATCTATGTTAAATTATCTTTAAAGTTGCATAATTGCTTTTTAAGACACCAACCTTAATTGGTTTAAGGTAAATGTGAATGAATTAAGAGTGTATATTGAGTGAGATCCGATGAGTAGCCTTGTTACTGACAAAGACCAGCTGATTCATTTGTCAGGATCGTTAATTAACAGCCCAATTACCAAAGGCAGCTGGGTCCAGTATTGAACCTTCACAAAATATTGAACCTTCAGAGGATCAATCTTGTAAACTTTACATTATGACACAGACTAACCACTGAGCTACCCAACCACTTAGGAAATTTAAAAAATGTATTTAACTAAATAAAATAACAGTTAACCGGTATCATATGATTAAAATTGAAGATATAATTCAAGAAATTGTCTCCACACTAACCTAGTTTCCTCGTGTTCCGTCCTCTCTTTTTCATAAGCTTGTTTTAGGTTCTCGACGTGTCGCAACACGATGTCCACAGCCTTGGATAGTCGGTTCTCTTGCTGAACTGCTCCAAACATCTGCAAAGCCGAGGAAAAACTGTATTATCCACAATACTAACATTTCTGTACACATTTTTTTTTACTTGTAAAGTTTTTTTTCAAGGATGGAATTAACATTTCACTGCTGGTATTCCATTTTCATTATCTTTTTTACTTTTCTTATATTTTATTAACATAAAGTACGAAATTTATGTTACTGAGGTATCTGAATAATTTTAATTAACTACCAGTACTGTTGATTATATACAGTAGAAGCTCTCTTAACCAACACCTAAGGGACCGGGCCATGGTCGGATAATAAAAAAGGTCGGTTAAACCGAATAAGACGAGAAACAGTCACAATGTTAAAACAATCAAACTTGTGAAGTATGGTAGACACATTGAGAGCAACTGACTGAATTTGACTTTCTACGGACAAATTTAATCGACCTGTTGCAACCTGACAGTTATTTGCGGAACAACATCGCGACATTGGCTCCCACGGCGAAAGTTTGTCTATTCTTGGAAGACGGTCGGTTAATCCGATGGGCGGTTGATCCGAGGTCGGTTAAGGGAGCTTCCACTGTACTAGCAAGGCTAGAAGAATGAGAAAAACACAAAAAATAAAATTGTGTTGCAATATCTACATGAGCAATTTTATTATATGAAATAATGAGTTAAAAAAATTAACATGATACTACTAATAGATTAGTAGAATCAAACATCATTAATACAATTAATATTTGAATACAATCTAAATAATTTACCTAAAATTGTATTGTTCATAAATTTGATTGGCGTACTCAAGAGTTTTAAACATATCTTAAAAGTGTTTTGAGGTTGATAAAACAAGTATAATATGTAATTTTTCACAATGACAGCTAAAGTTGTAAAATATACAAATCTACAATAATATATGTGTGCAGCAAAACCATGAAGCTAACACTGTGGTTATACGGAGGTTATTTTCATGGCCTAAAATATTCAACGAATGCTAGCTTGTTATAACTCCTCTCACTGAATATTTGAAGATAACAACTCAGTGAGTCTTGACAATGCAGCCAAGGTATTGGGATTTGCATAACAAACCTCGGCATTGTGGGACAGCTACCGGCTGCCTCCAACACTGGGCAACGTCATGCAAATGTGGGCTTCAATGGGATCAACTGACAGGTGACAAACCTTGTGACCTGATTCCATTCTCAAGTTTCAGCCGGATTGTTAACAATTCAAAGTTAACGGAGTTGTAAAAGCCTCTGCTCTGTTGAGCTTTGAGTGCAGGATGAGTTGGAGCTGATTGGAGAGATATCTCTACATTATTCATCAAGAAGGCGCTCTTCATATATTATTGGTATAAAATAAAAATTTAAAACATTGCAATCAGTAATAAAAGAATTACTTGAGGGCAAGGCTTTCCATTTAGTTGGGAACTGATGACGTTCAATTTGTGGGTGAAAGGCCTTGCTTATCCAAACAAAAATGTATATTACTGATTGATATTTTTGGTATTGAATTTGCAACATGTACATTTAATCAGAATCACCCTCTATGAATTATAAATGGTACGCCACTCACCACTTTTATATTTTTTAAACGGTAGTTTTGAAAAACATCTAGTCAAATAGGAAATCCACTGTATCTATTTTTGTTGTTGTATTTCAACGACAAAGGCATTTTTGTTAAGAGTAAAGTGTAAATGCTTTTAAGGGAAAGCGGTCCAAACCCCTCAATGTTTGTGGACACCTAGGGATTTGAACCCATGACCCCTTGTACCAAAGTCTAAGACACTAACCATGAGTCTAACGAGATGTCCAATTTGAAGGTGTTATTGTGACAAAAACTCATCATGGAGGAGGTAAGCGTACATTAGGAGGTTTGTTATGATTCCTACATGTTTCAATATTTATAAGATATCCAATGATTTTGGGGATTCATCCATAAGTTTATAGTACCTGGGGGGCCGAGCTTTGCTCGGGGGAAGGTCAGTCAGTTTGTTTAGATGACTCAAGGTATAATCAGATTTGTATAACTCATTTGCCTCTTTTCTATGTTTTAAGGTCCCTCCAGTTGTTATTTATAGCTCAATGTCCCTTTGATTTATTTTCCTACTCTATATATTTAATCTTCACTCATATCTTTTAATCTCTGCTCTCAGGAAACCACATGTTAATAATCCTAAACAACATGAGTATTACTTTGACAGTTCCCTGGTTGATTATGAACAGCTATTACAATTCTTTTGTTTTGATTTGAAACTCCATAAACCCAATGTTAATTTTTTTAACTTTTCATTTTAGTATTTTTACAATATTTGATTTTCCTGGGGATGAGGCCTGTCTATAACTTATTTTTATCCCAGAAATGAGTTATTTTGAACATTTGAAGGAAATCGTTGGAGCAGTTTTTGAGATCAGTGTCGCAAGCAACAAGGAAGCAAGCATACAAGCAAACCTTACTCATATTAGAGTATGGGATATTCCCAGTTTAATTAAGATTGTCAGGCCTAGTAATATGTAATAGGAGATTACTTAAAAACACGGGTCAAAAAATTACATTTGTCGTATGGAGTTGAATCTTTAAAAACATAATTTTTAGTCCTCCATAAAATTATAAATTATCATTTGGTTTGTAATATTGTTGGTACAGCTATAATCCGTTACCTCAGCAGAAGTGGAGACCCGAGTGGTGGACTTGTGGAGGGCGTCAGCCTGTTCGCTCACTTTCTCCAGCAGCTCTATCTTCTCGGAATCTGTGCACAGAGGACTCAGCATCTGAAAAACAACAAAAAAATTTTCAAAATTTGAGATCATTAGGGAAAAATGTTGAAAAAATACTAATAAATTTTATTTTGAGAAATTTATGTATTTAAATTAAAACGTGGCTCGCAATCAAAGTTTGCCATTAAAATACTTTAATTTGAGTTACTGTTTATAGTTTTCCGATCATAAATAACCACGATGTCATCATAGATTCTGTTCAACATTTGTCTTATGAAGTTAGAACGCAGCATAGCCGCTGTTATGAGTGCCGCCAGCGCCGGTAGCCACTCGCCTGGATAGCCAGCTTCAGCTTAGCCAACTCTGCCGCCATGTTCTGCTCCGCTTGGTCTCTCAGTCTCCGCTGCAGCTCCGTCCTCCGCTCCAACGTCAACTTGTCAGTCTTGAACGCCAACATCAGCGATGTGAACTTGCCCTGGAATCAAAACTGAATATTACTATGATTGCAGAAGAACTAAAATAACTTGGTTTTGTAATTTATGAAGAAGTAAATGGACATGGTTGCTATAATAGAAGTAAAAATAAAGGATTTATTATCGAACCAACAGACCGATTTGAAACAAACCAAAGCCAGCCAACAGTTTTCAATCATGGAAAGATTAACATTTATTTGACAACGACGAAATATTTTAAAGATTATCATGACATTGAAAGTTTTGAAGTTCTTTGTTTGTTCATTGGAGCCCGAGGAACGTTATCAAAATTTTTGGTTGACTTTTGGACTAAATTTAAATCAAAAGGAACTTTACTCAAACAACTTTTAAACTTGTTAAATATTTTACGAAACCATTTATGCGGCCAAAATCAAATATTTATTTTAACTGGCTGGGTAGTGTAGTGGTTATCGTACTCGTCTCGTAATCCGAGGTTCGCCAGTTCGATCCTGATCAAAATCGCAAAATTTTGAGAAGATTTTAAACTGGACCTAGTTGCCATTTATTGTCATTGGGCTATTAATTAATGATGCTTTCTAAGAACAAGTCAACCTTAGATAGTAACAAGACCAGGGATGGGGCTGTTCCCTATCAAAACATTAAAAATGCCACTGGCGTGGATATACTGAAAAAAATGTAAATTTTAATAAGTTTTCTTTCTCTTAAAGTAGTTCAGTAGACTCCTGCAAGTCCGGTTTCAATTGGTTTGGCTGTTGGATGGTCCTAACAGCCTTGGACTGAAATAAGTCAGCCGATTGGGGAGGATTTCCCAAAGCAAAAATTGACAGCAGTCAACTTGTTTGTTTAGTTTCTGATCAAAATATAAATAGAACATCTGAATGCTGTTGAAAGAAAATTTTAGTTTCTTTGCTTAATTCCTGAAACTGTATTAAATGTTGAATTTGTATGCACAGCTGTGTTATTATAGGTCGGTATTACACAGTACAAAATATAGCTGATTCGATAGGTCAGTTTGAACCCAGCCAAGGGTCTGGTTCTGAGGTGGCCGGACTAGAGGAGGCTACAGTATTGCGAACCATGAGAAGTAGAAGAGGGACCTTTTGTATAGCTAGGAGTAAGGTATTTCAATAACAAAAATAAAACCATATTTTTTACATTCATGCACATTCAAACGTATTTTCTGTGACATATATATCAAACAAATAAATAAATAAAAATGTAGGAATATAATAATATTTTATTATTATTTTGTAAACCTTCAAATAACAAATAATTTAAGAGTGGTTTATTACAAAGCACTGATAAAGATGTAACCTTGCTGGACATTGATTTTTGATTGGGATCTCTAATTTCTTTGGGTATGATCAAAATCCATCTTAATCATGCTGTCTGGTTTCCTCTAGATAACTAATCAGCATTTTAATATTTGCTCAGTTGCTTTGCATAAGACTTCATTACATAAGGCCACAAATGCAATTTTCTGTAATGTAGCAAACGCAGACTGACAAGTACAGTATAAACAATTTTTTAACTCATATACGATGATGATTACTCATTATATTCATATTATTCTCATTATTTTTCTCAGTGCTACCATCCAAATTACTTCAAAACTGTATTGAATAATCATTATTATTTTCATATATATTGCTAATTTCATAGTAAAAAATGCCATATAAGTAAAAAGTAACTTATATTGTGTTTTATGTCAGTTATTGTGATAGAGTTTGATTGATATATATACATGTTAGGTTGACCTTTATAACATTTTGTTGCATTGAACTTAAATAGTACACGTTATTAACATATTCAAAAAATTCATATTCTTACCTCAATTTCTTTTTCTGAACTTTGGTTTTCCCTGTAACATAATAAAGAAAACAATTAAACATTTAATTAGGCTTGTTTGCTAAGTAAAAACTTTCTTGAAAAATCTAGCATAAAATTGAGTTTTTATAGCAAATTATTTCTCAGTTTGGCAAAAAAAGCTACAAAAATGTCTTTACAAATTGGATATTAATTTAGACATGTATAATATAACTGAAGCTAAGATAATTTATACAATCCCAAACTAATTTCGTTATCATTAAGTCTTGTTGAACTTCACTTGATAACACCTTTTTCAACGTGACTAAAGAAAAATGTTTTTGGTTTTCTAAAAGTCTGCATTGAATTTGGTATTGTTTTTTGTTTTTGTGTCCGTGTATGTACTTGAAAGTGTTTGTGTATGAGTCACCACTAATAAATTTAATTTCAATAAATTACAATGAGAAGCTTTAGAAAGATGATTCTTCAGTAGAGGTTACAGGGGAAGTTATTATTTAGTTATCTACAACTTATGTCCTATTTGCAAGACCTAAACATCTAAACAAACGGAAGAACCAAAATATATACAGGAAGTTTCCTCTCTCTGTTCAATTTTAATTTTTTCATCTATTAGGTAATGTTATCTCAACTTCTTCAATACTGCCAAAACATTATGACCGGATTGACAATCAACTTTAAAACTCCAGTCACAAAAATTTCTCGTTTCTACCTCTTCTCTCATCCCTGATGTGTTGGTACTCACTCCTTGTTGTGCTTGACCTCCTCCATGAGGGCTCCGAGCTGGCGCAGCACCGTGTCGGAGAGGGAGGGGAAGGAGTTGGAGGCGGGGAGGGGGCACACGGTGACCAACCCCCCACCACCACCGTCCGAGTTGGTCCTCCGCATCTTGGGGCCATCCTGGACCTATCACAACACGTACTGTCAACTAGGGTAAGGGATACACAGGAAAACCTCACACCAACGCCCTAGGGTAAGGTTGGGCATGTCGGTTCAAGGGGTCACGTGTTCAAATCTCGGGGGGTCTTCACAGATTTGAGGGGTTATTTGAACCGCTTTCCCTAAAAGAATTTGTTTGTTCTATAACAAAACCATTGGCGTTGAAAAAAAACCCTTGGCTAAGGAGTTTCATTAAAAAAAGTGGGATACTTGGCTAACTCGGATCAACTCTTCATCTGAAGTAATCTCCACTGGAGACAAAATATTATTTAGTTTGTGTAAATATCTTCTTCATACTGTGCTCATCTGAACCAGTTCCTTCAACGAGTTAGTTGTGTATCCCACCTTATACAATATTTGTTCTGTTGTTTTGCTTAAGACTTCATTATATAAGGCCACAAATGCAATGTTTTAACTATGTTTAATTGGCTATCTGCAGCCGTTGGAGGGGAATCATGGTGGGGTAATCACCATTTCTCGCGCACTACCTCCCCTACATGTCACGATCCTGAACAGATCTGCAAGTCCTAACTCACGTGTTCAATCAGGCTTGATTATACCACCTGA
This sequence comes from Allygus modestus, assembly GCA_963675035.1. Taxonomy (NCBI): domain Eukaryota; kingdom Metazoa; phylum Arthropoda; class Insecta; order Hemiptera; family Cicadellidae; genus Allygus; species Allygus modestus. Next base: position 348,444,019 of record OY776112.1, read on the forward strand.
GTTGAGGAAGCTTATTACAGTCATCTTGTTGCAATTCAAGCCCAAAACGCAATGAAGCTATTAATCAGCTGTAGATACGCGTTATTAGTTGCCGCTGGTTATTAGCTGTGAGCCGGGAGGGGGAATGGCATTAAGCAATCACCAGTTCTCTGTCATTACGACAGAAGTGCAACTTCATCCATCATCAGCTGCTCCCATACTAGCCTCGAGTCTCGTATCATTCCTCCTCAGTCACAACCAACTTTGGTTGTGTCTTTTCTACTTTTTACCTTTTAGCGAATTTCCCCTATAGGGAAGAAGCTTTTACCGTAGTCGACATGGTAAGACCTAGGCCCGGGACCTTGATAACTTTTCGTTTTAAGGTCCACAGACCCCAAAAACACCATCTGTTCAAAACTGTATATATATATATATATATATACACACACATATATATATATATATATATATATATATATGTGTCCGTGGGTGCGATAACTCTCGTGAAAAAGATCCAATTTTAATGAAATTTGGTACAAACAGGTAAAGCAGCATTTATGACTTTAAGTTCGAAAACCAAACAGATCGCCCCATCCAAAGTGGTATTTTGGGGGAGTTTTGTAACCCAAAAATTGTTTTATTGAAGTTTTTACATGTAATAGTTATTGAAATCAAATTTTAGTTTTCACCATTGGATTCAGCTTTAAAAAACACACAATTTGGTGTTTTGATCATTTCTCTATGTCAATTGGTTGCAGAGATATTGAAAGTGCTAAACACAGTACGTTGTCCAATGTTATTCTTATGGAGAATATGAAAAAATGTATATATCGCTTATTTATAAATATATTTTTATACAACTTGGTATGCGGCTTTATGTGATATTAAGAAATATATTATGCATTGGAAATTCGCTGAGTATGCAGATTTGCTGCGACGGGGGTATTTTATGTTATTGTCTATTTGGTAAAATTTTTGGTACTTATAACTTTTTTTATTATCTCAAAAGATCACTCAACCTGAAAAAATAATGATAGTTATTAACAAAGCTATATATCTTTCACTGTAGAGAGAGTGAAATCAATGAACCTAAAAGAATCTGTAATATTCTAATGCATCCTACAGACTGTTCTAGAAGTCCCAGACAGTTTTAATGATCCTGAAACTATAGACAATGATTTACACATGGTTACTAGTAGTACAAACTATTGTTTGTATTACTTACTACTGTCCACTCCTGATATCACCCTTGGGATTGTGTTTGTGTTTTAGGCATAGAAGCTTTCGAAATAGCTTTTAAATTTAATATATACCTGAAAATTTAGAAAAACACCTCCAAAATTGTGTTCTGGGGCAGGAGGCACGACTCAAAAATAACAAAAAGATGAAGTTTATTACAATCAGAAACCATGTCTATTTTTTCCTATCTCTTTTAGTTTTACACTTGTTAATCTGGTCTAAGACTTGGCATACCGTATGTTACGTGTTTTCCTATTTTAGCAATGTTTATATTTACTATTTTTACAACACAAGGCTTTGAGATGAAATCCAGATGCCAAGAAATACCAGATGCTTTCACTAAACATCCATATAATTTCCACTTGGTAATTTTGGGAGAGAATTTGTATCTGACATAAATTTATATGAAGTTTCAAGGTATATTTAATTAATAAAGAATATTCAGTGTTGCAAAGACTAATTTAAAATGTTTTTTTATATGGGATTAGATCAAATACAACACAATTTACCAAATTTTAAATTTTATAAAGTGAATGTAAGATTGTATAATTATAGTTCGTATTATTCCATTTCAATTTATTTCCACTATAATTGACATAAATAAAAATATACAAAATTGGAATTTGATGACAAAATTCATACGTTTTTGTATGTTTTAATATGTTAAAGTGTCTTTAATATTTGTTTTAAATGAACGATTTCCCTCCAAGATTCTGAGCATCCTTGGAAGAAACTTTTATTTTATTATTCTTTGATGATAATTTTGGGTATAAAATCTCAGAATCAGTGTAATGCAAAGCAATCAGATATTTTACATATGCAGAGCTGAGCAGCTACACAAACGTATGGAAATAATGTAATTCCTTCTGAGCCACTACGCTAAGCTTCACACACTGTTTGGTATCCTCACCTAAGAAGCCACATTAAATATTTTAGGTCAATGTTTGGAAAAACCAATTTAAAATAGCCTAACTTGTTTTTTCAATGACATAAGAAAACAAATTATTTTATAATTTCATTTTTCTGCAGTAAGATAAGAAAAGAAATAGATTGGTTATCAATAAAAAAAATTAAAATTGATTATTATAGGGATAAGAATGTATATACATATAAAGTATTTAATAAGTATAGTTTTTACATTCAAAATGATTTTTCTATTGAGAAGCTTAAGTAACTCGGTAACTGAATGTGTTGACAAACGCGTTACATTAGGAGTCACAAATACATAATGTTACATTGTCTACAAATTATACATGTAACATTAGTCAAATAATCCTTGTAACTGTCTGGGTAACAGAGATTGTTTTATTTTACTTCATCAACGATTCATACCAATTTCATTTGTCATATAATATAGTAGAAGACCACAATATAGTTTAACAATATACCATGAAAAAAAACTTTATGGCAAGAGTACATAATGGATAAATTCATAAGAGATAAAACAATATAATAATTTAATGTTATTTTTTACATCTACATGGTTGCTATTTCTTTTAACACCTTCATTAATTTATTTGATGTCTTTAAAAATATTGTTATGATATAACCTCTACGTGCGATTCTATCCTTTAAAAATTGTATAGTATAATAATATCCGTTAAAATACAATATACTGCATACAATGTCATTGCAAACCTCAAGTTAAACCCTTCATCTTCCCCTGCTCACCCCTCACACTGCAACTGCAACTCTGGGAGTGTTCAAACTTCTCTGATAATCGTTGTTCTCATCAATTCCTGCTTTCAAATATCTCGTTATCAGCCCAGTTATTTTCTTGGCACTCTCGTTTGGCCTGGGACTTTCACTGATGTGGCAGAGTTTGAAAAGTCACAACATTGGTTTTATAAACAGAAAGCACTTCATGAAAATACTTCACGTCAAAGAGCTATTGTACCCAGTCTGGCAATTCAACACTTACATGAAGTGCATGAAAGCCCTTCACCTCAACAGCATAACCTTTCCCACAGAGTTCAATGTAACGATGTAAGCTATGAGTCAAGGGAGTGATAAGCCTTATCACTAGCAACAGAACACTACACCTACTATCTCTCTCACACAGAATCTGGCTGAAACCCTTTGTGAATAACTGGGTAATCTAGTGAACAGTATTCTGTTTGGTATTCCCATTCCTAGATAATCAAACAGAGCATTTCAATTTATCAGCATTAAAATTCTTTGATATACCCTTTCTTTTTGGTATAAAGGTGTTGAAGTGCAAAAAACACTACGAAAAGTTACAGTTTTGTATATAATTTCGGCAAGCAAGATTTCAAATTAAAGAAGTGACTGGCATTTAGTTCTCAAACGTCTATTAACCTTTGACACTAATTAAGTGTTTTGAACAGTGTTCTTCAGTGTTTAATATATTGGTCATAACATAAAAACAATATTTATTCAGTTCCAACTCCAATGGAATTTTTTATAGTGGAAACAAATTCTTTTAAGGGAGAGCGGTTAAAGCCCCTCAAGTGATTGTGGACAACTTGTGAATCAAACCCACACCCTTTGGACCAAAGTGTAAAACAACCGAGATGCATGTTTACAAGAATTGTTCAAACAATTATATTAGACCCCATTTAGCGACCACCACGCAGCTTTCCCAGGCTAATGTAACTTGTCCCCAGTTATCTCACAGGGGGATATGCAGGTCAAGGTCGACCACATCAGGAACTCTCACCAATTACATATTGTTTCTGGCAAATACAAGTCATACAATTTATATGTGATTTCATTATCAATTACAGTTATCAGGAACATTGATATGCTGTAATTTGAATTTACTAGTAATAATATGTGGAATATCTGGACCAAATTTTAATTTGTTGTTCTGATAAAATATTAAACCGTGCAAGACTTACTTTTCTTCCTTTCATTTACGTCTTGATTTGTATGTATACTAAGTTCTTTAAATTTAAATTGATTTTATTGATTTTTCATCTATTAAGAAATTGTATGAAATTATAAGAATTATTTACAACAAAGTATTTAATTATAAACATAATTTGCATTAGAAAAATGTTTTTCCCTTCAACAAACAAGATTCCGAGTTGATCAGTCCCAGTGGCGTAACTGATTTGTTTGGACCCCCCCGCCAAATTATTTCAGGCCCCCCATTTATCATAATCGTACAGTTTAACGCTATCCCAATCCATTACTATAGATTCTGGAATAAGGTTGCATGACCCAGATGTTTCCTAACCCCGTCCAGATCCCAGGTCAGCAGTTCGTTCCGTTCCTAACCAAATGTGGAAACGGTATCTGGAGTGGATTTATATTCAGTTTGGTGTGAAATGGCCGCTACATCGTTTACAGTTCTAACTTGAGGTTTTGAAAAGGTTTTTTATCATGAGCCCCCGATTTATCATTTATCACTACGGTACCCTAATGCTGATTCACCTTCAAAAACACAGTTCAAAAACTTTAATGACACTACTAACAACCGTTTTATAATTGTGCAAAATGTTGAAATATTTGTTAAAATAGCTCACTTGAAGGATTGCTTTTAAAGTACCATAATTAGAATTGAGGAAATAATAAACCTTATTGCAGTTTTAAAGTGTGTCATTTATTAAACACTAATCACAATGAAAGAGAGATCGATTACTAGCCTAAAAACAAATCAATTCTTAAAGTTTGACTAACAACATTATTGCTATTTTGAAATATTTTAAGGAAATATAATAATTTCATCCTATTATGAGGGCCCACCAGAGCTTTTACCTCGGCCCGCGGGCCCCGCCGGTTCGGTTTGCGGGCCCCTTAGGCCCGTGGGTCCCCCGCACCACGGGCTCTGCGGCCCCGCAGTTACGCCACTGATCAGTCCTGTTCAATTTCAAATGATTGTTGTTAATTTTCAGTTTAAAGCAGAAGTGAAAGCATCCACTAATTACCACTGATGGCTTCCGAGTTGATTACCAATTAACTAGGAGGATTAATTGATCATAATGAGCGAGGCATTTCTAAGGCTCATTGAAAAGTAAACCCGCATAAACATGTTTTGCTTATATACATATTTGATCAATTAGTTATTATTATGTTATTAAGGAAATTACTATGAATGAAAAATGAAGTATTTACACATCTATTAGAATAGTTGGGTCACACCGGGCACACAAATATTCTAAAATAACCCTTACATTTAAAAAGTCATAATACACAAAAATTTAACACTATGAAGCATGCAGGAAAAACCATAACTGTGTAAAGTATTCAAACTGGGGAAGTTTACCTCTGGTTTTGTTGCTACATTGTCTGAAGAAGACTCTAGAGTAGGGTCATGGTTCTGGGTCTCCTGGGCCTAAACAAAAGGGAAAAATGTCATTGGAAGTTTGGATAAAATATGGTTATACGCTTCTCACACAAGAAAAACTACATTCACAGTTAACAGAATGAAGCCATTTTTAAATTTTAAATATTTAAAAGGACATGTGTTATTGAAAAATGTCATCACAACATGGTTGAATTTTCATTTCAGAACAATAATACAAATTTCAGTACTGACATAATGAAAATTTTAAGTAACGAGGAAAAATCTTAAACAGTTAATCCAATCTGGTGTTTTTCTACACATTTTTAAATCTTATATAGTGAAAAGATTTGTTAACACATTCAGTGCGGCGGGTCCGCCGGCAGACCCCAGATGCCACCGCAATAGTGCTAGGGGGCCGCCGGCAGGGCCCCGCACCATGTCATGTTTATGGATTCAGTGTGGTTTAGCAGTTAGCAGAAGAACCTTGATACGATACCGCATTGGCTCTAGGGTGTGTGTGAATACTCCAGTTCCATTGGTTCTCGTTTTGGCGGTGCGGCCGGATTTTATATATGTATTTTGTATATGTATTTTATATATTTTGTATATTCGGAGTGTATATATTTTGTTTTGGCCATATATTTAGTAGTTTACGTGCCGGTACTGTGTGAAAATGGATGCGGTCGCATCTCGCACCTCGGCGGGTGGGGTGCGTTATGTATATGTATATGTATATGTATATGCGGAGTGTATATATTTTGTTTTGGCCATATATTTAGTAGTTTACGTACCGGTACTGTGTGAAAATGGATCCGGTCGCGTCTCGCGCCTCGGTGGGTGGGGTGCGGTATGTATTATGTAAAATTACATGTAAATTTCGGTGTCAAGTGCGGAGGGTCCGCCGGCGACCTCTGAATTTTTTTGCCAAAAAAAATCGATCGGAGTCTGCAATTTCGATTTTGACACCCATTCCTGACTTTTCAACATGAAAGGTAAAATTTTATGAAAAAAAATTGTTTAGCACATAGGTAAATTATTAAATTAATTTGCCGCAGCGAATGTGTTAAAACCAAGAGTGTAGATCTATTATCACAGTTCACTGAAATCAGTCCAATACAGAAATGGCAAGGGTTCAGTTGAAAATAAATTGCCTTGTTATTAGGGGGTAAAATACTCCTGGAGCGTATTTTTACATTGAGACTGAGGAAAAGGTGTTCTTTGATAATTTTGATAATTGTATTATTGTTATATAACATTTACATTTCATAGCAGTATTTTGCAGCAAACACATATGACTCATGATACAAATGTGAGGTGGAAAGCGAAAAGGGACCTCTTGTCGGCAAAGTAAAATTTTCAGTACAGCTAAATACAGCAATTTCGGTCCAAATCATCGATTTTCGGTTTTTTATCGATTATTATTCGATATTTTGAGTAGAAAAGGCGTGTATCGGTTAAAAAGTCGAATCAAAGCTTAAACAAGTCGATATAAATCATTTTGTTAGTCACTGCATGCCCTGAGAAAAGGTACCTCTTGTCGCTTATGGGAAAATAACATGGCCGACAAGAGGTCCCTTTTCCACAACACACTTCGTAAAGAAACATTGGTTCAAAAAGTAGTCTCTCCTGAATTCTAGCGGACACTTAGAGAACTAGGACGAAGTTCTAGTAAAAGCAGAACATCGTCTGATTATTTTAATACGGCCCCGACAAGAGGTACCTTTTCTATAACCGAGGTTTTGGTTAAAAAACGTTGACTTTCCTATACAGTCCTTTCAGCAATAGGTCCCACTTGTCTTTTCAATGGTCAACGTTCAAACTATCGATATTATTTTCTAATTAGGATGTTAATTATACTTCATTTTGACTATATTAAACTAATTATTGGATAAAACACTTAAACAACAATGTGGCAGCAGTAAATGTTCAGCCTTGAAAAGGTATCTCTTGTCGTTATGGAGATATAACACGGGGCCGACAAGAGGTCCCTTTTCAGAAAATACCCTTGTGTACTACATGTTGCAATAAACACAGTATAAGCCTAAATTCTAGCGTTAGTTAAGGAAACTACTAGTGTTCTTCCTAAAGAGGACATTATAAGCTTTGCATTGATACCAAAAGCATCGCTTAAATATGAAAAATATAGATTCTGAGTTTATTTAAACTTTTTGAGGGCGTTTTCCTGAAAATGCCCTTCACCCTTCGAGAAAGTTCAAACGTCCATAACTCAAACAAAAAAAATCGTAGAGACATGAAATTTGCACCAAACTGTTAGGAATTTTAAGGTGATAATAAAAATATCAATAACTCAAAATCGGAAATTGCCGACAAGAGGTCCCTTTTCGCATTCCACCTCACAAATGTATAAAATATTACAATGTACAACATGCACTAACATGTTGCTCAATCTTCAAGTACTTTATTCTACAATTGATTTGGTTTGTGTAACTGACAGAGCCTCAATCAGACAGAGACACATAGTAACAGATACCTGAAACCCTCCATTACACTAAACTGGGCTGTCTGTTATCACAGAACTCATCTTGGATGCCAAATCAAGAACGGAAAAAATAGGGACAACCACATCCTCTGTCTTAGTCTCAAAATTCTCTTAAGATAAATGGGTTGTCGTGACAATTAATTTGAATAATAACGAGCGGAGGCCATACTGTCCCTCACAGAGACGGGAAATACCTGTTATTCCGTGGCCCACATAGCTACAGATCCACGGGGGAGATATGTTTCTAGTGCATGAAAAAGTCTTTATTAATTATTTCTGAGTTCATATTATTGGTAAATCAAAAGGTCCCAATAAAATTAAGGACTTTTAAAGGAGTTTGTGAATTATTAAGATAGTATGTGCATGAGCTGATCAAATTGAGGACTTCTTAAAGGATTTTATGAATTATTTATTAAGATGGTGAAACATACATTTCTGTATTCAAAGGAGTTTTTGAAAATGATTACACGCTGGCAAATTTTTGGTTTGATTTTTTTTTTCTTAATGATGGTTAGTTACTCCAAGATATGTTAACAGACATTCAAACCATTTTTCCCCTTTGTCCTAGTGCTGCTGGCTTCCTATTTTCCCATTTTGCGGAGAAGATTTTATTGGTTTGGATGATTAAAAGAGGTGATTGCATGTAATAAACATTTCTGATGCATTTGTTAAACACACTAGATCTTCTTCATTTTCACTACAACACTACAACCAGCACCTTTTTAATTTATCAGCTTTTGATAATATACTTTAATTATTATATATTAAGTAATAAAGTCAAGAATTCAACGATATACCTAGGTATCATAAACACCTATTGAAATCAGCAGTATCAGATTTCCTGACTTTAATTTTTAATTTTGTACTACATAGTCTAAGGCTAGTTAAAAGAGGTGTTTTTAAACCAAGCGAGGTCATTAGATCTGCCACGGAATACAGCACTTTTGCACCGGTTTTATTCCTGTGTGTTTAAATTTAGTTACATTTGTGCATATTTTCTATCGGGATTTTGTTTGTTTGTTTAGTTAGATTTAAAAACATACTTCTGTCTTATGATTTGCAAGTTTTAAAATAAAAGGTCTTGGAAAATCTTTTATTTCGTTCAATTTTTTTATCTGAGATAGTAAATATCTTAAATGAAATTTACCCAAGAGAAAGTCTTTGCAAAATTGGTGTTATGGTGTTACCAATTGTTTTCGTAGACCCGATAGATACCAATCAATTCTCAAACCTCCTATTTATTTTTCTCCCTTTTATTTACTGTAGAAAATAAAAAAATCCTGATGCTTCTTTTGATTAGTCTGAACTATTTTTGACTAAAAAATGGACTACAATTTTGTTATAACCCCAAGACTTTTGTTATATTAAAAGTATTTAATAAAGAATTTTCCACTAGAGTGTTTGATAATTTTGTGCCACTATTACCAGGGAATTAACAGAGATCAGATAATTCAGATGGCTCATTGTTTCAGTATAAAAACAACGTATTTTACAATCAAGATTATTTGTACCGTTTACTTGCAATATCCATCCTCAAAATCGAAACCCCATGCAAAGTGCTTGGGCATAAATTACAAAATATAGCTCAAGGATGCATCACTGAATAAGTAATTAATACAGCAACTTCTAAAAAATGCTGCAAAAACGGATATAAATGGTAATTGTTTTCACATGCTTGCAAAAGGAAACAAAATAAAAAATGTCATCCCAAACAAGCTACCATGTAAGGTGTGATTATGTCATTAATTACCACCTGAACCTGCCACTGTAGGCGCTACTGTCGATGATTGACAATGGACAACGGATCAATCAAGTCTGAGTCCATCAACCTCTCTAGGAGAAGCCACTCAGTCAATGTCACTCCTACTGTAGGAGATGACTTAATGACCAGCTAAGGCTAAGGAAGCAAGGTGTGAGGGGAAGTCACCCCCACACAATCCTTCTTGAGTTATGCCATTGGACAAAGTGATTTGATTTGTGGTTTTGTACGATTTTATCACAGCTGATCATTAAACACAGTTACGTGTCAAGGACAGTTTCTTGGTTGGTTGTGTGATAAACAAAGTGCATGAACACTGGAGGGGGTAACCTTCCCCTCATCCCTTTGTTACTAGCCATCACATTGTTTGCATACAGTAGTGGGAAAATTACATACTAGCTTTGCCCAACAGCTCGCCTGATCACGTAATTTCAGTTTCATGGCCAAACAAATCACGTAGATATTCAAATTTAATATTTAAAAATGTGATGTAACTTGTTACTTTTATTTAACTTACCAAAAAACAAATATTTTCTCTCAGATTTTCTCAACAAGATCTTTTAAGAATATGATTTATAAGTGTCAGACTTATGGTTTTCTCAAAAGTTGCTGGGGCAGTTTGGCTTTACACACATATAGGCTATTAGCTGATATAATATGTTTATAATTTATTATTTGTCATCCTGTAATTGTTTGTCAATAAGCCTGCCACAACAGTGTAGTCCCCAGTGTTTGTTACACCCCGGTCAGTTCCCAGAAACTGTATTAATTTGTCCAGCTCTAGAATTCGAAAGTACAAGTACCTTATTTAGAGAGGGAAAACTACAATTGCCTTTTAGGACAATTTTGGACTTTTTGAACAATGGACTTTTAAGGACGTCCAAGCTAATTTCAGCGTACAACTCATAACGTTGGGTTTAGATAAACTAAGTACTTTACTGAATGTCATAAATATTATAAAAATTGAAAACACATAAGGAAATACCTTGGTAAGAGCAAACTATCTAAAACCTAAAAAATAAACAGTTTTTATGTATAAAATCTACATTTAATTGCAATTTTATTTGCCAATGCCAGAAAATTATTTACGTTATTCTTTCGTGGTATATTAAGCTACAATAAATGATTTTAAAAGAGCAAAAATTACCGTACTAAAAAAATTTAAAACAAAGGTTGGTTCATTGTTGAAAAAGCTGTTGCTAGGGAGCCAGAAGACAAATAAATATTGCAATTTCATTAATTCAAGAGGAACACATGCAGCGCGGACCTTTTAGGTGTCACGTGAGTTAGTTTGATCTTAATACTACATCTAATCTCTTTATATTAATAATATACAGTATTAATTTGCAGAGTCAATATACTAAGGGTGGTCCATTATTTCAAGCTTTTGAGGGAGTCCCCGTTGAAATCCGAAAATGTCCTGTTTTTTCACTAAGTAATGAAAATTATATAACTCAATATTTTTAGCATATGAAGGCTTCCACAGACTAGGATAACCCAGAACTGTTTGGGTACAGGAAATGTGTGCGTTATGCTGGAAATTTCAGCCAAATTAGGAATTTTAAGGTGCGATGCATCTTCATCAGTCGGCGATTATACAATGCAGAATTAATCATTGACAACTACAGAAACTATAAGAAAGAAATTATATTTTTACTGTGGTCGATGAAATTACGGATTCAGTAGTGATTGTTGGAAAATTTCCTATCTTATGTATACACAATATGTAACTGGACTTTACTCATCACAAAGTTTAACCAGCGAAAAACCCACAAACCTCCTTATTTGATACTATAAATCCACAAACTGATAGGAATGGTCTGTGGACGAAAGAAATTCTTTAAATTTCCATCCAATTCCATGAAAAATAAAAACTCCAAAAATTACTTCATATGAGAGTCAAGTAATTAATTGGGTTCAGGGAACATTAACTAGACAAAGGTGGTTGTCTGTAGTCTGCAGGGTGTAGGTCCAGGAGCTAATAAATCAACAAGAGGGAAATATATGAGGGGTGCCAATTTAAGTAGGCACTAATAAAATTACAATTGATTTATTATAAAAAATAATAAAAATAAAGAATAAAGAAATAAAGTACCTTTTTAATTAATGTATGTATGCATGTATGAATACCTGTTCCTTATGGACTACTACGCCACTCAACCGAAGATAATGAAACATTGCATGGTCATTCTGGTTGACTCTAGGAAGGTTTAAAGCCATTAATCAAAGTCTTACAACATAAGGGCTTAGTGCCCCACTGGACTTCAAAGTTACCATGTTACTCTTACGGAGGAAACCTGTTATCACTTTATCACATGACTAATTTTAATTATTGTAAACAGCTGTTTATTTATTTATGTAGCAAGTTGTAATGTAAATATTGCGCACCTGATATAGTAATGCTATATACACAATAAATAAACAGAGAAAATATTCACTTGTGGACCAAAGTTTGGGATCTCAATCACACCCCAAAAGTAGGGAGCCCTTTCCACCCTCTCCCATTTACTGTAATTTTAAAATTAGTTTGAAAAATATGTTAATGTAGTAATTATTGAAACTTAAGATATTTACTTATGCAATTAGAAACAAATAAACAGGTGTACACATCACGCGGAATATCTTGGCCTGTGGGAACTGTTTTCAGTTCAAACAGTTGGAGTAGAGCGAGACTTTCATCTGTTGTTTCCATCATCTGTTCAGTCAAACTGAGCTCGAGATGGCCCAGCTGGTTATCTCAGTCACTCCGGCAGTGGAGTAAGCCACAGGCCAAGATATTCCGCGTGATGTGTAATCTTGTTGAAAACCAACAGTTCTGCTTGTAACTTGTTTATTTTAGTTGTTATTTGACTGCCAACATGGAAATCCACAAGGATATTTTAACAACTGGATAGTCTTAGTAAATATTTGATTTTTCCTTATATCTACAATATTAAAACCATAAATTTCCTAAAACTGGTTGTCATTGTCGTAGACAAGTGCCCACAAGGGGAACTAACACTGACAGTGCCCACAACGGAACTGTCAGCACATATCGAGCTATACAATTTTATTCTGGGGGGAATTTATTTCAGCGGATAAATTAGATTCTTTGGGAAATTAAAAAAAATCCCTTTTCTTAAATTAGAAAGTGTTGAATTTGTACAAAATGTGGCAAACGCCTTTATTTGGATGGATAAATCCTATTTAAAATTTATTTTATGTGAACACCAACATCCAATATCTTGGTTAGACATCTCTTTTAATTACCTCGGTTAGACTCTCTAAAATTGTCGTGCATCAATATTTATTTTCTAGGTAGCTGTCTGAATTGTTTTGTGTATGACAATATTAGTTGAACCTATTTCCCTACTTAGTTTATGTATTTCTCTGTATCTGCATCATTATTTTGTAAAACAGCCACGCGCTATATTTTTTTATATGAAGCTAGGCTACTCAAAAGTTAGAAGTTATTGTTTTAAATTTAATCAGCACTTTGCAATAAAATATAGCTAAGTGTTAAAGAACCTATGCACAGGATTATAACGTATGTGGGGACTTACAATCTCTAATAATCTTATTAATTCACTAAGGAATTTTGATTTCGGCCCACTACGTCGTTATTTATCAACCGATTTGGACAAGCTATTTGTCATTTTAAATTTTGTACGCAGCAGAACAAACTAAAAATGTAAAACTAAAAAATACCACTTTAGTTTTTAAAATATTGACATTAAAAAAATTTCTCCAAGTTATTTAAATGGGAGAATATTTTTGAAGGATCTCGGCCTTACATTGAGAATACCCAAAGTATAAAGTTCTCAAATTTCTCCATGGGAGAATGTTCATATGGGAGAATTTTTACTAGGAACTCGGCCTTAGTTTGGGAAAACCAGGCAATGTGTGGTCATGGAATTGGTACTAATTGAACAACTATTTTATTAGCATATTACGTGTTGTTATTACTTACGGGATGTAATAAAAGACGTCTTACAACACTTAAGATATATTTACACTTATACTGATTCACATACAGACGGTAAACATACATATCTGTACCATCTTGCCTAGTACCATCTTTTATGCATGTTTACCGTCTGTATGTGAATAAGTATAAGTGTAATTATATCTTAAGTGTTGTAAGACGTCTTTTATTACATCCCGTACTAATTGAAGCTTAAATACTCCGATACTCCCTAAAATTGTCAGATTAATAATTTTTTCCTTTCATTTGTCAGCCTATTTTATTTCATACCCTAGGCATTTAGCTTGCCTTAGAATTTTGATAGAAGCTTTCTCCTCAACAGATAAGTCAATGCTAGATTCGTCTAAATCAACGGACAAACTTGCTTGACTAAAGAGTTATTATTGAATTGGAATGATTGAAACCAAAAGCTGTTTTAACTGCTCATGAAACAATTTAATACAGAAGATTTCATACTCTAAAACATAGATTTCATATTTAAGTGAAGTTTTAATTTTTAAATAAAAACAGCCAAACTCGTATTTGGATTAGCCTACTATCATTGCAGGACTATTATTTTATATTTAACTTCCAAAAATAGCTCACTTTTGGGTCTCTAGATAAAATTTTGTATTACATTTGTTTATGTTTTTTAAAGGTTTATTTCAGTTTAAATTTCCAACCAGTATCATCAGTAGCTAGTTTAAGTTTAGTTTTAGCAAAACATCGCCAACTTAGTAACCAGCTGAACTCTTGGTAAGTAAAACTTTTATTACTCTTTTTTAGGCAATATTTTAAAGTATAATTTAAGTCTTCTCTAATAACAATTGTTTGATATATTATATTATTCAAGATTTAAAATTGCATATATACATATAAACAGGTAAAGCCTGATTTTATCCACTGGAGTGTTTTTACTGCATAAGGAAACCTTTACGTTGGTTTTCGTAAAACAATGTTTCTTTTTAATAAGAATTTTATTATCATTTGAATCATACAAATTGCATGCTGAAAGATATTATTTATGTGGGTTTCCCACTTAAATAAATACAATCAATAAAACATATTTATGAGCAAAGTACCAACAAATGTGTTTTCAATAATTACTATTTACGCTATAAATTACTACGAAGGGAAAACAAACAAAAACAATTTGCATTCTGTATTAGGGACTCACATGATGGTGAGGGACATTGTTTTTCTCTACCTACTTCATGATGGCAAACGTTCCCACTAACTTCTTAAGTATTAGCATTGACTATAGTCAATGGTATTAGACACTTAACCAATTAATGCACAAACACATCAAAGTGAAGACCTGAACAATTGTTTAAGAGTCTTCATCCCCGGAAGTTGCCTCATGCCATCTTTACATTCTGTTCATTAAGGCCAATGTTTACTTTGTGCCCCCGTTACTCCTCACCCAATCGTCACAAAACATTCATTTAGGAGTCGAAATAAGGGTGATGTAGTAGTTCTCAAGGGAGGACTATAATGGTTTCATTAAAAAACTATTTAATTTTCAACTGTATTACAGCATTTTCTTATTAATAATAAAAAAAAAAAATCAAAGTTTGAAATTGTATTTCTCTAGAGGAGGGTGAAACATTACATTTAACACAATAATAAATTATATGAGATGATCAAGTGAGGAGTAATAGATGCACAAAGTTGACACTGGTCTTGTGAAACAAAGCTCTTACATGGCGCCCGGCCACTTCCGGTGGTGGAAACTCTTAACATGTGTTTGACACAATTATAACATTATAATTAACAAACAAAATGTATTTATTTTGTTGCCTTGGACTGTTAAAAAATAAACAATATGTTGTACTGTAAAATTGTCCTTCATCTTTTTCAGCCAGAAGAGGAAGAAGCTAATCAAGAAGAAGACAGTGTTTGAAACCAAGTGCCCATTTACTCCACCCCTATTCTCCACTCTGACCTTTTGAGTCAAATGGAGGGGGAGGCCCCACTATATTATAATTAAGTGGGGCAGAAGAGCATGCAAATATTTAAATTTAACAAGATTTACATACAAGTTAAAGAAAAAGAATAAAGGAAAGTCTTTGATACCAAGTGCCCATTAACTCCACCCCTATTCCTCGTACTGTGGGTAAACCCACCTTTGAGACACATGGAGGGGTAGGGGGTCAGTTTGAGTGGGACAGAAGAGCATGCAAATATTCAAATTTAACAAAAGATGTACAAGTTAAAGAAGAAGAAAACATTGTTTAATACCAAGTGCCCATTTACTCCGCCCCTATTCCGCACTCAACACCCACCTAAACCCACCTTTGAGACACATGGACGGGGAGGGGGTAAGTGGGACAGAAGAGCACGCAAATAATCAAATTTAAGAAGATGTACAAGTTAAAGAAGAAGAAGACATTGTTTGATACCAAGTGCCCATTTACTCCGCCCCCATTCCTTGTACTGTGGGTAAACCCACCTTTGAGACACATGGACGGTGAGGGGGTAAGTGGGACAGAAGAGCATACAAATATTTGAATTTAACAAGATGTACAAGTTAAAGAAAAAGAATACATTGTTTGACACCCAGTGCCCATTGACACCGCCCCTATTCCTCGTACTGTGGGTAAACCCACCTTTGAGTTATACATGGAGGGGGAGGGGGTAAGCGGGGCAGAAGAGCACGCAAATATTCAAATTTAAAAAGATGTCCAAGTTAAAGAAGAAGAATAAAGGAAAGTCTTTAATACCAAGTGCCCATTTACTCCGCCCCTATTCTCCGTTCAGTGGGTAAACCACCTTTGAGAATCAAGGAGGGGGAGGGGGTAAGTGGGACGGAAGAGCATATACGAATTCAAGTTTCACAAGATGAACAAGCCAAAGAAGTCAAAGGAAGTTTTTGATACAAAGTGCCCATCGTCTGAAGTTCTAAACCTTGAGAACGGAGAATCCCAAGGAGCATCGTAGATAGCAGACATGTGCAGCCAGAGGGAACAGTCCTCTTGGTAAAAAGGTAAGAAGAAAATAAATCTTCATTTAGATTAGTTAAGTGCTCACCCGGCAATCTTGCAGGTAGGTGCCTAAGTAGCAGTATAGTTTGTAATAGGTATGTTGGTAATTGCCTGGTTGGAAATATTTTACTGAATACGGTGACTTTTGATAAGTGAGTTATATAATTCTAGTCCAGAATAAAATACGCGTTGTTGATTTGATCTACTAATAAGCAAGCAATTGTCCAATAATTTTGCCCTCTGTTAGTTTCTTAATGATGTGATATTTTAGTAAACACTACACAGGTAGTGTTTTAGGTAAATTGCATAAGGAACTTAGGTACCCAGAAAAAGGTCTCCTCATTTATTTATTTATTGCAGTCACTTGATAGTTATATGACATTTTTTTCAGTGTTTAAGTTCATCCTCCTCTTTGAAGTCTTGTCAGGTTATTCAAGTACAGTTTTCAACTTGTCAAGCAAACAAAGAGTTCAGAAAAAAATACATCTAGTATTTTTTCTAGAATGTGTAAATCAAAATCGTTGACAAAGTAAGATTACTTTGTTACGACTTGTCCTATTATACCTTAACTTTCCTTATTATTTACAACTTAATACTCTCAATATTGACAATTATGATTAATAGCTGGTTTTATATTTTATCTAATCAATCATTATTTTCAAGGTCTATATTTTATTTCCTCGCACGATAGATTACATGTAACCAAGGAGTAAACTATGTAATAATTTATGTTCAGAGATTTAACCTAAATTCCTACACAGAGAACCCTAAGCGCTTGGACTTAAAAGTAATATACTGAGAAAGTAAAACTTTAAAAAAATGTTCGTAAAATACAAATTAACGAACAAAATATTAACCTAAACTTTAATGATAAACCCAAAATTGTACTCACAGGAGCGGCGGCCACAGCCGGCACGTCTGCCGAGGGGGAGGTAACACTGGGAACAAACAATACGATTGAAATTGTTATCTCAAACTAAAATTTAGATATAAAGTGACAAGAAAAGTATCTAGTAAACACAAATTTATTATTTCCTTGGTTCAGTCAATGTTAATATAATTTGTAATAGTCACGCAAATACAATTACTTTTACTCTAGTTTTTTATTTATCAATAATTTAATAATAACGAAATATCTTCAAACTATTATAAGTAGGCCTAATCGCATGCCCTTGTCAGTTTTTACGTTTATGAACAATTGTTTATTAAGCAATAGGCAATAATGGTTTCTATAAAACAATAAGTAGGCCTACTAATACAAAAACTAAACAATTCATATTTATATTGTAAATTTATAATAATTATAAATTATATCACTTAGCCTACAATCAAGGTTTTTAATAACCATTGAATAATTGTTTGCAACCCCGTTTTGAAAATGTACTCCAAGGGCTTAGCATTCCATGGGATTATCTTTGAATGATTCGTAAAAAAGACTTTCCACATGGTATTGACGTGCGGCAATTTTATCTTCAAAGAACTTGAGGTAATTTTTCCCTTCCAGTAAGAACTTAAGACGATTTATTCTTCGAAGCAATTAAAGCGGCACGGGTATACCTTCCTTCTGTAAAGAATTTGTATATTTAACATTGTTTTCTGAACCCAGAAGATAGGAGCAACTGGAACAATTTACATCCAAACCACACAATTGAGTCCACCACTTCCAGAAATAAAGGAGGCTTGCTCAATTGCTCATCACTATATTGTGATCAACTTGTATCTCTTACGAATACAATTATAATTCGATTTAGTTACATATTTTAAATACGAATATCATACAAGTTATTATGTTAATCATAGGAAAAGCTATGAAAATTCTGCCGTTGCTTATAAATGAGTCTTAATTATAATCCTCGTACTTTCATTGTAATCAAGTACTTAGCGCGGTAAGCTATTCCCAGCAGAATTCTGAACGCTGATCGTGTTGTATCTAATCCCGTTCATTTCATATGTTAATGCAATTGGTTTAAATTATTATCGGCGAATGTTGTGTGTTCTAAGCGACCGACGCGGCGGAGCGCTCTCCCCCCCCCACTATTCTCCAGCCAAACGGGGCAGAGGGGAATTCCCCCACAAACTGGTTGGGGGACTGAAATATCGACAGGCGTGAACGGTAAATTTAATCGGCATTTCCTAATGACGCGTGGAATAAACAATCATTATCTCTAATTGGAGATATATTACGCGTTTTTGTGAATGTGTTTTACTTTGTGGTTAAGTGGTTTTGAGATAATAAGTGCACGTCACTAATTGGTATTAGTTTTTCCGTAGTGTAATACGACAACAGGACCATTGAAAATCAATCTTTGAGTTTTAAAAAGACTCCGGAACGTTATGCTGGAATAATTTCGATAACCGATACCGGTAAACAAAGGTGGAATACACCTATTCATTTTGAAAGCCTATTAAAATGAGTTGTCCCTTTGAAACTATTGATAACCAGAAACGGTGTTGTACAACTTCCCAGCTCATCCTCTAAAGCTGTGTGGAACAAAACTATCCTACATCGGCAGTCAACTCAACAACTCTCCGCCGCAAGAACTATGTCACGAGAGAGATATCAATGAAATCAGTCCTGTAAGAATGGATCCTAGATCGACTTGTTATACCCTTAATAAAAGTCAATTATAAAATTCTCAGCCAAATCCTTAATCAAGAAAAAATGACTTCAATAATCATTATCTATCAGGGAAAATCGCCTAAGCTAACAGTGTATAATAGTTAAATAATATCTTCACACGTTTTATACATAGCACAACATATAAATATAAAAAAGCTTAACATTTAAAGGTGGTGTAAACGTTTTACGCAAAAGAAATATTTTCTAAAAAAAGTTATATTTAGTTTAAAATTAACTTTACAAGACTTAAACAATATTATTTTTAGAAATTCTTCCACAAAAGTAGACCAGACGCTATTCAAGCATGGCGTATGCGTTGATTAGCGGCTATAATATCTAATCAATATCGCTAATCAAGAGCAGTTTCAAGATGGCGGACAGTGGAAAGTTGTGGAGTAGGCCATTGCCGCGGTAAGGTACTAGGCACTCCCTGCCTAACGTAATCTCGAACTGAATCCGATTTGATTCGATGTTGAACGATTCAATGAAGTTTTAGTCAAATTGTTTGAATAAAACTTCATCGAATCGTTCAACATAGAATCAAATCGGATGAAATTTCGAGATTACGTTAGGCAGGGAGTGTGTTTACAGGATATGTCTACAGGATATGTTCGACTTACGTTTCATGCATTATCCGTCGTAAATACTGAATAGGTTTTCCTGACAGATTACATTTACAGTAGGCCTACTTGCGAACGGGACTGCCGTCTGGCTGTTATCAAACCTGGCATCGATATTTAAATGGTGCATCACAGTCACAGTTTATAAGTACATTTAACAATCAGTGCGCGTAAATACTTTATGATCTGATATGAGTTCAATAGCTTCAATTTGATGTTTTTAATTTCAATTTTAGCTAACCAACAGCTTGTATCATTAGCTAATCACAGTAGATTTTATTAGACAATAATAGTTCGTACATTTGTGTTAGAAGTTGGCAAATGGCCTTAGTGATAAGACAGGTTTTAGTGATAAGAATATGACTGACAAGGCTGCGCGTGTGGTTATGGTATTGTCCTGAGAACGTTGCTTGCGGACAATCAGTAATGACTGATGGAAGTCCTCTAGCTTAGAAAGAAAATTGTAGTATCCCGTAAAAATTGTATTTACAATTTTGCTTGATTAAATAGTGTTATATTTTAACAAACTTTGATAGAACTCCTACTGAGATAATTCAAAATGTAAAATAGAAAGTTATTAAGTTGCGATTATTTTTTGACAATTTGTATTCGAATTAAATTTTTTAAAAGAACGTTCTTTGTCCAAGGCAATGTTGGGAATCTATGAATATCCTGAATTACAGTAAGCTACATAATTGTACTGACATTTCTAGCGTGCTAAATTTACCAGACCTAGCACGACGGCGGCAAGCAAATAACGTCACAGTGAGAAGTACTGACGTCAACGTCAAATATGAGGAAGGCGGGGAACGCTTTCTAATTTAGTCAAAGCTAATTGAACACAGCCGCAGTCGCATGATGGGGGGGCACAGGTACCTGTTGTTAGGACCGTGTATGAGCACTGTAGCTTCTTCACCCTCTTACCAAATAACTTATCTGCAAATCTTTCAATATTAAAAACATTCAATATTCGTTATGTTATGGATACTTGGTGATACTATTAGTCACTTTATAATCACAAATGTGACTGCAACACTCTTGCAAAAACTAGCGGCAGTATTGTTGATGTGAGTATAATATATACTATATATATATATATATATATATATAATATATATATATATATATATATATATATATATATATATATATTCACGATATACGATTAAAAATGACCACCGTACACACGTCAAACACGTACTGTATATCAAGAAGAAAGAAGGAAAAAGGCAAGGACCCTATGTTGTAAATGGTGAACAGGATTCACTGAGCAAACTTCAATAGGAGTCTCGCCTTGCTAGCATAACGGTAAACATTTTAAAAATAACTTTATAATTTGGTCCGTTTCCCCAGACTAAAGTTTCATAGCTAATATAGCTCTGAGCATAGGCGTGACATTGACATTAGCCTATATTTGAAAACCGACGCCAAGTCGAGCCGACGCCGACTAACCTCGCACTCGTCGGTTGAGCATTACCCACTAGTGTTCGTGCCTACCTTCGCAACACCATACACTATGACGTTCATTACGGCGAATGTTGCCGGTGTAATCAATTAGCTCGTTATAAATTTTACACTCCTTTCTTGTAGCCTTCGAGTAGGACACGCGAAACCACGAGGCAGGATATACTCGCGCCACCATCAACACACAGATAGAGGGGGCTCCAGTCGCGAGATGTTTGGCGTTTCTACTTGCTTCCCCCATAAGGCCGTTGTTGTTAATTTTCAAATTTCGTCCCTCCTTAATCGATTAACAGATATATTCATTTATGGATCATTTTAAAGATCAAAAAATGCCTAGCGATTTCAGTCACCAGAATCTAATATATAAAAATCCGTATTTTATGCGCTGCCATACCAACAGCTTACCAGCTGTTCATCCGATTGCTTTGAAATTTTGCATAGTAACACAGGTTAACCCTGGGAAGGTTGTAGCCCATTGACCCAAGTCCTAGGACATTAGGGCTGTGCCCCACTGGACTTCAAAGATTCAACGTTAATCTTATGGAAGAAAGATTTCTTTTGATTTTATCAGATGATATCTAAAACTTAAAATATTGTAAACAGCTGTTTATCATTATGGAAATAAAAAACCTACTTGAATGGCTACTCTCATAATGGAAATAAAAACTACTTGAATGGCAACTCAATCTCTTTTTCGATAGGCGAGTGAGCGGGGAAGCCGTCTAGGTGTCACCCCGACAACCCGTCACCTCGGCATTTTGGCCACAGGCGACAACCTGTCACCTCGTAAAAATATACCGATGCCGTCAAGGTGTCATCCCGTCAAGTTGTCACCTCTTTTCTAGAGGTGATTGTTTGTCGTGTGCAGAGACGACAACCTGTCACCTTGCACGCTTGCGTCAAGGTGTCACCCCGACAACCCGTCACCTTCTCTACTCCCAGGTGACGATCTGTCGTCGCCGTTCACGACAAACCGTCACCTCGCACGCTGGCGTCAAGGTGTCACCCCGACAACCTACCAACCCGCTCCATCTGTTTCCGTCTTCTTATAACGCAAAATAGGCTTTCTCCACTTGGCTTAATAGCGCTACCATGCTTAAAACAAATAATAAACTTTTAAAAATTATAAATTATTCATGTTTAATCTTCTACCGTATTTAAAACTACATTAATTTAGAGGCACGGTCGTGTCTCGTCGCCAAGTCCACCAGCAGACGACAAGCGAACGACGACGCGACGTGAGTAACACGAAGGAAAATGAGGCGATTTTTCGACCCACCAAAAAATAAATTTAAAGCCCTAATTTGATCTAATTCCGTTTTAACACGTTAAAAACACCAAAGTATACGACAGTTTGTTTTAGAATGGTATAATAATCGAGAAATAAACGTTTTAAGTAGCGAAAAAAATTACAAGTTTCGTAAATTTTGATCGAATCTTCCACCTCGATGTTCAGAAAGCCTAGCGACTTTATTTCTCATCAAATCTAAATGAAATTTCAAAGTCACTCATATTTTTTCTCATAGAAGTGCCTTATGATACTATGAATAAAGTTGAAAATCGAAATATATTAAAAGTGATCACTTTAAAATTTTTCATTTCAATTTTAGTTGACTTTTAAAACGTAAACAAAGAAGATGACACAAAGAGTAGGTTTCGCAAGTAAAAGGCTGAAAAAGCTGACACATCAGGATTCATATATTCTCTGTAACCCGTGCAAAGATCAAGTATGTTTTCAAATAAATTAATGATATGCTAGGAATTGTATCTTTGTGGCTACAAAAAAAATTTTAGATTGGCTTCATTCGACTTTTAAATTTAAAAGTCCTATTACTTTAAATGAACAATTTTCGTAACTTTGTTTCAGAAATCAATCCATGTATATTTATATAAATTTATCCTTGTATATTTATATGTTTCGCGGATCTAGGAAACGGCTCTAACGATTCTCATGAATTTTTTTACTTTTAACTGCATTTATGCAGTTAAATTTTCTGTAAAAAATGCAATGTTTCGAGAAAATTGAATTTAAAAGTTGAAAAATTTATGATGTATAACCTTATGGGTTGCCATGTTGGTTACAAAATAACAAGGAAATAGTAAACAAAAGAATCATCAGGTGTTCATAAACAAGCCAAGTTGCATAATCTGATTTTTCCCCCAAGCAACGGTCAACCAGGTTTTAATAAATACTACTTGAACACTTAATTTTTCACTTGTATAATCAATATTAAGATACGGTATTATTCTCTGGGAGTCTAGAGTCTAGAAAAGAACGCTTTGCCAAAATACTTAAATTTTTTAAAATTCTAACATTACATTTCATTTATATTTTTGAAATTCTACTATATTATAAATTTAAATACACAACAATAGTAACCAGTACAGATATTCATAAGCATAATTACTAGACAAAGACACATAGACAAACTCCTCATAGATTGGAATTAGCCGCTACACTACCTCAAAATCTCGGGCCAAAATCACTTAACAAAGTACCAGAAAACTTATCATTAACCTCGGAAACAAAATTCAAAATTCAGTTAAAGAAATGCCTTTTAAAGTTACATAAATACCAGTTAAAGAAAGATAGGTTCTTATACATTATAACCTTAACACGAGATTGATCTAACATAGTTTATTCTCAACTCCAAAAAATTATATATTAAAGAATAGCGTGTAAAGTCTTCGTGATAGGTAGTCGTTTCATAGTCCTTATAAGCCATCTTAATAAACCTTCATAATAGCGTCTTAATTTTTTAACATACCAACTGATAAAACCAAATAACTAATAAAGCATATATGTTGCAGTTTTACCTTATAATTTATTCTTTGGGGTTTCGTCTTAAAGGCAACAACAAGAAACTGGTTTATAACCTCAGTTTGAGCGTGTGCGTAGCCACGGGAAACTGCTAGTAGGCCTAATCGTATAACGGGTGGTCCAAAAATAGCGCTCACATCTTTTTTTGTGACAGCACAGCTATTTCATTGGTTAGAGAGATGATTTTTGCGGTGAACGGTTCTTTAGATACTACCATTTTTTCATATCAGTGGTTTCAACTATTTAACTTTTCTCATGAAGGCGGCATAGAAAATAAATAATATGTAAATTCTATTCGAAGTGTGATTTGCGGGATTGATCAAATTCTCACGATAATTAATCACATCACTTTGAATCTAGCAATACTTAATGACAAACTCAACATTTCGTCAGTTCCCATCTAGTAACGGAAAAAATGCAATGATATAGACACAAATGAGTACGCGTGAGTACGCTTTGAAAACTGTCTTGCCTTATGCGTATAAACCAACTGCAGCTTGCACATGAAACACATTTTCACTATGGTCACCCCGCAGTGAAACTTATTTTTAACTACTAAGGGGATTGTGTTCAAATTTTTCGATGATGTTTTGACGAAATTGCAAAATCATTTCTATAATGACTACTTCTGCGGTATTGCGAAAGTTTTTTACCTAGCTTAGAATTATTATAAACATGAAAAACAGCATTGAAGCGAGCTGAAAAATACGTTTAGTAGAATTCACGAATTATAAATTTGTTATGCCGCCTCTATTAAGAAAGTTGAAATAGTTTAAAACCACTGATAGAACCATTCACCACAAAAATCATCAGCGGTTTTGTTGGACCATACCAAGTATAAAGTCTAAGAAGCTGTCTCTATTGCAGTGTTAAACGAATTGATTATTTGTGCAAATATGTAATTTTAGTTCAAAGGGAGAGGAGCCTATCGGGGTGGCGATTTGCTGTGGTGTCAAGTTGTCGGTTGCATCGACGTCAAACCGCCACCTCTCACGCTCGCGTCAAGGTGTAACCCCGACAAGGTGTCACCTCCTCTCTTTGGAGGTGACGATTAGACGCCTCCGTACACGACAACTCGTCACCTCGCACGCTCGCGTCAAGGTGTCACCCCGACAACCTGTCACCTCCTTCAAATGGTGACGGGTTGTCGGGGACGATGCGCGTCAACTCGTCACCTCAAAACCTGTTTTAAAAGGTGACGGTTTGTCGGGGTGACAGGTTGACGGGGTGACACCTAGACGCGGTCCCAGTGAGCGTAGCGAACGAGCTCATCCGGGAGGCGACTGATCGAAGCGAACGAGCTCATATTGAGAATGAACGAGTATTTGACATAAAACAAATTCAATGCCTCTTCTGCGGCAGCAACGCGCCGGGTACGAGCTAGTTTAGATATAAACGTAATTCACCCATAAATATAGAACTATAGTTGTGGCATCGACATTACCCACTATTGCACCGAAATCGCTAGGAAATTGTATGTTCTTATAAACAATATCTGATAATCGGTTGAGGAGGGCGGGCTGTGAAAGTTATCATTGAAATTATGGCGAGAGCTGTTAGAAACGGAAAATGTTGCGTGGCTGGAGCCCCCTCATAAGCGAACAAAGAAGGCAAGGTTAACATTAACATCACTAAACTTACCAAAACTGGCTTTTTCAAAATATCATTATCATTATATCATCATATCATCATATATATATATATATATATATATATATATATATATATATATCATATCATTATCAAAATATCATTATCAAATATCATTATCATTATCATTCATACGTAACTGGAGGCTAAAATATAATTTCTTAAATTCCTGCTACTTGGACAGTCGCTCCGGGTGCGCGTGCCGGAATTGTGTACATGTCGTTCTTTGATGGAATGGATATTGCTTTAGGAAACGACATAATATATAATATTTTTAATGGACAAACATAATGCGTTTTGCCTCCACGCGCGATATATTGCTGCGGTTATAGCTGATGGCTAATTGCATAACATGCTTTAGTAAGCATTAGACTAAAATGGCATGGATGAAAATATAATTATGCGATTTTTTAACGATTCGTGCACAAGACCCTTAGAGTTAACTGTGGGATTTTCTCAAGAGCGAGAAAGTCTGAAATTAAAATATTCTCCAACTCTCGATATCACAAAAATGTATTTATCGTCAAACCAAATTTGTTCCATTACGACGACGATGTCGACAGAGATAATTAATGTACTTTTAAATCAGTCAGTCAGAAGAATTTAAAATAAGTTAGAATTCTATAGTAAAAACCACCAAACTTAAAACAAACTGGATTAAATATGCTACACTAACTCAAGAACCTGTGTAATCAACGAGCTCATTATTTTTAAATGTACAGTATTAATTAAACAACTATTAAGGCAAACTTAACAATACAATAGCAATGAGTATTAGCGTGACTACCATTTTAACTTTGCAAGAAGTCTCTAAGAACACTGTTTTGCTTATCAAGAAATATTCTTAAGGAATAAAGAACTTGTATTGCGTTTGTAAGCGAAATGAAATACATCATGAGACAAAGAAATATAGATTATAGTGTTCTAAATTGGCTGTAACAGAGACTTAATATACAGTTGTATCCTGTACTATAATACCCGAAATGTCTGTTTGTTTGTCTGCAAAATTGATCTCGGAATCCAGCGGAAGGACTTAGCTTAAACATTGGAATTAGGGGATTTTGGACCTAAAATTCGATTGGTAAAAACCTCAACCATAGGAAAATTTATATTTTGTTTAAAAAACTTGTTTGAAAATTTACTGAATTGGAAATTTTTAACATGGGGCTTAAATCAAAAACCAAATAATCATATAAAACTTGTGAATGAGTGTAGTCAAACTTACACAAGGTAATATCGGCAGGAGATTCATAGAAAACGGCGATTAAAGACTGCGTGTAGAGTGGACACCTTTTTCACTCACAAAACCAATCAAATATCACCCAGCGTGGCTCGGTCTCCTCAGTACTCTTATCAGCGAGGTAGAACCCATTCGATATGAATAAAAATCACCAGCTCTCCATTAAACATTATCAAACATACCGAGCCAATAGAACAGGTATTTGGTGCGGCTTCCATGAGTTATAAGGACAATCAAAGAGTCTCGCCCGCGGTCATGACGTCATGATGGACATCAAAGGAACAAACGAAGCGAGCACCGGATGGCAACCAATCACGTCGTCGCTTTCATATTCACTGCAAAAAGAATTCGCAATTGGTTTAGAATAACTGAATTTTGTTTTAGCTCCGTTGTTGTTTTGATGTCTCAATTTCTATTGCGCGCTTTTAACATGTTCAGTATTAGCCTTTATAGCTCCGATATTTGAACACATATCTTCTGTTCTTGATATTAAAAAGCCCTGCTTTAGCGTAGCTACTGAACCATATTTGAGTAAACTATTATTGTCAAATTTTAATGTAATATTTGCTTTAGTTCATGCAATATTTACTTAGTTAACAGCTTTGCTGAGTTTGTTATGTTTAAACATGAAAATCTCATATATTTCAATGTTGAGCGATGTCCCGATTTCGGGGCACCCGCAGCGAATGCGTTAAGTAAACAAAAAGTATTATGAAGAAGTGTTTCAAATCTCTCGGCTGGGGTCCCTAAGTAAGGCATTTCTGCACGTTTTGTCAAATGTGCTATTTTTTTT
Organism: Allygus modestus; assembly: GCA_963675035.1. Lineage (NCBI taxonomy): Eukaryota > Metazoa > Arthropoda > Insecta > Hemiptera > Cicadellidae > Allygus > Allygus modestus. Next base: position 348,471,883 of record OY776112.1, read on the forward strand.
GAACAGCTTAACAACATACAATGTCTTAATCAGATTAGCGTCACTGTTTCAAGGTCAGTTATAATTTTTAACTTGAAAGAGCATCCGCAACGTTTGTGTTCATTGTCACAAAAAGTTTGTGTTTGTTTTGTTGTGACTAAAAAGTTAATAGCACATAACCAGGATTTATGGTCATAACTGATGAACTCTTACATAAGTGTGTATTGGAGGGTAACATGATTGTTCATGGATGATTACTGTAACACGATCTGTACGTTAAAATATGATTTAAGTTAAAAAACGAGGAAAAAACAAAAATTCAGATAGTTTTACAAATTGTTCAAGAGAAATCACTTTAAACAGGAGAGATTTCTTATAAATAACCAAGTAAGTTAGCCTATCCATCTCGTCCCGATAAACTGAGGATTAATTAACGTCATATTCGGTTATTAATGTACATAATCGTTACAAACGAGGCGGTCTGGAGACCAAAGACCAGGAACGGGAACGTTGACTTGGCAAGAGCCGAAAGGCAACGAGGACTAACACAACCACGATATGTAGGTTGAGATCTGTCAGGACCGGGCTCAAGACCGAGGGAAAGTCGCCAAACTGAGCTCATGAGCTTGAGCTGCGTCTCCCGCCACCGGCAGCGCGGACCAGTCGCCAGTCGCCAGTCGCCCAACTGAAATCATGAGCTTGAGATGCATCTCCCGCCACCGGCAACGCGGACCAGTCGCCAGTCGCCAGTCGCCCAACTGAGCTCATGAGCTTGAGCTGCGTCTCCCGCCACCGGCAGCGCGGACCAGCCGCCAGTCGCCCAACTGAGATCATGAGCTTGAGATGCATCTCCCGCCACCGGCAACGCGGACCAGTCGCCAGTCGCCAGTCGCCCAACTGAGCTCATGAGCTTGAGCTGCGTCTCCCGCCATCGGCAGCGTGCGCCAATCGCCAGTCGCCCAGCTGAGCTCATGAGCTTGAGCTGCGTCTCCCGCCATCGGCAGCGTGGACCAGTCGCCAGTCGCCCAACTGAGCTCATGAGCTTGAGCTGCGTCTCCCGCCATCGGTAGCGTGGGCCAGTCGCCAGTCGCCAATCGCCCAACTGAGCTCATGAGCTTGAGCTGCATCTCCCGCCATCGGCAGCGTGGACCAGTCGCCAGTCGCCAATCGCCAACTGAGCTCATGAGCTTGAGCTGCGTCTCCCGCCATCGGCAGCGTGCGCCAATCGCCAGTCGCCCAGCTGAGCTCATGAGCTTGAGCTGCGTCTCCCGCCATCGGCAGCGTGCGCCAATCGCCAGTCGCCCAGCTGAGCTCATGAGCTTGAGCTGCGTCTCCCGCCATCGGCAGCGTGGACCAGTCGCCAGTCGCCCAACTGAGCTCATGAGCTTGAGCTGCGTCTCCCGCCATCGGTAGCGTGGGCCAGTCGCCAGTCGCCAATCGCCCAACTGAGCTCATGAGCTTGAGCTGCGTCTCCCGCCATCGGCAGCGTGGACCAGTCACCAGTTGCCAATCGCCAACTGAGCTCATGAGCTTGAGCTGCGTCTCCCGCCATCGGCAGCGTGGGCCAATCGCCAGTCGCCCAGCTGAGCTCATGAGCTTGAGCTGCGTCTCCCGCCATCGGCAGCGTGGGCCAATCGCCAGTCGCCCAGCTGAGCTCATGAGCTTGAGCTGTGTCTCCCGCCATCGGTAGCGTGGGCCAGTCGCCAGTCGCCCAACTGAGCTCATGAGCTTGAGCTGCGTCTCCCGCCATCGGTAGCGTGGGCCAGTCGCCAGTCGCCCAACTGAGCTCATGAGCTTGAGCTGCGTCTCCCGCCATCGGTAGCGTGGGCCAGTCGCCAGTCGCCCAACTGAGCTCATGAGCTTGAGCTGCGTCTCCCGCCATCGGTAGCGTGGGCCAGTCGCCAGTCGTAGCAACTATCGTGTTCTATTACGATCTACTGTATGTCTCGCGATATTAGAGTTGAAGTGCAAAATCGCGTATTTAATGGAACTGGTGTTGTAGGAGTCTTGGATATATATGTTATTACAAATCTAAAATGACTGAACAAATATTTTATGTCAATGAACAATAGTATTATCATTCTGAGGTTAATAACAAAAACACCAACACGATATTTGAATTTGAATACTCGGTCAAATTCGCTTAAATTAAATAATTTAACTACAGCAGGTCATCAACGTTTTAATCATCAACTGCGTCTTACTTTAAATTATGTCGCTTCAACATCGCAATACTGGTAATTTTCGGTGTAATAATTTTGAAGTTATTGAGTCTCAAAAGAGTAATTTTACAAGATGAAAAGCTTCGTCTCATAACTAGTTTATTCCAGTAACCAATGAATGTACGAATTAGTCTGCAATGAAAAAGACGAATCAATATTGAAAAGATGAATCAATATTGCTGATAAAAAAACGGAACTTCAATCTGGAAAAGGTGTGAATTGCCTATTACACAGCGAGCGAAGGCGGGATGAGAGAAGGGAGGGGGAGTGTGTTGGACCAGTTAAGGCAAATGGATTTCAGAACCAAATAGTGCACCTGAATCTGAAATGGTCTTACATCAGTGTAAATATTTAATTCAAACCCAACCTGGAGAAAAATATTCTTATGTAAGGTTTTAGTTCGGGGGTTACTATGAGGTTGGGAAAATATATTAGTTTTTGTACTTGATCTTCCGGACTAGACCAATCGTGGACGGAGAACAGGCTCGCCGCCGTAGACATCAAGCGAGTCTCTATTTTTCTCTCTGGCTGTCTGATTCATTTGGTTTTAAAGCTAAATCGAGTACGTTATATAAATAGGTTGGAATAATAAAACACCGCAGAATTTTCGTAATCAAAGGACAGGCTCATTAGATTTCAATTTATAATATTAATAGGCAAACTTAACAATGCAATAGCAATGAATATTAGCGTGACTATCAATTTCGCTGTGCAAGAAGTCTCTAAAAACACGGTTTCGCTTATCAAGAAATATTTCTCAGGAACAAAGAACTTGTGTATTGATTTTGAAAGCGAAACGAAACACATCATGAGACAAATAAATATAGATTATAGTGATTTACATTGGATGTAACAGAGACTTAATATAAAGTTGTATCCTGTACTATAATACCCGCAATGTCTGTTTGTGCGTTTGCAAAATTGATCTCGGAATCCAGCTGAAGGGGTTTGCTTAAACTTTGGAATTAGGGGCTTTTGGACCTAAAAATTCGATTGGTAAAAACCTCAACTATAGGAAAATTCATATTTTGTTAAAGAAAACTAGTATAAAAATTTACTGAGTTGAAAAATTGTAACATTGGGCTTAAATTAAAAATCAAATAATCATATAAAACTTGTGAATAAGTGTGAACTGTCAAGTCAAACTTACACATGGTAAAGTAAGTAAGTTTTGAGTGTTTTACGCACTCAAAAAGTTACCATCAAGTCCAGTCTGAAAAGTCCGTTCCCTAAATGGAAACGTGGAAACGTTGGTCAACAGCTGCGGGTTAATAGTGACAATGAGCCGCGATCATCTATAGCCCCATCTGGGACGAGTACTACTGCTGTATACGGCGATGTGAAGTGCAGGTGCTGTGATGAAGTGCTAGAGCGGTGGCACTTCAGCTGCCTGCTACTAGCGATCGGCCGTACTCGGGCACTTGACATCGAGAGCACTAGACATCAAAGTTCTACAAAATAGGGCCAAGTGCATAAGTCGACTTTCAATCACATGTCAACATACGAAGGACTTATCCGCTCCTAGTGATATAATCGGTCATTTTTCATGTCACAGAACGTATTTATAAGAAGCTCAGTCAGCCAAGGCGAAGCATAAAATCGAAGAAAGTTGCCTGTAGCATTGATTTTGGCGAAACATCCCAGTGAACAATATTTTGTCAACGAACGCTTTATTTTAAAATAGCTGATAGCCACAGGCTTTGTCCCACAAGTGATTTATAAAAACTATTACAGTTGTGTGTGCTGCATTCTGTGGTTAGCCCGTGGAACTACTACGAATCAAGATCAGCTGTTTTTATTTTCAACAGCTCAAACAAAATTGAATGTCCATAAGGAATACATGGGAACTTTGTCGGGGTCTCTGGCGGAGCCCTAAGGTCAGATCAGGATGAGAACCATTTAGTTTTCCTATTTTATGCCTAAAGAATCAGTGTACACAATTTCAGCTCTCTACCTACATAGGAAGGTGGAGAATTAGTGATGAGTGAGTCAGTCAGTCAGCCAGGGCTTTGCCTTTTATAGATATAGATTTGACAGAACATGAAGCTTGATAAAGAAGCTGTGGAACGCTCGTGGATGTTGCTAATTTTGATCTAAACCAAACTGCTCTGATACCTAAGAGGGGGTTTCGTTATTGAAGCTTTATAAAAATAGACAATCGTAAAAAGTATTAGCATTGACTATAAATAGTCAATGGTATTAGGCTAAACCCCGATTCACGCTGGTGCCACCGTCCCTAAACAGTGTTTAAAATACCAAACAGTATATAACACCCCTGGGTGCAAAAGAAAATTATTGCAAACGTCGTATATTCATATTATGAGCGTCTATGTGGGAAACCACAGTACGAAGTTAGCCCTTTTGGACAGAAACGTATCACTTAAACAATTACTAGTTTAAATCCCTGATAAGAGATAACATATCAATTCTAAAAAAATTCTCAAATACCTTAGTACTGTCCAAACCAAAACCAATGTTTAAAATGTAAGATTAAATATCTGTATTAAAAGATCAATTTCATTAAACGATAAAGTTCACCAATCAACCAAAACAATTTCGGACGTAAAATAATGTTCATATGACTTATCAAGTTGTTCCAGCTACAGATTAAACGCCCAAGACGTATCCTGCAAAAGGCGGTGAATGCAGTTCCCCACTCGCTCGAATAACAGAAGCAAACGTTGCAATTTCAATTTGGTGGAGTGTAAATTGCCTATTACTCGGCGAGCGACCCCGGACCGGACGAGGGGATGAGGGGAGATGAGGGGGGATGAGGGGATGAGGATATGAGGGACTGTGTTGAGTATTGTACTCGTTTAGGCAAATGGGTTCTATGTGTGAACCTGTCTCTGTGAAGGTCGTAATTATAATAAAATCTTTTCGCAGTGTAAACCTTTTATACAAAAAAGAAAAAATATATAATTAAAATTGATTTGTGGGACTAGTAATTTATAAAGAACCGCACGTGGCTAAACGCACGTGGGAAACACAAGGGAGCCTGGGAGCTCCCACAAATTAATTTTAATTAAATATGTATTTTTTATACGGTTTACACTGCAAAAAGATTTTATTATGATTACGACCTTCACAGAGACAGGTTCACCTTAGAACCCATTTGCCTAAACGAGTAAAATACACAACACAGTCCCTCATATACTCATAATTAAAATTGACTAGTAATGTATAAAGCTCCGCTCCCAGGCTCCCTTGTGTTTCCCACGTGTGTTAGCCATGTGCGGTTCTTTATAAATTACTAGTACCACAAATCCATTTTAATTACATATATATATTTTTTATAAGGTTTACAGCAGTTACAAAGAACAACAGAACAAATTGCTACATTTTAGTCAAGTTTGTTTTCAATACTAGTCACCTTACAATACTAGTTACCTGACAATACTAGTCACCTTACAATACTAGTCACCTTACAATACTAGTCACCTGACAATACTAGTCACCTTACAATACTAGTCACCTGACAATACTAGTCACCTTACAATACTAGTCACCTGACAATACTAGTCACCTTACAATACTAGTCACCTTACAATACTAGTCACCTTACAATACTAGTCACCTTACAATACTAGTCACCTTACAATACTAGTCACCTTACAATACTAGTCACCTTACAATACTAGTCACCTTACAATACTAGTCACCTTACAATACTAGTCACCTTACAATAAACTAGTCAGTATCCCTTTCTCCCACGTGGAACTCGGTCATAAATTGCAATTCAGTTCAAAAACTTCAACTGTAAACAACTCAGTCTTCTGTTAAAAATATTTCTTACAACGGCCGTTTATTTTGATGAAACTAACCAAAACGAATGTGACCCAAATAAAATATTTCCTTCCATCAGAATGACATAGGAACTTTAAGATCCAGTGGGGTGGAGCCTTGAGGGATGAGGAGGAAATCAGTTACTTTTGAAACATTTTTGGGGAAACCCCCTTTAATTTGACACTGCATCATGTCAAAATTAGTCATGAAATAAGAACGTGGATAACCATACAAAAATCCTAAGGGAGTTGTTGTTATTGCTGGATTAGGAAACCCCAGCATTAGCGGCTAGGCTCGTCTTCCACAAACGGGAATTTTTCGCAGGTTATCGGAAGGATAGGATATAGCAGGAAAGGAAAGGGTGGTTTGGGTCAGGCAGCCAAATTGACCTTTCAGAGGGCCAACTCCCGTGCTCCTGTGACAGCTGTGATCAGGCTCAAACAGGCGGACCTGCTCTGCCCTCCAACTGGCCAACTCAACTGACGGGTATCCATGTACAACAGCCAGGGACCACATTCTCAGGTTGGGAACCAACCCCGGAGTTTCCTTCCCCAGCCGCTGCAAATGGAGGAACCAAAGGTGAAAGGGAAGCTCGTCACAATGGACAGCCAAAAGACTTACCATGTGTAAAGACAACTTCATTTGCTATACCCAATGTCAGCATCAAAACTGGTATAGACCAGTTTAAAGATAGTCCTGGGACTAAGGGAAGGTTTATTATTTGTTGTTGGTGAGGCCCATGATAACTGGAGTTATGAAAAAAACAATAAAATTATGTTTAACAACTTTGTAAGTCGATGTATTCGACACAGATATCCTTTCTGACAACCGCGAGGCTTATAAACTGTTATAAACTCATGGCGAGGCGGTACAGCAGCGCCTCAGTGAACTACCCAACCTTGGGGAACACTCTATTGCTATTTGTGTTATTTTATGTGCTTTAACGCTACTGATATGTTTGTTATCATAAACTACAGCTACTACCCAAAGTTGGAATATAGCTGTGATTTTCTGCGTGGGTTTAAAAGTGTTTGGTGCGAGATGTACATCGGATGCTCTACACGTTCAAGCTTAAACAATAAGTCGTTAACTTTTAACAGAACATCCTCGATCGAGTATGCTATAAATTGTCAAATCATTATTGTTACAGGCACAACTCATCATATTACCTTTATAATATATCACTAGTTGTCCTTTGCTCGATTCCGAGCAAATTTTTACCCAACGAAAGGTTTATTTAGTTCTAAACAAACATATAACAAAACATCTGATATTAAAACAGATAATAAAAACGTACTTTCAATCAACACGAAGTTTAGACTTCTACCGGCGGATAGCGCCACTGTTCCCAAAATTCAGCCCTTTATTGCGTTTAAGTGATGCCCTTTCTAGAAACTCTGAGACGTATTGGCAAATCTACGGAAAAATACCTTTAATTTGGCACCTCAAACATTAAGATCCGTCAATCCGTTATCGAGTTATGACTGTGAAGAAAAACCCCTAGCGTATTAATATATAGACAATTCAGAAAATATGATGTAGATATTAATTGTGAACTCTTGCGATAAAATCAGCTCATAGAATCATAACATCATAACATCTCGTAGCAAACTGACGGCTAACGTCAATTATGATTTATATATTACTAGGTGTACGCTCATTCTTCCCGTAAGAGGATGAACGAAGACTGAATTTTTAAAGATATGTAGGCAGGTACTGGATTGGTAACACTCTCCTGTTATCCGTTTTAACTCCACAACAGCAAGAACAGATAATTAATAAACCAAACATTTTACTAATGGAATGGTAACACCATTCCCATATCCGTTTTAACTCCACAACGGCAAGAACAGATAATTTAGGACTAATGTAAATAAAGAATACTACTGACTACTGGAGTGGTAACACCCTTCTCATATCCGTTTTAACACGACAGTACCTGGGGGGCCCAGCTTTGCTCGCGGGAGGGCCAATCAGTCAGTTTAGATGACTTGGAGTAATATTTCATCACTTTCCCCTACTGATAATCAGATTTGTGTAACTCATTTGCCTCTTCTACATTTTTAAGGTTCCTCCAGTTGCTATTTATAGCTCAATGTCCTTTTCATTTATTTTACTACTCTATATATATATATATAATCTTCACTCAAATCTTTTAATCTCTGTTCTCAGGAAACCACATGTTAATAATCATAAAAAACATGAGTATTACTTTGACAGTTCCCTGGTTGATTATGAACAGCTGATAAAATTCTTTTGTGTTGATTTAAAACTCCATAAGCCCAATGTTCATTTTTTTAACTTTTCATTTGATTTTTTTTTACATTATTTGATTTTTCCTGGGGATGAGACCTGTCTAGAACTTATTTTTATCCCAGAAATTAGTTATTTTGAACATTTGAAGGAAATCGTTGGAGCCGTTTTTGAGATTAGTGTCGCAAGCAAGCAAACCTTACTCATATTAGAGTATATATGATACCTGGGGGCCGAACTTTGCTCGGGGGAAGGCCAGTCAGTTTGTTTAGATGACTTGGAGCTTATTTCACCTCTTCCCCCTACTGATAATCGGATTTGTATAACTCATTTGCCTCTTTTCTACATTTTAGCGAATTTCCCCTATAGGGAAGAAGCTATAACCGTAGTCGGCATGGTAAGACCTAGGCCCCGGACCATGATAAATTTTCGTTTTGAGGTTCCCAGACCCCAAAACACCATTCGTTTGAAACTGTATATATGTATATAGATATATATATATATATATGTGTTCGTGAGCACGATAACTCTCGTAAAAATTATCCGATTTTGATGAAATTTGGTATAAACGTGTAAAGCAACATTTAAGACTTTAAGTTCGAAAACCAGCCAGATCGCTCCATCCGAAGGGGTATTTTGGGGGGGTTTTGTACCCGAAAAATGGGTTTTTTGAATTTTTTACATGTAATTTTGGAAATAGTCAAATTTTGGATTTTACCATTGGATTTGGCTTAAAAAAACACACAATTTGGTATTTTGATCATTTCTCTACGTCAATTGGTTACCGAGATATTTAAAGTGCTAAACACAGTACGTTGTCTAATGTTATTCTTATGGAGAAAAAGAACAATTTTATATCTCGCTTATTTATGAACGTATACTGACGAAACTTGGTATACGGCTTCATCTGGTTGTGGACCATTGATATTTGCTCAAAAAAATTTTTTTGCCAAAGGCTCCCTGCGTAAACCCTGAGCAAACCTGCGTACTCAGCCCCATTTTATTCTTATGGAGAATAAGTAACGTGTTACCTCCCTTAATTATGAAAATAAATTAATGAAATTTGGTATGTAGCTTTACCTAAATGAGTTATATTGATATTTGTATAAAACCCCATTTTTTGTGTTCCTTCCTTCAGCAAACCTGCATACTCAGCCGCCATGTTATTCTTATGGAGAATAATTAAAATGTCATAAATCGTTTATTTATGAATGTATATTGATGAAACTTGGTATGTGGCTTTATGTGGTATTAAGATACATATATATGCATGGTAAATTCGCTGAGTAAGCAGGTTTGCTGTTACGGGGTATTTAAGGTCACTCCAGTTGTTATTTATAGCTCAATATCCCTTTGATTTATTTTACTACTCTATGTATGTAATCTTCTCTCAAATCTTTTAATCTCTGCTCTCAGGAAACCACATGTTAATAATCATAAACAACATGAGTTCCATGTGGTTCCATAAAATCAGATAATAAATCCTTTGAATGAAGATTACATGTGGAGTGGTCATATCCAGAATGACTCAAAGGTGCATTATAATAACAACTGTTGTGACCTCAAAAATGCTTGTTAGTAGGGTACATGGTGAAAAACAACTCCAAGTCATAAACAAGATTGACCTTTCCCTAGCAAAGCTCAGTCCCAGGTAGTACTTAAACTATATGAGTATAACTTTGAGAGTTCGCTGAAAGATTTTGAACAGCTGTTATGACTCTTTTGCTTTTATTTTAATCTCCAAAAGGCCAATGTGATTTTTTCAATTTTCCATAGCGGCTTTTTACATTATTTGATTTTTTGGGGGGATGGGACATGTCTAGAACTTATTTTTAACCCAGATATCAGGTTTTACAACACAAGTAGTTGGAAGGACACATTAGTTATTTTTTAAGAAAATCGTTGGAGCCGTTTTTGAGATAAGAGTTGCAAGCAATCAACCAAGCAAGCGAGCATGCAAACCTTACTCATATTATAGTGTAGGATAGGATTGAGTCAAAATAATTCAGCATTTGTATTGATTGACTATAACATATTTTTACTCTTAGGCACATAGAATGTACACGAGACAGGGACAATGATTCTGGATTCTAGCATGTTTGAAGTTCTGCATACAGACGGCCAGGGCTGAATTTAGGTCTGTACAGGCTCTGGTCTACACCCTAAATGCAAGTGCGGGTCCTTACCAGCCCGGCCAACTTTCCTGTTTGATTTATATAATATAACCTACGCTTATATCAGGCTCTACAGATGGCGTTGTGCAGTTACTTAAATTTCAAATTGCTAAAATCCATATTGCTGCCTAGTGTATATTAACGTTGTCATGGCAAGATATTATTAAGTGATTGTCATTATCTAAATACATAAAACAAAGTCGGGATTGTATGTTAGTTATTTAGTTTCATCAAACAGCTGTTATAAGGATGATATCTAAACATACTTGAAAAGCATATAAACATATGTTTATTATAGACATAATAAATCTATTTGAATAGCAACTCATTTTCAATACCGAAGCAAGCTCTATATAAACATAGGCAAGTGAGCGTAGCTAACGAGCTCATCTTGAAAAAGAACGAGAATCTTTGACATAAAACAAATTCAGTGACATTAGGACAGAATAATGTCTGTCTGACCAGCTAGTAGTACTCAACCCGAACTCCCGAACGCTTACCCAAGGATCATCTTTCCTCCATAAATTTAACAAGGCAACTTTTAAAGCCAGCGAGGCGGAGCTCTAAGGTCGGGGTTAAAAGAAAATAACAACAATTTTTTGTATAATTGAAAATTTTCTAAAATTACTAAAAAAGGTGTAAATAATAACAAAGAAAATTTTCCTGTGCGGTGGAGGTCTATGGTTGAGTAGGGCGGCGTATCAAACGTGGGGACATCTTTCAGGAGATGCTGCTTTAACAAAATAAAGCCAACGAATCATACGTTAAAATTAAAATTTGGGAGTGATAGTAAAGGCAGAGCCCTGAGGGAAGAACAAAGAGGTATCCATAATATTTTGGTACCCAACAACGTAGTATATAGGTCTGGAGCAGTTTTGAGGAGCCGCTTTCGAAATCTTTGGATTTTTTATTTGGTGGTTTATATTAGGTTTCTAATATAATATACCACCTGATTTTTTAGAAAAATTTGGGTTCAGAAATTACAGGGCTTAAGAGATCCCAAACTTCAGTTTTTTTACCTTTCTTAGTACCATAAACTTTAAATATTTTTAGCAGGTTTCAAAATTTTATCTCATTGCCATAAAAAGCTCTAAAAGATGAAAAATTAGTACTCCAATCCACACACGGTTAAATTAGTATTTCGTTAGTAGGCTATTCGACTAATGGTTGTGGAGAATATTTCAATTTCCATTCAGCAGTAAACTAAGTATATTGTCCGATGTTATTCTTATAAGAAATAAAAAACATATATCTCTTGTATACTTTTTAATTTTATTAAAACTTGGTGTGTTAGCATTGACCAATAGAGAATATTCGTCCCAGGACAACCTTAAAACTGGTCTATACCAGTTTGGATGCTGACATTGGGTACAGCAAATGAAATTGTCATTACATATGAAGTTTTTTGGATGTCCATTATTACAAACTTCCCTTTCACCTTTGGTCCCTCCACTTGCAGCGGCTCGGGGCGGAAACTCAGGGGTTGGTCCCCAACCTGAGAATATATGGTCCCTGGCTGTTGTACATGGATACCCCATCCGCTGAGTTGGCCAGTTGGAGGGCAGAGCGGGTCCATATAGAGCCTGATCACAGCTGTCACAAGGCACGGGAGTTGGTACTCTGAAAGGCCAATTTGGCTGCCTGTCCCATCCCACCCTTTCCTTTCCTGCTATATCCTAACCTTCTGGTAACCTGCGCAAAATTCTCGCTTATGGAAAACGTGCCTATAGCTATGCTGGGGTTTCCTAATCTAGCAGCAATGAATAGAGAATATGCGGAATACGTTTCCATCTAACCCTGGAGGGTGAGGTGGAGCAATTAACCTCTTAAAACCACTGTGTGTACCTAGCAAATTAGATTAAACTGATTGCGTTTATTTGGTCACATGTCCTAGCTCCTGTTCACGCTTTTTTAAGACTCGGCCAATGACTAATATATTTTTGGTACCGGTTTTCGACGATTTTTAAATATATAACCTGAGAGAAAAGTTGCCAATAATTATTAGACCTATTAATTTCCAGCTCCAAAATCAGGGGGTTAAACATACAGAAATATACTTGTTTTAAACCCATTTAATGTAAAAAAAGATATTCAATGATTTATTTATATAACAGTATCTTATAACATTCATACCTTAAATTTAAAAATGTTTACATCATTAATATATGTTGGTTTGAATTTAAATACACAAGCTACTGAAATCGCAGCAAGAGAGATTTAAAAGCAAAATCCAACATCTACATTAATGACAATTTTTCAGGAGGGCAATCTGTCTACATCGTAATTAGTTGAACAATGTAGACGGTTGGGATTACGGAGTTTTGGACATCTTGATTGTTTATGAAAATCAATATTAACCACAGAAAATGCAAACAAATATAACTGTAATCAGACTATTTTACTGACCGGTAGATTACAAAACTTTAATCCCATGTCATTAGGTGACAGTGAGGCTTATTTGGTACATTACATGTAATAAAGATAGTTTGCACGTATGATAGTTTAGTAAGTCTGCCATCAAGTAATTTGTTCACAATGTAAAGAAACTACTATAGGTCTACAACACGCTTGATTATCAATCACAGTCAGTCGTGTTACAGAGTTATACTGTCCCAATAATTCAAAAATTCCAAAACCTATTGTATTAATTTATCATCACTAGTCCAAACACTTAGCTTTTACATCGAAGTTTTCCAGTAAAAAATAAACTGATAATAAATCTAAATACAAGCATTGTTTTAAACACGACAAAACACTATTAATTTACATAACACTCACATTTTAAACTATTTCGAAATAAAAAAAATTGATGGAACAAAACAACCAAATCCATAGTTTTGGTTATGTTTACATTTGAGTAAATTATAAACAAATATGCAGTGTTTCCACTCTACGGGAAAAATATGCCACGCACTGATACAAAAAATCCCACTTTATCCCAGACTCTCCCTTATAGTATCCCTCGTCATATCCCACACTTTCCCACTGATTTGTTAAACATTGCAACACATTAATGTTAAATATTATATGATTATTGAATAATGTATTAGTACAATATTAATACCGTTAGATAGAGATTATTTAGATCTACTAATTACCTATAGGTATTTTACATTTTAGTACCTCAAAGGATTTTGAGCAATGCGACATAGGTTAAATGATACGGTGAATTAACTAAATTAAATAATTTATTTACGTGAGAGGTACTAATATTTTTAATGGTAGTACTAAAGAGTACGAAGTAGGTACTAAATAATGGCAGATAGTTTGCTTGTTAATTCCAACATGGCTCGGCCAGCGAAATTGACATGATTCAGTGTTCGTTATGTGACGTTTATAAAATCATAATAGGTGCGGACAGCGAGGTTAAAAATGGGAAACCCCGCTACTGCCAGTACGGCGAGAAAATCCACTAGAAGTGCTACTGCTAAGGTGCTCTGGTCGTAAGTTGTAAGCAAACTAGCAGACGTAATGCCGATTTCAAAAAAATCCCACTTTATCCCACAATCCCATTTTATCCCACAAGCAGTCAAAATATCCCATATAGGGGATAAAAATCCCTCAAGTAAAACACAGACAAATCCCAGCTGACATTTTAAAGACAACCATAGTCAATAGCTTACTACGAAAACCAATTCAACTACTGAATATCAAACATTAAAATTAGTTTTAATAATTATTAATAATCCAAAATAAAATACAAATGCTGTGTTAAAACATCCCTTTGGTATCCCAAATGACTCCTTCAAAATTTCATTAAGAAATGTTTTACAGTTATTTAGTATTTCGATAACACACCCACACACGCACACACGGCCACTGAAACTTCTTCATCAATACAGTGATTCACTTCGTTCATCAATTATTTTTTAAATATTGCTCACTATTTTTGTCTCGTCATAATATAATTATAATCTGAATGATTTTCATTCGATGTTATATACAGTTGTATACAAATGGAGATGAAACATTTCCAATAGATTATAAGATTCCCTCGATCTTGCCGTGAGAAACATTAGGAATACTTTCCTTCATCATTAGAATGATAAGGGGAAGGATTTTTGAAACAAATCCGCGCTTTTCTCAGCTAGCGTGGGAATCGCCGGGTACATTTCCTCAATTATGATAACTAAGTAGGCTAAGCCTTGATGCTCCATCCTTGTTTGATGACCTCGCGACAGCAATGTAAATTAAAACAAATGACACGGCAAATTAAATTAACAAATTTTTCTGTCGATTTTAACCTTTTTCGCTCGTAGGTTAAAAGTTAAAACTATTCATTTTTGCGTCTTACCAAGACAAATTTAAGAGCAAACGTTCATTAGTGTTTGACTAATGGCTGTTTCTACGTTTTAGAGTATGAATAAACTATTAAGAGATAAAAAACATGAAAATACAAATTGTATTAACATTTTTATCGAAGTGTACTTTTAGTAAACAAGTTTTTATCTGACAAGCAATTGGATGAAATTTGAAAACTATAAGTAATTCCCGAATTCCAGAGTCGTTTGAGAAAATCGAATAGATGAAGAACTGATATCTCTATAGAAACCACGCGGACCAAGTCGTCTTGTGGAAAACAAACAACAGAACGGGTTTCATTCCTACATCATCATTAATGTAGCAGCCAACAGTCAGATGGCAGATAGGTTGTCATGGTGGTAATGGTTGCCGACACCACTGTTGCCACTACCACAGACGATGTCCTCCAGGCGGGCCTGTGATAAGTTATCACATCACCGTGACCTTCCAACACTCCGCGGTTGGGCGCGATATCGCAGAAACGCCCATTTTCATTTGTTTCGTGTTGCCTCATCAATATTTTTATTGACACCCAAACATTTTGCTTCACTCATGATGTGATTTAAAGCATATATGGGGACCACCTCTTTTGACACGATTCATCACTGAGCAAGAAAATAAAAAGAGCGTTTGCTCTTGAAAAAAATTTAAGTTTTTTACAGTTTTTTTAAGTTGACTACAAAAACTACAAAAATTACTATTACAAAACAAACTACCGATTTGCTTTGATACATTCATTGTTTGTGTTCCGAAGCTTGTGATATAAAAACAACTGAGATAAATTTAGAAATGTGTGTTGCGTGTATCAACGATAAAAAAATTAGAATTTCCAAAACTATTGTTGTTAGTTGTTAATGCTGGATTAGGAAACCCCAGTATATCTGCTAGGCACGTCTTCCACAAGCGGGAATTTTGCGAAGGTTACCGAAAGGAAAGGATATAGCAGGAAAGGTGGGATGGGACGGCTGCCAAATTGACGTTTCAGAGGGCCAACTCCCGTGCTCCTGTGGCAGCTGTGATCAGAGTTAAAGAGGCGGACCTCTGCCCTCCAACTGGCCAACTCAACTGACAGGGTATCCATGTACAACAGCCAGGGACCACACTCTAAGAGTTTCCGCCCCCAACTGCTGCAAATGGAGGAACCAAAGGTGAAAGGGAAGCTCGTCATAATGGACAACCAAAAGACTTACCATATGTAATGACAAATTTAATTTGCTGTACCCAATGTCAGTCTCAAAACTGGTATAGACCAGTTTTAAGGTTGTACTGGGACTAAAACTCAAAAACTTCCAAAACTATATAACATTACAATTAATAAACATTGCAAATATTATACAAAATAAGAAACAATAATACAATCTCGGAAATGTCTTGAATACAACAAATCTTAATTTGAATCAGGTTATTTATAACATTAATTATTTCAGAATTTTATATTAAAATATGTCTAGATTATAACTGAATTTCTTTAACTGTACCGGTTTTTACATGAGAAATCGTTTGGTATTGAGAATTTAAAAATTGTCCTCCGATAAAGCAAACCTATTCGGGATCGAAAAAAGAAATGTTAAAACAAGTTTCCTAATAATTGATAAGGCGTATTTCCCAACACCTAGTAAAAGTACAAATCCCACTGTGAGTTAACACAGAAGAACAAACAAGAGCGGGCGGTAAGAACACAAACCCTACGGCGGGGTTTTGAGAAATCCCCATACTATTATTACTTTCTAATGGGAGGTAAAACCACGTTCCCAACTGGATCGAGTCGGGCAACGTGCTCATTGCCTCAAGATTGTGATGATCAATAAACAGAACTTGGTCCGACCTCTGTTTCACTTCGCGGTAAACAATATCCCACAATGTTCAATAGTATGTTTAGTTTATCAATCACATGTTTCAAATCAATATTTCTGTTCACCAATGTCATTAAGAGAAAGTCCTAACCTCCGCCTGCGCTGGGAGCTACAATAGGGTTGTAAAAGTCCTAACGATACCATCGCCTTTGTCACTGGGGCCTGGTGGACAGGGCGGTGGCATTGGGATGGTCAGCTGTTCTTAAAACTCAGTATAGGACAGAGAGACATCCTCTCTTGTAATTTAAATCATAGTTTTCTCTTAGCTCATTCATAGTTTAATATAGTTCAATCACATTATAAATACAGTCCACTTTATAGTTGTTCACATTACATAATTAAATATCAGTTTTTACTCAAATGTATTATTTTATTTTCTAATTCCACGCGTCGCAACACACTTGATTCTTAAAAAAATCCCACTTTATCCCTTATTCCGTCATTTAATATTCCCCAAAATATCCCTAATTTACCCTCGAGTTTCTAAATATATGTATGTATATGTATATTAAGCAAGTATATTTTAATATGCTATGATCAAGTATATTTGTTGAATCTCCTTCATCCTTTGATGTTAAATAACTATACTGTTTTGCATATTTAGGATATTTCTTGTTTTTGTAACATCTTACGTTCCACTGTTACAACAATATTGAAAACATAATAACAAATACCCCCGTCGCAGCAAACCTGCATACTCAACGAATTTCCAATGTAAATATAAATGTCTTAATACTACATAAAGCCACTTACCAAGTTTCATAAAAATATATTCACAAATAAGCGATATAGGTATACAATTTTAATTTTTCTCCATAAGAATAACATTGGGTCTGAGTACGTAGGTTTGCTGCAACAAGGAACACAAAAAATGGGTTTTTATGCTAATGTCAATATAACTCAACTAGGTGAAGTCGTATACCAGTTTTATTCATTTATGTTCATAATTAAGGGAGTCGGAGCATTTAATTATTATCCATAAGAATAACATGGGGGCTGAGTACGCAGGTTTGCTGCTACGGGAGAATTATGCAAAAACAATTTTTTGGAGCAAATATCAATAGACCTCAACGAGATGAAACTGTGTTTAGCACTTTCAATATCTCGGTAACCAATTGACGTAGAGGAATGATCGAAATACCAAATTGTGTGTTTTTTTAAGCTGAATCGAATGGTCAAAACTAAAATTTGACTTTTTCAAAAATTATATGTAAAAAATTCAAAAAACTCATTTTTGGGGTACAAAACCCCCCCAAAATACCTCTTCCGATAGGTCGATCTGTCTGGTTTTCGAACTTAAAGTCATAAATGCAGCTTTACATATTTATTCCAAATTTCGTCAAAATCGGATCATTTTTACGAGAGTTATCGTGCTCACGGACACACACACATATATATATACACAGTATCGAACGAATGGTGTTTTTGGGGTCTGGGGACCTCAAAACGAAAAGTTATCATGACCCCGGGCCTAGGTCTTACCATGCCGACTACGGTAATAGCTTCTTCCCTATAGGGGAAATTCGCTAAAAACAAACAGATAATTTTTAAACCCCTGATTTCTTATTTATAGTCCAATAGTTAATTAAAACTTTTAAACCCATCATACCTCTTCTGTGTAATTATTGTAGTTAACTTTCACTTCAAACCCTTTCACTACTTTTACATTGCCAAACCTATATTGTTGTAGTGGCAAAACAAAATATTGGTATTGTTATGACAGACAACTTATCATATATGTACATTGGAAGAACTATTATAGTTCTTCCAATGTACATATATGATAAGTTGTCTGTTCACACGATTATTGGTAAAATGTCTAAAGAATGTTAACCAAGAACAAAAATTGTACAAAGTTTGAGGGTACGTAAAACTCAGGTCTAAAATATTACACATTATCCACAATCCAATTTCATCCCACGAGGGGTTAAAAAATCCCTGAAATGGGATGGAAATCCCTCACCTGCCGCAGGCCCGATAGATAATACCAGACGGGGATACCTCCTGCGTCAGCGGACTTATCAGACACAGATATCCTCCGTCCAAGGACATTGCAACTGTGGGTATTCCAATGCAATTTGTTGTTGTCCTAACCATTTGTAACGATTCATTTTGATACTACCACAATACAACATTAAATGTCTAGGATGTGTCCCATGTTGTCGTAGCTTTTGACCATGCCCACTGGCTACTACTAGTAGTTGTAGCACTAAATATAACAAGGGGAAATGATCTCTATTTTGATGCCTAATTATTAGCGTCATACAAAATTTTAGCTCAATCGAACCAGTAATTTATTGCTTTCTTGGGCAGAAACAAACGCAGGTAATAGTTTTCCATTGATTCTTTAAGGTATTTCTGCTTAAAATAATAAAACAGATTCCTCTTTCTAGAATATCTTCTGCACCAACGTCAAGAGATATAGATATCCTATAAAATAAAATCTTCCTTTATTTTACTAACATATTACTAGCTGTTACCCGCGGCTTTGTTGGCAACAAATTAAAACACATTAAAAATATTAATCTGACCAGCATTATCAAATCTTTGTTTAGTTTTACCACATTACTTCCTTGTCCTTAATTGACAAACTACAGATGATAATTTTATAAATGATATCCTCCCATAATATTTGCATTGGAATTTACAAGACCCGTGGTGGAGCCTTAAGGCTGGATGTGGACATTATCAGGTCTATATGTTAATGTGATATGTAAGCTATGTTCATGCAAATTTCAACTTAATCGGTCCAGTAGTTTATTTGTGATGAAACTAGAAATCCATATATCCAAACATTCACCTAAACTTTCACATTTATAGTTTTAGTAGAATTAGCCGTCTTCATACCATATTTTAGCTCAATCGGTCCAGTATTTTATTGTATTCTTGGGAAAAAACAAAATATACTCAAGTATAAATTATTTTATAGATTCTCGGATATATCCGAGATAAATAATAAACCCGACTCCTTATCCGACTCTGAAATGCGCGCTTTCGGTATTAAATTATTCCGAGTCTGATATAATGAATGAAACCGACATTTATCAAGCTCGCTTCCACAGGAGGAAATTGAAATTAGCAGGAGGGTGGAGGCAGGAGTCGCGGATCACTGGTTTATCAGAGCGCGCCAGTTTGTCTCATAAATATTTCAACTGGCGGCGGCGGCGGCACTTGGGCTTGTTAAATCACCATCTCGTGTATGGATATGTTACCCATATGTTATATGATATTCCTCCCGCGATATGTTCTGCGGCTAGACCCGATTAAGGTCGATCATCCTTACATATTAACAGGAAAGTAAAAAATATCATTTTTAAATAAAGTTTTGGTTACACTGACTTACTTTATATTGTTCTACAGTGCATGTAGCATGTTATGCGATCAGTTTTCATTATAACCGGGTGTTTGAAAAATAACTCCCTATTTTCGAGAACAATAAATGTAATTGTGAAATATACAAAATCTTACATTTATGAATACATAGTGTGAAAGAGATTATCTTCAAGTTTTGGGTTTGCCCTCGTAAACTTTGATAAGCTCACCATTAGTTGCTCTACAAAAATCAACACGATTTTCCACTTCTCGCCAGGTATTCACCAACATTGCAGGTGTGACTGACGCAACTGCTCCGTCCTGGCCACCTCGAAGCCCAGATTTAACTCCACTGAACTTTTTCTTTTAGGGACATGTAAAGAAAGAGGTAGGGTCTATATGCTGAAAATATCCATAATATTGACCTATGCATAAATAAGTACAAAGGATCATCAGAGCAGTTCGTCAGTTACACCTGCAATGTTGGCGAATATATGGTGAGAAGTGGAAAATAGTCTTAATCTGTGTAGAGCAACTAATGGTGCGCACGCCGATGTTTACCAGGACAAAACAAAAACTTGAAGATATTCTCTTTCAAGCTATGTATTCACAAATGTAAGATTTTGTATGTTTTACCATTAACATTTTTCTCGAAAATAGGGAGTTATTTTTCAAACTCTCGGTATTGTGAAGTATTGTGAAAAGACATCTTACTGAAGAATTTTACATTAGTATGAACAATCGGATGGAAAAAGAAAATCGTGTGGTGATCTATTTGTAATAAAAGATAATGTTACTGAAATTGAAATTTACAAAGAAATAATGCAAGTAAAGGAGTAGTACAAATACGTAAAAACTGTACCAGTTGAACGGGAAATACCCTGGCTCTATAGGGTCTCCTAGTCGATAGTTTAATAATAACAGAATATTTATTTATACATAATTTCTTTATTAGCATGATACGTGTTGTTACAACTACAGATTCCCTGATTGGGCCTGATGATGACCGGTGTAACTGGTTGAAATCGATCGCCTTGTACCATCTTTTGTGTATATTTTACCGTCTCGTATTTAAGTACAGTATAAGTGTAAATATACTTATAGCGTTGTAAGACGTATTTTATTTATTTATTTATTAAGAGAGTAGACACTTTACACTCGAGTTACAGCACAGTTCTTACTTCAAATGTAGTTTTGGATACCACACAACAGCAAACATTCACTGTAATGACAACCAAGCCTTTTTGGGTCAGTTAGCTTGGCCCAAATCAACAATCAAACAGTTGTATATTAATTCAGCGAGCGAAAAAGACTTTTTCGCTCGCTAACAGCGAGACCAAAAACAGCTGTTTTACGATGTGTTTTTGATCGTAAATAAGCACTTCATGCGTGGTTGTAAGAAAAATAAATTATGAACACGTAAAGTTTTTACATTGACCTTAACACTATAATATTTTATGCATAAATTAAAAGCCAAGTTACATTCTTCCATTAGCATAAGGTCTACTTATTGTATTTTCAGTTACAAGGTAAAATAATGAGATGGGCTGGGAGCGCGCCCTGAAGAGCGAGTATAACAACGTGATTTATTCACCGCAATAGCAAGTCTGTGTTGTTCAAAACTAGTTTCAAGTTATTGACATTGTAAGGAAAATTTAAATCATGGGTAGTTTACAATAAATACAATAAGTCTACAATAAATTATCTTTAAAAGTTATAGGCGATATTCATGCTGTGCAATTTCAGTATTATTTCTACAATAATCACGTTCTTAAAAAAATAGACCAAACGTGTTTTTTTTCTGAGATGAAATGTTTGTCAATACGACGAATTGAAATTGAGAAGAATGCAATTTCGAATATGACATGGAATAAACTGACAAAGACAAACGAAAAATGATTTGCTGCAGCGAGTGAAGTCTGCGAAGTATCTTGCATGTTTTCTTTTAATAAAAAACAGGAGAAGAAGCTCTCTGTGAAGCTCCAAGTCAATACTAATATTATTTTTTAACAACAGCAAAGCTCCTTTCTTTTACAACAAAAGGCAATGCGTGTATTAAATCGAACAGAGTTGCTTGCTTTGTTTATTAGTTTTATTTTTGTAACGTCGGTTCCTCTAAAAACTATGTTATAACTGTGGTATTAACGGATGTTTGAGTTGCAACTCTTGTTAAATTGCAGTTGTAATCTTTGAAACTCATGACACCGATAGATTTGTTTGGACTACCTTTCGCTTCTAGTGTTTAAAACTAGAAGTGATAGTTGAAGTAAAAACATATTTAAATCATAAATAAATCACAGATCTTTTAGAAAAAATAAGTTGTTCCGAGCCCTTTTAAGACAAGTGGGGAAACAATTGAAAACGTTTATGCGTGATTACAGATTAGTGTTTTTAGTAAACCTTAATGATATATATATATATATATATATATATATATATATATATATCGTCGTTTGAGAAGTATCGGAGGAGCTCCTTAAACAGGATAAAATAAACTACGTCTGACAACACTACAAAATATATTTACACTTATACTGTACTTACAGACGGTAAATATACAAAACAAGATGGGACAATGCGATCTATTTGAGGTCCATAACAAAAATCGTAGTACCGAATCAAATTAAATATTAGAACCAGTTTAATGCATCGTCATCACATCTCATAGCACGACACACACTTAAACCTTTCCGTCGAGTGCGATGAAGTCATTTTATACTTATACATTTGATTTAAATACAACTTAAAATAAAAAATAAAGTATATTTAATTGCAAACTAGTATTTTAAAGATGTTATGTGTTTGAACAGTGAACAGTAAATATACCGAAGTCGGCATACTAGACTCAATGTCTAGCTTGTTTTAGTCAGCTGTTTAGTGAAATGTTTGAAAATGTTGCACGAGTTTTGGTATTATCAAAAGTGATATTATTATATGGTACCTGGGGGCCGAGCTTTGCTCGAGGAAGGCTCAGTTTGCTTAGATGACTTGGAGTAATATTTCACCACTTCCCCCAACTGATTGTTACATTTTTATAGATAATTTGCCTCTTTTCTGCATTTTTAAGGTCACTCCAGTTGTTATTTATAGCTCAATGTCCCTTTGAAATAATTCATATATTACCACTCGATATATCAATCTTCGCTCAACAGGTGTAGTCACTGCTCTCAGGAAACCACATGTTAACATTAGTACCTGGGGGGCCGAGCTTTGCTCGGGGGAAGACCAGTCAGTTTGTTTAGATGACTCGGAGTAATATTTCACCACTTCCTCCTACTGATAATCAGATTTGTATAACTCATTTGCCTTTTTATACATTTTTAAGGTCACTCCAGTTGTTATTTATAGATCAATGCCCCTTTGATTTATTTTCCTACTTTATTTGAAGGAAATCGATGGAGTCGTTTTTGAGATCAGAGTTACAAGCACGCAAGCAAGCAAACCTTACTCATATTAGAGTATAAGATAGGAAATATATTTATATAGGTTCTCCAAAGAACGATTGACATAATTGTAACCAGCGTGTGATATTATTGAAGACCAGATCCTCTTTATCTCAGTAAAAAGTACAGACTGTATACGGAGATGATTTGATGGCCATCAATTAAACATGAGCGCGAGGGGAACCTCCACCACACTCCTTCCTCGCTTGACGAACGTTATACACTGTGTTTATATAGTTAATTGCCTTGCTTATGCCACTGGACAAAGTAATTTGATGTGCAAGTACTTGTTTTTAATAGCAATATTCTATCACAGCTGATCGTTGTCCACATTTCATTGACAGTTTCTTGGTTGGCTGTGAGAGTAAACAGTGGAGGGCGTAACTTTGCCCGCTGACCATCACGCCATCTCCGTACGGCTCACGTGTATGACTTATGTACTAATGAACTATGTAATGGTTATCCTTGAAATGATTACTCTTAGAATATTGATTTCATCGCGAATCTCCTTCCCGTATCGGAGTGACTCACTGGGACGTGACTTCTTATCACTCACACCGCCGCTTATCAGTTGGGACTGAGACCATAAGTCGCTCAACTCTGGTAAATTGATTATGTTTTACAATCAATTATTCACTACTGTCACAGTAACAAGAGTATCACTGTATTATCAACGAATCATGTCAGTCGCTTGGAAGGAATTGTATACACGCAAGAATTGTATACACGCAAGAATTGTATACACGCAAGAATTGTATACACGCAAGAATTGTATACACGCAAGAATTGTATTCACGCAAGACTTGTATACACGCAAGAATTGTATGCACGCAAGAATTGTATACACGCAAGAATTGTATACACGCAAGAATTGTATACACGCAAGAATTGTATACACGCAAGAATTGTATACACGTAAGAATTGTATACACCCATTCTAGGACAAATAGTTTATTGTTATCGATTGTTCTACCTGTAAAATCACACATAGATCATAACCTCAAAGAGGCATACGGGGATAACAACTGTTTTGAGGAATCCTGTATTATATTTTTCGGCGGTCTTAATTGTTTTTTATACCGCCTCAAAACATACTTAAAAGTTTCTAAGAACAGGTCAATACCAGGGCTTGGACCGTTCACTAAAAAACCGTTTAAAATGCCACTGGCGTAGATACAAAAAAAGTTAAATTTCTAATAAAGATGCAGCATTTAGCGAGATATCGTGTTGAGATGTACTTTAATATATATTGTACTCTGAGATAAAAAATGTTGAATGTCTTATCGTCGACGAACAGTGAAAACAAAGAATTAAATAGACCGAGAAATCGGAACATCCCTTGACCCAAACCTTTGCTCTGTGACGATAAAAGCTCACGACTACAGGACGCCGCTTCACTGTTCAGCTTTCTAATGGCGCTGTCCAACAAGTTTAATTCTTTAAAAGGGTTATTAAAAGTCTATAACGCGATCCAAAGTTGAATTTTCTTAAGATTTTCATAATGATCTTCCTTCATCTACGTTATTGCGAGGAAACTCAGTGTCCCCTTTCATACAACATTGAGGGAATAACATTTTTATTTTCATACGAGCTATAATAATATACTAAAAACTAAGCGAGGTAATGACACTTAGCGAGGTAATGCTTAGCGAGGTAATGACACTTTACAGACTTTTAAGTTGAATTTTTCCACTTATGCATGTTATAATGTTACATAAAATATATTATTGTAATTACCTATGCGAACAAAAAAGGTGACTTTGAATAATACTGTGCAGTATAAATTAATCTCAGAACTCCGTTCTAATGTTGTTCATGCAATAATTAATTTTCTTGTCGGGGAAACTCATTGCAATTAAATAAATACTTGAATGTGGTAATACTTAGGATAAAAAGCCTTATAGATATGAAAAGTGTAATGTGTATGTTTTAACGATACTACCCAATCGTAAATAAAATATATGGCTAGGTAAATGTTCTTGGTTGTTTATGTTTCATCAATCGTTTTACGTATTGTATCGTGATTCTACACAATTCTTAGTGAATGTCAAGTACCCCCAAGGGCAACTTTTCAGTAATAAAATCATATTAGTATTTATTCAATTTAGACCAAATTGTGATCAACTGTTTATTGAAAATGTATTCAAATATTTAAATACAAAATGTAAACACACAGTACTTGATACTAAAAATGCAACTGGCTAAAGTTGTAGACTAATTAGGAACTACATAATTAAAAGTACATAATTACAAATTGAAATATCTGATTATTTATTTCAAATAATATCAGTGACTGTAATTTTTTCCCTAAAATTATTTTTATCAAATTGTATTTAAAAAAGATAAAGGTTTTTTTCAATTAGCAAACTGGATTGGTGAAATATTATTAGTCCAACTGATGAATTATATTTTTAAGACTCACCGATCCGTTTTGTAATCCGTAATGAACACCGAAAAAAAAACACTAGCGCCCGTGTGATGTAGGCAGTGACGTAGCAACGTGGTTGACAGAGCCGCGATCGAGGCGGCACTGAACACTGAACACTGAATGCACAGCTGATCGCCTGGTGCGAACGGCGCGGCGCGAACTGACTGACTGACTGACTGACTGATCTGTCGTGCCGCTAGTCCGCGCTGCTAGCTGCTAGCTACACTGATGACTGAAAGTGGACTGAAATGAGGCAGCAGGCGGCTGTGTGTCTGTGTGTCTGTGAACGCCGCAGTGGAAGGGAGGGGCGAACACAACATGTCTGCATAGTTTATGTCCTTTGGGAAAATGCATTGTGGCATTGTGGCACGCATTTTAATATTTACCAACCGCCAAGGCTAATGTGTTAAAATTATCATGACAGAGGGTTTCGTGACACATTGAAGACAATTACTTTTTTTGTTTCACCACGCTATTTTTTTAAGACCAGGCGAATTGAGCCAGATAAGTATTACCAGCTGAATACCATCCCGAACCCGTGCATCGCTCAGCTGATTGAAATTCCTGCTGCAATTACATCTGTTTAAAAAATTATCTGATCCATTAAATCTAAAACATTGTACCTTTGTTTTGTAACTGGGGCGGAGCCCTAAGGGATCGCCAAGATGGGAATAGACCAGTATGTAGACCAGTTAAATTATCTACCTACATGCAAATTTTCAGCGCGATTGGTTCAGCAGTTTTTACGTTAAAAGTTAAAACGGAACACAGAAGTCAGACAGAAAGTCTCTTTTCTTTTATAAATGTATATAGGATAGGATGAATATGCAGAATTTCATCCACGCACGGTATAATATTATAGCAATCTCGGACATACTGTAAAATGCTATACAGTGTAGCAAAGTTAAAATCACAATAACGTATATAAAATATATATAGGTATCCAACATACAAATTTAAATTTTAAAATGATCTAGATTGGCTTTATATAATGGAGGGTAATATTTTAAATGTAGTAAACTTGTAATTAACAGTAGACCGTCAGTTAATCGGGCATTTAAGTGTTTGGACGCTGCTATAATCCAGCAAACGCCGAAGTGACGCGATCAATAAATCAATCATAACGGCTGTTTTCAATAATCAGCCCAACAAAGGTGCGCCGTTGACGCAGCCGCGAGCGCCGTTGATCACAGCAGCCCTCTCGCAGGTCGGAAGTTACAATCGTCATTCTCTAAAGGTCATAAAGTTCATTCCACATTAATCTGTCATAATTTTCAATCCTCAAATTGTAAAAATACCCCGTTGCAGCAAACCTGCATACTCAGCGAATTTCCAATGAATATATAACATAACACATTAAAACACTTAACAGGATTCATATGAAATGTATTCACAAGAAAGCTATATTTAAAATATTAATTATTATATATAAGAATACCATTAGGGATCAGTACGCAGGTTTGCTGCAACAAGGAACACAAAATAATGGGGTTTTATGCAAATATCAATAGAACTCATCTTAGTGTTCTACACTAAGAAACAACTAAGAAACACTTAGTGTAGAACACATCGTAGTAGTAGTAGTAGTTGAACACATAGTGTTCTACACTATGAAACACACACCAAGTTTCATTCATGTGCATTCATAAATAAGCGATATATAACATATTAATTATTTTCCATAAGAATAACATGGGGACCAAGTACCGAGGTTTGCTGTTACAGGAACCATAGGCGAAACATTTTTGTTTGTGCAAACAACAATAAACCACAACCAGATGAAACCAAATACCAAATTTCGTATAAAATAATTTCGTTCATAAATAAGCGAGATGTACAACTTTTCTTTTTCTCCATAATAATAACATTACACAACGTACTGTGTTTAGCACTTTCAATATCTCAGTAACCAATTGACGTAGAGCAATGATAAAAATACTAAATTGTTTGTTTTTATGCTGAATTCAATGGTAAAAATTAAAATTTGATTTAAATAAAAATTATATATGGAAACCCTAAATAAAAACATTTTGGGGTACAACCCCTCCCCCAAACTCCCCTTCGGATGGTGCGATTCGTCTGTTTTCGAACTCGTTCAAATAAATGGTACTTTACACATCTGTACTAAATTTCATTACGATCGGACCTTTTTTACGAGAGTTATCGTGCTTACGGACACACACACACACACACACACACACACACACACACACACACACACACACACACACACACACACACACATATGTATATATACGTATATAACAATTTGAACGATGGTGTTTTTGGCATCTGGGGACCTCAAAATGAAAAGTTATCACGGTCTTGGGCTTAAGTCTTACCATGCCACCTACGTTTAATAGCTTCTTCCCTATAGGAGAAATTCGCTAAAACTGATTGTTTCGTGCAATTATTGGTGTCTGTGTTGTTATCCCGTTATTTTAATATGAAACAATTCAGCCACATAATTTAATTAGACTAACAATTGTGATTTGCGTGATTTCACCCCCACCTATAGTCCGAGAATCGAAAGAAAGTGACTGGCGGAGCGGCTGTTCGCGGCGACCGAAAATTCTTTCATAATCTCGTGGAAACGTAAAACCATAGATTAAGCTTACTCCTTAGGAGTATGCTTAATCTATGGTAAAACGCAGGGTTAGAAATTTCCAATAGAAGTTATTTAAATAGTCAGTTAAAGACGTTTATAGCACATCTTTAATATATTATGTATCTTATTCCGATGAGCTTATATTGAGAATTATATATTTTTTTAACACGAATTAAGACATTTTGTATTGCAATCTATGTTTTTAAAATATAACTCTCGATATAAACTCATCGGAATAAGATAACAAATATTTGAATAATGTGCTATAAACGTCTTTAACTGATTATTTAAATAACGTTTATTGGGAATTTCTAACCCTGTGTTTTATGTTTCCATGAGGTTATGAGTAGAATGTTCGGTCGCCGTGCGGTTACTCCTCCAGACTTACTTTCGATGATCAGACTGTAAAAGCCTTTGCCTTCCGATCGAATAAATCTAGACATTTCAAATAGTGGGAAAATAAAACAGAAAGATAACATTTTCCAATTACGTCACGTGATATTTTCTACGATTCTTCTCATTCAACCAGTTAAAGATTAATGCTTGTAGGCTAACCTAAAGCAGGTTCTATGACCTGAGATAAGCTCCGTGCGTTTGATTGACCAAAGCCTCTCGTGGACCGCCTCAGGCATCGACGGCCATCAAAGACACTGGTCGATGGCCAACTCAATTACAGTGGTCGCAGTGTGATAGTTCTCGAGGACCGCCTCGGGCATCGACGGCCATCAAAGACACTGGTCGATGGCCAACTCAATTACAGTGGTTGCAGTGTGATAGTTCTCGAGGACCGCCTCGGGCATTGACGGCCATCAAAGACACTGGTCGATGGCCAACTCAATTACAGTGGTCGCAGTGTGATAGTTCTCGAGGACCGCCTCGGGCATCGACGGCCATCAAAGACACTGGTCGATGGCCAACTCAATTACAGTGGTCGCAGTGTGATAGTTCTCGAGGACCGCCTCGGGCATCGACGGCCATCAAAGACACTGGTCGATGGCCAACTCAATTACAGTGGTCGCAGTGTGATAGTTCTCGAGGACCGCCTCGGGCATCGACGGCCATCAAAGACACTGGTCGATGGCCAACTCAATTACAGTGGTCGCAGTGTGATAGTTCTCGAGGACCGCCTCGGGCATCGACGGCCATCAAAGACACTGGTCGATGGCCAACTCAATTACAGTGGTCGCAGTGTGATAGTTCTCGAGGACCGCCTCGGGCATCGACGGCCATCAAAGACACTGGTCGATGGCCAACTCAATTACAGTGGTCACAGTGTGATAGTTCTCGAGGACCGCCTCGGGCATCGACGGCCATCAAAGACACTAGTCGATGGCCAACTCAATTACAGTGGTCGCGGTGTGATAGTTCTCGAGGACCGCCTCGGGCATCGACGGCCATCAAAGACACTGGTCGATGGCCAACTCAATTACAGTGGTCGCAGTGTGATAGTTCTCGAGGACCGCCTCGGGCATCGACGGCCATCAAAGACACTGGTCGATGGCCAACTCAATTACAGTGGTCGCAGTGTGATAGTTCTCGAGGACCGCCTCGGGCATCGACGGCCATCAAAGACACTGGTCGATGGCCAACTCAATTACAGTGGTCGCGGTGTGATAGTTCTCGAGGACCGCCTCGGGCATCGACGGCCATCAAAGACACTGGTCGATGGCCAACTCAATTACAGTGGTCGCAGTGTGATAGTTCTCGAGGACCACCTCGGGCATCGACGGCCATCAAAGACACTGTTCGATAGCCAACTCAATTACAGTGGTCGCAGTGTGATAGTTCTCGAGGACCGCCTCGGGCATCGACGGCCATCAAAGACACTAGTCGATGGCCAACTCAATTACAGTGGTCGCGGTGTGATAGTTCTCGAGGACCGCCTCGGGCATCGACGGCCATCAAAGACACTGGTCGATGGCCAACTCAATTACAGTGGTCGCAGTGTGATAGTTCTCGAGGACCACCTCGGGCATCGACGGCCATCAAAGACACTGGTCGATGGCCAACTCAATTACAGTGGTCGCAGTGTGATAGTTCTCGAGGACCGCCTCGGGCATCGACGGCCATCAAAGACACTGGTCGATGGCCAACTCAATTACAGTGGTCGCAGTGTGATAGTTCTTGAGGACCGCCTCGGGCATCGACGGCCATCAAAGACACTGGTCGATGGCCAACTCAATTACAGTGGTCGCGGTGTGATAGTTTGTGGAAACAGCTCTCGGCTCTCAATACAGAGTTTTGATATCTGCTTATATCTGACACGAACAGCATGTAATTATGTTCCATATTTATAAAATCAATATGCACCAGAGTAAAATTTTATTGAGTTAATTTAGTTTACTCTAAGATTAGCTTTCGAGTCTTACTTCCTCTTGTTCATTATGGAAGCGGCATTCATAAACACATACCAACGTCTAATTAAAAAAATCCTATACATTTATAAAAGAAAGTGGTGTCGGTCTGTCTGCTGATTTGTATTTTCTGTTTTAAAGTAAAAACTACTGAAAAATCGAGCTGAAAATGTGCATGTAGGTAGATAACATTTGCTTGTGTCTGGGCTACTTATAGGCACATTCCCATCTTGGCAATTCCTTAGGGTTCCGCCCCAGCGTCTCTTAAAGTTGCAAAGTATACTTATAGGCAATAGGTTTAATGGATCAGAAAATTACTCAAACAGATGTAGGGTCAGCAGGAATTTGAATCTGCTGTGTGAAGCACGGGTATCAGCTAGTGAAATATAAGTGTAGGAAAGAATTTACCATATTTTATTGTGAGTAACAAAATCTCGAACAATATACGAAATAAAAACACAATCAATAAAAGAGTTATTTTTGGCAAATGCTTTACCTTGCTTACCAAATCGGATTTCAAACTGTAAATTAAATTCACTAAATTAATGCTGGAATCCACGACAGACGAGGCGGTCCGGGGACCAAAGACCAGAGCCGGGGACATTATCAGGCGAGAGCCGGGGACCAACACAAACACCAACCACGATATGTAGGTTGAGATCTGTCAGGACCGGGCTCAAGGCCGAGGGAAAGTCGCCCAACTGAGCTCATGAGCTTGAGCTGCGTCTCCCGCCATCGGCAGCGTGGGCCAGTCGCCAGTCGTGGTAACTGTCGTGTTCTGGTGTTCTACTGCAATGGTCTATTGTGTGTCTGGTGATATTAGACCTGAAGTGCAAAATCGCACATTTAATGGAATTGGTGTTGTAGGTGTATTGGACAGGTTGAGCCGACGGGCGACGGGCAGTTGGTTGTTAAGGCCAGGTCTCTAGACCTGAGTGTAAGGCTCCGGTCTGCTCTACGGGAAAAAATCTGTGCTGCTGCGTGAAAATACATTGTTAAGATAGGGAAAAGGAGCGTTGCGGAGGTCCGTTGGATCCCTGTTAGCGGTTATGATAATTATGTTATCAACGCACTGTACACGGGATTTGACAGAAGAAAGTTAATTTTATTCATAATCTTTTTACAATTTCAAAATAATGTTCCTGTCTAAGTTGTAGTTTGAAAAAGCTAATTTTTGTACTTTTAAAAGGGCTTGTAAATGTAACTCAGTTAAAAAATTAAAAAAAGTAAAAAGGTACTTTTGTAGATAGTATTTTTCTGGGTAATAATCTACTTTTACTTTAATCAAAGGGTTTACGTAGCAGCTGTAAAGAGGAATCCTGCAAACCCTTCCTAGCGTTGCGCGGAGGGGCAGACCGGAGCCTTAAGAACTGTCCTATTTAACTGTAGTGAATATTTTCACTTTGGGCCCCCAGCTGACTGCACGTGTTTGTTAGGCTCCAAGTGAGGACAACCCTACTGTAGACAACGTCCCATGATGTAATGTGTGGGTTACTCGTATATCTGGGGAGAGTTTGTTAGGCTCCAAGTGAGGACAACCCTACTGTAGACAACGTCCCATGATGTATTGTGTGGGTTACTCGCATATCTGGGGAGAGTTTGTTAGGCTCCAAGTGAGGACAACCCTACTGTAGACAATGTCCCATGATGTAATGTGTGGGTTACTCGCATATCTGGGGGAGTGTTTGTTAGGCTCCAAGTGAGGACAACCCTACTGTAGACAATGTCCCATGATGTAATGTGCGGGTTACTCGTATATCTGGGGAGAGTTTGTTAGGCTCCAAGTGAGGACAACTCTACTGTAGACAACGTCCCATGATGTAATGTGTGGGTTACTAGCATATCTGGGGGAGTGTTTGTTAGGCTCCAAGTGAGGACAACCCTACTGTAGACAATGTCCCATGATGTATTGTGTGGGTTACTCGCATATCTGGGGGAGTGTTTGTTAGGCTCCAAGTGAGGACAACCCTACTGTAGACAATGTCCCATGATGTAATGTGCGGGTTACTCGCATATCTGGGGGACAACTTTTCCTTTAATCACGGATGTTTATATGCAAAGCTGTTTACTTCTCGTTTCTTGGAAGTTATTATCTAAGTTTGGTGGCTGTGAGATGAAATTAACAAGGAAAACTCTGCTTACTTTCAAACTCAGGAGTTAAAAACATTAAATACTAGGTATTAAATAATTGTTTAATTTATAACCGTTGATTCTGAATGCTTTGCCTTTACATCAGAGAAAGAAACTATAAACAAAGGCTTACACAATCCAATATTAAAAGGCCACAGACACTTTTATACAATGGGGAACTGTTCATGTTGAACGTGTTCTTGTCCTTCAAAATAAAGTAGTTATCTTGGTAACATGCTACCATAAATTATAGACCACCGTAGGCAGTTGCTTATAAAGTTAAATTGTTTTACTGTAACAATTAATCTTTAGTCAACAATGTGTTTCTGTGAACACAAACGGCAAGACATAAATAAATACAACAGTAGCCACAATAATAAGATAGATATACCATATTATAGATTATCTAAATCACTGAACAGTTATGAAGTGATGAGTTTAAGAATATAATAAGTTACCATTAGACTTACTAACTTGCTGTTAAATCTGTGTAAATGCAAATTTTACACTTGGCTGTATAGTTAATAATCCTATTTACTCTGTTTCTGAGTCTGTCCACAGTGCAATTGTAATGTAATTTAATGACGTAATGATAACATTCCAACTAATTTACTCACTTGTACACTCAGTCCAAGTATGATAACAAAAACTGGTTGTAATAGGAAAAACTGGATGTAGCAGTTTTTTATTATAGTACTGACATTGTATTTTTACATTTATATGTATGTATCACATTTATATTTATATTTATATTACATTTTATATCACATTTGTATGTATACATCACATGAAAAAGTAATAATAATTAGGAACATTACTAGGTTAGCAAAATTAAACCCTTCATTGGATGTAAATTCATAAAACGCATTCGTCAACTTATTTTTTCTGAGACATAAAAAAGCTCTAAAATCAATGTATTAACATTTTTTTATATTTTAGAACCAACTGGAGGTCAATTGCGCTTATCGTTTCTAAATGCCAAATTGTCTACGTGTTAGGTTTTATCCGTGGCAATAATCATCTCATCTCATGATCACAAATTAATTGCTCCATTACTGAAACTTAATTATGGTATACTAGCTGTTACCCGCAGGCTTCGCCCCGCGAACTATTTATAAAAACTATGATAGTTTTGTGTGCTGCATTCTGTGGTTTGGCTGTGGAACTACTACGAATCGAGATTAGCTGTTTGTATTTTCATCAGCTCAAACAAAAATGAATGCCCATACATGGGAACTTGGAACCCCCGTGGGGCATAGCCCTATAGGATTTTCACAACTTTAATATGCCTATATGTTACTCAGGACTATCAAGTACCTCTCTGAAAACTTTCGGCTCAATCGGTCCAGTAGTTTTCACGTGATGCAACTTCAGAGTTACGCCCAAACATCCATACTTTCACAGTTATAATATTAGTATAATATAATATAATAGTATAGTATGATTGTTTTTAAACCGTGTATGTAGTTGATAGTCTCAAGCTAACAGCCACTAGAAATTTCACGAACAGTATTTGAACAGTGAACAGCAGTATTTTTTAGCTGCCATGTACAGGTGTCTAATTTAATGTGGAATTGTACCAAATTTGTAACTTAACATGAAATCGGTTCTGCACGGCGGAGGAGAAATTTAGTTGCCTGGATTTGGAGCGCGAGAGCGTAAATTGGCTATTACACGAGAGCTCATGAGTGTGAGCGCGAGAGCGAGTGATGTTTTTTACTCAAAAGGTTCCAGCTCCTCTAATGGGCCTGAAGATGCAGAGGTTTAATCAATCTAAAAGCAGTCCATTTTCTTCCAGCGACTTAAATTAATCCACTATTTTTACTCCCTTACAATGGAGCTTATTTTGAAGTTAACGGAGTAAATGTATACCTATAGCTATAATTCTTTTTGTTATAGCATT
Source organism: Allygus modestus (assembly GCA_963675035.1). Classification (NCBI taxonomy): domain Eukaryota; kingdom Metazoa; phylum Arthropoda; class Insecta; order Hemiptera; family Cicadellidae; genus Allygus; species Allygus modestus. The sequence goes on from OY776112.1 coordinate 348,506,630, forward strand.
GTCCTAACCGTTCGTAAATTAATTGTGTTTGTGTTTTAATTAGTTATGTGTTTGGTAATTAATTATGTTTAAAAAAATACCAGGCCTGGCAATACAAAGCCACACCAAGAACAAGTGTTTGAATCACCTGGCCAAATAAAAACATCACCAGCAGTAGATACAAATTAAAAATTAAAAATCTATAAGGCCTTGGGCAAATTTCTCATTTGGTTACATAATCATATCCTACCCTATAATATGAGTAAGGTTTGCCTGCTTGCTTGCAATTCTGATCTCACAAACGACTCCATCGATTTCCTCCAAATGTTGGAACTAACTAATTTCTGTGATAAAAATAAGTTATAGACAGGTCTCGTCCCCAGGAAAAATTAAATAATGAAAAAACTAATATGAAAAAATAACATTGGGCCTTTGGAGTTTAAAACAAAAGAATTATAACCACTGTTTATAATCAATCAGTGAACTGTCACAGCAATACGTATGATGTTTAAGTATTAAAATGTGATTTCGTTAGAGCAGTGACTAAGACCATTGACAGAAGATTAAATATAGAGTGGTCATATCCAAAATGAATAATAAAAGAGACGTTAAGGGACAATAACCACTGGAGTGACCTCAAACATGCAGAAAAGAGGGAAATCTGCTCGTCAGTAGGGGGGACGGGGTGAACAATTATGCCAGGACATCTAAACAAACTGTATGACCTTACCTACGCAAAGCTTGGTCCCCCAGGTACTACATTCATAATAGATTCAATCTATTCATAATAGATTCAACGGAAACAAAGAACAAGGTCGTACAGGTAAAACTTAAAACCTATTAAATAATCGTTCAACAACTGCAAGTGAGTTCACCTCAACAGTTTCACGAGTCGTGGGTTACTGGGTACCAAGTGATTCTGCTGAACGCTGCATCCACCTTGTGCCATATCTGGATGTAACAATCACCACTGGCTAGTGGCTATGCCGCTGCCGTACATGGTGGCGGTAACCACTTCAGCTGTCGGCTACTGGCTACTGGTTGTACTACCTACGGCAGTGCAGTGCATGGTGCGGTAGATCAAGATGATGTTGAAATATGATTTGTGAAGGTGAATCCGTGCCATATCACAAACAATACCAGCAGACCACTTTGTACCTGGTGCAGTAGACTTCTCATTATCATTGTAAAAGCCGTCCCTATTTTTTGTGTGAGCTAGAGGAAGTAGTTACACTAATCGCCAACAGAGTATGCTTCTGTCAACTGCTACTTATCCTCTCAAGGATAATACAACAGTCGGTGTGTCAGGAAGCAAACATAAGTTGATTCACCAAGCTACACCACAAGCTTGCTTTCTGGGGTGGAGATTTTTTCCAAGCTAACGTCAATAACCAAAACTAGTCGACCCGTGCGGAATTCCGCACTTCGAACCAAATCTTGTCAGCTGATCAGATGACATTTTGATTACATTTTCGCTCCTGTCAAAACAAACTATTCCCTTTACTTATCTTTCATTTCATTCAAATTTCAGAGAACCGGTACATTTTAGCCCGTGGGTCTATTTTTCGTCATTAGCCGGCACGATAAGCTTTAAAATGAGGGGTAAATCATGTAATTTGATAAAGGAAAAGGAAGGTCTCGCGGACTGACAGAAAAATAGGCTAGATAAATAATATGTAAGATAAATAGTTGACAGCAGCACAATCCGTCGGTGACCTAATCAAACGACGTCCACTTCAAATTCAGGCAAACAAGAAAAGTGGGACAGCTCTGGGCCATAGATGGGATGCCTGGACGTGTCCTTCAGTATAGGCTAGTCAATTCTGGTACGTTAGTTAGAAGGCAGAATTAATCTGCGACAGGTTAATTAATAGTAAACTTCAAGCAGCTTTTATAAGGTTACCAATATCTCGGTGCGTCCTAATGCTAGACCAGTTGGATCGGGTTCGCGACTAGTACAATATTCGGTTTACCGCTATCATGCACTACCACAGACTCAAGGGTTCAACCACAGAGAAACGAATCTATAGATTCATTTGTCTGGGGTTGAATTCAGATGTTGTATTTATAGTAAACTCGTAGACACACTTTCCTCAAACCTATCAGTAAACGGTTTATCCTGCGGTCATTGCTAAACTCCGCAGGATAATGTACGGGATAGTATAATTTAGCTTTAGAAAACCCGAATGAAGATTCATGCAACCGGACTTTTATTTGAAGAACATTTGATGATATTGTCTTTAGTGATAACAACACTTTTTCTATAATGTCATTCGGAACATTTACTGAGTGATTGTTTACTACACACAATGCAATATGAATACATTTCTTTACATTTAAATCAAATTTAACCAAAAATCTACTCCGATCAAATTCCAAATTAAATTCTTCTACCTCTTGCCTGCTACAGTTTCAGCAGTAAAACAGCTTTTAATTGACAACAATTGTTACGACCGAGCTGCCAACTGTGAAGTGCTGATATCCAATCATTATGTAGCCACATAATGCACATAATAGATGTGGTTTGTTTTGTAGTGACTCACCGGGCTCTTCAAAAATAACAAAATAAAACAACATATATTCAAATAATTTGCAAATTAGCCTTAGAGATTCATGCTGAAATCAGTTCAAAAGTTAAAGATTATGACCGCTCCTTATATACACATTCTTGAGACGATTTGTGCATGTTGAGCGGTGTGAGCGTGGTCAGCCTGAGCGTGGGTTTGCCATGGGGATAACCTCTTAAAGTACCGTATGCACAGACTCGCTCTTTTTGAGCATGGCCCCTTTTACTCCGTTCTAACACATTACAGCAGATCCTCTTACAATACTCGTATTAGTTAGGATAAAGCTTAAAAACTATTTTAAATATTTCCAAAGAACACCTCACACAGCAGGCCATTACTTCACAAGAGAGACGCTCCTTTTCCACCCTTTTTCAATTAATGTTAGGCAACAGTGATTTTTTGTTTGCATTTCTTTGTATATCAGTACAACTTTAGGATAATTATAAAACAACGGTGACGAGTCTCATTTTTATATAAGACGAGCTGTTGCCCGCGGCTTCGCTCGCGAAGAATTAAAATATATTTGAAATATTAACCTGGCCAGAGCTATAAAATCTTTATTTATGTTTTCCCCATATGACTTCCTTTACAGTAACTGACAAACATTTTAACTAAAGAGCTGGTAATTTTATAAATGCTATCCTCCCATAAGATTTTCATTGGATCTTACAGGTCCCGTGGGTGGAGCACTAATGTAGGTTGTAGGCTACATTGTTCATAGGCTACACTGTTTATTGACACAGCCAAACAAGAAACTACCAATAAAACGTAGTGGTGTTTTAATGTGAAGCTGTGACAAAATATCGCAAAAAAAATAAATCTTTGAATCTTTTGAATCTCTTTGAATCTTTATACACTTTGTCCAATGGTATAAGTAAGTAAGGATTGTGGAGGGGGTGATTTTCTCCTCATCTTTTTGTTCACAATCTGGCCATCGTCATCTCTTTACAGTAAATAAAAGTAAAATTAATAATTAGAGCGTGGAAATACCGTGTTGTATATTGTTCAAGGAAACCCATAAATGTCACACTCTGTAGATCATGACTTATTGTGGTTACGGCTGCTATGTTTAGTCGAAAATGCCGAGCAATTATCCTCCCCTTGTCACCCAAGGCGGAGCGCGCTTGTTGAAGCTAAAGGTCGTTATAAGTTTTAGCTGAGCTCGGTCGTGTAACACCTGAAACTATCGTTGATCTCCGGTTTGTGACAGACAATTAATTTTGAAACGTTAAACTTTACCTAAAGTATGGAACACCATCTCAGACATCTACACATTTTTAAAGTATTGACGTTAGTCTAAAAATAATAAACTCCTCCTGTTTTAATAATTATATGACCAACGCATGCGATTGTATGGTCATGGAAGATTGCGGGCCATTAGAAAGGACGAGTCAGTTATAAATTTACAAACATGTTCCTGGTTTAGTTAATTTTCCTCGCCACCGACACAGGAAAATGTATGATTATTTAGAGTTTAGAGATGAATACAAAAAGATCAACAACAGATCTGTCAAAATGTATAAGTAAAGCTTGAAAAATCTGTGTAAGGAAAATTATGTTTTGCCTATATATTATTTAGAATATTGAATATTTTAGCTATTTGATCATCGTTTGAAACACCAGAGAAGACGTGTTCGGTATAACTAAATGTACGACCGATTTAGTCATATTCATGTATATTTTTATATATTTATGTATTTGTGAGTCTGTGCCTTTATTCGCATGGGCAAGATTTTATTCAATAAAATAACTCTTTTCTCCTTTTCTGGGAATAAATGTAATAATCTTACACGACAGAATTTAATACTGTTTTATCCCCTATCGTGTTAGATAAGGCGATTTCATTACAGAATACCCATACAAAGGATGGGCTATCGCTACCATAATTGATGCTTAAAAATCAGAAAACTATAAAATCGTTTAGTTTTCTGTGCTTAAAGTATGCTAAAGCCTCATAAAAACAATAATGTTAAAACGAGAACAGCCATAACACTGAGAGATGGTAAAGGTAAAGCAGTCCTGCCAATATTTGTATTTGTATATCCACATCAGGGTTGCCACTACTACAGACGATGTCCTCGAGGGCGGGCCTTCCGGTGAGATAAGCTATCACATCCGCCACCCGCGACCTTTCAACACAATCGGAGTTATGTTTATATTTGGGATACGCCCACTTTTGTTAGTTTTGCATGGTTTCGCACAAGTAGGTTTCATCGTTTCAGGTTCAACTTTAGAAAGCCATATACACCTATGCCAACAGTCGCAGTATAGATATGTCGACTACATGTTTTTCTTTTAATGTATTTTTTTTATTGAGCCTAAAATCACACATTTTTTGTGGGGAAAGAACATCACTTATAGAGTTCGAAACATTTCTAAAACAGAAATGGTTGAGTAAGCACACTCTTCCAAAAATAATACAACCAAAAATGTAATTTTAACGAATCCGATTGCTGTATTTATATATGTTAAATATGTTTAATAGAGTGCCTTTACTTATCATGTTTAGCGACAATATTATACAATACCCAACATCCCTCAACGAACATTTATGAAACACTAGCTGGCCCAACAGACGTTGTCCTGAACTATGTCACTGAATTTGTTTTATGTCAAATACTCGTTCATTTTCAAGATGAGCTCGTTCGCTTCGCTCACTCGCCTCCCGGATTAGCCATGGAGGTAGGGATTAGCTCGTTCGCTACGCTCACTCGCATATAGAAAAAAGAGTTTGAGTTGCCATTCAAGTAGTTTTTTTTATTTCCATAATAAACATATGTTTATTGCTTTCAAGTGTAGAGATATAATCCTTGTTAACAGCTGTTTGGTGTAATTAACTGAACTTTGATAAAATCAATGATAAATTTGAAGGCCAGTGGGACAGAGCCCTTAGGTCGGATTAAAAATTTTCTATTATAAGAACCTTGTCCTGACATTAACGAACACAACAAAAAAAGAATTATTAATTTTGGTGCACTCATTCTCAAGTTATGGAATGGCAAAGGGAAATAGGAATTCATTTTTATATATTAAGATTAAGATGAGAAATGACGGGATCGAATGAATGTTCGTAACAGTCTGCTAATGTTACACTCACTTTGGCTTACTGGGGTTCATAGTATAATACCACTTAGCATACTAGTATATTATAGTATATTATACAAGTATACAGGTGTATAATCAATCTTTGGTTGGTTATCTTTGGTCGTCATATTTTGTATACAGTAATGTTAAATAGCGCAAATAATCCTAGTTAAAAGCAATATAATATCAGGCGATGGGGAAAATTACCGAAGGAGATTTGATATGAACTGGGAAAATATTATTGCAAATTCCAATTTAAAAATATCATTATAATTTGGATTGTTAAATTATGCAGACGAGATGGAATTTCGCGGAAAAGGACACCACTTATAGAGTTAAAATGTGATTCCAAACAGAACAGGCGAGTAAATACACTAATTGGTCCCAACAGCTGTGGTGATTGTCAAAGAATACGCGATATGAAAATTATTCTATGCACTTTGGAGGGCACACACAAAATGTAGGTATAAAGTGGGATTTTTTACGAATTCTGTGGGATATTTTTTGCCGCGGAGTGGAACCACTGGTCCATCGTGGTAAGTCCTCTAGGACGTCTTTTGACAGAGAGATGGACGGTCGGCTGCTTTTGACGGTCGAGCTAATCCCTACCTCCATGGCTAATCCGGGAGGCGAGTGAGCGAAGCGAACGAGCTCATCTTGAAAATGAACGAGTATTTGACATAAAACAAATTCAGTGACATAGTTCAGGACAACGTCTGTTGGGCCAGCTAGTGTTTCATAAATGTTCGTTGAGGGATGTTGGGTAACAGCTACTTTTGACGGTCGGCTTATGGATACCGTTTTATGGTCTGTAATCAAATTCAACAAAGATGATGGAGCCAGCTGTCATACGGACGTCTGTGTTTCTCAATTGGTCCTCCACTGCGAGCGTTTATTACGTTATATTTCAACTATTTCGAAATTGGTAAAATATCGTAACTCGATTTCGTAACCGAAAGCAGATCGATACAGAGCAAACTTATTGTAAATACACAGCAAACTTTACGGATTTCAATATAAGTTTTAAACGCTCAAAGAGAGTGTAAGGTTTCATAATTTTTTTAGTTCATGAATACATGATTTAAATTATTAAGGAAAATAAACTTTAAATTAAACTTTAAACGTTAAAAAATTTAAATTATAAATTATCTCTCTGAGTTTAGATGTTGGTACGTTTTTTCAGGACGTTACGCGATTATATCGATGCATTTAATTTCCAGTACCACTGAGTAATAGAAAAAAGTAAGTTGTAAATTGTCAAAAATAAAATTAGTTAAACACAATCAAATAATGAGTTTACTGTTTAGGCTATCGCTAGACTATATTTTGTTTAAAAAGGACTCATACCCAGTAACAAGTACGAATAACACTTTTTTATTCGATTTTGAACTCTCTACTATAGCAAATTGAAAATAATGTGAAATAAAACGCATACGACTGTGGATAAATCATATACTGCATTTCCGATTGACGAATAAAAACATCTCGTATTCCCGATGAAAAAGAACATAGATTTTAATATTCAGCCCGTTGCGATTTCATTAAAATCGTCGCAATTCAAGATGAATTTGTAAAGTAATAAAATGTAAATTAGCAGGAGGGATTAGCAGTCGCGGATCACTGCTGCTGAGCCTCATCAATATTGAGAGCTACTGCTGCTGCTGCTGGCTTGATGAATCAACTCCCGTGTGTCAGGAGAGCTGTGATTTGTTCTGGTGCGACCCAGCTGATTAGTTATAATCCATCGAAAAGTTTAACTGTAATATATTACTCCGTCGCCACATTTTTTACTCGAGTTTCAAGATGGTGGTTATTCAATTCTAAACGTAATAATCGGTTATTAGTGAATTTCCTTTGGAAAGTGAACTATTAGCATGACCCGCACGGTGAAACTTAAGCCCGGGACCACCATAGAAGTTCCTAACGTGACCCCACGTTTTGGGGGGTCGTTCAAAATTTTATATATATATATATATATGTATATTTATAGACATATATATATATATATATATATATATATATGTGTGTGTATGCACTCTAGCGGTCGCATTTTTTGTCCGATTTACTTCAAATTTGGTAGGGACGTTCCTTTCTATAATTTGTTGGACAAGTTCGTTGGGCAAAACAAACGGAAAACTCCAAACCCATTTTTTGGGGATTAATCTTTCAAATTTCGAGTTTTTGGGCCCAAAAAGGGTCAGAAAAGCCCCAGATATAAAATTAATGCATGTAAAAAGATGGGAATTAGAGAGGGGAAAGTTTTAAGCCCTCTCTCGTCATTCTAGCATAAATATTTAACGAGTTATTAAAGAAAATGTGTATCGGCTAAACACAGTACGTTGTCTTATAGGGGTTTTACACTAGAAACGCCTGTTATTCCTTTGTTAAAGTACTTTTATGATCCCCAGCAACCTCACGCCTACTTTCAAGCCTGTCTGGACCTTCTCCTAACCTTATAATGCGCAAAATTGTATTCCCAGCTTTGCAAGTAAATGAAACCAGGAGTATCAGAACAGCCAACAAATCAATGTTTTCAGATTTCAACAAAAATTGGACAAATGTATGTTTTTACACTGATTTTGAGTTTTAAAAGTTTTTATGTGGAAATTCACTTCCCTCACGTCAGCGTGCTGCGTGCGAACTCGTTTCGAATTTAAATCAAACAAGATAAAATAAACTGCGCCTCACAGCACTACAAAATATATTTACACTTATACTGTACTTACATTCAAGACGGATTCGCTGATTGGGCCTGATGATGACCGGTGTGTCTGGTTGAAATCGACCGCCTTGCACCACCTTTTTATATTTACCGTCTTGTATATATAAGTACAGTGTAAGGGTTTATTTTGTATAGAGTTGTAAGACGTCGTTTATTTTATCCTGTTCAATTGTAAAAACACGTATTATCCTACTCAAGAAATTGTGAACTTCAATTTTAAATACAAGTACGATTTACAGCCTTCATTTTGTATTGTACATTCATTTTAATGAGACTAGTTATTTATTTCAAATATTCGAACAATATATTACCTACGTAAAGCTAAAACTTCTTTGCGTGGTTAATTTTGAGTGTGTTGGCAAGTTTTAAATAATTAATAGAAATTAATTTTGTTCAAATACAATGTTCTACATGGTCACATCTCCGGGAAACTTTGCCGTAGGGTCATGGAACTTGAGTTGCACAGGAAGAAAATGTCAGCAATATCCAAAACAATTTCGATTATACATTTCGTCCTTTATTTCGTCCTACATGCCGTCCTTGTCCTTTGAGGCAAGGAAATAGACAGGTAATTTTGTTTCCCAAGGAAAACAAAGGAGAATATGTGATTGCAGCAATGAATATATATTGGTTGCTTGAAGTGTTTCGCGGCAAAGTTTCCCAGAGTGATCGCACCTTTGGTCAATTGAAACTTTATGGTAATTCTTGCCAAGAATAGAAGCACACAAACAACCTTCTTTGCAGGTATGTTTAGCTGCTAAGCGGCAAGACTAACCAAACTACGATTGTTAGTGTAAGTGGTGCCAACTAAATCGGCTGGAAGTAATTAGAGAAGGTAACCAATGTGATTGTGTCTTATTTCAGTTGAGAAATGTTGCAATTCATAAATTTTGATTTTAATTGGTACAGAAATATATTTGGTGTAATTGAAAAGATACACAATCGATATTCTAAATTTAAAGACCGTTGATACGTTATTAATAAATACAAGGAACTTGGTTATCAACTGAGGACCTGACTCAAACATTTACCGATTTTGGCAAATCAAATTATACTAACACGAAGAGACCAAATGCCACACGAAACCACATCATAAACACGAGGAAACATAATAAAAAGCTGATTCTTCTTTCTCCCAAACTACTCCCAATGGTCCTGATAGGTGCTGTAAGTAAGGAAATGGCTGTCTAAAACATAAAATATTCTAGACTTCTAGATCTTCTTGAGAATTGCAACATAAATTAGTTCGAAATGTAACATCAATGGAGAATTGACATTACACATGCAGACTTACCATCGTGTGTATGTATTTTAGTACCTAGTAAAACTATGAGCTAGATGAATTAATAAACTTACTTCCGTCAATTACCTCTGACTCATATATGTCATTACATTGTAATACATGATGTGACTCAAAGACACATATTAAAACATAATCAGGCAGTAAATTACTACCCTTAATTGTTTTCGGTCTCCCTTATAACACGGACGAAAATAAGACGGAATGCCAAAACAAAACAAATTAGTTTTGCAATCCGTTTCCAAGAAGTGATTTTACTGCCGCTTAAACAAGATTAGAACTCGTGGACCGTAAAACATATTTGTTACTGCTTACAAATTTATCATACTTGTGGACAGATCGTGTTTTGGCACTCTAAAAGAAGTGTAAATCAGTTTCCACCTTGCCACTGCAATGAGATGAAATAAAACCTCAGTAAAAAATACTCCAATATACGTTTTAACATTTTACCAATAAATCCGCAATGCGAAAAATTTCTTAAAAGTATAAATTTTATAGTAGTTGAATTTTGCTCTAGTTTAAAATAAATTAAATTGGGTTTAAGTCAATTTTGAAAACAAGTAAAAGTAAATTTTAATAAATAAAAAACCTAATTTCGAAGTGAAAAATGCAAGTAATATTGTAAATGAACAGGCGAATAAAAATAATTCAGTGGACGACAGAATGAGAGATAATTTTCTGTTGTATTTCGAAACATTGTAGGCTGTTTAAGGCCTTGATTAAGCAGCCAAAATTTCCTAATCATTATTTAAAGTCTAATGACCCACTTTTAGTTAAGGGACACCACCAATCTGATAAGCATACAAAATAAAACGTATAAAGAAGGAATGAACTGTAAGCAAAGAAAAACGACTGCATGCGACATCCGCGAGGTTTCTTTCAATAACGAGTAAGAGGATGAACCATATTTGAACACGATGGCAAGTAAACACACGTTATTATACGAGTTGCCCTAGACGTTATCGTTATGCTTTTCTTTTTACTTTATTTCAGTGAGGTGGATGGATACACCACAGGAGGAGGTGTGTTTAGACGTTAACGTTAATGAGCAAGTTGAGTTATAAATGGAAGCTGTCCGTTCAGTGTACGTTCAATTACAAAGTGAATATGTAACTGGATTCTTCAAGATTTCAACTGCCTCTAAACTATGTGGAGGACTAACAGTTGTCAGGACATTAACATGAGATGATATAATACCCCCGTCGCAGCAAACCTGCATACTCAGCGAATTTCTAATGGAGATATAAATGTCTTAATACTGCATAAAGCCACTGACCAAGTTTCATAAAAATATATTCATATATTGGGGCTGAGTACGCAGGTTTGCTGCAACAAGGAACACAAAAAATGGGCTTTTATGCTAATATCAATATAACTCATTTAGGTGAAGTCGTATACCAGTTGTTATTAATTTATGTTCATAATTAAGGAGAAATAGCATTTAATTATTCTCCATAAGAATAACATGGGGGCTGAGTACGCAGGTTTGCTGCTACGGGAGACTTTTGCAAAAAATTGCTTTTTTGAGCAAATATCAATTGATTACAACCATATGAAGCCTTATACAAAGTTTTGTCAGTATACGTTCATAAATAAGCGAGATATAAAATGTTTCATTTCCTTCATAAGAATAACATTAGAAAACGTACTGTGTTTAGCACTTTCAATATCTCGATAACCAATTAACGTAGAGGAATGATCAAAATACCAAATTGTGTGTTTTTTTAAGCTGAATTCAATAGTAAAAACCAATATTAGATTTTTTCAAAAATTATATGTAAAAAATTAAAAAAAAACATTTTTGGGGTACAAAACCCCCAAAATACCCCTTCGGCTGGAGCGATCTGGCTGGTTTTCGAACTTAAGAGTCATAAATGTTGCTTTACACGTTTATACCAAATTTCATCAAAATCGGATAATTTTTACGAGAGTTATCGTGCTCACGGACACTCACACACACACACACACACACACACACACACACACACACACACACACACACACACACACACACACACACACACACACACACACACACACACACACACACACACACACACACACACACACACACACACACACACACACACACACACACACACACACACACACACACACACACACACACACACACACACACACACACACACACACACACACACACACACACACACACACACACACACACACACACACACACACACACACACACACACACACACACACACACACACACACACACACACACACACACACACACACACACACACACACACACACACACACACACACACACACACACACACACACACACACACACACACACACACACACACACACACACACACACACACACACACACACACACACACACACACACACACACACACACACACACACACACACACACACACACACACACACACACACACACACACACACACACACACACACACACACACACACACACACACACACACACACACACACACACACACACACACACACACACACACACACACACACACACACACACACACACACACACACACACACACACACACACACACAGTTTCAAACGAATGGTGTTTTTGGGGTCTGAGGATCGCAAAAAAAAAAGTTATCGTGGTCTAGGGCCTAGGTCTTACCATGCCGACTACGGTAAAAGCTTCTTTCCTATAGGGGAAATTCGCTAAAACGTACCTCAATTGTTTGTCATTAGCATAATAGTATCTACAGTACTCTATACTTAAGGAAATTATGATTTAAAGAGATAATTTTACCTTGTGATTTGTATTTATAGAGATCATTTCCGACTAGTAGCCGGTGCTTGGTGAGTTTATTCCCTGACCCTGTATTTATGTGTACTTTGACCATGCACAGGGAAAGCGACCTTACGGAACTCGATGACATATACTATTTTGTAATTTGAATATATAACTAGCTGCCATCGTACCCGGTTTTACCCGGGAATAAACTCAAACCCAACTGCTCAAACCAACGTAAATGCGTCCATAAGAATAACACTGGATTGGAAATTGACTCATCTTGTGGCGGAGCCCTATAGGAATTTCTTAAAATTCTGTCTTAGTGGTTACCTACGTTATATATGGAGAGAGTACACGTGGTAAATGACGTGGTTGTATGTGTAGAGGTCTTTGGAGATTATAGGTTTTTCGTGTTTATAGATATAGATAGCCTAACCAACTTATAAAATAAACTGCATTTCAACGATGCATACGAGTTGATGGAGAATGGAGGAAAGGAAGTAGGATTTCTAACTAATGAAATGGTATTGATCTTTAACCACTTACAATTGATCTTGCAATTTGGGCCGTATTAAAAACCACCCTGTATAATTTGGGTCTAGTGTCATTTGGATTGTCACGCAAACACTTCAGCAGTGTTAGTGTTAAGTGTTAGAGGCTGTGCTGCTGCACGATCGCTGACATTAAGTTACAGGATGCAGTTAAAACTTGTATTACTAAGTTATTTAAAACGGTTTAGTTTACATGTAGATTACTTTATGTTTATACCATAATCCCCATAATAGTTTTCCGGAAATTTGACCTTAAAACTAAGTGACCCAATAGCCCGTGTTGACAGGCAGTAAGTACATTGTGGAGCAAAATCAATTTTCTGCGTCGCGGGCGATCACGACCCAGGGTGTAAACAGCTTATCGACCAAAGGCGACGAGCCGTGTAAACAAAGTGGCAAATGGAACGAGAAAATCTGGACCCTCTTGACCTGAACCTTTGTTCGGCGTCGATAAAGCTTTTAACTACTAGACGTTTCTTTTTCACAGTTCACTGTTCATTTGTCCTTATAATTTTGAATCGAAAAATTATGATCGGCTAAAAATATATTTATTTGCTATAGTATTATACAAGTTAGGAGGTGTCTGTATATCGTCATGTCAGTTTCGTTCTAATACAACAACTTGTGAACCGATTATGAGTTAAAGTTTTGTATGAAGCTATTGTTTATGGGGTTTGGATAGGTCGTTTCAATGATTTGTTTAAGTTTTATCACAGCTGGTCATGACGCAGTATTGCGTATCATCGATAGTTTCTTGGTCGGCCGTGTCAGTAAATACCCCCGTCACAGCAAACCTGCGTACTCAGCGAATTTACAATGTCTTAATACCACATAAAGCCGCATACCAAGTTTCATAAAAATATATTCACAAATAAGCGATAAGTACAATTTGAATTATTCTCTATAAGAATTACATTAGGGTTGATTACGCAGGTTTGCTGCAACAAGTTACACAAAATAATGGGTTTTTATGCAAATATCCATAGAATTCATATAAGTGAAGTCACATATCAAGTTTCATTCTTATACATTTATAAATAAGCGATATATAACATTTTAATTATTCTCCATAAGAATAACATGGGGACCGAGTACCTCGGTTTGCTGCTTCGGGAACCATAAGTGAAAATTTTGTTTTTTGTGCAAACAACAACAAACCACAACCAGATGAAGCCATACCAAGTTTCGTCAGTTTATATTCATAAATAAGCGACATATAAAATTGATTTTTCTCCATAAGAATAACATTTAGACAACGTACTATGTGTTTAGCACTTGCAATATCTCAGTAACAAATTGACGTAGAGCAATGATCAAAATACCAAATTGTTTGTTTTTTAAGCTGAATTCAATGGTATAACCAAATATTTGATTTAAATAAAAATTACATGTGAAAACCCGAAAAAAAACATTTTTGGAGTACAAAAGCCCCACCAAAACCCCCCTTCGGATGGTGCGATTCGTCTGGTTTTCGAACTCGTTCAAATAAATGCTACTTTACACGTCTGTACCAAATTTCAACGAGATTGGACTTTTTACGAGAGTTATCATGCTTACGGACACATAAATAAATATATAAATATATATGTAAATATATATATTTATATAATTTATTTATTAGCATGATACGTGTTGTTACAACTAAACAGGATAGATAAACTAGTCTTATAACACTACAAAGTATATTTACACTTATGCTCTACTTACATACAAGACGGTACAAGTTTGTTGTGTAAAAAATATACACAAAAGATATATTATTGATATTTATTGATTCTCTGACTGGGCGTGATAATGACCGGTGTAACTGGTTGAAATCTATCGCCTTGTACCATCTTTTTTGTATATTTTACCATCTTGTATATAAGTACAGTATAAGTGTAAATATACTTTGTAGTGTTGTAAGACGTATTTTATTTATCCTGATATATATATATATATATATATATATATATATATACAAAATTTTAACCAATGGTGTTTTTGGCATCTGGGGGCCTCAAAATGAAAAGTTATCATGGTCTCGGGCTTAAGTGTTACCATGCCCACCTACGGTAATAGCTTTTTCCCTACTGGGGACATTCGCTAACAGTGTAGGAAGAGTGGGAGGGGGTAGGGGGTAGCTTCCCCTCCCACCCTTTGTTCACTAGCTAACCATAATGTCATCTTCGTACATTACTTCCAACTAGCCAGATGGTTGAAAATACATTTTTGTTGTATAATTAAATTATTATTATAATTATTACAATACTAGCTGTTACCCGCGGCTTCGCTCGCGACAAACTAAAACACTTTAAAAATTTTAACCTGATCAGCACTATCAAATCTTTAGTTTATTTGCACCATATGACTTCCTTTACCCTAATCGAAAAACAACTACAGCTGGTAATTTCATAAAAAGTATATCCTCCCATAAGATTTACATTGGAAATCACAGGACCCGTGTGGAGCCCTAAGGTTGGATGTAGACATTATCAGGTCTACATGTTAATGTGATATGTAAGCTAAGTTCATGCAAACATTTAGCTTAATCGGTTCAGTAGTTTAGGCGTGATGGAACTCCAAATATCCGTATATACATCCAAACTTTCACATTTATAATATTAGTAGGATAATAATTATTGATTTCTGGAATTTTGTGACTACGCGATCCCAGTGCGAAGAACGGAACAAAAAAATCGTTGGCTGAAAGGCGATACACACCATTACAACATTGAAAACTTCTAGCATTTTTGTAAATTGGTCATTTGATTAATGCCAAACTATGTTAATATAGTCTACGATTTAAAAATGTATATTTTACCGACTGATTGCGCATTAAAATGAATCTGTGTGCGTATCTTTTGCACACAGATCACGCCAAAAGAAACCACACAAAATCAAACCCAAATAAAAAGGAATCTCTCGCAAAATACCAGTAAACACCAAGGTCAACAGCAAACATAGCAGCAAGGTGTGCAGCAAGCAAACACAGCAGCAAGGTGTGCAGCAAACACAGCAGCAAGGTGTGCAGCAAACATAGCAGCAAGGTGTGCAGCAAACACAGCAGCAAGGTGTGCAGCAAACACAGCAGCAAGGTGTGCAGCAAACACAGCAGCAAGGTGTGCAGCAAACACAGCAGCAAGGTGTGCAGCAAACACAGCAGCAAGGTGTGCAGCAAACACAGCAGCAAGGTGTGCAGCAAACACAGCAGCAAGGTGTGCAGCAAACACAGCAGCAAGGTGTGCAGCAAACACAGCAGCAAGGTGTGCAGCAAACACAGCAGCAAGGTGTGCAGCAAACACAGCAGCAAGGTGTGCAGCAAACACAGCAGCAAGGTGTGCAGCAAACACAGCAGCAAGGTGTGCAGCAAACACAGCAGCAAGGTGTGCAGAAAACACAGCAGCAAGGTGTGCAGCAAACACAGCAGCAAGGTGTGCAGCAAACACAGCAGCAAGGTGTGCAGCAAACACAGCAGCAAGGTGTGCAGCAATGTCCGCTGCTATTATGCTGATACTCTCTGAACCTTGTGCAAAGCAGAAACGATTTTTCATCCAATCTTTGTGAAATTCAAAAGTGTCTAGTAAATTTACTTTTAACTTTTGAGTGCAACCACTTGTTTGATACGTTGAGATTGACTTCGTTCGTTATGCGGGATAGGATAAACGTGTAGTCCAGCCTGTACTAGACCGGAGATTGACTTCGTTCGTTATGCGGGATAGGATAAACGTGTAGTCCAGCCTGTACTAGACCGGAGATTGACTTCGTTCGTTATGCGGGATAGGATAAACGTGTAGTCCAGCCTGTACTAGACCGGAGATTGACTTCGTTCGTTATGCGGGATAGGATAAACGTGTAGTCCAGCCTGTACTAGACCGGAGATTGACTTCGTTCGTTATGCGGGATAGGATAAACGTGTAGTCCAGCCTGTACTAGACCGGGGACGTTATGTTCTCTGCCGTAATATTCTGGCCCAAGCCTGAGTTCCCATGCTTTATTGTACTTATTGGTGTGGCGGTCTACTTGTGTTTTATCAGAGAATGTTGGAAATGACAATTTTATTTAATTCTGATATTACAATAATACAATAATTCCTGTATGAATCTAGTTAAGTAAAATGTCAAAATATAGGTCCCCCACAAGGGTAGTGTTGATATATCGATCGGCTAAGCAGTATGAACAGAGATTTTGTTAGGATCTAAACACTAGAGAAATTATGATATTACGGTATATCATAATTTATCTAACGCTCACAGCCAGCTGATTACGTAATGCTATTTTTGTTGTAATAAGGTGCTATGAATATAACTTACTTAGCCTGAGTGTCAAGAATTTATAAAATCATCGCTTTTTACCGGGTCCCGAGTATTTGAAGATGCAATGACATCAAAACACTAAAGAAGGATTCCCCTTTGAATGCATTTAATATGTTTTTCTTATTGCAATCAGCAAGTAAAATTCGGAAAAGCTGTCTTAAAATTTGTTGACATTAATTGAAATTGTTTTTACCCTATGAGATAAGTAAATCTAATGTTAATAATTATTTGCTCGGTTGTTGAATTAAATGCAATAATTCATAGGTTTTTAAACTTACCGATCCGTTTTGCAATCCGTTATGTTCTCTGGAAAAATAAAATAAAGTCCTCTAGCGTATGACAGTGTGCGCGGTTGACACACACGCGATTCAAGCGGCACTACACAGCTGATCGCCTGGTGAGGTCTGACTGACTGATCCGCCGCTAGTCTGCGCTGCTAGCACACTGACCGACACTACTGACAACAATGCACAGTGCACAGCTGATCGCCTGGTGAGGTCTGACTGACTGATCCGCCGCTAGTCTGCGCTGCTAGCACACTGACCGACACTAATGACAACAATGCACACTGCACAGCTGATCGTCTGGCGAGGACTGACTGACTGCTCCGCCGCTAGTCTGCACTGCTAGTGCTGCTAGCACACTGACCGACACTACTGACAACACTGCACACTGCACAGCTGATCGCCTGGCGAGGTCTGACTGACTGATCCGCCGCTAGTCTGCGCTGCTAGCACACTGACCGACACTAATGACAACAATGCACACTGCACAGCTGATCGTCTGGCGAGGACTGACTGACTGCTCTGCCGCTAGTCTGCACTGCTAGTGCTGCTAGCACATTGGCCGACACTACTGACAACACTGCACAGCTGATCGCCTGGTGAGGTCTGACTGACTGATCCGCCGCTAGTCTGCGCTGCTAGCACACTGACCGACACTAATGACAACAATGCACACTGCACAGCTGATCGTCTGGCGAGGACTGACTGACTGCTCCGCCGCTAGTCTGCACTGCTAGTGCTGCTAGCACACTGACACTGACCGACACTTCTGACAACACTGCACACTGCACAGCTGATCGCCTGGTGAGGTCTGACTGACTGATCTGCCGCTAGTCTGCGCTGCTAGCACACTGACCGACACTAATGACAACACTGCACACTGCACAGCTGATCGCCTGGCGAGGACCGAATGGTTGATCCGCCGCTAGTTTGCGCTGCTAGCACACTGCGTAGGTTTACAGAAAATCATTAAAACTTACATCGGCCCTCAGGGCTACTCCCCACAGACCTTCAAAGTTGCGATGCCAATGTTATTGAAGAACAGTACCTAATCATTGAAATTGACCATTTTCCAGCGTTGAAGGTAACAAAACACAGTACAGAAGCAAGATCAGTTTTTTACGCTAACTTCTGGAATGACATTACAATTTAAACTAACAGAACTATATTTGCTCGAATTCGAGCAGTTTGATTTATTAGTAAATAATAGTTACAATGATGTAGTAAAGACAAGGAATTATTTGCGTTGGTATGAAAAAGGGTGTGTTCAAGATTTAGGTTTATTCAAAGTTCTACTACTGCACGTAGATGACTTGATTATCAAGTAAACAGAAAGGGTTCAAGAGAAGTTATCCCCTCTACTGTCATTCTCGGTTTGTTACGTAACTATCCAAGAATCTACCATTGAAACTAAGCCTAATGGTGTATAATGATCACCTTTTGCAATAAAAACAAATTGCGTGTATACTACGTCATAAATGTTGCAAACGTATGACGTCATTGTTTTTAGATAAACCAAATAGATAAACTCAATCAGTTAACAGCTGACATCTGCTCGTCAATGTGTCTTTTGTTTTGTCTCAATTACGTAATTGTTCCGATCAGCTGATAATGCGGACTGGAGCAATAATGACGTAATAGGCGTTTTATATCAAGTCTGTTTATTGTTCTTGAGGCTTTGTTTATTATTATAAAAACTATCTTTTAACTATCTTTAACGTGATTTGGTTTAAATATTTATATGGAGCCTTTTTAATTAAAATGAAGTCAGACTAGTGGTAACCCCTAATATTTGTTTTAGCGAATTTCCCCTATAGGGAAGAAGCTATTACCGTAGATCTCATGGTAAGACTTAAGCCCGAGACCATGATAAGTTTTCATTTTGAGGTCTCCAGATGCCAAAAATACCATTCGTTCAAATTTTTATATATGTATATATATATAAATGTGTGTGTGTCCGTAAGCACGATAACTCTCGTAAAAAAGGTCCGATCTTAATGAAATTTGGTACAAATGTGTAAAGTACCATTTATTTGAACGAGTTCGAAAACCAGATGAATCGCACCATCCAAAGGGGGGGTTTTTGGGGGGTTTTGTACCCAAAAAATGTGTTTTTTGGGGTTTTCACATGTAATTTAAATTTAAATAAAATTTTAATTTATTTCATTGAATTCAGCTTAAAAAAACAAACAATTTGGTATTTTGATCATTGCTCTACGTCAATTGGTTACCGAGATATTGAAAGTGCTAAACACAGTACGTTGTCTAATGTTATTCTTATGGAGAAAAAGAAAAATTGTATATCTCGCTTATTTATGAATATAAACTGGCGAAATTTGGTACCTATATGGCTTGATCTGGTTGTGGTTTATTGTTGTTTGCACAAAAAAAATTTTCGCCAATTTTTCCTGTAGCAGCAAACCTAGGTACTTGGTCCCCATGTCATTCTTATGGAAAATACTTAAAATGTTATACATCGCTTATTTATGAATGTATATGGTAAACTTGGTATGTGACTTCACTTATATGAATTCTATGGATATTTGCATAAAAACCCATTATTTTGTGTGCCTTGTTGCAGCAAACCTGCATACTCATCCCCAATGTTATTCTTATGGAGAATAATTAATATTTTAAATATCGCTTGTTTGTGAATACATTTCTTATGAATCCTGTTAAGTGTTTTAATGTGTTATGTTATATATTCATTGGAAATTCGCTGAGTATGCAGGTTTGCTGCGACGGGGGTATTTTTGTGTACTACGTGGATATTCTATTTACACTTTAAATGCAGAGGAAAATAAATCAATTGAAAGTTATTAACGGACATTAATACATAAACAAAGGAGAAGGTTAAATTAAGCTATAAATAATTATCATTTTAAAATTACGACATTGTATTTTGATTGTACTTCAAGGACATTTATAATAGAAAATATCGGCTAAAAACATAAACCGGGCTCTCTTGGGATCTTCCCCATTTAATTTTTCTGAATGTTCCAAGTTTCAGCCTCTAGATTTAGAACTCTGCGTAAAGACACAAATTGACAATTTTTCCTCAAGCAACTATACATCATACTAATATTATAACTGTGAATGTATGGATGTTTGTGCGTAACTCTGAAGTTCCATCACGTGAAAACTTCTGGACCGACTGAGCTAAAATTTTACAGAGTGATACAAACAGCTGATCTTGATTCGTAGTAGTTCCACAGGCTAACCACAGAATGCAGCACACAAAACTATCATAGGTTTATAAATAATTCGCGAGGCGAAGCCTGCGGGTAACCGCTAGTTAGGATATAAAACAAAAAATATTATAACAAACTGAAAAAAAGAATTTTTTAGTCGTTGTGAAGGTTGTAATAAATAATTCGCGAGGCGAAGCCTGCGGGTAACCGCTAGTTAGGATATAAAACAAAAAATATTATAACAAACTGAAAAAAAGAATTTTTTAGTCGTTGTGAAGGTTGTAAACACAAAGGTGCTGTAACCTTCACGTGGGAATGAAACTAATTTAACGGCCTTCCATTTGCTTTGCCTTCAAATGGAATATTCAACATGAAAATCAAATGAAAGTTTTAAGAGATTTAACAAAAAACTTATTCACACCTTGGATTTACCTCCACTTGAAAATTAAAATTTGAATTTGAAATATGTGATAAAAGATAAGATCAAACAAATGACGAGACAGAATGGTGAATATAACGGATTACAGGGCAATGTTCAAACACTGATAACACTCCAAACCCCTACTGCCCTGATCCAGCCATCGCCCTGCTTTAATGACGTCACATGATCAATATTAATCGTAAAGGCCGGATTTCCAATAATCTGGTCAACAAAAATGAGCCCTTATGAAGCTGCCACGAGTTCTCGCCAATTGCAAAGGTTCTTTCTAGTCTAGAATGTTAGTGGAAGTTTCATTAATTTCTAAGTCAGAAATAATGTTGATCATTTATCTAATAAAATCCATTTGATTTTTCACAACAAGTTATATCTTACAAAATCCAGATGTGGATTTGTACAGCTAATCCACACATGTTTATGTAGCACAATAAAGCTACATAGACACAGTTAATTGTTTTCTTACACTATTGCTTGTAACGCGATTATTCTGAATGCCGACATCCCAGGTGTAACACTAATGACATTAGGCTACTCAATTAACATAAAAATCATTTACTAATAAAACTAAATGCCAATCTATTTTCTTGATATATTTCAAAAATACAACTCCACACGACATTTCAAAATCCTTGATGGCAGAATTACGTCAAAAGGCATTCCAAATAAAATTAGAAAGTGGGGAATTATTGATGAGTCAGTTAAGAGACGAGATTGCGGAACTTGGAACTTTCGTGGCCATTTTAGAGAGGGAGATCCCGAGTTTCCTAACGTAACATAATTGCCGTTCCTGTTCTGTTAGGTTACTTTCATAAAGTCTCGTATTTTGGTTAAAATAATCAAATGCAGTAGTTTACAAAAAAATAATCACATGGCACAATGGAAAATGTTGTAGCACTTTTTTTGATTTGCCAAGGAAAAATTGTATTATTATTATGTAAAAGGATGCTGATGTTGTAATGGAAAATTGTATGATTCAGCAAAAGGTATTCAACTTCATGTATCCCTTACTCAATAATGATGTTTTATTTAAGTACATCCAAACGTTGCTGTTAATTGTTATCAAATGAGCTCAATTCCCAAAGCATAACCTCCCATCATAATTGTATTATGGACATTAGGTTGAAAATAGTAGTTTGAATGCTTACCGAGAACGGAATTGTAAAAACAAAAATAGCAGATGTTTTTAAAAGGGTCGCTGATGAAATGCTCTATAACCATTGAACAAAGTGATGGATTGACTTTTAAACTTACTTAGTGCCCTCAAGAGTCAATTTTAGATCCATTTCAATAAAACTATAGACAAATAATAACTTAAGCTTATCCTACTAATATATAAAATAAATGGTATCAGGAAACTGACACATACTTTCTCCCTTTTAGCCCATCTTTAATGAATAAATGACGTTTTATTTACTAAATATAGAATACAAAGCTCGATTGAATGTGAATGTACAGAAAATCTTGTAAACAAGTTGTTTTCAAAAATATCCACCCAAATCCCTGTTTAGGAGGCACTACAGAAGTACCCACGTAGTTTTAAGAGGGGAAATTCCCCCTATTCCCCCCATCAGGGTTATTAAGAGGCAACATATTTCAAATTTCCTCTATTGGTCAATGCTAACTTGACAATCGTGTCAAGTTTGAACGAAATTGATCAATAAATAAGAGAGAAATAGTCATTTTTGTATTCCCCATAAGAATAACATTGGACAACGTACTGTGTTTACCGTAAAATCAAAATTAAAATTTTATCCGCAACCAGTAATAGTAGAATAGTAATTCAAAATGATAAATTATTTCGTTTTTGAGCTCTTTTTCATGGTGAATAGTAATATTTTTTATATTTATGTTTTTTTATAAAAAATCCAAAAAACTGAATTTTGGATATTTTAAGTTTTTTAATTTCTGAATCCGAATTTTTACAGAAATGTAGGTGGGGTCATTTTGTTGGAAAACTAAAGTTCTTCAAACGACTAAAGTTTAATCAAAATCATTAGAGCCGTATTTGAGAATCTTGATTTTTCATGTTTTTTGGCGATTTTTAGGGGATAATCCTTAAAGGGTTTCTAGCCCTTAAAATAAAAAAATTCAAAAAATGAAAAAACGCCTGGATATATCGTGGATTAATACCTATATACCAAATTTCATAAAAATCGGACCATTGGTTAGGGCTCTAGCTCTGTACATATCCATACAGATAGACAGACAGACACACACACACACACACACACACAGACATCACGTAAAAATCACTTTTTGGGCTCAGGGAGCACCAAAACAATTATTTCCACTAACAACTCAAATTCAAAAATTTTTACGAAAACAATACTTTCTCCATATACTATGTATAAGCGGGAGAAAGTAAAAATGTGTATTTGCATTCAAAAATAGTTGGTATCTTTTATTTCAAAGTATTTATTTGAATGAAAGTTGTGTCCTTCGTTTTGGGCCACGATGTATAGTTCTCAGCTAATATGGTACCTTTGTTGAAACAACCGCTTCATTCCAATATTAATGAAGTTTTCAACCTGTAATTAACACAGCAGATCAATATATTGAACTAAACTGAACATGGCTTGCATGACTGTAACGTTTCTCTGGATGTGAACATTACAATCATGTTGGTTGTCCTTTGGTCTACAACATGAAGAACCAACAGTAATCAATATGTCCACAGAGAAGTTCTTTATGATATACCTATTACAGAAAACTCTGCTCATTAGATAATCTTTTTTGTCCTTTATGTTTTTGTGCAAAGTAAATAACTTTATTAGATTTTAAAATATTGGAAAGTTTCTATATGTTATGATTTTGTGGTTCAGATTTTGGCGTACCTTCGATAGTTACTTGTAAGGTCCACTCCTTTAGGTTACTTTGAAAAATATAGTTTTTGGTTCAGTCTGTTTAGTACCATTTCAATCGAGTTGTTATTTGTTAACTGAGTCATTTCGGAGCATTGGAGATGGATTGGATTAATGTTAAGCAATAAAAATACTCCTCATCATTACATCGATTTTTCCAGGACGATAATATATGAAATCAAGGTTTTGAATTACACAAGTCTCTGAGCAGAATGTGTGCCATAGCTTGTCATTTCAGATTACCAGTATCGAGCGGAACCAGAAACAAGGTAAACTCAATAAGTGAGGGAGCGAGGCGCGCACATTTCAATCATATCTCAGATCAATGGGGGGGGGGAAGTTTTGGTTGATATTGAGGGGGGGCGACAAGTTTGATCTTTGCACGGGCGCTAAAAAACTGACGGGCCTCCCCTGAATACTCTCCCATTACGAGGTCTGCTTGTCAACCTGTATCGGCTTGCTTTGCATAATTACCGCATTATCAGTTCACTTAAAGCTCTTTTGCAAGGTGTCCCTCGGGTAACACAGTCTTGCCCTTCTTTGGTCGATCTGATTGATTTAGCCTATAATCGACTGACGAATTATTCGTTGGAAATAGCAGTAGATATTCATCTTGGTTTGTAGAAGTGACTGAAAGTAAATCAAAGGAGTGTTCAGTTTTTTCATACATGAGTAGAATTTAATTTTACTAAATTATATTGCTAACTAGCGGTTTGTAGGGACTACTACCCCTAATCACGCTCTGCTCTGCTTTACGTAACAAGGCTACACAAGTTATCACCGATTCTACACTCATCATTCATTCATATTCGCCTTAAAATACGCTCTAGTAGCGTTGGCGTCTTAGACAATGATTTAATGATTTGAAATGCCTTGTCTGATTTGTTTACTGTTTTCATGCTGAAGATAATAAAACAACATGAATGTACGAACATATGTTAAATGTGAAATACCCCCGTCCCAGCAAACCTGCGTACTCAGCGAATTCCCAATGCTTAACAGAGTGTTCAGAAAGAGTGTTCACTGGTTCGGACCAATTTCTTTTTAAATGTTTTAAAATTCCGATGGCATAAACTTATACATTAAAATTTAAATCATGCTATTCATTGATAAGACTAACGATGAGCTTTCGGACAAAGTTCGTAAAACATCTTTTCAAGGTTTTCTTTTATTTTGTGATCAGTAGCCAATTAATCATTGGCCACAACACAATAATGATAAACACATACTATCAAGAATGAGTATGCATACTGTGCCAATACACTTGAAATTTGAATACAGAAGGTAATAATGACTAGCCAGGAGGTAATACCGTCTCATTAACCTTCAATTTCATGCCATCCTTGGGTAAATTATATTTTGCTCTTAAATGTTTGATATTGAATCCAGTCTACCACAGGATTTAATCCGTCAAACAATACTAAACATACATTATTTACATTTATTCACGTCTCGCATAGAAGGTAAAATCAAAATTCTTTATTTGTTATAATCAAAACAAGAAAAGAACGATCTATATAGAAAATTAGCATCCAGACTCCATCTATCAACTTGACTGATGGGTGCAGATTTCCTGGAGAGATTAATGGCTGTGATTTTTATAGACTGTAATCTATCTGAGCCCCGGGGGGATTAGAGAGAGATCTGCAGTTTTCTACCTTGGTCAACAAATGTTTTATTTTTTTGGATTCAAGCTAACAGTAAAGTGATGTTCCCAACTAGGTGAACCATGTGTGAGTTAAGCAAACGACCCCCCCCCTGTGCCATGCAGAATAATGCCTAAAAATTTAAATAGGGTAACAGATAAAACAAGACGTAACTTAAAGAAAGGTCGACCCTATAAATAAATGAAACTATACTGCGTTATCAGATAATCTTTATTTGAAACGCAAATTTTTGAATGCATATAATAATATGATAAATCGCCATGCCAAAATTGAGTTATTTTAATAAACCTTTAATATATTAAATATCAAAATATTTGTTAGGATTCTTATACCAAAAAAATACAAAATCCAGAGCGTATCCAAAATTATCTTAGAGCTTTCCCCTTTGGCCTTAACAGTTACAATGATTATCTATGGGAAATGATGAATTTAATTGATCAGGTGACTATTTAAACTTATATGTATATTTTTATACTAGCTGTTACCCGGCTATTGTCATGCCTTTGACTATTACCAACTAAAACCAATATCACCAAGAACACCTGTTCAAGTAAACATATCATTAGCTTTTAACTAAACAACAATATCTTTCCATAAGGTTTATATGGGAACCATTTTGGGAGGAACCCAATTATTGAGTTAGGATGAAATGGATGGCTTAAAAACCTTCTCCGTGAAATTTTACATATACGGCAAACGGTCCAACGGTGTCCGAGACCATAAACTTCATATATATATATTCAAACAAACAAACCAACATCCTTTTTCAGAAATATAGATTAGTTATAGCCTCCACAGAATGCAGCACAGATCTCCCCAGTGTAACATGGCTTACATGGCTTACCATCTATAATTGTATAATCATAATTTCTAGAGACAGAGTTTATTAAGTAGATAATCCAAAGTCATGTTTGATTTTTGAAAAAAATCCTTTTTCATCATATATATATGAACAAGTTGTTTCTTGTTAATTAACACTCGAGACTTGACAGAAGAAGGATAGTCGACTTTCTCCTCTTGCAGCTAAAGGACTTTTGTAGGAACAGTCGTTAACTTGCGATAACCTGTAATCAGTGCCTACACATACTGGCGCCTCTATGTGCCACATAAACCCTGGGATAAAACATTGCTAATTTAATTTGCTAATTCGCAAGCCTTACAGTATTATTATAATCCAATTAGCACTTGATGTGTTGCAAATTCATGATAAGTGGGAGAATCGACTTGAAACATATTCTGGTTTAAATTTCAGCTGTGATTATGCAAAACGAGCACTAACAATTCACAATTTATTACTACCCCTGTTTGAATAGCATTATGGAGTTTATATAATTTATTGAAAATTTAATGTGTTTGGTAATGTGTTGTATGCCATGTCTGTATGAATTCTTACATAATTCTATTTTATAATCAAAATCAATAATTTGTATACTGGAATAATTAGATCTAATATTACTTGCACAGTAATAAAATTAAATGTAATAATAATAAATTATGCAGGTTACATTATATCTGAAGTTCTTAACATATACATTCACCCAGATATAATAAACTCTATAAATGAGTTTATTTGAAAGTGAATTATTATATCTGTTTTCAAATGAATTTGAGTTTGTAGTTGATAAACTAAAGAACTATTTTGTTAGTTTTTTTTTCAATTATACTGGTGAGTATCGTAACAAAAGGGGATTTAATGTAATTACTAATATAGTTATAGAGAGTAAATTACTTACTTCAATTACCTTTTTTAGCATCGAACATAATGTTCATTGAATATGTAATTTTTCTCTTATTTAAAAACAGGTTTAGTTTGTCTGGTTAAAGAATAAGTCGGTCTTAGGAAAAAAGCCTACACAAGGCATCTCAACCATTCTACATTCATCATTCATTCATATTCTCTTAAAATACACGCTAGTAGTGTCAGCAACTTATACAGTGGATTAAGTAATTATGCTCCTTAATTCCTCAAATAATTTTACTTCTCTTGCTGATTTCTTCATACCTTTAATCAGTAGTTTGTACTGTTTAAGGAGACAAAACTCGGAAATTTGTTTGGATGGGTATAATGAACATTTTATGTTCAATAATATATTATCAAATACAATTTTCATCGTCAAAAGATTAAGATGCTGTAAATTTCTAGCTCAGGGAAAGAACGTTACAAAGAGTTTCATGTAATCCTGATTCACTCACCGTCACTCCTACAATGTGATAGCAGCTGAGGTCTCGTTAAAAACTAAAGAAATCTACCGTATTAAACTGTGTTTGTTTAAACATTTAAAACTCCACTATAGGAAAGTTTTCAAAACTTTTAAAACTTGTTATATTCAAAACTAAATCTTTTATTAAAAATAAGTGTAGCATAAGTCAAGTTTCAGTTGCCAATGTGTCATCCAAAATAATACCTTAAGGAATATGAAAGTCCAATAAGCCCAAGCCCTAAAGGGTTTAAAATATATGTTTTTGATTCTCAATTAATATGGGTGTCAATTTGACCTGAAATAATTGTTTAAAAAAATAAATTGTTAGATTTGATTTATATAAGACAATTTATGGTCACACATTTCAATCAGGTTTTGCATAAGCAGTCGAAACTTTTTTGACACTTTTACGACACTAGATTTCCAAAAGATACATATCAAAATAATCCGAGCAAATCTGGAAAAGGTCCGGTTGTACCTGGGAGAAGGTAGCCAGAACCAGTTCATACTGACAATGACACATGGCCACCGGTTCCCCAGTCCCTATAATACCTGCTGCTGTCCTGTTGGACTGCCTTGTCCTTGTCTGACTTGCAGCTTTCAGCTTTAATGAATGGTTGCATCAGAGCTGTTTTCATTATTAAGTCTCATATTACAGCTGCGTCTTCATTCAGAGACTTGACATCTTACTGTCCACATTTGCATGGTTTCCAACTACGAGTTCTCATTACTTTGTAAAACTCGCCGTTCACAATTGTTTCCGTGGTTCTGGAAAAACTTGAGTGTTAAGGAGAGATAACTTATTTTACATGCTGGAAAAAATTTTTTTAAATATCTTTGAAGATTTCAGTTTAACTATTTATTGGAACATAAAATTGTGATGCAATAAATATCCGTTTTTGTATCATCAAGGGCAAAGGCTGCCCTTAATTTACAAAAAGTCAAAATAAATGAGACTCTTGAGTTCTACAATACTCGCTGCTTTAAAAAATCTGTATTTTGAATATGTATGCAAAATAATCTATTTTACATGTTGTTCAAATCTTTGCAGAGATATTTGTCTGCATATTGTATTACTTCGGTAACTCATCATACTAGAAAAAATATTCTTTGTTAATGGCAAATTACATAAAAAACACAATTTAAATAACTTAATTCTTGTGAGAACATAAATCAGTAGATATAAGAGCAGATACACTTCTCCGTGTGTGTGTGTGTGTGTGTGTGTGTGTGTGTGTGTGTGTGTGTGTGTGTGTGTGTGTGTGTGTGTGTGTGTGTGTGTGTGTGTGTGTGTGTGTGTGTGTGTGTGTGTGTGTGTGTGTGTGTGTGTGTGTGTGTGTGTGTGTGTGTGTGTGTGTGTGTGTGTGTGTGTGTGTGTGTGTGTGTGTGTGTGTGTGTGTGTGTGTGTGTGTGTGTGTGTGTGTGTGTGTGTGTGTGTGTGTGTGTGTGTGTGTGTGTGTGTGTGTGTGTGTGTGTGTGTGTGTGTGTGTGTGTGTGTGTGTGTGTGTGTGTGTGTGTGTGTGTGTGTGTGTGTGTGTGTGTGTGTGTGTGTGTGTGTGTGTGTGTGTGTGTGTGTGTGTGTGCCCTGTCAGCGGGACCGCCACAACTAATTGCTACATTGTGTGTTAATGTACCACGTGACCTACCATACATCACCAACCTGCCATTGTTAGTCCTTCACTGTTTTAGATAGTACCGCTCGTAATGGTGTGATCTTTATGCAGGAGAATGTTTCTAGTTTTCCGAGTCTTAAATACAAAATTATTCAAATCATTATTTGAAACATTTATTTCCAACGGTAGTTAGAATATATCTTCATGGGTTACTAACCAAAACTTGATAATTAATCTAGATTTAGGTAATTGTAAATCAAATAATTACTCTGTTAGAACCGAAATAAAAAACACATAATTCTATAAACTACAAACAAATTTATCTTTCATTCGAATGTCATGGAAATTGTAAGGGCCAGGTGCAGAGCTGAAAGTAAAAAATTAATTCCTTTTAACCCTTTAAGGTAGTAATTTTATCCTACTTACGATAACCTACAACGGACTCTAATTGTTGCTGCAGTCTAGTACCAAAATCTGTAACTAATGACTGCAGTCAGCTACGGTTCTATCCTCTAGGGGCAGACCGACTATGAACCTATCCAACACCTCCAAGCTACTGGTTGTGATTAGCCGTGTGGGAAAAATAATAGAAATAACACCTTTGCCAGGTGTTCTTACGAACTTCGCGGGTTTGATGCCCATTCATGACCAAAACTGACCAGTCGTGTAACTCTCAGTGAGTTAACCGATCTGTGGAAATGTTGGGAGGGCTCAAGTAAACTAGACGCAGGATTGGTTCATTCTTTGTGAGTTTCACTGGGCAACACTGATTTTGAACTTAGTGTGTGTGTGCTCTAAGAATCTTTAAACTGAAACAATATTTCAATTAAAATACTCCAATTAACTATTTAAAAACACAATTTTATTATTCTAATTCATAGATTTTGAAAATCACACGTTCTGAACGGAACCAGCATGTCATTCTAATTCAATGGGTTGAATCTCTTTACAATCCCAATCACAAAAACCAGTCATGAAATAAATAAGTTTTTTCACTGGACAAATAATTTCTTAGAGAACTACATGCACGAGAATTTTGACACAGAGCCTGCTTCGTTCTGAGTTTCACTTCTTAAGCACATCCTAAATATAAAGTATTATGTGTTTTCACGCTGTTAATTCCAAGATGAACTCACCTCGCTTCGACAGGGACGAGTTCTAGCGGAGTCTCGGAGCTGATCCTCACGAGGGAGCGTTGCAGGCGCCGGCGGGAGGGGGTGCGAGCGAGGCCCTCCGAGGTGGGGCTCAGCGAGGCATCCGTGGAGCTTAGACTAGACGAAGGCACTTCGGGGGCGGGGGACTGGATGTCCAGAGAAGTGAAAGAGATAAAAGGCAATGTACTTTCTTCGGCTTCAGAATTCGTATTGTCTTTTTGGACCCTCGGTTCATCGAACAGAATGGACAGCATTGTGCGATTCGGATCAAAATTACTCGTTAAAGGCTTCACATAGAGATTACTACTTGTGCGAATGTTTTTCAAGTCCGGCACCTCTGTAAAATTTGTTTCGTTGTTTTTGTTTGA
Organism: Allygus modestus; assembly: GCA_963675035.1. Lineage (NCBI taxonomy): Eukaryota > Metazoa > Arthropoda > Insecta > Hemiptera > Cicadellidae > Allygus > Allygus modestus. The sequence goes on from OY776112.1 coordinate 348,537,674, forward strand.
TATGGCTCGTTTTGCGGCGAGAGGGGACATGTACAGAGGACTACTGTAGGAAGACTGGTAGGAAGTTCCTTCGCTAACGTCTACGGGTGGAGTTCTGAACGAGTGAGTGGAGTTGCCGTTGCTGGAAGTGGACTTGCTAGAGTCCGCGGGGTTGGTCACCGGGGAGATACTGGTGGGGGTGTGGAAACAGGAAGACGCCGGGGACTCCGGGAGTCTCTTCTCAGAAATATCCTGAGGTGTAAAGAATCCTGGGGTACTCATCAATGACGTTTCTGGAGGGGTTTTAAAGGGTGTTGACCCGTCTGGAGTGAATGTGTAGTAGCCGGGAATAGTCAAGGAGTCTTTCTTGTTCACATTCACTTCATCCGCCTGTATGTCGAGGTATTCGGTGGACATGGTGATAAGTTGAGACACGGTGTCCTGCAGGATGTTGTAAGTGGGGGAGGTGATTCTTGGGAAATCCTCACTGATGTTCTCCAAGGGATTTTGAAACTTGACACAAGGAGGACTTTTTGGTGCAAATGCCACTTCTTTTTGTGGACTTGCGGGCTTGACATCGGGGAAGCGGAATATCTCAGGTTGCAGTTGAAGGGGGCGGCTAGTTGACCGGCTGCTGCGGCGAGATGCGGGGTGGATGTCGGGGCTGGGGGTGGGGTCGGACAGCTGGCGACGCACACTGGGGCTGGACACAGGCAGGAGGTAGGACTCGAATGAGTGGGCCTGGTGAGGGTAGTGGGGTGTGGCGGCGAGGCGACAGCCAGCCGAGGGGGGCGACACTTCCTCTGGCACCATCTCCTCCTCTGGGAGCACCGACAACTTGCGACAAGACCTAAGGACCAGAACCAACAGAATCGGGTTAGGTTCTGCGGTTTTGGTTTCAAATAATATCACCAATTGGGGCTTTTGGGGTTTAATGGAAAAAGTTACAATAATAATGCACTGTAAATCAATATAGTTTAACACAATGAGGATATATTAGTTTCATATGGGAGGGAGAACTACTCATACAATAACTTTATAAAGATTTGCTCTGGGGGATTCTGAAACATCATATTTTAAAAATAATGTGGGACCCCCTGAAATCAAGACATAAAGCAAGACCAAAATAATCAAAATCCGTTGACAAACAACAGAGTTATGCGTGAACATACACAAAAATATATAGTGACGGGTCGAATCAATAACATCCTCCTTTTTTGAAGTCGGATAACAATTATACACGTTTTACAGTGATTATGTATTTAATTCTTGAATGTGTGGTCTATGTGAAGATAAATAATTATACCTAGAAAAATGTCCAAAAGCTTGCACAGCAGACACAGGGTGAATACTCGTTCTTACCTAAGACATCGCACAAAATATCTCAAAAACTTTGAGTTATTGCAATATATACCTATATATATGGGCAATTATCTCCAAAATATCCATAGAACAAGACTACAATTTTGGATTGAGTTTGACAGTAAGCAGCATGTTTATATTTTGCATTCGCCTAAAAATATGGTCATGCAGCCAAGGCTTAAACCATTCTCACCTGTAGATGTCAAGGTCCATGTGACCCAGGGGGCGGAGTTCAAACGGTTTGGAGGAAACATCATCATCTCTTGGAGACTGGGGCTCGCTGACCTAAACAAGTATTCAGTACTAAAATCACTTCGGCCATGTGTGAGCTCTCTTTCCAAAAACTGATTGTATAGCTTTCTATTCAAGAAGAGTCAGGAATTTACTGTTAAATTGAATCGATTGATTTAACTTTAAAATATTTCCATAACCATAAAAGTACATTAATCCTGCTACCCATCATTACAGGGGAAGTTTTGACAGGCGGGTGGTTTTAGAGTAGTTCCAGATTGTTTTTGGGCTGTGAACAGTGAAAGGTCACCAGGCTTGGAAGGTTCATATCCAGTTTTGGCTGTAAAGAACTAGGAGCCAAAAAAGTACTATTTAATTGTATGTAACTAGGTATTGATGTTATTGCCTGACACCTGATTTAAATTTTCCAAAATTAGTTACTAATCTACCCTAAGGTGTTTAATCTTCAGAATAAGCCTACGTAACTTGTGCCATTCCGATCTTTCTAGTTCTAGTAATGATTTTAATTAATTAGTAAACGTTCTTGTATATGCCTCGTCTTTGTGTTGTATAAATGTTACATATCATGGTTGTGTAAATGTGTCACCTATGACAACCAGCAACAGCATACAGTGATTTTATTTCGATGCTGCAAAGGCCATGATAGCTATAAATGATCATTTTTAAGACAACAGTTTTGTAATTTCTACGGCATTTTTGTATTTTTATATCCCTAGAAAGCTTCACTATCAGTTGACAACTATATATTTTTCAGTTTGATTAATCAATAGTACAGTTCGGGCCACAGTGCTTGGCGCCTGGTTAGCGTTTGCTCTGGAATGACTTTTCGCTTCTATTTGGCTTAGCACTGTTCGTGTTACAGTATACTTTTGTCAACAGAAAGCAAAATTTGTTTATTTAATTTAAAAAAAATTGTTTTGGTTATTTCCGTTATTGTCTGCTTTTATTTATGAGAACCTTGAGTAGTTTCACGCCTTTCCCAAGCGCCAAGCACCGTGCCTCGAACTGTAATACTATAATTTTACATTATTTTTCAAACTTTTTCGAAAAATCTCTCCACAAAATCTCTCAATTCACTTCATGATCCATCTATTTCAAGGCCTTGAGCCTTCAACAACAATACCAGTCTACCGGTCTGGTAAGAATGGCGACAAGGATTAACTTAATACTGGAATGAATTGAAACCTTTACCTGAGATCCGAGAGGGCTGATTGGAGGCAGAAAATACTCCCCAGAGGTTCCATTAGATCTGCTGGTCGTTTCTGGAACAACAGAACGAATGTTATGATTGAGGGAGCAACATACAAGAATTACAATTTTTATTACCTGTCTTCCCTCACTCTTGTTCATTCACAATCATTGGTGAAGAACTTACAGACATGTGTTATTTGATAACAGTAATAACTACCGCAAATTAAATTACTCCATTTATTTCGCACCAATTGTCAGTTGAAGTTGAATCTGTTATTTTTCAATAACGGTTAAAAGTAAAGGTACGATACTGTAAAGAAATGTAGCGATGTGAAACAATTTCTTGACCCAATGACAAGTATTCAAGGACTGTCATTGGTTAACTTCCCCTCTCGCTCATGCTGGAATGGAAGCCATCCCACTCACCACTTCTCTATATTCTTCCCACAATATCTCAAAGAAGGATACAGAGGATAGGATCTGCCCTGGTTGTTCAAAAATGAACCTGTGGAGGGAAAAGTGTGTAGCGGGGTGCAGATCTTACCATTGCTGCCCTCTGTACATTGTCCTAGTTAACACTACCAGCAGTCGTTATTAACAGTACCTGGGGGGCCAAGATTTGCTCGGGGGAAGGTCGGTCAGTTTGTTTAGATGACTCGGAGTAATTTTTCACCACGTCCCCTTACTTACGAGTACATTTGCTTAGCTCATTTGTCTATTTTCTGCATGTTTAGTTACTCCAGTTGTTATTATAGCTCAGTGTCCCTTCAGGTGGTATTTTGATTAAATATGCACATTTGATTCATTTTTAATATGATCACTTTATTTGCAACCTTCTCACGTTTTGGTCATGTTTCTCAGGAAACTCCATTTATTACTTTGACAGTTCACTGATCGATAATAAACACTGCCTGTTATAATTATTTTGTTTTGATTTGAAACTACACAAGCTCAATGTAGATTTTTTAACTTTTCAAATTTGTTTTTTTTACATGATTAGATTTTTCCTGGGAATTAGACCTGTCTAGGCGAACTTATTTTTATCCCAGAAATTCGTTGATTACAACTTTTGAATTAAATCGTTGGAGACGTTTTTTGAGATCAGAGTTGCAAGCAAACCCTACACTTACTAGTAGGATAGGATTATTAACACGTTTACTCCAAGCATATGTTACACTCACCGTCATCTGCTTGCACGGCGATGTTGACTATGGCCGGGCAGGAGGAGGTTATCTGCTCCCAACCCTACTCTTATTAGAGTGTAGGATAGGATTATTAACACGTTTACTCCAAGCATATGTTACACTCACCGTCATCTGTTTGCACGGCGATGTTGACTATGGCCGGGCAGGAGGAGGTTATCTGCTCCCAACCCTACTCTTATTAGAGTGTAGGATAGGATTATTAACACGTTTACTCCAAGCATATGTTACACTCACCGTCATCTGTTTGCACGGCGATGTTGACTATGGCCGGGCAGGAGGAGGTTATCTGCTCCCAACCCTTTTCCACCCCCACTGCTACACATTCCAGCGATCTGCACACCAAAGATAATAAAACTAACAGTCTAATAAGTTAATCTGGTAATTTAATTGTACTGCTCAAAATGCAAAGCTCATATATTTGAGGTAGTTTATAACAAAAGTTAAATTTAAGTCAGTTATCAAATAAAAAGAGTATTTTAGCGAATTTCCCCTATACGGAAGAAGCTATTACCCTAGGTCTCATGGTAAGACTTAAGCCCGAGACCATGATAACTTTTCATTTTGAGGTCCCCAGATGCCAAAAACACCATTCGTTCAAATTTGTATATATGTATATATATATATATATATAAATATATATATATATGTGTCCGTAAGCACGATAACTCTCGTAAAAAAGGTCTGATCTTAATGAAATTTGGTACAAACGTGTAAAGTACCATTTATTTGAACGAGTTCGAAAACCAGACGAATCGCACCATCCAAAGGGGGGTTTTGGGGGGGTTTTGTACCCCAAAAATTTTTGGGGTTTCCACATGTAATTTTTATTTAAATAAAATTTTAATTTTGACCATTGAATTCAGAATAAAAAAGAAACAATTTGGTATCTTGATCATTGCTCTACGTCAATTGGTTACTGAGATATTGAAAGTGCTAAACACAGTACGTTGTCTAATGTTATTCTTATGGAGAAAAAGAAAAAATGTATATCTCGCTTATTTATGAAAATAAACTGACAAAATTTGGTATATGGCTTCATCTGGTTGTGGTTTATTGTTGTTTGCACAAAAAAACAATTTTTCGTCTATAGTTCCCGTAGCAGCAAACCTAGGTACTCGGTCCCCATGTTATTCTTATGGAAAATAATTCAAATGTTATATATCGCTTATTTATGAATGTATATAGCTGAAACTTGGTATGTGACTTCACTTAGCTGAGTTCTATTGATATTTGCATAAAAACCCATTATTTTGTGTTCCTTGTTGCAGCAAACCTGCGTACTCATCCCCAATGTTATTCTTATGGAGAATAATTCATATTTTAAATATCGCTTGTTTGTGAATATATTTCTTATGAATCTTGTTAAGTGGCTTAATGTGTTATGTTGTAATTCATTGGAAATTCGCTGAGTATGCAGGTTTGCTGCGACGGGTGTATTTATGATTATTTTCTGATTCTTTTCAGAATAATAATCAGAATACTTTATTCAATAATTGTCTACAATGAATAGAGTCAAAGACTATTTGTATAAAATACAATACATACCTGTATATCCGACCTACATCAGGTAATCTTACTACTCTTTCTGTATTACCAAAATAATTTCTTGATTTTTGTTTAACGATTTTCGACCCCTAAAACTATTTTCTTATGTACATATTTGGTATCAATCGAAAGCTCATACGTTCTAGATGAGAGCCCCGCCTCATTGGCTCTTAAAGTTCCTATGTTAATCTTATGGAGTTCTATTTTATTTAGTCAAACAGCTTATTGTAATGTAAACCGTTCCTGTATGTAAAGTATGTGACCCTGTACCTGCGAGATTCCCGTGCGGAGAACGGGGCACCTGTTAGTAGTATATTAACATAAAATAAATTAATAAACATTTACAGAGTGATCCACCTTCTAGTTTAAGCACATATTATGCTCATGCTCATATTGGTTAGTTCACTAGCCAAATCAGTTGTGGCTTTACCAACTTAAAGAAATAGGTAACACAATCAGAATAGGTATATTAATTTCCTTGGACAGTGAATTCACTGTGCACAATCACCTTTAAAATGGCCACATTTTAATTGTTTTGTTTGCCTTTTTGAAATGTTATAACAGTTGTATGATGATCACGGTTGCATTCTGTGATGTACTCTCGCATCTTATCTTTTTATCAATAAATAAATATTCAACTTGTGGCTTGAAGGGGTCAAAGCCCCTATCCTTGCTCCAATAGTCTGCCTCACCTGACTCTTTTACTCTTTACTTGCTGAGGAAAATACAAAATAAAAGTAGGAACACATGTCAGTTCAAAAACAAGGTATTCACATGTTTCAGTGTATCAAAGCACACGTTTTTAAATCCCCATGCTTTTCTTATGGGGGATGTTTTACGTTATTTCTCGTTTGCTGGCAAGTTTTTGGAAATACTGCTATTTTTCCCGAGCCCTGGGATTGAGACCTTTAATTTGAGCCGTCTCCCATCATCCTGCGATTTGCAAAGTGTTCACACAATTAAGTCCCCCAATTTGGACTTCAAAATTTCACTTACAGAATTATATATAAAGATTACTCACAGTTTCTAGTAAAGGTTAGGTATATTTGTTAGATTAATACTGGATCTTTGATGGCCAGAGGGTAAAAAAGTCCACCCTCTCCAAAGATTTCCAAAGGTCATATCTAGACTAACTCATCATTAAAACAAATTTTCACCAGACAATAGAAAGAGGTTTTAGTTTCAATAAAAATTAGATTTTGTAGATAAACAAATTTTAGGAAATTATTGCTAACGTTTAATAAATGGCATAGCTTTGCAGTTAGAACAAAACAAACTGCGTACTTGACTCTTAAGAGCCATATGAGAAGAGATGGATGAAATTATAATTATCGCCAGAGGCAAACTGATGAGCCTTTTCATGTGAAGATGTTCAAAGCGAGCTCGTTGAGGGGTGGATAATATTTGATGGTTCTCCGCTTGGGTGAATACAGTCACACACCGATAAGGGACTCGAGTGTCCTGTGTGTTCAACGATAAGGGACTCGAGTGTCTTGTGTGTTCAACGGAATAAGGGTGGGGCGTTTTAAAAATTAAAATCTAAAAATTGTTAGTTTCTGCTTTTTAAAATATGAACAGAATTATAATATTTCAAGAATTTATAAATTTTACAGTATTTTCTTTTCCTAATACAGTTAAAAATATTTATTATTGGCAAAAAGCTTTTTCTTGAATTTCATAACCATATCGAATACAATTTTTTGTTTTTTGTGCTTTTTTTAGTGTCTCTTATCACATTATTTAATTTAATCGTATTAAATGATTATATTCTTAGAGATTTCTTTAAGTAATGAAAAGTTTATACTCTCTGATTTTTTTTACCACGGTGTTCCCATGAAATCAACCCATATCCACTACTTGATTAGAACTTTGTCTGAAACTTTTGTTTGAAAATCAATCTTCATAGCCCTGATGTTAACATGCTATAAACTTGTTTAATGGTTGTATATTAAATCCATAAGCATAATTTCTGTATTTTGATTGGGGGGCAAACATGGTTGTGATTTAGTTTATTGTGACTTTTTATATATTACAATAATATTTCCTTCAAATTATTGGGGGGGGGGCAACTGCCCCCCTTGCCACCCCCAAATTACACCTATGATCTTACAGTCAGAAAAAAATCATAAAATGATGTTTGGAGTTGAAGGTTTTCACAATGCGCAGTACAAATCCTATCCTATGAACTCAAATACGAGCAAAGTCTGTGTCCAAAATGGATCTTGAAACCTGATGGAAAGAATTAAACTAAAAAAATATGGGTGAGTGGGCCTCAGTAATATGGGTGAGTGGGCCTCAGTAATATGGGTGAGTGGGCCTCAGTAATATGGGTGAGTGGGCCTCAGTAATATGGGTGAGTGGGCCTCAGTAATATGGGTGAGTGGGCCTCAGTAATATGGGTGAGTGGGCCTCAGTAATATGGGTGAGTGGGCCTCAGTAATATGGGTGAGTGGGCCTCAGTAATATGGGTGAGTGGGCCTCAGTAATTGTTTAGCAAAATACTCAACCCTGTGCGTATAGAGTTTCAAATCATAATCAAACAGCCATAACATCTGATCAATAACAACCAGAGCTGTCAATTAACTGGTAAGAGGTCAATATTTGATAATGAGCTCAGCCCCTCAGTCTTTGTAAGTCTTTATATTAATAGACAAATAAGAACAATGTGAATAAGAAAGACTATGATATGAATACTTTTTTAAATAATATAATGTAATAACTTACCATTCCCAACAATGAGTGTTATAGTGTCGAATCATAACTAACTGTGTGCAATTATTCTCCACTTTAATCAATCTAGATATCTTCTACCGACTCACGCATACATTCCAAAATATTGTTCCCCAGGGGCCCGTGAAAGCTGAGTCCGGCCCTGATTGTAATGGTAGTATCTAATAAAATATGTTGGAAATAATGTAAAACATTACTGTGCAGAATCAAAATCAAAGTAAAGATTCTTTAATATAAATTTGTATTTTATTGATATGAAAAATATGTTTATACCGACAAAATTCATTAAGAAAGCTATACCTGCTAAAATATAATACCTATTGAAAAAAGGGTAAAAAGAATACAATTAAAAAATATAAGTTATCTCTATGAAAAAGTATTTGTGTGTCAGTTTGGCGGAATGAAAGTCAAGAGCGTAAAAATTATGAGTGTGGCAAAGGCTGGAGGTCTAAATGTAGGGCTCTTCACACACAGCTTGTTATAATACGCTCCGGTTGGCTGGACCACACACTACACACTCTGTCTGCTGTTAGCTGGACTTTGTAAGGAATATTTTACATTATTAATACACATAAGTGTGTATTAAAGGTATGTGTTCTTTAATACAAACTAGATCGGATAGGGTTATGTTTGAATAGGGGCTAAGATGTGAAATAACTTTAATAAAAAGTTATTAAAATCGGTTGGCAAAATATTTGTACATGTACGTACATTGATTAAATTGTTATCCTAAAAATCTGAGTACAGCACCTCGTTTTATGCAGTGTTTATGTAAAATACTCTGTGAATTTACGGAAATTAATAGTAACTGATAGGACCGGCTGCTAAAACTCGATCAAATGTTCTCCTCATGCTTCTGCATTTATTTACATCAACCCTCGCAACGTATTGCGCAAACTAAGTTGTCTACCGAAGTCTGTAGCATCTGTTTTGCTGCTCAGCTGTGAGTTTTGTTTATGTGTCAACAGCATTTAAATATACCATTCAATTGATCTATATTCTTCTATAAGATTTATACATTAAAGCTTTGAAGGCCTGTGGGCCTTACTTAAAGTCTTAAAGAAATGTAAGTTAGAAATGGCCATTTTAAATTTACATCTCAACCATAAAATCAGTTAAGTAGTCCCTTGGAACTCACTCTTACAAAAAAATAAAAATTTATGTATTAACATTTAGGATAATAATTTGTATTTATTTTGTCCATAAATACGTTCGTTAATATTACAAAAGATAATCAGATTAAATTAAATCAGTCACTGCTAAGGGGCCACACACATATTATGTAACGCAATTAAGGGGAGGGAGGGGATATGATGTAGCGTTATGCTGCGTTATGTGGGGGGGGGTTGGATCAACGTTACGTAACTCACACATCTTAACCATAAGAGCTGGCACACTCCCGTATCTATTGATGCTGTTATAAATCTTTCAAAATTAAAAAATAATCAAATTTGTATCTAAATCAAGGTTACAGTTAGTTATATAAAAAAATACTTCCGTCATACTATTTTAACAACAATTTAACTAAAAATAAATACATAACGTGTTTTGAGTTCAGTATTGCTTTACACCTGTTTTGTGTTGTTTTAGAGTGTAAAATCATGACTTGATCAATGCCACCCACATCTTTGGTTTTTTAAGTTTTTTGTCTTTTTTTAGTTATAATTTAAATTTGTTACGTTTTAGCTGAGATATTTTATTTTGTTGTTTATATTATTAGTATTAGTAGTCTTGTTTGTTTTTATACATTTTGCTTTGAAATAAGTTATAAAAGGTTTAAGCTGTTTTAAAATGTACTATGATAGATAGGGTTACGTACCACATTGGTGGGGGGGGGAGGGTCAAGCATTATGGTGTGTTGAATGGGGGAGGGGGTCTGAAATGACAGAAAAAGTGTTACGTAATACGTGTATGGCCCCTAAGTATGAACTTCGATTAATTTATACAATCTTTATATAACATTAATTTTAATATAATTCTGGGCTTCATCAAATAAGACTACTCAAAGAATATAGTAAACATTCATGTTAAATTTAAATACGACACACTTTTTTAAATATTAAATAGTTCACTTAAAAAAAAATAAGTAGACAGTCAAACAAATTTTGAGCAATCTGAATAAAATGTTGGTGTATTGTAGGTAATATTAAAGTTGTATGGCAGGGATGCTCGTGTTTAGGCGCTGCTCGTGAGAGGGGTGAAATAACGAGCAAGCTGTGTAAGAGGGCTACAGGCGACCCACCATTTACAGCCCCCTCAGCGCAGCCGGCTTTGTTTACATGCTTTAAGATGCTCCATTTAAATATCGGATACAACTGTTTATAAAGGTCAACACGTTTAAATGAATCACAGCCGTTATCTGAGAAGTGGTTGATTGAAAACAAAATGTAGTATCAATGCCATTGAATGTAGGGAGTAATATATTTTAACCATCCCCAAAAGAACAAGATTTATACAAAGTATTAAAAATTTTAGTATGTTTTAGACAGTTTTGTTACTTTAAAAGTTCTTGTTGGGAAACAAATGATTGTTGGTTACATATTGCATCACGTTGTAAATCCTATACTCTAATACGAGCTATGTCTGTTTGTCTGTTTGTTTGCAAAATTTATCTTGAGATCCAAAGGAAGAATTTTGCTGAAAGTTTGGGATTAGGCTTTTGGGTCTAAAAAATCGATTGGTGAAAACCACTACCTCAGGAAAACTCGTATTTTTCTAAACAACTCGTTTGAAAATTGAAAATTTTAACATTGGGCTTATGGAGTTTAAAATCATAACACCGGTTAACACGTTGACTACCGATCGTCACGTATATGTGACACAATGTTAAAAAAACCTTAAAATAGACCAGTGTCACATATACGTGTCACTCAGGCTGATTCCAGTGGACCGACAACACGTATACAGGACGCTCAGGCCAAATCCAGTGGACCGACGACACGTATACGGGACGCAGTCACCATTCAGTTAAATGACTTGCCACGTCCATATGGTACACTATATCGATCTGAAGCCTGTATATCGGTCTATAGGAATGTGTGACACGTATGCGTGTCCTTTACTTATTAGTGAATCTGTAGTCATCCAAAGTTTGAAAACTCTCGTCACGTATGTGAGACAGTCGGTCTTTTGCAAAAAATATCATATAAAATGTTACTATAGACCGACGTCACACATATTTGACACAATAAAAATGCTATAAGAGCACTGAAATAATATTTGATTGCTACTTTTATGAGTAAATATATATATTCTACTTCAAAGCATATAAAAATCCGGAAACAAATTTCGGTTTCTGGGTTACAATTGGTCACAATGACTTGGTCTATGGTGAGAGTTTCGTCTATTAGGTTTGGTCTGCTGGGAACTCCCGGCGACCCGAATTCCGGACCATCGGTAGCCAACGTGTTAATATGAATAACAAAAACAAACCATTAAATCAGCTTCTATAAATTAAAATATTGCAAACAGCTGTTTATAATTATGGAAATAAAAAACCTACTTTAATGGCAACTCTCACAATGGAAATAAAAAAACTAGTTGAATGGCAACTCAAACTTTTTTTTTCGATAGGCGAGTGAGCAAAGCGAACGAGCTCGTATTGAAAATGAACGAGTATTTGAAATAAAACTAATTCAATGCCTCTTCTGAGAAATCAAACACCGAGCACGGCTCGGTCCCCCGGTACTTGCTATTATTTAACAAACCTTTAAATTGTCTGTGCTTCTAGAATGGGTAAAATAAGTTTGGGGTAGACTGTAAGGTAAATATCAAATTTAACAACAACACAGGAGGCTTGATATCTGACAAGCTCAGGTGTGAAAGATATTTGAGACCCAAAATTAATTGAAAGAGGCTTCAATTGATGGGGTCTTGTCATAATACATTGTAGTGATAATAAGGTTTTAGTTTTAAGGGGATATTGAAACTTTTCTTATCACGAGTGAACAAGCCATATAATTACAATTGTAAACCAATTAAGTGTGTTTGAATTATTCTGAAAATGCCTTAATTACTTTTTACCTGCAACGCGATAATAAATAGAACTACATTTTAACATGTTCAATGCACGATTTTGCAAAAGGAAGAATAATTTGAAAAAAACAAATCAAGTTTAAAAGAATAATTTCTATTTACTGCTGCCCTACATTCCATAAAGTCTTTAAACATCATACGTAACTAAACAGATAAGTTATTACTTACTTTGGCAAATTATCAGGGTTCGAAGTTTGAGTTGTACGATGGACTTTTGCGAGGTCTGACTTTGGCTCGGAAATAAGGTCATCAGTGAATCGGAAATGCTGAAAATAAATATTGCAGTAACAAATTGAAACTTGTTTTATCTAACATAGATATTAACAACTGTACTTTTCATGCAAACATACAATTTTAATAATATTAATTTTTTATACATTAATTAGTGACATGAAAATTCATAAGTTTCATTGGATATAATTTTTGTTGGTGTACTTCAACATGATTACCACTGTTAGCAAAAATATATAGGCAGTTTGATTATCCAGCTATGACCAAACTCTATGGTGCATTTAATCATCAATGTGGCGAAGGCTATGATAATTCTTAATATTAGTTTTTGAAGATAGGAGACTTGCAACTTGTGAATTTGGTCTTCAACAGAAAACAGAAACCCATAAATTCAAATGGTTTTGGGATGTGATTTGGAACGGTGTGTGTGTTCATAGTTCCTGTTTTATTGTTGGTCATATTTTACAGTTGAAAGTTTTGAGTACCAACAATGCATCATCATACATCAATCAACAAATTGAATTTTTATTCGACCGAGGCCTTTCATGTAAATAATAAAGTTTTTTGAGAACCTGAAGGTAATTACTTTGTAATCGAAAGGCCTCGTCGAATAAAAATTAAATTTATTGATTGATGTATGTATTAAAAATGTCGAAGCTTGTTTTACCCAGGTTTAGAATTAGATTGGTCAAATTTATACAAAATATACAAAAATTGAAGAAATGGTATTTTTGGAATCTGAGGACCTCAAAATGAAACAGTAATCATGGTCTCGAGCTTATTAGGTCTTACCATGCCACATATGGTAACGGCTTCTTCCCTATAGGGAAAATTCACTAAAAATTAAGTTAACAGAATTGTGACTTACAAGTTTAGCTAGTACTGCCTGACTGTGAGAGATCTGATCTTGTAGAGCTTGAAGCTCCTGCTGGACCAAATCCCGCACTTGGTCTTCCCCCACCACCTGGAAAACCACATCAACAATGTTAGAAAACAAATATTTAACTAAAACTAGTTTAGAGCTACGGATGAAAAGAGACACAATAAAATGTTGTAAGTGCGCCTGAAAAATCAATACATTACATGAGAAAAGTAATCTATCAATACTTATTTAATACGCGAGCAGGTTTTTTGTGACAATCACTCCTCCTAAACTACTGAACCGATTTTCATGTTTTTGGTGTCATTGGAAAGAGCCTAACGTGAAGTTGTGCAGGAAACTTTTTTATAGAGAAATAATTTGTGAGTGAGGCTCTGGGGCCCCTTAAAGTTTAGTTTTTCCCCATAAGCTTAACATTGGGAAATAACTATAAGTTTTAAGCAATCAGCTGGATGGAGTAAACACAGTTAATCAGCAGGCCATGTTGGCTTTAGAACGGTAACATAATATTTATACGGGAATGTCAGTATAATATTACGTTGTGATCGCGAGCGAAGCCGCGACAGGCTACAAATACAAAAGGTCACATCAATCAATTTGATTTGGACGATCGGATAATTGAAATGTTCAGAAAATAAGGAAGTTATAAAAACTCCAGATACAAAATATGTTGTAAGCACTAATTCAATTTTAAAATTACACTGTAATTAGAATAATTAAACTGGACAAGGTATAAAAATGTGTAATACTCTATTTTACTCTAAAGAACTATAATGCTAATCCAAGACATAACGTAAATACGTGTATGCACCCACTGTCTGCGCCCGCCCAGCTGAAGGGAGTTTGGAGTTACATTGGGGTTTGGATTAAGGCCTGAACTTAAAAAAAATAATAAAACAAACAGTGAACAATTCTAGTTCTGAGGCAATGAGGCAAAGGCCTTGCTAGCACTTTCACTCAAAATATTGAGACTGTCACATGTTGAGAAACCTCAAAATAGAGATTTCACAGGTTGTTTAAAATCCAATAACTTTTTGGGGCTATAATTTCTTCGAACATTAAAGGATCCCACACGCGCCCTCTTGCAACAAACAAATAATTTGGCCATCCCATCACCTTGGAACCATGTCCACCAAAAAATATATTTGTACGTTTTTTAAGGATTGCCCTCCCCTTCAACTCTGCGACAGACAGTTGAACTCAATGAGTTGCATATGTAAACCACCAACTAAGTCATATGCACAGTAAGTCAAAGGTAGTAGGTTCAAGACCCAGTCTGGACACAATATTTTTGAATTTGAAATCCTATCTAAAATCATATGTTATTGGTTTATTAATTCAAGTTGAAAAATCATGCTTTTTAATAACAAATTTATTCTAAAGTATTTCATTACCGATGGGCCGTTGGATGATGGTTGGTTGGTTTACGGTTTAAAGAGGAATGATTTCTGTTGTTGGCCAATTGTGGGACTTCTTTTAGACCACTCAGCCACTGATCAGACCAGCAGCAGGATCAAACCTGTTGATATTACTAGCCACGTGAGTCAGTTCCGATTTCGTCCCCCAGGTTTCGCCACATGTCAGACCCAGACCGTAGACAATGATCACATTGGTATGATCACTTATACCGTGGCTAACCGGGTTTTTTGTTACAGATATAAATGCTGATATATCGGCACACAGGTCTCAAAGGGTTAAACTTGACAAATGGATTGCAGCATTGGCATTCTATATCTCAAATGTAGGATTGTCCATGAATAATTCAATAGAGTTGTTGTAAGGTATTGTTCAAAAGTTGTATCAACATCCATTGTTTGCTTTGAGCTATAGTGTTTAAAAAAAATGTAAAGTAAATGTCAATTTTATTTAATTGAAACAGAAACTTTATTTTTAAGATGTTCACAGTCATTGTTTTTCTTAGAAGGAATGACTAACTCAGTTTGAAGTTGTTGCAGTATTCTCTGGGATTGTGCCAACTCGCACTTCTGGCAGTAAAACTTGCTTTTTGGCTTACATTTTTGTACGTTTTATATATTAGAATATGCACGTTTACCAGCACTACTATTGCTATTGCTATTTATAATACTATTTATTTTGTGCTTTCATTTGCTCTGATTAATGTGTCACATTTGAATATTCCTTCGAACATATTTCTTTGAATATTCCCTATGAAAAGATACGAAATAATGGGGATTGAAATAATTTTTATATTTTCATTAAATAACTTTCGGGTAAACGTTTCATACAAATACATGCAAGCCCAACTATACAGAATGTACTATGAACTCATAAATTTAAAATATAAACTTTATCAGGGCTAGTAAAGTGTCTATTTTTAAAACTACATCCATTGGTCCTTATTCGTTGAATGTTCAACCAATCAATAGAAAATTTTATGTTGTAAAATTATTTAACTTCATCAGCTGATTACCAAAATCACGTTTATTAATGTTTCCTATCCCAACACATAGCAACATAGCAACACTTAGTCCCAACACATAGCAACACATAGTCCCAACACATAGCAACATAGCAACACTTAGTCCCAACACATAACATATATTTTAAATTTTACTCTTTAAAATCACATTGACTATTGAACATCGATATCGGTGAAGTTTAATGTTTATTAAATTATTTTTCTGACACAAGAAGAGTTCAACAGGATTGTGACATAATAGGAGCACACCTGTTAGATTATTGTGTACAACGTCTCTCCCCTCCTCCTCTCCTCCCCTACCCAAACCATTTTCCACCCCAGTGTAATATTTAATCATGGCCCCACGAGTTATTATGCACACTCACTGGATTAATTCGGTCTTCATCACATTTGCTTTGTGCCTTCAAATTGCACCATTATATGTTGTAATGAGAAAATCTAATTAAATTATTTACAGCCATCAGTTCTCACATAAATGGAAAATATGGTTTCTTTGTTTAAAATATAATCTTTTTCTTGATTATGGTAGTTGATTAATTAAAATGTGAATGAATTGATTATTGATAGGTTAAATGACTCACTATTGAAATGATGATGTAAAAGTAAGCTTGGGTTTCTGTATGATTTTGAAATCAACCCTTTAGAGAAGAAGCAAAAATTAATAAAATGTTAAATTTGACAGTTGACCATTGGATTATTTTCCTACTTATAGAAAAAATCCTTTGTTTATACATAACAACTTTAGTTCAGTAATAAAATAGAAATTTAGCACAATAACTTTTATAAAGGTAAAAATTAAGACACATATGGTCATTATAATTTATTTACTCAATGTTTGTATATTACATTCATGTTACAGAGATTTTTTGCTTAAATAAATTATATAGTCACAAAATAACAATAAAAGTGCAAACACAATCACTATGGGAAGTAGGATTTAATTGAAACATCAAGTTTATTTTCATGTAGAGAATTTATGAGAGATATTTTCAAGTTTTCCTCAATGTGAAACGTGATGGATTTAATCAGAGAAAATATCAAATGGTCAATTAAATCAAACATTATGAAAAGACTGCAGTCTTGCTTGTTTACTAATATAAATGATATAACACTTATATAGCGAAATCACACTAAAAGAAAATACTATCACACATTGCGGTGTGAAAGCGACAAATATAGTTTGGGTCACAGAGCTTGACGCCTGGTTAGCGTATGCTCTGGAATTACTTTTCGCCTATTTGGCATCGTACCGTTAATGTTACAGTATACTTTTGTCAACAGAAAGCAAAATTGATTTATTTAATTTTAAACCATTTGTTTCAGTTATTTTTGTTATTGTCTGCTTTTATTTACGAGGACTCTGAGCAGGTTCTCGCCTTTCCCAGACACCAAGCACCGTGCCCCGAACTGTACCCATTATTTGTAAATCAAATAAATCAAGTAATCAAGTTAAACTGTTTATAAAAAGGTATTACGATATATTCCCATATATACCTATATTTTTATAGGGGTTTTGTCAACAAAAATAAAGAATGTATTACCACACAATGATTTAAACAGTCGCTGGCAACAGGGGTGATTAATAACAGTTTTCACACTAGAGGCGTTATGTACATGATTAATTATAAGAAAACTATTGTTTCCCGTAACGAATTACTGAGAAGCCTAATTACTTCAGTTGTTGGGAAAATACAGTGAAATTCAAGCTTTACTATGTAATTATTGTAGATATATATTTTTCATCATTTTTATTGATGAGCACCCTCCGAGAAATAATTAGTTTAATTTTGTGTTACTGTTCCTAAGATATGTTTAATGTTTTACCACTGAGCTCCAACTACGTACTGGAGGCAACACTGATCAATAAAATTGTATGCTGCCGCTGCTATTTAGTGGTATGGATAATATGGAAGGTCGCTCAAAGCGAACTCTTAAACAAAGTGTATCAAATGAGTTATGATTAGTTCATTTTGTTTTGACTAGCTTGTATTTGTATATATTATTTAGCTTATATTTGAACTAGCTTCATGAATATTAGACATTAAGATGAGTGATAGGATGGGCAATTTAAGAGAAGCCCAAAGTTATTGTTTTTAATCAGCGATAGTGTGTTTTAGAATTCGCTTATAACGTAGTGCAAAAGAATCATTGATCATCGAAGCATTATTTCATCTCTACATTAGTGTAAGTAATATTAAAAATAAAAAAAATATGTCCAAATCAAGAAAATTTTAAGAGAGAAGTATGTGCCGATGAAAAGTTAAAATAAAACAAAATCTGATTTAATTCATATGTTATTGCAGCCTTGCTTATTTTAGCCGTTACAAATAACTAGTATTAAAAGGTAAAATTTTCCCCAAACAGACTGCGTGATGTACCATACCCTGGAGTATTGGGAGAGGGGAGAGAGAGACAAAACAGAGACAAACGTGAGACAAACCGATTGTATAAACCCCAGAGAGCTGCCCCAATAATACATGTCTCGGTTCAAATTGTGTGGGGGGAGGGAGGGAAGCATAGAGGGGGGGATAAGCTCTTGTTATTGCACACCTTTTGTTCTCAGTCTTTTGTTGTCATTTCAAAAACAGATTAAGACACCATTTAGCTTCTTCCTTTGCTTCTATGCTTTGAGCCTCAAATTATAGATATTGTAATGACACATTCTGTTGAATCGGAATATTAATTCTTTTAAATAAAAAGTTTCAATACAAACCAATATTGCAGATGAATTATGTGCCATGAATTTATATATCAAATAATGATTAGCTGACAAAATAAATAAAATAACTCCGTAAGATCAACATTGGAACATTGAAAGCCCATGGGGCTGAGCTCTGAAGGACGAAATTTTTTCAAAATCTCAAAAAGCACGTCTAGAGGGTAAAAGCTTTTGATTGATACTAAAACTGTTTATTTATCCCTTCCCTCAAAGTTCAGAGTAGAAAATTACTGTTGGTATCAGCCCTGTTATTTTGTCCCGTTAAAATGAGTTTATTTGTTTATAAATAAACTAAACCTAGATTTAATCAATCAATCAAATTTGTTGTATTTACAATTTTACTAGGATATTTAATAGCCTTAAAATATAAATAAATTATAGTTCTTCTCTTTCCTGATTTACAGTTTTTTTTTTATTTAGTGACATGCTGAAATATTTGTCCAATGATACAAAGGTGGCCACACAAACCCTTCCAGCAGTTTTTTCTTGAGTTATGTTCCCAGATTCTTCAGTGTTGTAGGCAGTGCATTGCAGGGTTTTTGCCCCACATACGTAAGCGTAATTTCAGTATTTTGATTGGAGGGGCAACAATTGTCCTCATCGTGATTAGTGTAACTTTTCATAAATTATAATAATATATACTTCAAATTATAGGGGGGGGAGCAACTGTCCCCTCTTGCCACACCTATGCCCACATAACAACTAGTAATAACAAATAGGTACCCATCAAAATGTTCCAGTATCATCTTGGAATTTTAACCGCCATTTTGGACTGAAAATACTTACAAGACTGAATTCGAAATAGCGACTTTGTTATTATTATTTAATTGTATGATATGATTAAACATGTTTTCTTGGTTAAACTTGCAACAAAAATGTAAACTAAAATGTAGATGAATAAATAAACTCAAAATCTTGTTGTAGATCTCAAAAACAGAACACCTGTTTTAATTATCATCTGATCCAGTAAATTTTAGTGGTCATAAGATTAACATGGGAACTTTAATGGCCACTGGGGCAAAGCCCTAAAGGAATTTAGGTGGATTGAGACCGTGCTCTGCTCCAGGCGGATTAGAGCCGATCTTCAAGGTGAATCGATAGTGATCGCACCCACGAGGGGTTGTCCGCAGGGAGGTGTACTTTCGCCTCTTCTGTGGAACCTGGTGGTGGACGGTCTCCTTCGTGAGCTCACTAGCAGAGGCGTCTTTGTCCAGGGCTATGCAGACGACATAGTCCTAATGGTACAGGGAAGGTTCACGAATATTGTTGCTGATGTCATGAATGTCAATCTTCAATATGTCAATGTCTGGTGTCTTGGAGAGCATCTGGTGTCTAAGCATAAACCCCTCAAAGACAGTAGTTGTTCCGTTCACAAGGAAAAAGAACCTGGAGTCTCTTTCCAGGCTGAGACTTGGACCAACACGGCTTGAAGTATCAGGTACAGTCAAATACCTAGGGCTGACAATTGATTCTAAGCTGACTTGGAATGATCATTTGAATAATACACTGCATAAGGCGAAATGGGCGCTCATGACGTCCAGGAGATTTGTAGGCTCCACGTGGGGGATCAAGCCTCACATAGCGCTGTGGCTGTACAAGGCAGTAATAAGGCCTCAAGTCACATATGGATCACTAGTCTGGTGGACAAAGGTGAACCAGACTACAGCCATAGCCAAACTCACAAGTTTACAAAGGTTGGGCACACTTCTAGTCACTGGAGCTTTCAGGAGTAGCCCGTCAGCAGCTCTCGAAGTTGCTCTTGGATTACTGCCTTTGGATATCTTCATCAAGGCAGAAGCACGGAAATCAGCCTATCGATTAAAAGTCGCAGGCCAATGGAGGGAAGGCCTGTCTGGAACAGGCCATTGCACCATCACCAAAGCTGTTGCTCAAAACCCTGTGCTTGATATGACATCAGATGTCATGAGTACGGAGATGGTTTTCACTAAACCTTTTTCTGTTGGATTCTGCTCCAGAGAAGAGTGGACATCTGAGGAAGGGCCCTATTCCAGGAAGGGCAGCCTTGTCTGGTACACGGACGGCTCTCTCATTGAAGGAAAATCTGGCTACGGGGTGTACAGTGAATCACCTAGAACAGAACTCTGTGCAAGTCTGGGACAACACTGTACTATTTTTCAAGCAGAAATTTGTGGCATCATGGTTTGTGCCAATCTCGGCATTGCCAGACGCTATTGCGACAGGCATATAGTAATCTTGTCAGATTGTCAGGCTGCCCTCAAGGCTCTTGACTCCAACGAAATCAAGTCAAAATTGGTGTGGGAATGTTACAACACTCTCTGCAAACTCGCGACACGCAACTCGGTGCATCTTGGTTGGGTACCTGGCCATGTAGGCATAGGTGGCAATGAGTGTGCAGATAAGCTTGCTAAAAGAGGTTCCGGTATGCCATTCTTTGGTCCAGAGCCAAGCTGTGGCATAAGCAAAACAACTGCTTTTCACACAATAAACAAATGGTCCAGGGACTTACATCGCCAGCAATGGCAAGGTCATACTGGTCAAGCACTTGGCAAAAGGCTGCTAGCAGATACTAGCTCTTACTTCACTAACTGGTTGGTGAGGTTGGGCAGAGGTCGGGTTAAGCAGTTGATTGCTCTGATAACTGGACATGGCCATTTCAGGAAACATCTCCACACTCTCGGACTCAGAAATGAAAGTCAGGTGTGTAGGCTCTGCAATCAGTCTGAAGAGACTGCCAAGCACATCATACTGGACTGCGAGAGACTCGGGGCAAGGAGAAGGGCTCTGTTTGGTTGTAAGCAACCAGGTGATGAAAGGGACGCTAGTATTGGTAAAAAACTCCTGGATCTCGTAAAGGGTACGGGCATTGGTTTGCCATACTAACGTACAAGGGACACACAATAAGCTTCGGTTGACGTGTGAGGATCTTTGAATCTTTGGATCTCTGAATCCGTCCCTTTAACAACACATAAACATAAACCCTTCCAGCAGTTTTTTCTTGAGTTATGTTCCCAGATTCTTCAGTGTTGTAGGCAGTGCATTGCAGGGTTTTTGCCCCACATACGTAAGCGTAATTTCAGTATTTTGATTGGAGGGGCAACAATTGTCCTCATCGTGATTAGTGTAACTTTTCATAAATTATAATAATATATACTTCAAATTATAGGGGGGGGGGGGCAACTGTCCCCTCTTGCCACACCTATGCCCACATAACAACTAGTAATAACAAATAGGTACCCATCAAAATGTTCCAGTATCATCTTGGAATTTTAACCGCCATTTTGGACTGAAAATACTTACAAGACTGAATTCGAAATAGCGACTTTGTTATTATTATTTAATTGTATGATATGATTAAACATGTTTTCTTGGTTAAACTTGCAACAAAAATGTAAACTAAAATGTAGATGAATAAATAAACTCAAAATCTTGTTGTAGATCTCAAAAACAGAACACCTGTTTTAATTATCATCTGATCCAGTAAATTTTAGTGGTCATAAGATTAACATGGGAACTTTAATGGCCACTGGGGCAAAGCCCTAAAGGAATTTTAAAACGTGAATAGGCCTATATGTTCCTTTAGGATATTAGCTACCTACCTACCAAATATCAGCTCACTGGGATCAGTAGTTAGAGTGTGATTGAGTCCCAAACAAATAAACAAACTCACAAACTCTCAGCTTTATAATATTAGTATCACATGATAACAGACCTGACCAGCTGTGGGGAGGGAGGCGATGGTGGTCAGCTGTATCCCGCCCCCTGCCTGCCCCTGGGAAACTGACGCTGTCTCTGAACTGCAACATGACAACATTCTATTATCACATGATAACAGACCTGACCAGCTGTGGGGAGGGAGGCGATGGTGGTCAGCTGTATCCCGCCCCCTGCCTGCCCCTGGGAAACTGACGCTGTCTCTGAACTGCAACATGACAACATTCTAGTATCACATGATAACAGACCTGACCAGCTGTGGGGAGGGAGGCGATGGTGGTCAGCTGTATCCCGCCCCCTGCCTGCCCCTGGGAAACTGACGCTGTCTCTGAACTGCAACATGACAACATTCTAGTACCACATGATAACAGACCTGACCAGCTGTGGGGAGGGAGGCGATGGTGGTCAGCTGTATCCCGCCCCCTGCCTGCCCCTGGGAAACTGACGCTGTCTCTGAACTGCAACATGACAACATTCTAGTATCACATGATAACAGACCTGACCAGCTGTGGGGAGGGAGGCGATGGTGGTCAGCTGTATCCCGCCCCCTGCCTGCCCCTGGGAAACTGACGCTGTCTCTGAACTGCAACATGACAACATTCTATTATCACATGATAACAGACCTGACCAGCTGTGGGGAGGGAGGCGATGGTGGTCAGCTGTATCCCGCCCCCTGCCTGCCCCTGGGAAACTGACGCTGTCTCTGAACTGCAACATGACAACATTCTAGTATCACATGATAACAGACCTGACCAGCTATGGGGAGGGAGGCGATGGTGGTCAGCTGTATCCCGCCCCCTGCCTGCCCCTGGGAAACTGACGCTGTCTCTGAACTGCAACATGACAACATTCTAGTATCACATGATAACAGACCTGACCAGCTGTGGGGAGGGAGGCGATGGTGGTCAGCTGTATCCCGCCCCCTGCCTGCCCCTGGGAAACTGACGCTGTCTCTGAACTGCAACATGACAACATTCTAGTATCACATGATAACAGACCTGACCAGCTGTGGGGAGGGAGGCGATGGTGGTCAGCTGTATCCCGCCCCCTGCCTGCCCCTGGGAAACTGACGCTGTCTCTGAACTGCAACATGACAGCATTCTAGTATCACATGATAACAGACCTGACCAGCTGTGGGGAGGGAGGTGATGGTGGTCAGCTGTATCCCGCCCCCTGCCTGCCCCTGGGAAACTGACGCTGTCTCTGAACTGCAACATGACAACATTCTAGTATCACACGATAACAGACCTGACCAGCTGTGGGGAGGGAGGCGATGGTGGTCAGCTGTATCCCGCCCCCTGCCTGCCCCTGGGAAACTGACGCTGTCTCTGAACTGCAACATGACAACATTCTAGTATCACATGATAACAGACCTGACCAGCTGTGGGGAGGGAGGCGATGGTGGTCAGCTGTATCCCGCCCCCTGCCTGCCCCTGGGAAACTGACGCTGTCTCTGAACTGCAACATGACAACATTCTAGTATCACATGATAACAGACCTGACCAGCTGTGGGGAGGGAGGCGATGGTGGTCAGCTGTATCCCGCCCCCTGCCTGCCCCTGGGAAACTGACGCTGTCTCTGAACTGCAACATGACAACATTCTAGTATCACATGATAACAGACCTTACCAGCTGTGGGGAGGGAGGCGATGGTGGTCAGCTGTATCCCGCCCCCTGCCTGCCCCTGGGAAACTGACGCTGTCTCTGAACTGCAACATGATAACATTCTAGTATCACATGATAACAGACCTGACCAGCTGTGGGGAGGGAGGCGATGGTGGTCAGCTGTATCCCGCCTCCTGCCTGCCCCTGGGAAACTGACACTGTCTCTGAACTGCAACATGACAACATTCTAGTATCACATGATAACAGACCTGACCAGCTGTGGGGAGGGAGGCGATGGTGGTCAGCTGTATCCCGCCCCCTGCCTGCCCCTGGGAAACTGACGCTGTCTCTGAACTGCAACATGACAACATTCTAGTATCACATGATAACAGACCTGACCAGCTGTGGGGAGGCAGGCGATGGTGGTCAGCTGTATCCCGCCCCCTGCCTGCCCCTGGGAAACTGACGCTGTCTCTGAACTGCAACATGACAACATTCAACATCTTTCAAGATTCAAGATCTTACAATATGACATACAATATGTAAGACATTGTCATACTTATAAGTTTAACTAGCTCTTACCCGGAGGCTTCGCCCCATGAATTATGTAGAAGAACTATGATAGTTTTGTGTGCTGCATTCTGTGGTTAGCCTGTGGAACTACTACGAATCAAGATCAGCTGTTTGTATTTTCATCAGCTCAAACAAAAATGAATGTCCATAAGGAATACTTTGTATTGTTTGTTGTATTGGGAACTTTGAACCCCCGTGGGGCATAGCCCTAATGGAGTTTCAAAATAAAAATAGGCCCATGTCCATCTCTAGTATATTGGCTATATTCCTGCAAAATTTCAGCTCTATCGGTCCAGTAGTTTTCACGTGATGGAACTTCAGAGTTACGCACAAACATCCATACTTTCACATTTATAATATTAGCAAGTATGATAGTCAAATTTTTTATACAAAACTAGGTACACACAGATACTTCACATTCCCACCTACTAAAATCGAATAATCAATATACTGGAACAACATAACAATACAATTGTTACACCATCACATTGAACTTACTTCGTATTTGTCCTATCTTCATGCAGGTAATAAATTCAACTGTTGATCTAAATCCAATAAATATCTTAAATGGCTTAAGATCTACACAAAGTTCATGTTCCAAGGGCTATCCCTTTATTGTTTCTGCTTTTACCCTATTTAACTCTAAGTACCGGGGTGTCCGAGCCATACTTGGTGATATTTGATTCGTTTGGTGGGCAAAAAAGTTGTCTGATCCTGTGTGCAATCTTTGTTCAATGGTTCCAGTTACTATAAGTTAAGTGAAGTTATGTATGTCTACCCTAGTGAAAATATCAGTGAAGAAAGTCACTTGACATCAACTGGTTTTGGGTGGTATTTCGCCCACCCAACATCAGCTGACTTTTGACTGATATCAGTTGACATTCACTGATCTTCGTGATCCACTGATATCACCTGACATCATCTGACGTTTCACTGACATCCTCTGGTTTTGGGTGGTATTTCGCCCACCCAACATCAGTTGATTTTTGACTGACATCAGCTGACTTTTCACTGACATCCACTGGTTTTGGGTGGTATTTCGCCACCCAACATCAGTTGACTTTAGACTGACATCAGCTGACTTTTCACTGGTTTTGGGTGGTATTTGATTTTTAACAAAAAATCAGTGAATGTGACTGATGTTGGGTGGTTCGAATACCATTATAAACCAGTGAACATCAGTGGACTTTATTTTCATAAAAATATAGATCTTTAATAAACAAATATTTTACTAACAGTGGTAGAAAAAAAATGCTTTTTTGATTATAAGAATCCATTTTATTTACAAACACCTTAATTAATTTTGGATACTCTATTTAGGGTCATTATTTTTTCACTAATGAATTTAGAAATATTTTTCATTCGAAGATTTTGTTCGGTCTCTGCCATGTTTGGATTTTCTTCTAAAAGGCGTTCCCTGAAGACACCTACGGATATACAAATTATCTATTAGACACAGTAATACTCCAGCAGTTGTGAGTTTTAGAACATATCTAATGGCATTGTTCAAAAATTTTGTATTTTCATATTTAAAAAAACAAGAAAACACATTATGAAAATAACTAACACACCCTGTAGTGCCAAATAAAATACTGAGTAAAATAGTTATGAAATAAGTCAGCTACAAATAATTGCATAACCCATAGCAAAATTTTAAAGAACTGGCCGATTTTAAAGAGTTTGCACGCAGCACGCTGGCATGAGGGAAGTGTATTTCCACATAAAAAATACTTTAAAAATCAATAACAGTTTAAAACAATGACTTATTACAATTCTTAAGGAAATATGAAAAAATTTAATTTTTTGGCTGTTCTGATGCCGCCCTGGTTGCATTTAGGCCTACCTGCAATGCTGGAGTAACAATGTTGCATATTATAAGGTTAGGAGAAGGTCCAGTCAGGATTGAAGGTAGGCTTGGGGATACTGGGGATGATAAAACTACACCAATATATGAATAACAGCCTTTACTAATGTAAAATCCCCATAAGGCTACGTACTGTTTTTAGTTAATAATACACATTTTATTTAATAATTCCGTTAATATTTGTGGTAGAATGATGAGAGTGGGCCTAACTTTCGCCTAACATAATTTTACATCTGAGGCTCTTCTGACCCTTTTTGGACATAAAAAAACTAAAAACGTTGAAAAATTAAAAACCCCAAAAATGGTCAATATTTTGCAAAAGTAATAATTGTTCATTTATATGTTTGACTACAAATTGAAAAATGTCATCACCAAAAAAACATAGAAAGGGAAAAAGACACATACTACGATGAGCTTGCAAACATACCTCTCAAATATTCCAATTTTGTGGGTGTAAGTCCTTTCTTTTCTTCATTACTGGCTTTCTTGGATCGCCCACTTACACTTCTAACAGAAAGGATGTGCGGCGGCCAAATCATTGCTGCCAAGTTTTTGGCATACTGTGAATCCCCTGGCATGCCAAATTTACAATTTAATTTAGCAGCAGCTAACTTTTCTTTGCTAAAAGACACAGCTTTGTCTTCATCAGGGCCAGTTTCCTAAAATATATACATAACTTCATCAAACACAGTCGAAAATAATACAAATACGGTACGGTACTACGGTACTAATAAAATGGTTAGCTTTTTGCCCGAATACAGTGGGAGAAGTAATGCCACAAACACTTACTATACATATTTTCCATGCTTCCATTTTTGAGGTTTAATTTATCCTAGCTGTTTGTTGCCCAAAGTAATAATTATTGTATGGTCATTGAACGCAGGCTTCTCTCCCCACTGTCAACAATAACTGCAGATCTGAAGAAAGTACATGCACAAATTTGCATTAACGGGTTATATAGTATTGGCTATCGATCTGTCCAAAAGTGTGTCTTAAAACCCAAGTTATCTGTCCTAATGTTTTGGTTTTAATGAGAAATATTATTATTAAGATATACTAACCGGTTTTCCCATTCTTCCCAAAGGAATGGCCAAATATTTAATGAAATTCATTACACACTTAACATTTACACAATACATAAGACAGTTTGCAGTTAAAATTAATATAAATGGGATACACTAAATTAGTTGTACAACCTCTTTAAAAATACCCGTCTAATCTGACAACCTAAAAAGCTTGAAATAAACATGTGGTAAGTCTAAAAAAAAACTTGAGGAATCAAGAAGTAAGATTAAGGAAATGAACCATTTGATAGACAGCCTACAATGTATACCTTATTTTCCATTGAAACTGTGGCATGGTTGAAGTTTCCTCCTGTCACTAGAGCTTCATTCCTTTCACTTTCAACCATATATTTGAAAGGTGATTGTAGTGTCACATTTACTTCTTCAGGTTTAGCATTATTTGCAGATTTTTTAGCTGGTGGATTGATTATTTCAAACGGCAATTTTCTTTTGCAAGACAGCAACTCAACTACTGAGGATGAGGTTTGACATGGAAGACTGGGTTTGTGGAGCGGGGGTGTCTGGTTTTTGTTATTAGGCCTACTATTGTTTTTCTTCATTTCTTTAACAGCTGAAATAACTTCGGTCTGTAATTTTATGTTCAGTTCCTGATATTCTACTAGTTTCTTCTCCAGGTCATGACATTTGCCTTTGTAGCTGTTCCTTTCTAATTTAACTTTCTCATATTTCTTGGTTAACTCTTTATACTTAATGTTCAAACTTTCCTCTCTTGTTTTGAGCATTTTTTTAGGAATAACCTCATCATCGGTATCACTAAATAGGCTCTCTAAGTCTGACTCAAACAAAGAAAATGTTTTGCTATTGGATTTATGTGTTTTTTTAATATCACACAGTTTATTCAAATTTGACAGTTTTCCTTTTGTTGAGGATATTTTTTGTCTTTTCTTTAAATCCTAAAAATACAAGACAAATTATTAAAAACTAAACAAACACAACAAATAAAATCAGGTAGGCCCTACCTACCGACAATTTAAGGTAATTTATATGCTAAAATTCAAAATGGTAGGGTTGAAAATATGACTGAGGAACTCCCTGTCACAGCATATTTAGAAAATTTTACCAAGAGAGATTTGACATATATAATTTTCTCAAGTTAAATTAACCCATTGAAGGCGGCCACAATCGTGGCGGCGCACCCCAAGCAGCCAGGCGGTCTTGAACAACTGTCCACGTTCATTGTTTGCTGCTACTTTTTAGTCACGGTTCACATTTGGTTAGTGATATCCCAGACCCAAAAAGTTGATTTTCCCTGACTTTCTTTAACCAAAATAGTTAATTTTCCCTGACTTACGACTTGGAATGCACACTTTTTTTTAATAGGTTCAGATTTTCGCATATTAGTGCTTTGCGTTTAAGATTAAAATGATAGTGCTATGAACACATATTTTCTTAAGTACAAAGTCATTCAGAAACTCAGCGAATTTTATATTTTTAATTTAAATTGTATTATGTTGTAAGTTACCTGTAGGTACCTAGTGATGTAAAATACCCGGGTATTTAAAACTCGGGGTAAATACCCAAAATTCATAAATACTGTATTTTGGGTATTTATGATATTTTACATAAAAACACCAATGCAATTCATATCTGTCATTACTACCCTTGTTATTATCAATGTATAACTTTTGAGGATATTTTACACAGATTACAATTATTAATTATTTTACCAATAAATAAATAATAACGTGGCAATTTTTGTAAAAATACCTGTCAAATTTTTAAAACCGCATCACCACAAAACTATGAAGGAGCTGGTTAAATGCGAGACATTTTAGGCCCTACACAAATTTAAAAATATATAATTTTATAATTTGATTTTATAATTTATCGTTTGCATTTATCGTTTAGCCTATCTTTTCATTGCTAAAGAGCCTACCAAGTAGTTCTTGGATGTTTTCATCCTACAAGAATAAATTTGATCCTTGGAAAACAACCTAATCTGCCAAAAGCAAATTTATCAGAGTGTTTTTCATGATTGAGGTTAAAATAAAATAGCACATTTTTGGTTTTGAATGGAATTTGAAAAACATACATGTAGGCCAAACCGATTCAATTTATTTCAGTTTTATTGTCACGAAGTCCTTACCTTTTTGGTTTGTTCTTCTCCAGGCTTGGAAACTATCTCTGGTGATTTTAAACATTTTTCAGTAGCAATTGTCACTCTCCTCTTTGTCAATTCTTCTTCTAACATTTCTTCGTTTTCTGAGAAAATTAAAATAAATTAAAAATGTAAAATGTAAAAAAATCTAATGAAAAATAAATAAACTGTGATATTAGGTTTTCATCACTCTGGATTCGAAAATACCCCATTACCATGCAGATCTACGATAATTATCGATTTCCTTATAACATAATAAACTTAATAAATGATCAGCTGACTTTGCCTGTCCTAAACATTATGCCTACTTTTCCTGTCCCAAACA
Organism: Allygus modestus; assembly: GCA_963675035.1. Taxonomy (NCBI): domain Eukaryota; kingdom Metazoa; phylum Arthropoda; class Insecta; order Hemiptera; family Cicadellidae; genus Allygus; species Allygus modestus. Next base: position 348,567,485 of record OY776112.1, read on the forward strand.
AAACTTTTCCTGTCATGAACAATTCAAGTTCCTGTTTTAATCAAAAGGAGCACCAGTGTAATTTTGTAATTTTTAACAATTCTGTGTTCAAAACAGCTGACTTTAACACTAAAACGAATTGTAAAACCGTGTTGTGTTTACTTAAAGAAAATTACTAGACTATGAAAAATCAGATCATTTGTTTAAGTTTAGTGTAGGCTTTAGCACTGTGATGAAATATCGTTCACGGAAGTTGCAAACGGAAATAGCCTATATACATTTTCATTCAAAAATAGGATTTCAACACAAATTAAGCTTTAGGCTGTTCAATGCATTTTTTGGGAAAATGTCAGAGATTTTTAATTTTTCACGGAAATTCACCGGAGCTATATTTTTACTTTTTACCATCAAAATTCGTAATCTCCGGGGAAATCTGATGATATGGCAACCCTAAGCCCAGTGCCCATAGAATACATCAAAATCCACCAAATCCATTTGAATAAAAATAAAGGAATGTAAAAGATAGGTAGAGTATATGGGCCTAACTGATAAACCTTCGGCCAAAAACATGTCCATGATATAAGTCACTAGGCTTAGGCTATAAACCTACTGAGAACATCCAAATAGCTACTTCAAGACCTTCACTGAAATACAGATATCAAACTCACCTGCAACCTGTAACACCAGCGCTTTGTAAAATCCAGCTGATGGTAGTCCCTCTTTTGTCGGTTTCTTTGTTGAAAAAGAATCAGGCGAATCGTTTTCGTCAGGACTCCAGAACACTTCGTACGTTGTTTTCTTGTCAAAATTAGTCGGATTAAAACTGTTAATGTGTGCAATCGGTACGTTGCATGTACTGCTCCCATGGACATCGTTTATAAATTTGACGTGGGCATACATTATAACCCATAAACATTAAATTTGAACACAAACACTAACTCACTATTGACAAAGAAAATGGAAATGGCGTCGTGTCGTGCCGTGCGCGAGAATGACGAATAATGGCGACCAGCCGGCGTAAAAGTAAAAGTTGCATAGAGTAAAACGGGTCTACTTAGTCCTACTACCTAAAGATCATTAACATAATATAAATTGTATTTGTTAAAGCGCTTTAAATCTCGTTGTGTTATTATCGTAATTTTATGTTTTTTCATTGTATATTAAATGTATAAAATAAGTTTGATATCCTTCAGTTTTAATTCAACTATTATTTGTCAAATCATATATCATTGTTGAATAAAATTGTATACAAAATTCAGAAAATTTAGTTTTCCCTAAACTTGAAATCCCGCAATAATGAATCACTATAATTCAAAACTAAGATGATAATTTTGCTATTTAAAACTTGTCATAATTATTATTGTTTTATTTGCAAATAATTATAACCAAACTGTTATCTGTTATTACTCTTTGATTTTTGTTTGTTTAATTCGCTAGTTGTTGTCATCTTCTTCCCTTCATGTCCATTGTTATTCTTTACTTCTGAGTTATGAGACTTGATAATGAAGTTAAAGTGAAGTTTATTTTGTAACTATGTAGCAGCTTATTTGTCTACTTTTGAATGAGGCAACTGGGAATTTAAAGTGAAGTGTGGTTTTTAGTGCACCTATAGCCAATAGAACACAGGCAATTAAACTTTTCTGACTATTGATCTAACCTTTAAGTCCGGATGTTCAATGCTTATATTCCTAATAATGATACGAAGAGAAAGAAGAGGACCTTACAAAAAATACTTATCACCAGGAAACGATGCGATTGTCCCCAAAAAGACAATACAGTATCACAGCAACACTAAAAACACTTCATCACTAGAGACTAGACCTGAGCCTAGGCCTAGTTCTTCCCATGAACTTGATGAACTAGAACTAGTGTCAACAGATAGGACTAAATCAGGTGAACTTCCTATCACTACCTGTGGTGCTGATCACATTATGCCAAGCAATCGAGTACGCCTGCCGGAAGATGAATTGTTCCAATTACTTGATGAAACAGACAGTGAAAGTGGTGACTCATTTGATGGTGTTTTATCTGATGATCCGTCACATTACATTAGTAACAGTGAACGTAACTCATCACCCCAAAGTGTATTTTCAGATATAGAATTAGGCCTACTTCACAACCCAGACGATGCAAGTGAGAGTCACAACTTTGATGATTCAGAGTTGCTAAATGAGGACATTCCAATGAGCCCAGAACTAAATGAGATTGTGGCTGGACAGTGTAACAAGTCCAAGTTTGAAATTTTGTTACTTATATTAACTTACAGTATAAGACATAGTTTAACAACAGTTGCAATAATTGATCTGATCAAGTTGATTAATTCAGTGCTGGGTAGGAATGTGTTGCCACAGACCAAATACTGGTTTACGAAGATTTTTGATGGAGGTATAACCTTTGTATACCACTTATACTGTTCAACTTGCATGACTTATATTGGTCCAGTACCCAATGGAGGTAAAACTGATTATGCAGTTCCGTGTCCATCATGTCCTGATCATCTTGTGGCCTATTCCTTAAATAATAATAACCCGAGTGTTTTTGTAACAATTTCCATGGCAGAGCAGCTAAAGACACTTTTTGAAACCCGGAAAGATATCCAAATGAATCTGAACTACAGAAATGAGCGTGTTACTAAAACTGGAAAAATAAAAGACATTTTAGATGGATTAGCCTACCAAAAGCTAACGAAACAAGATAGTATATTGAGTGATCAAAATAACTTCTCAATGACGTTCAACACTGATGGAGCGCCAGTTTTTAAATCATCAAAATGTTCAATTTGGCCTTTACAGTTTTTTTTAAATGAGTTGGCTCCAAATATTCGGTTTGATGCTGACAACATTTTACTTGGTGGTTTATGGTTTGGGAGTAAAGAGCCGAGGATGGATGTTTTTATGATTCCCTTTGTTCAAGAAGCACTACAACTAGAAACATCTGGTGTCACTTGGAAAAATATCAAAGGTGAGAAAATTCTAAGTAAGTTTGTTTTTATTTGTTGCTGTTTGGATTCAATTGCTCGACCAATGGTGCAAGGCATAAAGCAGTTTAATGGATATTTTGGGTGTGCATATTGTTTAAATCCAGGAGAAAATGTAGAAGGCAACCAAGTTCGCTTCACTTCTTCCTATCCACCTCCTGAAGAGAGGAGCAATCAAATGTTGAGGGAAAACATGAAGCAATTTGCAGAAACAAATTTGTCTATAAACGGTGTCAAAAGTGTGTCCCCACTAATTGTTCTTCCGCACTTTGACCTTGTGTTTGGTTTTGTTCTGGATTATATGCATTGCATATTGCTTGGTGTTACCCGATTTTTGGCCAACATGTGGCTTGACAGTTGTAATCATAATCAACCCTTTTATATTGGGCTGAGTGTTGAAGAAATAGATAAGAGACTTGCAAAAATCGCTCCGCCTAGTACTGTAAGCCGCAACCCACGGCCAATCGCATTGAGATGCCACTGGAAAGCAAATGAATGGCGTAATTGGCTTCTCTTTTACAGTTTACCATGTTTGAAAGACATTCTTCCAAAGCCTTACTTTAACCATTTTGCCGTTTTAGTTGGGGCAATATTTGTTTTATTGAAAGACAATATTTCTTATGAAGAGATAGATTTGGTAAACTTCCTTCTAACTGATTTTGTATTTCAGTTTGAAGAGAAGTACGGCAAAGGTAATATGACCTACAATGTACACTTGTTGAACCATGTTGGAAAACATGTGAGTTTATGGGGGCCACTTTGGGCCTATTCAGCATTTGTGTTTGAATCCGGTAATAAAACTCTTCTTCAATTAATAAAGGGAACTACAAATGTTGGGTCACAGATTGTTACCAAATATCTCAGATATTCATCAATCCCTCGTTTACTGGACAATTATTATGTTCAGGATAGCACACTACAAAGTTGTTCAGAGATCATGAGTTTTCCTATGACGAAGAAAATCACTAAAGTTGAACGAACATGTTTGCTCGGACTTCCCTGTGACAATGCCTTGACAGAGGAAGAAATTTCGGCTTTTCAAGAGAAAGGTTTTGACCCCACAACTATGTATTACAAGAGGATTTTGTTTCAGAAAACCAAGTACAGTTGTGAGTTGTATCAAAGACAAAAAAGGAATTGTGATTTTATAGCTTACTTGAATTGCAGCTCATTCGTTGTAATAAAAAGGTTTGTTGTTGTTAATGAAGAAATATATATTTTGTGTTGCAAAATAAGGACCAGGTTGAATACAACATTAATAGGTAATGTTGCAGACGTTGATTTTTGCCACATAAAAACGTGTCGATCAGATGCTTTTGGAAAAGCTTGCTTAAAACCGGTATCTGAACTTTTTGGTTTGGCATTGCTAATTAATGTTAACGGACTCAGGTATGTTTCTTTTTTTCCTAAATTAAATGAAAAGGATTAAGTAGGTTTGTTTTAGGAAATCAGAAACATCTGTACAAGTAACAGATACAAGGCTACCAATAAAACATGTATGCCTAGGCCTACCAATAAATAACAGTTACATAAAATAACGTGTGTAGGGATGATGTGCAATTTGAAATTGTTTTATGATGGCAACAGAAGCATAATTCATAAAAAAATGTTAAATAATGTAAATATATGTATGTAATGTAACCAATTTATATTTGTATGTGTGCAGTATAACCATTCTGTTATCAATAAATTATACTTTTATCATTGTATTTTACTGGTTCTTATTTTTGTATCCATGTGTTTAAATTTAATTTTTTTACAAATCTTTATTGTCAGAAAAACACATTTTTCAACATTGTGTGTGACTAAAAGGAAATAATTAGGAAGTACCGTACACACACAAAATACTGCTGGTTAATAAAAGTAACAATGTAAAAATAAGAGTGATATGATTTTTTTTTAAATTGTTTACATCAATACTACCATCAAACTTTTAATTTCATACCAGTAATTATAAAATATCAAACAAAGTTTATAAATTCTTATTTAGAGTACTATGATCTTGAAAATGGAAATTGTTTGACAATTTTTAAAAGTTTTTTGTTATATATTGATTCTTTAGGTCACAATAATGTCTGTTAAACCAGAGATGATTGTGTATTAAATTCTGGCAGTGATGGTCAATGACCACTGACATCAGCTTATGTCAGTGAACTGTTCACTGGTATCAGCTGATGTTAGTGAACTGGTCACTGGTATCAGCTGATGTCAGTGAACTGGTCACTGGTATCAGATGATGTCAGTGAACTGGTCACTGGTATCAGCTGATGTCAGTAAACTGGTCACTGGTATCAGCTGATGTCAGCGAACTGTTCACTGGTATCAGCTGATGTCAGCGAATTGTTCACTGGTATCAGCTGATGTCAGTAAACTGTTCACTGGTATCAACTGATATCAGTGAACTGGTCACTGGTATCAACTGATGCCAGTGAAATGTTCACTGGTATCAGCTGATGTCAGTGAAAGTGATTGAATGACTTCAAATGATATCAGTGAACCTCTCACTGGTATAAACTGATATCAGCAGGTTTTTATATGATATCAGCCAAAAGTCAACTGATGTCAGGTGATATCACTTGATATCATTGAAAGTTTTCACTGATATTTTCACTAGGGTAAAATTATCAATCCGAATGAAGAGAAATACTTATTTGAATTAAATTAAATATTTATTAACTTATCAAATAATTGTAAACTGTAAAGGTGCCTAGGAAAGGAAACGCCTCGCCTAGGAAAGGCGAGAACCAACTCAAATTTCTCGTAAATAAAAGCTCACAATAACAAAAATAACCAAAAACAATGTTTTAAAATTAAATTAATTAATTTTGCTTTGTGTTAACAAAAGTATACTGTTACACTAACGCTGCTAAGCCAAATAGAGGCAAAAAGTCATTCCAGAGCATTCGCTAACCAGACGACAAGCACTGGGACCCGAACTGTACATATATTTAATTAAGAACAATATTAATTTTAAACACTAATAATACCAGTAGTATTAGTTTATACACAAACTTTAATATATTGCCATGGACATTATAGCCAAGAGATAGCTGAGAGAGAAGAGGGGTGGCAAGGAAATGGGTGTTTCTGTGCATCAATTTACATTGTCCAGTTGCTCTGTTTTTTCTACCGGTTTTCCTAATTTTCCTACCTGCCCTTTGGTCTCGTAATTGTACTGCACATCCAAGAACTGAAACTATTATAGTTGAGGACTGTTGTGTAAATACATATTAGTTGGTTTAGCTATGTATATTGATACATCTCTTGGGAACTTTGGGGTGATCAATTTATCAACACAGGAGTGTGGTCTTAAAAGGTTAATACACTAAACTGCACAGTAGAAAAATGAATCGTTTGAATGAATTTTGCAAAATATATTTTGTTCAAGGAAAATATGTTAAAGAACAATACAGAATTTTCAAAAAAATCTCTCTTAAAGCTCTAATTTACTTTATGTTTAATAAGGAATGTCGGACTTCTGCATGTTTTTAAAAGCTCTTGGGTAATCGAGTGTTCATACTTAAATTCATCTATGCAGGTATTGAAGGTAGCAGTGGAAATCAGGTGGGATTACAACAACCCTAAATTTTGAATTTTGTAATGATGATTTCTCTAACCTTCAATCCAACCCTAACAAAGGGATGTCACATCCCCACCTGAGTTATATTCTAACTATATATAGCTTAAATGTAGAATTAGGGACATCGCTAAGGGGGTGGGGGCAAGGGGGTGCACCCCCAAAAATGTTAAAATCCAAAAATAGTGGAAATTTGAGAATTTACCAAGAATAGTTGGGATTTATGAATTGCATGCAAATAATTCAATCATTCCAACTCTAGAACATCGCAGTAGTCGAAGTATGGATTAATTGAATTTTATAGTGTCGGTTCTAATAAAAAATAAGATCTTTGTTGTCAAGTATCAGTATTAATAAAAGGTGTAAGTTAAAATTTTAACCTAAATAGCATTTAATTACAGTTGGCCGCTTGGTTACTGCATGGATAACATAAAAACGAGTAGATTTATCTGAAGGTAGAACTTATCATTCAACTGGAACGTGGAACACATCGATGGCCGCTATTGAAATTATAAATCAGGCTATAACTCGATGAAAATACAGTAAACTCAATTTATTTTTGAAGATTTTTTAATATATTTATACTTTAGACGAAAATAGGTTTATCTCTATATATAATTAGTATCGATTTTTGCTAAAATTTATATACAAGGCTCACTCGCTAAAGAACCCTTAAATCATTTGTCATACAACTCCCCCCTCAACAAGTTGGTAAATCTGGTCAAAATTGTTGGGGATTGTCTTAGATTTCGCCCCCTCCTGAATAATTTGTCACAGCAACGTCCCTGGGAAGAGTTCACCTGAGGTTCAGCTGCTTACCTTTTGGCACATGTTGAGAGGCAGTTGCCCATGCCTCGCCATCAACATGTCGTCTGAGTGGCTGGCTCTTCCCTCATCACGTCCCACCAATCTGCAAAACACCACTCAAATTTTCAACTTCATGAATTATTAGTTTTCTTTTGTTATATCAAATCTTAACACGTTCGCTACCGAGAGACGTATATTTGCGTCAGCCCGGTCACTCCCACAGCCCAAAAGAAATAATCTGAACGTTGCAAACAGACCGGGAGGTACAGGAGTAACATTAACAACAGACCACGAGAGAAATTGGGTTTAAATGGAATAATTCACTTCATAATAACCTAAAATGCATTTGTAAACAATAACAATTATTTTTTATTTTACTTTGAGCAATTTTAAAAACGTCGCATATATGCGTCGGTCAGTCTATACAATGGAAAATAGTAAAAAAGATTAAGTGAAAGATGTATTTTTGTTCAATAGACCGAGCAACGCACATTTGCGTTGTTGTAAATTTGATCATTTGTATGCCGTTTCATTGTTAATGTTCAGTACAATAATCAAACAAACACCACTAAAGCACGAGCAAAAACTGTAAGGTTAGCCACATGGACAGTTGTACAGTGATGCATCGAAAATTACAATGTAAACAACAGTTCTGCCAATTGTAACAGTTCTGATTGGTATGACGTCACCAATCATCATACCCACAGACCAAGCAACGCGCATGTGCGTCAGATATCCCAACAGACTGATACAAAGAGATCAGGGCTTTAAAATAGACCGTTGCTAAGAAATACACGTTTGAATAACAATGGGACACTGACGCAAATTGGCGTCGTTAGTCTATTTCAATGTGACCATCCGACGCAAATATGTGTCGGTGGTCTATCGCGAGAAACCACTTGAGGCACAGCTGCGTCGCTGGTCTATGTGAATGACAATTTCCATATAATTGTGGTAGCGAACGTGTTAATGTGACTACTGAAGGGAGATGAGTTGATGGCCAGGAAAAAAGGTTGTGAGTGTAAATTTACCACCATTACAGTCCTTTCTCGCTTATGCCATTTGACAAAGTAATTTGATTTGTTTAATATTGCAATATTTCATCACAGCTGATCATTATGGTTACGTTTCATTGATAGGTTCTTGCTTGGCTGTGACAATAAACAGTGTATGATCAGGAAGGGGAAACTATCCCTTCAACCTTTTGTTTACTAACTGGCTATCAGTATCAGTCATCTCCTTGCAGTATGCTACATGTCCATTACAATTAATTATATAAGACAGCTGTCACATTTAAATTAATAAAGTTGATTACTCCCTCTCATAAGGGAGTAAGAAGGTCACCTGGGGGCCGAGCTTTGCTCACAGGGAAAGCACATACATCACTGTCACAATACTCATCATTACTTTGGCAGCTCGCTGTTTTTTCTGCTGTTATGATTAACTTGTTGTTATTTTAAACTACATAATCCCCAGTTTTCCTGGAGTTAAAGATTTTGCCAATCAACCTAAAAAAGATTAAAGATCTTTTATACTACAATGGTTGACTTATTATTATACCTTCATATGGTTGTGGTATTTACTACAATTGGGAAATTCAACAGTGGAGTAATCCTACTAATATATCAAAATGGGATGGTGTCTGTCTGTCTGTCTGCTTTTTGTTCCTCAATCTCTCAAAAACTACTGAACCGATTGGCATGACAATTTACAGGAATTTTCCTTATATACCAAATAAACAAATAGGCCAATTTTCGTTTTGAAAATCCAGTAGGGCTTTGCCTCACAGGAGTTCAAAGTTCCCATGTATTCCTTATGGACATTCATTTTTTTTACTGATAAAAATACAAGCAGCTGATCTTGATTCGTAGTTGTTCCACGGGCTAACCACAGAATGCAGCATACATAACTGCTTAGTTTTTCTACTCTGAATTTAGTTCCCCGTTGCGAAGTACGGAATTAGTAGCTAGTATTGAATAAACAGTTCCTACCACATTAATATGGAAACAATTCTTTCCAACATTTTAACTTATTTACTTACATACTTTAGGCACAGCGATAGGGCAGAGTCTTAATGACACACAGTGATTTGAAACAGCTAAAGCCCTTCCTTTGTAGTTGAGAAAAAATTATTTATCAAATTCAATAAAACTTAATTTCGAACCAGAAAAAAAGCTACTTGGAGTTTCAGACAGATAAACATAATTGTAGGCAACACAAATTGTTGCAGCACAAAAGGGCCTTCACTTTTTTTTCCTGCCACTTTTTATTTGACAAGTGGAGGGGGTCATAAAGAACAACCCCTTTGGGGCCTTTGGTCAGTTTCAACTCTCGGGCATCCAAGCCACATGCGCTTGGAGTGACGGGCTTTTTTGTGCTACAGCACACTGATCAAATACATTCCCCAGCAGACTCATTCAATGTCATTACTAACAGTGCCAGTGGCGTAGATAGACATTTGTCAAGGGGGGGGGCATCTCATTAAGGAATACAAAACAAAAACTGTATTCGTGACTAGCGCGGACACCGGTATACAAAATTGGAGACATCATTGACGCTAATGACGCTAGACGCCATTGGAGTAGCGCTAGACTCAGTCTCTTATGACTTTAAACGATAACATAACGTCTGAAATTGTTACTACATAAATAATATAAGTATTAAACTAAATTTACTTCGATGGTTTGGTTTACCTAATTTTAAGCTGTTGTTTTAATCTAAAACATTTGTAACTCGGCTTAGTTGATAGAGTACCGAAATTATTCCTAACATATTTACCGAAAAGCCAACACATCCGAGACATGAACCATTGTTACAGAGGGTAATCATGATTACAAAGTAATCAGTATTTGTAACCAGTACTAAAATATTACTTGTATCAGTTGTAATCAGTACTGGAAAGTAACGTAACCGTTAAGCACATCACTGAACCGTCTCTAAACGTCAAGGTCAGGTGTACTAGTTGACGAGCTGGCCGCTGGGGGTGGGGGAGGTTCGTCTGCTATGCCTACTATTTAATGTACGCAAGCAGCATTTTTAATATAAATAAGATATTTTATAGATATTGCACACATATATAATGTTTTTTTTAGTAATAGCAATTATTTTAAATCAAAAAATTTAAGCTTGATTTCAGGTGAATAGAAATTTTAATAGATATAATTACATTAGTTGTAATCAGAAACATGACTTAAAACCAGCAAATAATAAAAATACAGGCATTAAAAGTTTTAAACTTGGGATCAACTGCCGGGAGGTCTTGGTCATCGATTGGCCTCGCATGGTATCAGCCCATAAGCTCGGATGAGCTTTAGCTTAATCAAATCCTGCTTGGAAGCGAACTTTGTCCTTTGAAACTGCTTTAATGGCAAGTTTCATAATGATGAAAGTTTGGCTATATAAGCCATTGGCTGTGAGAACATTCATTACCGTCCCATCTTAACTACTATCTAAGAAATAAAAAGAAGTTGTCTCCCAGTTGGTAATTTTTCTAACTTATTTCTCACAGCTTATTTTACAAAATTCCTCCCTTAAATAGAAACGTTTTTAAGAACAAAAACAAATACTTTGATTACTTATTATGGCAAAGAAAAACAGTATGTTTAACTTAACTTTTGATGCCTATACGAATGTCTAATATAATAACAATGATATATTGGTCAATTTTAAGACTTTAAAATAAAATAAAGATTTTCTGTACATAATGTGTAGTATAGGCTGATCTTTTGTATGGTAAAACTATTCTGCTGATGAAAAAATAATTCATATTATTTTAAAATTACAAATTTTATAGCTAATTTTTATTCCAGAACTACAAGCATTTTTTGCAAGTCTGGTTTTATTATTCTCAATCACCAAAGTATATGACTTTTTCAGTGAAATAAAGGTTTCTACTTTATTATAGACCCGATCAGTAACAAACAAATAATACAACAGCAATTTTTTATTAAAACTGTTTTGTTTTATTTGTTAAACTTTCATTTTTAGATATTTATTTAAAATTTGTTGCAGTTAACTATTTTTAGAAGAAACATCATACAAAATCAAACACAATTGTAAGACTTATAATACACTAAATTTATGGTATAGATATTTTTTTTAAATAATTTCTGAACAATAAGGATTATCTCTAAGGTTGGCCCGGCTGTGGTCGCTTCATTACACATCCAACATCCAACCCCTCATCAACATATGTAATCTACATAACAGCTTTCACTTTCTCATGTATACCTTTTTTTTAAAGGAGATTTTTTTGACTAATGAGCATATTTTATTTTACCTATAAATATACTATTATAAAGGAGATTTTTTAAAGTAAAGAAGTTGGAAGTTTCAGTTCAACGTTCAAAAATTAATTAGTTGTCCTTAGTTTTGTGACCACCAAGACGATGATTACCTTGCTTAAAACTTACAAATTAACTATTATTTAAAGAATGTTGTTAGTTAAAGATCCACCAGTTTTTATGGTCCTGTTTTATAGGTAAAGTTAGGATCCTGTACAACCAATAACCATTCGGGGTATTACGTAATATGCTTAGTTAGGTGAGAACCTGACCAAACTCAAATCAGAATGAAAATTCTGAAATTTTACTCCGATTTAAGAAACCAGTTCACTTATTCAGTAACGAAGGAAGTAAGAGAGGAACCTAAGATATTGTTGGCCCTTTTTGACTCAAAATTATTAATTTCTTCGAACCGAGCTATTTCTAAAATTCTGACAATTTTATTGATCCATTCTATTAATTTTTATCTTAATAATATTTTGCCCAGCGTTGTTGAAGGCAAAAGGAAAATAGAGAGAGAATTCGTTTTGCTCGGTAGCCGTTTTTATACACACAAACACACACACTCTTAAATGTAAATTGCACACATACATCAATCGCGCATGTGTTAATTAGATAAACCTGGAAACAAAATTTTGTACAAAAAACCGAACTGCATTTCCGACATTGTAGTATCACGTGGCATAATCTAATGTTATCTGAAGCATGCCATTTAATTTATTCCGTAGATAGCAACACTATAAAAAACAATGAGGAGTTGAATATTTATTTATCCTAGAATACTAGAACCACGAGATCAATAAGGCTGTGCCAGGCGCTACGCTGTCAGCTGACTGGCAATAAACAGCTGCTGTGATGACAACTACAGCTGTGATGATCAGCGACTTTGTCACACTGTCACAGTGCTGACAACAGCTGCTCCGATGTCTTGACAGCTGATGACGATCGGTGTGAATGCGAACAACCTCTTTGTCTGAATCTTCATCCAGAATATTGAAAGTTGTTCCTTCGATCCAGTTTAGATCTTTTAGTGGAGTAAATTAAGGCACAATAGTGGTAGCACAAAAAGCATGAATATTAGCGTGTTGTAATTGGATTTAATTCGTAGAGAATGTGTTGGATTAATAAAGGTTTTTTCAAAGTTGTAATATATACAACCATGGTATCATATATGTAGAAGGTATTGCTCATCAGTTGATTTTTATATGATATTATGTACTATTTTTATTTTATACAACATTAATGGTTATGAGAGGGTTACGTTTATTGGAGACCTGGATAATTCCTGCCTCAAGTGCGCTCTGGAGTGTAATCAATGACGTCCGATGAAGAGCCTTTGTTCTTATCAAGATTGATTACTGTTGTAAGCGACTGATAGCAAACATTCCATCAATCATCTGCAGTAGTGGACGGCCACGTTTATTTGTAGGTCTAAGTTTGGCGCACCCCAAATAAGAATCTGGAGCGAACACATTTCTTTAGTGTAGCTTGGTAAAATCGTTGATGATAATGTTGTTTACAGACTTATGTGGTTACAAACTGTTTGGATTTACTTCGGTAAAGCGTTGTTTGAAGAAAATAATACTCGCAAATAATTATTTTCTTGGATTATGAGGTGCACAAATTCCTGGGTTATCAAAGTTAAGTTTGTAAACAAAGAAAACATCATCATCAATATATAAAGCCTCATTTACCCAGTAACTTTTGAGAAAACCATAAGTCTGACACCCATCAACCCCATACCTGAATGAAAGGTCGCGGTGAGCAAATTGGAGGAAATATATTAGTTTGTTGATAACATTTTCCCTAAGGGCACAAATATAAAGAAAAGGGATGAGTTTAAACACACTTAAAGGTATTTAATTTCCAACAGCTATACATTTGTTTTTATTACAGCTGTTACCAGTGCACATTGTCGGGTACACATTGAACGGGTACACGTTGTCTATTTCTGTTTCTGACAGCAACCACTGTTTTACAAACAACTTACAGACAACAGCGTCGAATAAATATTTCAGTAAAAGCTAAATCTGGCTAGTGTTAAATTTAGAGTACACCAAATTTAATACTCAAAAATACTTTAAACATATTCGATATCTTTATGTTAAATAATATTTAGTTAATACAAATTTGGATTTTTAGTTTATATTGCTTCGGATGAAATAGAACTCCTTTAATTGTAATTAGAAATTAAGATCATTAATGAAAACGGGACGCTTTTACCCTCCTGGGAAAGTTAATCAAATTTCACAGTAACAACCTTCATTGCGGTTTTTGTAGAAACACATTTATTATCTAGGGCCTATATTGTGAGGTAAATGTTAATGTTACTTTTATACTTTTGTAGAATTTTATTAAACTTGAGCATACCGTAACTACAGATTTTGTGTGCTTATGTGAGTAGAAACTTAACTGATTCGTTCTCAAAAATATTATCAGAATATTGTATCCATCCCCGTTATTTACTCTAAGTGATGTTCTAGTTTCATGTTGTTTTTCTGAATGTCCCTCTTAAAATGGTAAATCCTTAAATAAATAGATATTTGTCAATCTTTTCTCCTATTGTTACACCTCCAGTTCATCAATATTCAATTATTCAGCTGCCTCATTTATTGATGTTTCTTATATAAATATGACGAAAATAAATACAAACATTTTACATCAATAAAACAAACATAACAATTATCTCCGTTCTGGTCTGTTGGTTCTTTTAAAAACGATGTCTCTGTTTTCCTGATCCAGATACGAAAATAACGACAAGACAATGGCTAGACAATGGTAGGCCCGCCCCATCCGTGCCGCTAGCCCGGCCCATGGCGGCATTTGCACATAAACTCAAATTTAATGCTATCATGCTGAGTAGATCGAAGTGTAATTCAACAAGGTATGGCTTGTTCTTGGTTAGTCCCTTGATCTATTTTAAAGAAAGTCAAATGCACCTCCTGACCTCCTTCTTTACTAAATACTATCTATATCAGTGTCGTTCACATCTCTTATATCCTAAACTCTAAAACGATATGATTTTCTCAAAAGTTCCTGGGTAAATGAGGCTTTGTATATTGATGATGATGTATTCTCTGTTTACAAACTTACCTTTCATAACCCAGGAATTTTTGCATTTCAAAATCTAAGAACATAATTATTTATGGGTATTATTTTCTTCAAACAACGCTTCACCGAAGTAAATCCAAACAGTTTGTAACCATATAAGTCTGTAAACAACATCATCAACGATTTTACCAAGCTACACTAAAGAAATGTGTCCGCTCCGAGATTCTTATTTAGGGTGCGCCAAACTTAGACCTACAAATAAACGTGGCCGTCCACTACTGCAGATGATTGATGGAATGTTTGCTATCAGTCGCTTACAACAGTAATCAATCTTGATAAGAACAAAGGCCCATCATCGGACGTCATTGATTACACTCCAGAGCGCACTTGAGGCAGGAATTATCCAGGTCTCCAATAAACGTAACCCTCTCATAACCCTTAATGTTGTATAAAAGAAAAATAGTATATAAGTATCATATAAAAATCAACTGATGAGGAATATCTTCTACATATATGATACCATTTTCTGTATGCAAAATGTATCATTTGAAAACAGAACATAGTATACTAAGCTTATCCTATTTATTGATACACAAGCGGGATATTAGTCCTATGGGACTACTCAACCGATTGTAATGCTTGATGAAATTAAAAGAGGAAGTGGTTTTAAGAAATATTCTTATAATTTACATTCATCTTCACTAGGTCCTACCGAACTTGAAAACTTCAAAGTAAAACTTATGGAATGTTCTCCTAGTGACGTTTTTAAATTTAACAAAATAATCTTAACAACTGATCAAACCAACCAGTGAGCTGTCAAAGAAGCATTCAGGTCGTGAAGTCTCAGCATAAGAGTTTCTTTCGAGCAAAGCTCGGTCCCAAGGAAATGGGGATATAAACATGTTTGTAGCAAAATGGCTGTGTGGAATTATAATTCTAAAACGGGATTAGGCCCCTAAGAAATTTATAATAAAAAACAATTTTATTCGCATTTGCTTGTAAGCACATATCAATGAATACATAGTGTTTGTCTTCTTATTCAAAATACAGTAAATTAATAAAAGAAAAACAAGTGAAACAACTCATACATTTTATTAGGTAAATTCGTACGTGGGCGATGGAGATAAAATTTAGAAAATTTACACTTAATTTTGTCATTCTGTTACTCTGTTTAGAAATGTGTGTAAAAGTGTTGTTTTCGCCGTTGGAATATTACATAAAACTATTTTGGCTCCTTTCAAACATATCGAAATAATCAATAAGCTCAAGGCCTAGAACACTTGTCAAACCCCTAGCAGAAATTGTATGCGGCGTACAGCTTACAAACATCTAGACAATATGCAAATATGAATGAATACTCCCATCGCGATTATCGAGATTTGATTACAGATTGACGAAAAACGTCGGCCCAGTCGGCGCCTGATGAGAAGGGGTTGTTACTGGGGGGGGGGCAAACACCACCCCCATCACGACCACTGGCCTTTGGTTTTATTGCTGGAATCCCACTTTACACTTCCCCTAACGATGGTTATTGTTTACACTAATCCCCAATGTTGATTGTATTCTTAATTTAGTGAACCTTAACTCCCTAATTATACTTTCTTGTTAATGCGCTTTTGTGATAGACCATTATATGGTTTGTCCAAGTAGTCGTTTTCAGGTTCAGCTACATTTTATAAAGTCTATGTTTTTCAGTAGCCCAATCTGTTTACAAGTATGGAGAATCAACCCTCTATCGAAATAGCAGGTGAACTGGCTGCCCTTGATCTTAAATGTGTTAGGTAGTAGGTATTTTAGATCAAATATGTTGATAACGCTGATGTTGATATTATAAAATAATATTGATGTTGTCAAATATATGTTGACAACGCTCATTAAAAAACATCATATAACAAATACAACGGGTTTTCTGTCCGAATTATTTATTTTGACGTAATTTTTACTTTCTCCTACTATAATACATGGTATATGGAGAAAGTATTGTTTCCGTCAAAATTTTCGAATTTGAGTTGTTAGTGGAAATATTCGTTTCGGTGCTCCCTGAACCCAAAAAAGGGATATTTACGTGATGTCTGTGTGTCTGTCTGTCTATCTGTATGGATGTGTAAAGAGCTAGAGCCCTAACCAATGAGCCGATTTTGATGAAATTTGGTATGTAGGTACTAATCCACGATATCTCCAGGTATTTTTAGCGAATTTCCCCTATAGGGAAGAATTAGCGAATTTCCCCTATAGGGAAGAAGCTATTACCGTAGGTCTCATGGTAAGACTTAAGCCCGAGACCATGATAACTTTTCATTTTGAGGTCCCCAGATGCCAAAAACACCATTCGTTCAAATTTTTATATATGTATATATATATATATATATATTTATATATATATTTATATATATATATATATATATGTGTCCGTAAGCACGATAACTCTCGTAAAAAAGGTCCGATCTTAATGAAATTTGGTACAAATGTGTAAAGTACCATTTATTTGAACAAGTTCGAAAACCAGATGAATCGCACCATCCGAAGGGGGTTTTGTACCCCAAAAATGTGTTTTTTGGGGTTTTCACATGTAATTTTAATTTAAATCAATTTTAATTTACACCATTGAATTTAGCTTAAAAAAACAAACAATTTGGTATTTTGATCATTGCTCTACGTCAATTGGTTACCAAGATATTGAAAGTGCTAAACACAGTACGTTGTCTAATGTTATTCTTATGGAGAAAAAGAAAAATTGTATATCTCGCTTATTTATGAACATAAACTGGCAAAATTTGGTATATGGCTTGATCTGGTTATGGTTTATTGTTGTTTGCACAAAAAACAATTTTTCGCCTATGGTTCCTGTAGCAGCAAACCTAGGTACTTGGTCCCCATGTTATTCTTATGGAAAATACTTAAAATGTTATATATCGCTTATTTATGAATGTATATGGATGAAACTTGGTATGTGACTTCACTAAGATGAGTTCTATTGATATTTGCATAAAAACCCATTATTTTGTGTGCCTTGTTGCAGCAAACCTGCGTACTCATCCCCAATGTTATTCTTATGGAGAATAATTAATATTTTAAATATCGCTTGTTTGTGAATACATTTCTTATGAATCCTGTTAAGTGTTATGTTATATATTCATTGGAAATTCGCTGAGTATGCAGGTTTGCTGCGACGGGTGTATTTTCATTTTTTGGAATTTTTGATTTTTAAGGGTAATTATCCCCCCAAAACCGCCAAAAAACATGAAAATTCCTCAAAAACTGCTCTAACGATTTTGATTAAACTTTAGTCGTTTGTAGAACTCCAACAAAATCTAATCTTTTGTTTGTCTCCAACAAAATGGCACCACCCGCATTTCTGTAAAAATTTGGGTTCAGAAATTACAGGACTTAAAACATCAAAAATTCAGTTTTTTTGATTTTTCATAGAAAAACATAAATATAAAAAAAATAATATTCGCCATTAAAACTCAAAAAACTAAATAATTTTGTATTTTTAATTACTATTCTACGATTGCTAGTTTCGGAGAAAATTGAAATTTTAATTTTGCGGAAAACGCAGTACATTGTCCAATGTTATTCTTATGGGGAATACAAAAATTACTATTTCTCTCTTATTTACTGATCAATTTCGTTCAAACTTGATATGCTTGTCAAGTTAGCATTGATAAACAGAGGAAATTCGAAATATGTTGCCCCTTAATAACCCTGGGGGGGAATAGGGGGCATTTCTCCGCCCCATTGCCACGAGTGTAGCAATGGATTCTGTAGTGCCTCCAAAGCAGGGATTTGGGTGGATGTTTTTTAAAACAACTTCTTTACAAGATTTTCTGTACATTCGATCGTGCTTTGTATTCTATATTTAGTAAATAAAAAGTAATTTATTCATTACAGTTGGGCTAAAAGGGAGAAAGTATGTGTCAGTTTCCTGATACCGTTTATTATTTATTGTATCCTTGTGAAAATGTATAGGTGGAATTTACTATTGAGGTCTGAACACTCTTTAATGTAACGTGGTAACAAACACACGCCACTGATTGTTGTATTTTTTCTCAATGGAACATGTTATACAAACTCCCAGAACCGATCTAATCCCCTGAAGGGCGTACCTAATCAATTTCATTTGAAGCAGAATGTCTACCTTCTAAAAGCAAAATCATGACAAAGCCACAGTCTTTACTCGATGCTGAACTAAAGCGGCTTAAGTCCAACTTGCTCGACCTTTTCGTATTTTTATTTAATATTTACGAAGGAAGGCCGATTAGAAAGAGGGTAGCCTTAACTTCCTAGATTGTATCTCGAACAAATTCTTATGTACTTATTTATTTTTTTAAGAATACATACCGTGCATGTTCGTTACATAATATTTACATTAAATAACTGTTTACCTGGCATTTTGTATATATACAACAAAAATAATATTTTGTCATAATTTTGATATTTTCATTAAATTTAAAAAAGGTTATTTGTGTTTTTTTTAAGTCGTAGAGTAGGTTCAATTTAGTTGCATCATATTTACATGAAATAACGGTTTACCTGGCATTTTGGATATATATATACAACAAAACTAATATTTTATGTTAATTTTGAAATTTTCTTTAAATTCAAAAAATGTTTATTTGTGTGTGTGTGTGTTTTTACTTTCTCCCCCTATACATAGTATATGGAGAAAGTATTGTTTTCGTAAAAATTTTCGAATTTGAGTTATTAGTGGAAATATTCGTTTTGGTGCTCCCTGAACCCAAAAAAGTGGTTTTTACGTGATGTCTGTCTGTGTGTGTGTGTGTGTGTGTCCGTGTGTGTATGTGTGTGTCTGTGTGGATGTTTACAAAGCTAGAGCCCTAACCTATGGGCCGATTTTTATGAAATTTGGTATGTAGGTACTAATCTACGATATCTCCAGGAGTTTTTTTCATTTTTTTGAATTTTTGATTTTTAAGGGTAATTATCCCCAAAAAACCGCCAAAAAATATGAAAAATACAAATTTCTTAAAAACGGCTCTAACGATTTTGATGAAACTTTCGTGGTTTGTAGAACTTTAGGTTTCCAACAAAATGACACCACCCGCATTTCTGGAAAAATTCGGGTTCAGAAATTACAGGACTTAAAACATCAAAAATTCATTTTTTTTGGATTTTTCATAAAAAATCATAAATGTTAAAAAAGATTACTATTCACCATTAAAAAGAGCTCAAAAAACTAAATAAATTAGTATTTTAAATTACTATTCTACGATTGCTAGTTGCGGAGAAAATTGAAATTTTCATTTAGCGGTAAACACAGTACGTTGTCCAATGTTATTCTTATGGGGAATACAAAAATAACTATTTCTCTCTTATTTACTGATCAATTTCATTAAAATTTTATATGCAGGTCAAGTTAGCATTGACCAACAGATGATGTTCGAAATGTGTTGCTATTTAACCCTGGGGGGGCAAGGGGGCATTTCCCCTCTCAAAACTACTGTGTGTAGCAACGGACTCTACAGTGCCTCCAAAAAAGCAATTTGGGTGGATATTTCTGAAAACAACTATTTAGACAATTTTCTGTACATTTATCTATACTTCATATTCTATATTTAGTAAATAACAAATATTTTTGTCATTAAATTTTGGCTAAAAGGGAGAAAGTATGTGCCAGTTTCCTGATACCGTTTATTTAAGTCCTAGAGTAGGTTCAATTTTTTAATTATCTGGTTAACTAATTTAGTACCAGATTCAAATGGTAAATATTTATACATGTTAAATGTATGAATGTTATTTAATGTTGTCCTATGGATATATAAATATTTTGCCTCATGGTTGGGCTGAAATCATTGATCTGATATTTTCATTACTTGCACCACTTCCTTTCTTTAACTTTATACCGCCCAACTTCTAAAATGCAAGGGTCAATTATAGAAGGCTCAACTGTGAAAGGCATGAGTTCTACAAGATTGAGTTTTACTCAATCTAAATATTATTCAGAAATACTTCTTTTTCAATACGAAAAATCCTTCAAATCCTTACTCGTGTAGTGGCTCGTATCTTTGCAATCTTGTGTTTAATATCACATAAATCTTTTATTCTGTATTTGTAAATTTGTAACTTGCTTGTGTGTTCTAAACGTTCAACAGAGTTGACGGTGCCAAATTTGTGCTTAAGATGTTTGCACTAGATGTTTGAAAGGCCACGCTTTGTGTTAAAACATATGCATCGAGTTTTAAACTGTTGACAAAGGTAAACAGTTTGTTTGCGTCTTTTAGGGGCTTATTTACAATTAGTTTTAAATTATGTTTATGTATTATTGCTATTATATATCACAAGTGAATCAATAGTAGTAGTAGGGAAAGGGGACTTCTGGCTCACTTGATTGATGGCTTCCGGTCACGTGACCGGAAGCGCTGCGTCATGAAAGACGTCATCTGAGGCTGAGCCAGTGACGTAGGCGGTTTTGTGACGAAATGAGTAAAAGTTCAAAGTTCAAGGTCACGGTGAAGTTTTTTTAAAAAAATCTACCTCGCACTCGTAAAACGATTGTGATTCGATAGTTAATCGATAATACATATCGAATGAAACAATCGAATGAAGCAATCGAATGATACGAGTGCGAGGTAGTACAATTACAAATATTACTTTATTTTATTTACAATAAGTTATGTTTACAATAATTCATGTTTACAATAGTTCCCCGTTGTTGGTTGTCATCGATGTTGTTGATCCGGACGAGTTGCGGCCATCACTTCGCTTTCTGAAGAAAGACGGTAGATACTTCGATCCCTGCGCAGAGTCCATGTTGTTTTTTGATGCGTAAAGTTCCAAAGATAAATCGTAACCGGACGCAATAAGAAGTCTTAACTCTTCACTAAACACCTCGAGGTCTTGGAAAGTCGCAAGATGAATAGAATCATAATGAATACACCTAATTTTAATGGACATTTTAATATAATGTTTTACGTTTGTGGAGAGCACTCGATGTTCACCAGTCGAGAGCCGGAGGTGTACTGACTATTCGCTAGCTAACGTTCTGATATGAAACGAAATGGTGGGGGTAAAAGTGTGGTGGGGCGGAGAAGATGGCGGACAGCAGATGGCAGGCGGCAGGTGGCAGGTGGCAGCTGGTGCGAGGCAGATCGTTGCTACTACATTCGCCGCCACAGTAATGCAATCCTTCGGCGTAATTCTTGTATTTTATCTTGTCGGTTCATTTGATACGTTTTACATCTACATATGCAATAGCTGAAACACTTGCACTTACGACAAGCTTTCCCGTCAACTTGATCGCCTGGTATTTTAAAACATTGTAACTCACAACAATATGTCTTCAAATTGTTATCGAAAAATAAATTGTTCATAGGTGGCACCGACATGTTAGCTGCAGCGTGTGTTAGACAAGACTGAGACTAACTTCACTGCACCCTCTCTTTTATACCTCTTCATAAGTTAACCCTGAATGAAAGTTCAAGGTCATCCATTTGAATTTTAAAAAAAAAAGCAACACAGCAGTATATAAAATAATATACTGCTGTGTTGCTGTTTTCTTTATTTTTTTTATATTATTTTTTTATATTTTTTCTTTTCTTTATTAAACAAACATCTTACAATACAATAAACTTAAGTTTAACATTGATGACTAGAAATACAAACAATAAAATACAAACAGAGAAATACAAACAGAGACATTATGTACAAGGATGCATGATGTGCAGAGTGAGTTCCGTTGAGTTGTTGCCGCTTACACCGTGTGATACCAAATACAACGTCCCCGGTTGAATATCTCGCAAATCTTCATTCTGTAGCAGTTGAACAAATCGTTTTGGAAGAAATACTTGAAACTTCGGCTCATCTCCTGAAGTTAAAGGTGCTTCGCTCAATGAAACTAGAATTGCTTCTCCATGTGTGGTTTCCACTTTCTTGATGTTATGAATAATGTAGTGTTTTTGTTCTTTTAATTCTGAACACTTTTTAGTTAGCAGAAGGTCGGATTTTGAATGAGTGTTGAATTGATCAACCAGTGTTTGTAGAAACTGTTGTGATGCCATCTTCGTCAGTGGTGGTTGCGATGTCTTCTGTGATGTTGCCTCTTCGGAGTCTCGAATAATACTCGTGCCGGAGCGGTGTTGGCTCCTCGTATTTATAGGCCCCGCTACCCCCACCACATTCCGGTTCTTTGCTACCCCCACCACATTTCTGCGTTTGTTCCAAGTAAGCAGCCAAACGATATGCGTTGTGCAATGCGCAGTTTAATTGTCCGTGTTTAGGATCTTTTGCAGCAACACAAATATTACCGAGATTAATGTTAAAGTCCTTACCGATGGTTATATCGAAAACATCACCGTGCGTGTACTTTTGTATCCAGTTCCTTTTTTCTAATCCTCTTGTGTATATATGTGAATATTGTTTGCAAAAGTTAAACATAATACTGTGCAGATTACTGTAGCTTATAAATCCTTCATACCAATGTATGTGATGAAAGTAGTTTGTTATCCATTTGTTTGTACTTTTTGCTTTGGCGTTAAGGTTGTTAAAAGAAAAAGGAGCTTCAAACGTGAATGGGTAAACTACAAATGTAAGCAAGTCTAAAATTACTAATTCCTTGATAATAAACCTATCATCATTATTTCGAAATGCTTGAAATTCTATTACACAAGGCTTTACACTCACTTCTTCATCCCCTCCGCTCATCATGGCACCTAGCGATCAACTAAACTGTTTTCCACACCACGGTAGGTTAAATACCAGGCCGTACAGTTGCAGGCGCGTTGGTGTATATTTAACGTGGGCACCGTCCCCAATAGGCCTACCCCACGTGTGTTCTTCTTTACTAAGTCAAACTTTAGTCTTTTTTAACTTCTTCTTCTTGTGTTTCGTTTTCTTCTTCTTCTTGTTTCTCCGTTTCTTCTTCCTGTGTTGTTTCTTCTGTAGCTTCTGTAGCGATTTCTACAAGTGGTTCAAAATCCTTTAACTTTCTCCACATGCAAACTTCATGAGGTATTCTATTAAAAATAGATGTATCCACAGGTCCGTACACGATGGTGCTATCAGGTTGTTTTTCCAAAGTATCGACCAAATATTCTTTAATAATAGCGCTTGCAAATACCAACTGTCTCATGTACCTTGTAATAGGTTCTGTTGCGTAGTTTAAAACGTAGAATTCTTCACGTGACAGTAGAATCTTATTTTCATGTTGAGTCAAGTCTCTAATTCGCACTTGTAGTTGTCCACGATGTTTAACAATATCGATTTCATTGTCACAATCCAAAAGTCGAATATGTATTTTCCTTCCACACAAACTGTTAGTTAAATAACATTCTATTAAATGTACATGTTTCAAAAATGACTCCCAAGCATTTTGCGAAAATAAAACCTTTTTTGTTCCATGGTGTAGTATTACTGTAGGGGAATAATCCAATGACTTCATCAATCCAACTGATACACTTTTACTGATGCATGCTGAGATGGGGTAAAAGATTCGCAAAAAAACTTCAGTTAAAATGTGAGGAGGAATATTTTCTTCAACTTTCTTCTTCCTCTTTGGTACTACCTTTGATGGGTCTGCATTACTTTCCTCCTCTCTATCTCTTTTACCAAACTTTAAAAATGCAGTTATTTCCTTGATGATTTCTTCTTCACTAGTATTATCACGTTCCAATAACGGTGCTACCTCTGCATCACCTTGTACAACAGATGGAGAACTCATTGTGTAGAAGATGTTGCCCATGCGACGATAGACGATCAACTGAAGACCTGCATTGTTGCTCCGCTATTTATAGGTTAGCGACAGTGGCGGTGCCGGTGGTGGTACAACGTTTTACAATACCGTCTTTACGATACCAGTCAACGGTGTGTATGTAACAATTTTATCGTGCAAAATTAAACAATACGCAGATGTATTTGCAGGTACGTTTTCTTGAAATTCCATTTCTATTTTTATATCAACACTAGACGATTTTACAGATTCGTTTTGTTTGGAGCAATCAATTACAACAATCGGAGCTTTCGATTCAAACTGTACGGGAGATAGTAGAGGTGTGTTTGTTTTGCCGTAATATGAATTTTGGAACCTAGCGTACATATCGTATAAAACACTGTACCTTTTTTTATCAAAAGATATATTAAAGTTGTCGTAGGGAAAGAATTGTGAATTCAGGAACACTTTACAGTTTGTTAATTTACAATGGTCAAATTCACCAGCATTTTCAGTTAATATACTTTTTTTCTTTGTTTGTAATCCAAAGATTACATATCTCGCTTTTTCCAAATGAGTAGAAGTTTTTACAGTCCATGTATGCCGTTGTGTTGAAGGTAAAACGGGGTATTAATGAAACTCCCAGCTTCTGAATGGCATTACAATGTCTCGATCTGATTTTAACTTTCTTAATAATGTAATCCTGTGTTCATCATTTAGTCGCACATGTGGTACTCTCCAAACAATCTTGTCTAATGTTAGTTTCCAGTCTAAATTGGCTTCAGTTGTTCCAGCAGATGCTTTAATAATATCATTATCGTTTGATGACCTTAATAAAACTAGTTCTTGTTTTACATTTATTATTATTCTTCTGTAATCTTCAGCAAATCCTAAAAGTAATCTTAAAGGTACGTAAAAATCAAAGTTTCCCGAAGCGTCAGGAGTAATTATACTTTTGTCTGGTGCAACCCATCCTGCAACAGCTAACAGATTCTTCTCATTTGGTGTTAAAGACGCTAATCCTTTTAATGTACTGGAAATTCCAACCTTTTTTGTTGAATCGACTGTAACTCCTGAAATTTCATATCTAATCTCGTCAAACAAAAATGCCATAGGATTATTTATGAACGGAACAGTGGTTCCAACAGTACCGTCAGCTTTTGTTACTTTTCCTTCAATATATAAATAACTTTCGCATGGAAGAGTATAAATGTCTTGTTGTTGTATAGGAATCCTAATTTCATCGTTATTGTTTAATTTGGACGAAGCGTAAGGGTTGTGCGTGTGATATTCCTTTTCCCATAAGGTCTCGTCGAATGTTGGGCCCTGCGCTATATCCAGTATATCCATTGTTAATGACCTTTAATCCAATTTCTTCTAGAAAACGAATGTTGTCACTTGTTAATCCTTCTACAGCTGATGAGCTACTGACCTCTTTGCTGGTTGGCTCTCTCTTTTTAAATGATAACCCCATTATCTAAGCGGATGATTTTATATGTATTCTTACAGTAATAGCTTCTCCTCGAAAGTCAATAAGGTTTCCGTCTTGATCCACTATGTTCAGCACGATGTCTGAAATGAAACTGGTGTTTAACGGTAGGTACACAAGGTTTTGAGGCTTTTCTACTATCTTGAAACCCGGTGCGACTGATGGGTAGAATGTGTGTAATATATGCCGATTTTCTCCATCTCTGTAGGATCCTTGTATAATGTTACATGTAATGTCTATGCTGTTTACTTTGATGATCGTCACAGTTCTATTCCCAGAATGAGTTGTATTAGGTTCTAATACCTTTGTTTCCTTAGAAAACCCCAATAAACTACCAATTGAACGTTCTTGGCCAAAATCAATATAATACTTAGAAGTAATTTCGGCTTTCATTGTATTGTTATTGCCTTTTATCGTTATATTTTCTTTTCCCATATGTTTTTGTATAACTTCATTTATATTATCAATTTCATAAGCTCCTGTTGGTAAACTGAATTCTTCCAAAGCTGAATATTTTCCTTTATTATCTTTTGTCTTGTAATAATGTATTTTGTTATTAATTCCTTCACTAACGTTTGGAATAGAGTTATATGTTGTTAAATCCAATAATGCGGCTTCCCATAGTCTTCCTTTTTGCAAACGTAGCGCTGGAAACAGAATACTGCGCAAAGTACATGAGTTACCGGTTAATGACACTGTATACGAAGACATCTTAAAGTTGACTAACACTTTTAGCTAAAAAGTCTAAACATAAATGACCGCAAATGGATGTATCATCAGGTTGTTTTCTTGTATAATTGTAAAAAACATTTTCTGCCGCACGAAAGTATTGTTGAAGTTC
The DNA here is from genome assembly GCA_963675035.1 of Allygus modestus. NCBI lineage: Eukaryota > Metazoa > Arthropoda > Insecta > Hemiptera > Cicadellidae > Allygus > Allygus modestus. Next base: position 348,594,153 of record OY776112.1, read on the forward strand.
TTTCGGTGGTGGAAGGTTTCCAAAACTGTCGAAATAATAAATCGTTTCACCAAGTTTCTTGTAACACACCCAATGAGTTCCTAATCCTTCACTATTATCCAAATTTACTATACCAGTCTCATTTTTCCACATTTTAACCGGTAATTCATCTTTCATAAATACTCCTCTAAAAAATGGGATTTTCAAACAAGAAGCATATGTAATCAGTTCTTCATTGGTTAATTCTTTGTTTTTAATTATTAATTGCTCTTTCTTATTTAATACACACGATACGGTCTTAGGTATAGTCCTCCTCCCTTTTTTATCATTGACCATATTGTTGGTTTCTTTTTACCTTTACCACTAGTAGATCGACGTTTTCTTCTGATATTACCTCCTTGTTTCTTAGCGGGTCTTTTCCCACGCCTTCTTCTCTTTCCTCCTCCAAACGTAGTTTTTGCTTTCATTGCTGCTGTTACTGCTAAAGACGCTGCTTTTTCACCAATACTCGCGTCACTAGATTTTACTCTTTGCCAAGCTTTCTCAGAAAGTGCTCTATCTGCTATTGATCTATTTTTTGTATCACCAAATTTGGAATACGCTATATCGTGCTGTTTACAAGCCTGATCAAGCTTATTTATTCCAGGATCTCCTCTAGCAAGCCGTTTCTCTAATTTGGTTCCAGGACCACAATATTGATATCCTCCAGGTAAATGTAATTCCACAGGTAATAAATCAATCGCCTTGTTAACTATAGCTCCAACCGGTTTACTTAATAGAGAAAATGCTGTTGATGCTATTCCCCTTCCTCTCTGTAATCTCTCTCGATTATGACTGATGCGTTTAGCCCTCGGCATGACTATTTATAGCCAAACTTACAATCAGTAGGTGCACTCTATAAATGTTTTACAATGAATGTAATATTAGTCTTGGCTTCTTGTATTATATATACTGTTTAAAATCCATTTATTATATAGAAATGGATTAATTAATTAAATGTAGACATAATAAATAAAAGTAGTAAAAATAGAAATAAGGTGTAATTGAAGATGTTTCAAATGTTTCTCCGCTGGTGATGGTATCGTTGTTTTCGGTAAAATGAATAAAATCTAAATAGTTGTCATGTTCCCTTAGAAACTTGCCACTTAATCGTTGGTAATTAAATAACACATTCCAGTCTAGTTTATCTTTAAAATTGTCAATGTAATTTTCAGAGAGATTTTGATATTTACTTATTACTTCCCAACAGTTATTAAAATTTGATGTCATCTCTACAAGGAAGTTTTCTGAAAACTGTTGTCTTTGTAAAATATGAATCCAGTTAACTCTGTGAAAATAAATTCTTAACATAGTCATTGTGAAGAGGTAGTGTATGGAAAGTTGTTCCCAATCCATATATCTATCAAACCGTTGAACAAAACCATCTGTCAGCACTCCTTGGGGAAATCTCGGCTCTTGAGATATTAAACTCCACGCAGTAATATTGGATTCCATCATCCTCTCTGTATCATCTCTCGAATATAACTGATGCTTTATCCCTTATCATGGGTATTTAAATTCTTTTTTCTCTTATATAATCTTCATCGTTTTCTGTTGGTTCATTAATCACATTCACTTTATCCCCCTTTCCTAATGTCTTGACTTTAGAAGGCTCAGACGGTTTATCTAATTGATTAGGTTTTTCTGGATTGTGTATCTTTTTCCAGTCTAAATAATTGTGGCTGTCAACATCTGAAGCTACAGCTCTTCCTGAAGCCCGATGGATATAATTAAATAAAGCTGCACCAAACCTTTCCATATGTTTTTCATATTCTGTAGTCCATTTCTTGTGTACTATATCAAATATTTTCTTATTTACAGCGTCTCCATCCTGCTCACAATCACCTACATTTGACAATTTTAATTTTTTTACATCATAGCTTGTATCAGTTTCATTCTTTTTGTAAATCGTTAACAATTTTAAAGTCGCTAAATTTACTGCTTCACCATCATAAATGGGATGTTTTATATTGCTTAACCTTTTACCGGAAAATCCCCAATGGTCTTCGTGTACAATCGGGGTTCTTTTATCCATGTATTGTACCGTAACCGCATCAGAAGACAAAAGCGGATCACCAACATTTTGAATTACTTTTCCTTCAAAATTATAATTACCATCAGGTGTTAACGGAAACCCAGCTCTTTTTTCACTATATCCAGATTTTACTCCAAACTCGGAATACCGTCCAAACTTGTCCACACTCATGATGTAACTGAATCGCTATCGTTTAGGTTCTTACTATATATATATATATATATATATATATATATATACGTCTACTGAACAATTATTTCTCGTTTTCGCAGTTCATCAACCAAAGCTACCCATTCGTTTTCTAAACCAGTGTGCCCGGCTTCCATAGCTTCATGTAATAACCTCATTCGATCAACTAACTTATTTATATCGTTGTAATATATTATATTGGTTTTATACAAATTTTTTAATAATCCCCTTCCAGATGTAGTAGGATCAGTTGTTTTTCTTTTTTTATGCAAAACATTTAATTCAGCAGAAGATAAAGCTCTTCTTTTAATTGGAGCTTTATTTGATTTCGAGGGGAAAAGACTAGATATAATGTTTGTGTATTTTATTGACCTGTTTCTATGAATAGGTAGTTCTTTGGAATATTTTTTTCTATGTGCATTTGTATACTCTAGTATATTTTTAAACAATTGTAAATCCTTTTTAGTATATTTACCAGGATTATTTTTAAAGATGAGTTCAAACAAACCTGTTGTACCTTTATATTTTTTATCACCAATAACTATATCATCATTTTCGTTTATATCTAACTTTCTATCTCCAATCATTAATCCTTTATCCTCTATTCTAGCTCCATATGTATGATAATTTCGATTAGCATGTGTGCCATGTAACATTTTTAATGTATATTTTCTTCCAAGTGTTCCTTTAAACATAATATCTGTGCCTAATTTGCTTAAGTTGGATGGGTTGATATCCTCTTCTTCTGCTCTTGTATCTTCCGCACTTGTATCTTCTGTACTTGTATCTCCTGCAATGTTCTTTTCCCTTAAATCTCCTATATCTCCGCTTTCTTCATACTCGTCGCTTTCTTCAGATGTTTGTAACTGGTCAGAACTTTCATCATTCTGAAATTCTTCTTCATATTTGGAAATTGGTAGCATTTTGTCTCCTTCGAAGCGAATTGAAGGTCTTTCCATATTTTGTGCTAATCGCTTTAAAGGTTCAGTAACAGGTTTGAATGTTGTTTCTAAAAATTGCTCTCTTTCATTTATACCTGATTTTAAAGCTCGGTTTTTTTGTCTAATAGAATCACTAAGTGATTTTATTTCCTTTAATAGCTTTTCCTGGTTAACCATCTTCACACCTTGACGACTTGTACAGTAATACCGCTAATCAGTGTATTAAAACGAATTTATCAAAACCTATTCTATAACGACCATCTTTTATAGCTTGATCTTTCATAATAACCAAAAATCCATACTTTTCCGCCCATGCTTTTCCGCAAAGCTCTTTAAACTTTTCAAATGGCATATCCGCATTCACATGATCGTTATATATATGTTTTAGGTTAGTATCATCTTGTTTGAATACAATTAGAATATTTGCATTATCTCTGATAAGTTGTTTTGGGATTTTGCTATAAGTTTGTCCTATATATATGCTGTCGATGTTATTATGTCTTCCCATGGCAAAGTAGTTTCTAATAGTATCCTGATTTTCACAAGATACATCGTCAAATATAAATACAGAATACGGTTTCGCTTCGTTTGGTTGCATAATGCTATCACTAGCGTTAAATTTGTAAAAGTTAACATCAGACACATCAGATAGGATTTTATCCAGCAATTGATACTTTGGTTGTTGTAGAGACTTTGAAAAAATATATAGGTTACTAAACCTTAATCCCTGCGGATTAGTGATCAAATTAAAGACAACATTGGTCTTTCCACAGTTTGAGGGGCCACTTACTATACATCGAACAGTGTTTGGAAGTAAACTACCGTGTTTACCATTGTTGATTTTAACGTAATCCACAGTTAAATCATCTATGTTATTAATATTGAATCGATCTTTATGGTGAATAATCTCCATCCTGCTCAAAGGTTAACGATGAAATGAGTTGCTTGTATTAAACCAAGTCCTTTATAGGTATCTATGAATCCTCAGTTTTGTTAAACCCTAACCACCGCACTTTAACTGCGTCCTTTTTTCTTTGTAACACTTTTTCAACAAGATATACATCACCTACTGTTGACTTTAACATTTCATGTCCATAAAATGCACCTTGCAACAAATCTCCTTTGTTATCTTTTAGGATATACGTTTCAGGTACAGTCGGTTGCACTTTATACACTGTAAAAACTTCATTCGTCCAATTGGGAAGGTATTTTTTGGTAAACACTCCCTTATATTTACTAATCCGTACTTTATCACTTACATTAAATTTTCTTGGCTGCATTTTTTCTACTTTAGGCTTTGTATTTTTCTTTATGCGTTTTAATACATCTTTTGCATTTCTTCTATTTACTTTGTTAGGTTTCATACCAATAGTTCTATGAAACCTGTTGTTATAATCATTTATTAATTGTGGTAAAACATCATACCATACGTAAGAACCTCTTTTTGAAAATTGTTTATACAGTGCTCCTTTTAAGGTTCTATTAAATCTTTCTACAATAGCAGCTTTTTTCTCTGAATTTGTAGAATAATGATTTATTTTATATTTATTCATTAACTGTGCAAAGTTTGTATTAAAGTATTCTGTTCCATCATCAGTTTGTAAATGTTTAATTTTGTTTTTATCTCTTTTTATGGCTATTTCCATGGCTTCTGTTACGCTTTTACCAGTCTTGTCCTTTAGAGGCAAAGCGTCTGCAACTTTTGTAAAACAATTAATAATTGTGAGTATATATTTAAATCCTTTGTTTATTCTGCTATGCGGTCGCATTTCAATTAAATCCGCTTGATATAGATCATTTATCCCTTTTATAACAGTATTTCTTCTTGGAAACTTTATTCTTGCAGGTTTGTGTAGTTCATTAATAATCTTCTCCTTCAGGTCTGACATGATGGTTTCACGAAGGCAGCTGATATGGTATTAAATATTCTTTTGTATAAATCTGCTTATATATATACATATAGTTCAAGGTCATTCAAAACTTGTGTAAAAAAAGGGGAAACACAGCTTAACATTGCTGTGTTTCCCCTTTTTTTACGGAAAGGAAAAGGATAGAGGATCTAGGACGATGAAAGGGTTATTAGTCAATAGGGTTGAGGGAATAGTGACCGAATGGTAAAGTGTGGATGTTGTCTGGAAGGGTTTGTCTTTTGTCGTCATTACAGGATAGCGCCTTTTTAACTTCAGTCACGCTGTACAGCTGATGGTTAAAACTTCTGATGGTGTTGAATTTAGCTGTAATGATGTTATCCTCAAATAAGCATTGCTTGTAGTGTTCAAAATGCACTTTCTTCTTTAAATATAAACTCTTTACACCTTTTGCTTTCTTAATATAGCTATTCTTCTTTTCTTCTTCTTCTTCTTTTTCATTATAGAGTTTCAAAGAATATAGTTTAGACATCAGTGCAACAATCTCTTCAAGTAGAACACCATTAGCCTCATCCTTGAATTTGCCAAGTACTTTTTTGTGTCTGTCATTGTCGTAGTTTGGATGATCTTTTGGATAATCGGAGAAATCAAAGTCGTTCTTGTAAATAAATGTACGTAAATCTTTATACATGTCCAATGTTACTATGCGATATATAAAAGCGTCAGTGTCCATATATGTAATAGATATATTTTCTCTTCCGTAGAACGCCACCATTTTGTTGTAGTGAAAATCGTACATGTGTGTTTTTGAGATGTCCAAGATTGACATGCCTATATACAAAGGACGATCCATCTTCACACTCGTCTTCTTCATGGACACTGCTACAAGTTTTTCATTAATAATTATCGATGTTCCAAAATTTGGCTGCTGTACTAGTTTCTGTAATTTTTTTGCGTCGGTAACAAGTTTAACATTTTTATGTCTTCTTTTGTTTTCCAATGTTTTTCCAAATATCGCATTATTCATTAATTTAAAGAAATCTTTTTGAAAGTCTGATGTAGCTGCTGCTCTTCTGATGGTATTTGAATCAATGTAGGGTTTCAACCAGCATGATTGAGAAAATTCCAAAACTCTATTAATTTTTGTTAAACGTAGTCCTAATTCGATAGCTTGTTGAACCACCCAAAAGTGAGCCACGTAGCGTTGTTTATTATTTAATGTCATCATTAATTTGGGGTGTTTTCCAATTGGTGAAATTTCTGTTTTAGCAAGAAGTGGTAGGTCATAATGAAGATCATGTAAATTTTCTGGGTATTCAAAATCGCAATCCAAAATATATCCAGTGTCACCATGTTTCAGAATTTGTAAAATATCGCCAATAAAGTCGGGATTAATCCATTTAAAGTTATCAAAAGGAAGTGGGTTTGACATTGCCCAACCGTACAGGTTATTTGCATCGAAATATCCTAAATAGGTTGACGGTTTGGTTTCATCATAATCGGGTAGGTATTTGTTGTTGGCTTTGACATGTCTGGTAACACTTTGGGTCAATCCGCCTCTTACTCCAGCTTCAACCATTAAAACCATGTCAATGTCTGTTAAAAGTTGGAGTTTGCATTTTGTTTCTTTTAACATGGCTTGCCAAGCTAATCCTGGTGAAGTATACGAATGTAGAGGGTCCAAACCGTAGGCAGCAAAACAAGTGTTTCGGAATTCTTCCATTACATCACAAAGAAGAGTTACATCTAGTTTGACATAAAAGTCCGAGTAATCTCCTAAGGTCTTCATATCTAACTCGTTCCATACTCGACGTGCGTGTTGATAGTCCTCAAGTGATATTTCCGAATCATTAAGTTTGTTTTTGAAGTGTTCTGGTGGAGGTAGTGATGTTTCATCAAATCTATGCAGTCCATCGATGTAATCATAGGGGAAGACTCCTTTTCGAAGAACAAAATCCATTTTACTATTGGGTACAATTTTGCTTGTTTCTATCAAATCTGTTCTTCTTAGATTTTCAGATAATTTCATGAGGCTTGAAGGCATAAATCTAAATGAATCAACAAACCTTAATTTAATTTTACCCACCTTTTTTGAAAAGCTTATAAATTTTTCCATTGTAGTAGCCAAAACGTCTATTGCTCCATTATCTCTTCCTAGTTCGGGGATTATGAAGTGCGAATCATAACCACTCAGATTGTGCAGAACTACGGGGATGAAATATGGTAGTTTGTAGTTCAAGTTGCAAGCGTTACAGGCTGCACCTCTATACGCTCCCGTAAGATGATCGTGGTCACGAACTTTAACGTTATCCAGTGTAAAGGTGTTATTACACAAATAACACGTTGTTGTTGAATAATAATGTTGAAGCTCTTCTTCTTCCATAGGTGACATGGGTACCTTTGTTCCATACAGTTCTTCTACCTTTGCAGCTATTTCATACAGATCATCGACAAAGTATTTGGCTGCTTCTTCACCGCGATAAATCTTTGGAGAAGATGATAGTCCATATTTTTGAAGATGGTCTTCAGTCAACGTGGATTTAATTAGTATGCAATAACTGTTTGGTGAATGAAGTTGGTATTTGCTTCTTCTTGTAACGTCCTCTTCTTGTTGTTCAAGTGGATGTAAAGAAGACTCGAAATCAGCGTAAACAGCAACAGGTACACGGTATTGTTGTATTATTTTGTCAAATTTTATCTGCGCTCTGCTGGAATGTGGCAATTTAATTCTAACCTCATAGTTTCCATTACATAACCTTTGATGTTCTACTAACCATTCTGAACCTCCCCTTCTTAATGGTTTGCCTACATGACAAAAACATCTTTTACAAATGGTTTTCTCTCCGTGTTTTTTTGATATTTGTTTAGATACAAGAGCTGCAAAGTTTTTTATGTAGACATAGTGGGATATGTCCCCTTTAGTGATCAATAGCAAATCCGTATGATCTCTGCGCTCAATAGGTGTTATGCGCAAGGGGTACGCATTGTTTGACGAATCTAAGCCAAAAATGTTGACAGAAGCTGAAGGATTTTGCTTTTCAAATTTTGATATATCAGTAATTGCAACAGGGTAATTCATTCCCTGGAAATTATACTTATGTTGTATTTCTTCATATTTGTGACTTGGTCTTATCGGATTGTCTGTTACATATTTGACCAACATGGCATATTTAAAACATTCAGTATCTTGATTTTGTACGTTGACGCAGGAAAAGGTATTTCTAATCTTTGTTGGTAGAGGGATGTAGCTACTTCCTCGAATTCCATAGCCGTGTTTGTGTACTCTTAAGTCTAGCCCTGTGATGCTTAACAAACTCCATCCAGAGCCTCTTCCTTCATGTTCTTGTATTTTTGTCTTGAGCTCTTCAAAACATTCAGATACGATTGAATCAATATCTGACGAAAACATAATGGTACGGTTTTTTGTTAAAAACCCTCTCGGTGAAGTTTCATTTTGAATGTTTGTAAATAAAGCATCCATTAATAGTCCAAATTTGATAAAATTTAATCTTTTTAATTCATTTTGCAGAGTTTTACTTACCAATCCTTTTGCGTTATTTAAAAATTCTTCGAGTTGTAATTTTGCATTGTCAATTTTAAAGTGGGTTACTACATTACCCGGAAGTGCTCGGGCATGTAGTTCTACATTTACTGCTGTTGATGCTGAAGGACGGTGAAGTGTAGACAGAGCATGCGTAGAACTCGATGCAGCTGATGATGTTGAAGGACGATGAAATGTAGACAGAGCAGGCGTAGAAGTCGATGCAGCTGATGATGTTGAAGGAAGGTGAAGTGTAGACAGAGCAGAGGTAGAAGTCGATGTTGATGGTGCATATTGAATTACAGTTGGTCTGGAATGTTGGTGTTGAGCTAACATTTGATCTATTTCTTTCAATTCTTCTTCTTCATATTTTTCATCTTGGTTGTTGTTATGTTTCAGTTCATTATGAATCATTAAAAGAAATTCATCCTTAAATGAAGACTTGCAAATATCGCAGCGATGCATAATGTAGGTGCGATCTCCACAAAGGTCAAGGCAATAATGAACAACACTGCAAATGCCCCTCTATTTATACCCTAGCAAAAGTGGTGGGGGTACGTATTACGTTAAGTTTACTATTTTTTTGCATTTTATATTTACTATTGTAGCTGAAGGCTACAAAGTTCTGTATTTAGGTCAAGGTCATTGAACATATTTGCCAAAACGGGGAATAGAGCAGTAAATGATTTCATATCAAACCATAAACTGATCTATTCCCCGCTCTGTATTTAACTAAGACAATTTTCTCCAACAGGAACATTTGATAGATTTTAAACTCGGATGTGAAGTCGGATTGTACACATTGCATCTCGATCAACTAAAAATCTCATAAAACAATAGGGATCTTCAGTTGTAGATTAATCTTTAACATATTCGACGGTCAACATTGCAGAACGAAGATCTTGTGGAATTGCGTCGACTTTTATGAGTCGCCTTTCGAGTTCAAACCGTTTTGTTATTGATGTAAGTTTTATCACATCATCGATATCGATGAGGGGAAAGCTGTAGCAAACGGAGTTTCCTGGTGGGTTCATCATGCCGATATGATAAATATACACTGTTGCATCGACATTAAATAGACGTTCCCCCACCATTAAATTTATAAGTTACCCCCACTTTTTCTAAACAAAAAAAAGCAAAAAAAAAAAAATTGAAAGCTGGTAAATATTTTCTGTCTTGTAACTGGGTCAAGGTTATACAACGATATTACCAAAACGGGGAATAGAGCAGTAAGTAGTTCTCACTTTGACTACAAACTGATCTATTCCCAGCTCTGTATTTAAAGTTTGTCAGTTGACAAGAAAAAGACAACACTTAATCAGACTCATTTGATGAATCGGAATCAGTTGTATCAGAAGCATCGGAAAGAAATAGTCGTCGACGAATATGATATACCCCTCGTGCACTATCTAAAAATAACCCATCCAAACTACTACTACTAGTGGTTGGAATTTCATCATGTATTTCTTCAGAACAGAGAAGATGCTGATAGATTCTATAGGTTTCAGATTCCCCGTCACTTAACGGTTCAATTTGTTCCATATATCCTGCTTCAAGATCATCACTGTTTATATCACTTAATAATTCAAAATCTTCCATTGCATCCATATCACTTAATAATTCAAAATCTTCCAATTCGTCTTCATTTTCATCCTCACTTTCAATCACAATATGTTTTATAATTCCTACGATTGATTTTGCAGAAGGAAATATATTATCCTTTGGTGACATAGCTGCTATATATTCTAGTGCTAACACAAGTAGCAGAATGAGATAAGCACTGACGAGAAATCTCTTTTTATATTCCCCGATTTAAGTGGTGGGGGTAACTAGTGATAAGAAATGGGTATTATTGTATCAAATATATGTAACAATGTTTATGAAACAAGGATGTTTAAGTCCTGTAAGTAGGTCAAGGTCGTTTTAACTTATTACCAGAACGGGGAATAGAGCAGTAAGCGATTCTCACTTTGACCCGCAAACTGATCTATTCCCCGTTCTGTTTTCCCCCCGTTCAGTATTTCCAAAACATCTTTAGTCAATTACGAATGCTAGAAGGTCTTCAGGAAGATCTTGTTGAAGTGATGCACCTTCTAACAACGTTTCTAACGCATTAATGTATTTTATCGCCTGTATCAAAATGGCATGCCTTGAACTTTTTTTATCCATAAACGGTAATTTTGATTGTAATAACTTATATGTTTGATTTATTTTTTTAATCCTTCCTCTTTCTCTAGCATTCCTTCTTCTTGCCTCATCATTCTTTTCCTTGTTATTTGTTGTAGGCTGCATCGATGTTGTAGGCTGCGTCGATGTTGTAGGCTGCATCAACTCTGCTGGGCTATTCATAGCTGAATAACTATACTCTAAAGCTGTACGCCTTATATATGTTTACCCCCACATATATAAGGGGGGGGGGGGGTGCAAGTTTTAGGGAGGAGATATTTTTGTAAGAAATATATATATATATTTCAATGTTGTTTTTTACCAAACGAAAATTGTCTAAGTCCCAAGGTCATCTGAACAAATTGCCAAAACGGGGAATAGAGCAGTAAGTGGTTCTCACTTGGACCGCAAACTGATCTATTCCCCGCTCTGTATTCTAAAGTAAACAATAAATCTTCTCACTATTGAGCAACCTTTGCTCTTTGAAGCTCAAGTTCTAAGTCTCCAACCAGGCGAAAGTCTGCATCGTGCTCCTCCCATTGTTCAGGAGAACGCGGTTGTGCACACCACTTTGTAAAGGCGTACCTCATTGCCTCATTATACTCCTCCAGGATAACATGATAGGGTCTTGGTTGCTGCGTTGTAGACTGCATCGATGATGTAGTTTGTTGCGGATGTGACTGAGCATCATTCTCCGCAACCTTATTAATCTTAAAAACTTCAGTCATTTCTGCAGCCTCAGCAATTGCGTACAACTCGTCTTCGTTAATTTACTTTCCCCATGTGTTGCTGTTGACGCTCATGATGATACAACTAATAATTATATTCCGAATCGCTCGCTTAAATACCCGCTTACCCCCTCCCCTCTTTACTGTTGAATAATGACTTTAGTATAATATTTCTCCTTTTTCCTTTTAAGTTTATCTTTGACTTAGTGTAAATTATCCAAGTCCGTTATCTAGGTCAAGGTCGTTGTAACATTGCAAAAAAAGTGTGGACAACTTATTTACACTCTGCAGCATATGCTACAAATTGTAAATAGGTTGTCCACACTTTTTTTTAATTTGTAAAAAATGCTTTATTTAATTTGGAATAAACTTTTGGTCTTTTTATTTATATTATTATTTTAATGATTTCCACACAGTGATACCTGTATCATTTCGAATTAAATAGTCCTTGTGGGTAGGTTTTTTGACGTGGAGGTCCATGGCTCTAGGTAACTCTACATAGTACAGTTTACCTTCACATTGAACCAACACCTTTGCAAAGTCCTTTATTTTAACAAAGAAGTAGCGTTTGTTTTTACAAAGCCTGTTAATTCGAATTTTAACTGGCACCACTGTTGCACGTGGTGAAGAAGGAGATGCGCCATGGTTTAATTTTAAATGAAGACTGCACGTTTCTTCATTTAAAATACAACGTTTAACACAGCGTTCACCTGTCTTAGCACCTTTTTTGAATATATAATTACATTGTTGTGCAGGAAGCATGCACATCCTTTGTACAGATTTAAGTTGTTTAAATTTCTCTGAAGGAGATGAAGTATATGTGCAGATTACTGAAGGTCTGGTTGGAGAAGATGATTGGGTGGCTGGTTGGCTTGGTCTCGAACTTGATGTTGATGAGGATGAAGAAGCAGACGATTTGGAAGACTTTGATGAACATGTAGAACAACTTGAAGATGTAGAAGGACTTGGAGAAACAGCACGAGACGTTGACAAAGGACTTGGAGAAACAGCACGAGAAGTTGACGGAAGAGGTGAAGGACTTGGAGAAACAGCACGAGAAGTTGACGGAAGAGGTGAAGGACTTGTGTAAGTCGTTGACGCAGCAGGTAGTGGTGGACAGTTCTCCGGGACGATGTTAGCTAACATCAGGGCTGTCCGAAGGATGGATGGAACCGCAGAAGACGGAGTGGTAGAGGCGGGCGAAGACGAAGCAGAAGGTTTCAATTTGAGAGGTTGTGTCTGCTTCCTAATGTGTGCCATGGTGTGAGGTATAACAGCACAAGAGGAAGAATGATTTTACTAGTGCTGGGGGACCCTCTTTTATACATACTGATAGTGGTGGGGAGTGCAAGTGTTATACGGTGGGGGTAATAATGTTGTAACGAGTAAATATATATTACAATACGGGGATTTTCTAAGTCCCGAAGTGGGTCAAGGTCGTTTGATCATATTATTAAAACGGGAAATAGAGCAGTAAGTGATTCTCACTTGGACCACAAACCGATCTATTCCCCGCTTTGTACGTGAATTTTCTAAGTCCCAAGGTCATCTGAACATGAAGCCAAAGCGGGGAATAGAGCATAACATACTGCTCTATTCCCCGCTCTGTATTTGGGAAGGGGACAAAAGACAACAAACAAGAGACTGATTTTAAACAAGAGACTGACTTTATATTTTACAAGGTTTTCTCAGGCTAAGATGGGTAATGTCAACCGGTTTACGCGCCGTATTGACACAAGGTCGGTTTGCGCGCCATACCTTAGAGGGGTTAGGAAAAGGATGAGAAGCAAGATACATTACTTTGAAAATAAAGACTTTGCCAGCAACTATGTAAACAAAAATTAATCAGTTAACGTTACTTTTACAAGAACAGCCAAGGTCGGTTTTGCAAAGGTCAACAGTATCACTGAAACCCGGTGGGACGTAGACCCAAACACCCGGCGTCAGGCTGCTGCGAACCCAAGTTTTGACCAAGGTTGTTGAGGGACCTGTAGGGCCGGGAGTACATATTTCATTAGTAAATAAGACACTTCAAACCGATACCAAACATTAACATATATTAGACTAACTACATTACCTAGCAGCAAACTACAAGCGTTATCTAACATGCTTAACAAACTAACTAAACATGCAAGGGCGCGGATCTCTTAATTGCGCGTTGGGCCCAACGCACACTTAACAGACCTACGCTGCAGCAGAGTGCAACCCACTGGGACGTATACCCAAACAGCGGGCGGCAAGCTACTGCGACGAGACTGCGGACTGCTCCCGCTTATAAAGGCAAAGTGACGTCACCAAAGCGGAAGGGGGGATGTTACGTCAAAGGGGGGGGGATATTACAATACGAGGATTTTCTAAGTCCCGAAGTGGGTCAAGGTCGTTTGGTCATATTATTGAAACGGGGAATAGAGCAGTAATTGATTCTCACTTGGACCACAAACCGATCTATTCCCCGCTTTGTACGTGAATTTTCTAAGTCCCAAGGTCATCTGAACATGAAGCCAAAGCGGGGAATAGAGCATAACATACTGCTCTATTCCCCGCTCTGTATTTGGGAAGGGGACAAAAGACAACAAACAAGAGACTGATTTTAAACAAGAGACTGACTTTATATTTTACACAGTTTTCTCAGGCTAAGATGGGAAATGTCAACCGGTTTACGCGCCGTATTGACACAAGGTCGGTTTGCGCGCCATACCTTAGAGGGGTTAGGAAAAGGATGAGAAGCAAGATACATTACTTTGAAAATAAAGACTTTACCATCAACTATGTAAACAAAATTAATCAGTTAACGTTACTTTTACAAGAACAACCAAGGTCGGTTTTGCAAAGGTCAACAGTATCACTGAAACCCGGTGGGACGTAGACCCAAACACCCGGCGTCAGGCTGCTGCGAACCCAAGTTTTGACCAAGGTTGTTGAGGGACCTGTAGGGCCGGGAGTACATATTTCATTAGTAAATAAGGCACTTCAAACCGATACCAAACACTAACATATATTAGACTAACTACATTACCTAGCAGCAAACTACAAGCGTTATCTAACATGCTTAACAAACTAACTAAACATGCAAGGGCGCGGATCTCTTAATTGCGCGTCGGGCCCAACGCACACTTAACAGACCTACGCTGCAGCAGAGTGCAACCCACTGGGACGTATACCCAAACAGCGGGCGGCAAGCTACTGCGACGAGACTGCGGACTGCTCCCGCTTATAAAGGCAAAGTGACGTCACCGAAGCGGAAGGGGGGATGTTACGTCACGGGGGGGATGTTACGTCACGGGGGGGGGGACCTTGAACATGACCCAAAAAGGGGGGGTGGTGACCTTGAACATGACCCAAAAAGGGGGGGGGGGTTGTGTCGTCACGGGGGAAGGGGAACCGGATGTAGACCGGTTTTTAGCTTTCTACCCGTATATGGAAATGTCACGGTTACACTTGGCGACCCGCTTTGCTCCGTCTGGTACCTCATTCCAGCTTTGCCTTGCGAACTGAATACACCTCTGCGCTATGTCTTCTCCCATTACACCCGAGAAACTGCAACGTTTGAAGGAGACTTTGAAGAAGTCTTCGGAAAAAAGGAGCGGATTCAAAAGACCTAGTTCTTTTAAATCTTGCATACGGAAGAATTTTCGAAACCACCCACTTTACTTCGACCAACGGCCTTCGACGTCCACTGCATCTTCACCATCGCTATCACCTCGCCCTTCATCGCTTTGACCTTCATCGCCGCCACCAACTGTTGAGGAGATAATGAAGAGGACGGCTACGGTGAAACTTACCGAGTTGGTAACGCCGCTGGAGTCTGTCGCCGTCAAGTTTGCGCAGTTGAAATTAAACGTGGAGTATCTACTTGTGGGGAAGATCAGCGATGATGAGTACCTACTCCAACACCTCTTTGGCGGCGGCCGTTACGTCAAGGTCCACCTTCCAAGGTCCACTCTGCCACCTCCTGAGACCAAGTGCGACTTGATTTTAGTACGGCAGAAGGGACAAGTAAAGTGGGTTACAAAGGAAAAATAAACACTGACTACCGCTCACCGCTCCTTATTCACCATCTCCTTCAAACACAAACGGTCCTTTTCAGGACCACCCTAAGCATTTCAAGTTAGGGACTTGGCCTGTACATAGGCAGGAGACTATTAGTCTTATGTTTGTGTGCAGCCCACTTTGTGAAAATTTCTAAGTCCCAAGGTCCTTGACCTTGACCTTGACCTTGAACATGACCCAAAAAAGGGGGGGGTACACAGTTTGTGCAAAGTATGTCATGTGGGTACTCAAATTACGCGGATTGATCAGACGAACAAGTTGGCGCAAACAGAATTCAGATCCGACAAAGGGTATAGCAGCAACAGCGAAAAACAACTATTTTCAAGGGCAAGCCTAAATAACTTCTTTATTTACGGTTTAAAATATATTAAGTGGGTACTCAAATTACGCGGATTGATCAGACGAACAAGTTGGTGCAAACAGAATTCAAATCCAACAAAGGGTATAGCAGCAACAGCGAAAAAACAACTATTTTAAAGGACAAACCTAAATAACTTCTTTGTTTTTGGTTCAAGGTCTAACATGTGGGTACTTCAATTACGCAGCTTGACAAGGCGAACAAGTAGGTGCAATTTAAATTTAAATCTAACCAACAGTATAGCATCCGTGGCGTAAAAACGATGGTTTGAAGGACAAGGTAACGTTGTGGTGGGGGTAGATGCCTATTATACACGATAACGCTACATCATTATTCTTCCAGCTCTTGTCGTATGAACATCTACCTAGACGGTCTGAAAAATGTCGCAGTTTTACAGGAACATGAGGAAGGTGACCTTCAGTAGTCCCCTTGACACTACTTTCTACTTCCCTGACGATGAAGACAGAAGGTCTACACTTTTAGTGGACAATGAGCGGTTTCGTCGAAGAATAATTGAGGTTGAAACACTTTTAACCAGTTGTTTGCTACGCAAAAAGAACCATATGAATACATGCACCGGTTTAGATCATAGTAGCTGTTATACTTATACAGCGTTGAAGCGCAAACATTATTGAGGTTTTTAGTTACGGAGGTAAGGTCTTGACAGTCTAAGAGCTAAACCCTAACTAACACATGTAAACTAGTTATTGTGCGATGTAAAACTTGGTGGGGAGACTGGTGTAGTGGGGGACTGGTGTAGTGGGGGACTACCATCTGCCGCACACTTGCCACCTGCCACCTGCCACCTGCCGCCGCCCATCTGCTGTCCACCATCTGCTTCGTTCTACTACACTTTTACCCCCACCATTTTGTTTGATACCAAAAACGCTAGCTAGCGAATAGTCAGTACACCTCCGGCTCTCGACCGGTGAACATCGAGCTCTCCGAGACGCTCTTCACAAAATAACAATATCATTTCACTCAAGGTCTGATAGATGTTTCTATTTCATTGTCGTCACGTATTCTTTCCTCCTGACAGCAATGAAATGCAAACACCTAACAGAACAGATAGGTGTCAAAAACACAACATGGACTCTGCGCAGGGATCGAAGTATCTACCGTCTTTCATCAGAAAGCAAAGTGATGGCCGCAACTCGTCCGGATCAACAACATCGATGACAACCAACAACGGGGAACTATTGTAAACATGAATTATTGTAAACATAACTTATTGTAAATAAAATAAAGTAATATTTGTAATTGTACTACCTCGCACTCGTATCATTCGATTGCTTCATTCGATTGTTTCATTCGATATGTATTATCGATTAACTATCGAATCACAATCGTTTTACGAGTGCGAGGTAGATTTTTTTAAAAAAACTTCACCGTGACCTTGAACTTTGAACTTTTACTCATTTCGTCACAAAACCGCCTACGTCACTGGCTCAGCCTCAGATGACGTCTTTCATGACGCAGCGCTTCCGGTCACGTGACCGGAAGCCATCAATCAAGTGAGCCAGAAGTCCCCTTTCCCTACTACTAATAGTATTGCACCATATTTGGATTTTTGAATTAATTTTCCAATCATTTATTAAATTTTAAAGTAAATTTAGTAAATTGTAAAAACCACGAATGGCCATTAAAGAATTTCATGAGTTTTTATCTTGTTACCAAGACAGTTTAAACCAGTAGCAAGATAAGCAAAATCAAGCAAAGAAAATCAGGAAATGCAAAATGGTAGAATAAGTAGCTAGGTGGGGGTTAACCCTTCCACTGCGGATGTGAACAACCGATCGCCATTCGTTTGGCAGCTTCAAGGACCCCAGGACGTGTCCGAGATCTTCCCAAGAGTCCTGGTCAACATGCTACTTCCCTTCACTTGAAGGACTGGCGAGACTGACGAGCCTGACGAAAATGTGAATCAGCAGACTATGGAATCCTTTAAAATCCTAATTCCTAAATAAATAAAAATATTAAAATCATAGGGAAATTTAAATTGCAAAAAGCTCAGTCTAAGTCATGTTTTGTATATTAGTTTTTAAAGGTTTAATAAACCACAATTTGTATCAAAACGTACAGATGTATTTATTTTAAGCTAATTCCCAAACGATCAGTTTGTTCTGTGCCAGTGTAGTAAAATTCCAATTAAAATGGTCAAAGGTATCAGAGCAATGGATTTGGAGGAGAAGTTGTTTCCTAATTTGGAGCGAGGTATTTTAAATTCAGATAAATAGTAATTAGGGAACAACGACCATACAGTATGGTGTTGCTGGTATTTTCTCATTGCGATATTTTCCCAGGTTATAGGGTCATGCATATTCTACGACGCCTCGGAGCTTGTAGCAATCTTTGTCGATGGGAGGCAATAGTTCCATCCCGTCCCTATCTAGGGAAGAACCATTTATTTATTTAATTAACTGGTATATATTATATCCCCATATTCCGACATACATGTTTTAAAATCAATACAGTTTTTAGGTTTTACAGATTAACTTTTAGATCAAAGTCAAAAACTGTAACTGGATCCGATAATTTATTATGCAATAATACCTCTTTGGCAAAATGTTGTATAATCAACACATTGTGTGATCACTGTCAAGGTAATTAGTAACAGAGTCATCGAGTAAAAATAATATGCCGAGAGTTGATCCCTGAGGGGCACCAAGTGTAACATCAATAGAACCAAAAACTTAAATCCTAACGGAAACTGGTTTCCTGTTTTGGCAATAAGATTCATTCCACATAATGTGTTTTAGTTAGTTTATATTTTATGCCATATTTGTCCTATACCCAATCAAACGCACGGCTATACAACAAACGCTATTATTGAATTGCATTACTGCCTGTCAACACTGCGTGCATCATGTTCAATATCGACAGTGGCTATAGGCCCTACTGCCGCCTAATTAGATCATGTCCTATTCCTATCTTCATCAGCTGCGGGCGTTTGTGTGTACAGAGCGGCAAGTGTTGCTAGTAATACAGCTGATTGCCGCTGCGCTCTATTTAGTAAATACGTTTCTTAAAATGGGAGCAGTTAATTACTAAACAATTCTGAAGATATCTTTATCTCTATGTCTATAAATACGAAAAACCGATCATCCCCAGCCAAACCTCTACACGTATAACGACGAAAATCCACGAAAACCACGAAATTTTGCATATTTCTTACCTCTTGCATATATTGCCTTCTTGCATATATTACCTCTTTTCATATAGGTAACGGCTAAGAAAGGATTTGAAGAAATTCCCATAAGGTCCACCCTGCTTCAAAGTTCCAACCCCGTGTTATTCTAATGGACATTCAAAAACCGATCATCCCCCAGGCCAAACCTCAACACCTACAACCACGAAATTTGGCACGTATACTCTTTCCATAACGAAGGTAACCACTAAGAAAGGATTTAAAGAAATTCTCATAGGTTTCCGCCCCACGGGGATTCAAAGTTCCAATCCAATGTTATTCTTATGGACATTTACACTGGCGTGAGCTGATGAAAATTCAAACAGCTGATCATGATTCTAGTAGTTCCACGGGTTAACCACAGAATGCAGCACACACCACATCAAACAGCTGATCATGATTCTAGTAGTTCCACGGGTTAACCACAGAATGCAGCTTACACCACAGGTTTTACTCCCGGGTGACAGCTAGTGTTTGAATAAAATCATTATCAAAGATGACGCAAAAAACCTTAATTAAAATTAACACTTGATCACTATCAAGCAAGAGAAACGGGAGATTCATTTGATAAATTAATTTAATTAAGAAACAAAACATAATAAAATTATATGAGAAAGCAAATTTCAACATAACTTTGAAGAAAACGACAGGTCAATCATCTGCCAACCAGAGACTTGAATGGTCACGAAGCAAGCCACTTGGAAATGACTGTTCGTTAGAAAAATGTCCCTTAAGGTCGCTACCCAGAGTGAAGGTAAAGCTTCATGGATAAATTAAGATAAATCGTTGACTAAATTTTCTGAAGTAGACTTCTCATTGCCATTGTAAAATGTGTCCCTAGTTTTGAGTGTGCCAGGATTCAAAGATGACGTAGTTCTCACTAGTCACCAACAGAGTGTATAATTCTGATGAGGAAGATCTTCACAGAGCCTAATATGATTTCCCCTTTTTTCCTTAATGTACAAAAATAATTTAAACACTTTAAAATTAACTGACGATCATTAGTAGTCTAATATATAAAATCCTCGTGTCACAGTGTTTGTAACAACACTCCTCCGAAACGGCTTGACCGATTCTTATGCAATTCTGAGTGTATATTCGGTAGGTCTGAGAATAGGACGTAAACTTTTTATTTTTCGATAGGCGAGTGAGCGAAGAGAACGAGCTCATATTGAAAATGAACGAGTATTTGACATAAAACAAATTCAATGACATTAGGACAGAATAACGTCTGTCGGGCCAGCTAGTTACTTATAATATTTCTATAACATGATTAGGTGTAACGTGCAAACATTAGTATTGATATTTTATTCAGTAAACTGTACATCAAATGTAGCTTTAACAGTGGGTTAGAGGCTATAGCCTAAAGGTCACTAGTTTTATATATATTGCAAATATATTAAAATATGAGTAGTAGGGAAAGGGGACTTTTGGGCCAAGTGATTTATGGCTTCCGGTCACGTGACCGGAAGCGCTGAGTCATGAAAGACGTCATCTGAGGCTGAGCCAGTGACGTAGGCGGTTTTGTGACGAAATGAGTAAAAGTTCAAAGTTCAAGGTCACGGTGAAGTTTTTTTAAAAAAATCTACCTCGCACTCGTAAAACGATTGTGATTCGATAGTTAATCGATAATAAATATCGAATGAAAATTCTCGAATGAAACAATCGAATGATACGAGTGCGAGGTAGAACAATTACAAATATTACTTTATTTTATTAACAATAATTCATATTACAAATATTACTTTATTTTATTTACAATAATTCATGTTTACAATAGTTCCCCGTTGTTGGTTGTCATCGATGTTGTTGATCCGGACGAGTTGCGGCCATCACTTTGCTTTCTGAAGAAAGACGGTAGATACTTCGTTCCCTGCGCAGAGTCCATGTTGTTTTTTGATGCGTAAAGTTCCAAAGATAAATCGTAACCGGACGCAATAAGAAGTCTTAACTCTTCACTAAACACCTCGAGGTCTTGGTAAGTCGCAAGATGAATAGAGTCATAATGAATACACCTAATTTTAATGGACATTTTAATATAATGTTTTACGTTTGTGAAGAGCACTCGATGTTCACCAGTCGAGAGCCGGAGGTGTACTGACTATTCGCTAGCTAGCGTTCTGGTATGAAACGAAATGGTGGGGGTAAAAGTGTGGTGGGGCGGAGAAGATGGCGGACAGCAGATGGCAGGCGGCAGGTGGTGCGAGGCAGATGGTTGCTACTACATTCGCCGCCACAGTAATGCAATCCTTCGGCGTAATTCTTGTATTTTATCTTGTCGGTTCATTTGATACGTTTTACATCTACATATGCAATAGCTAAAACACTTGCACTTACGACAAGCTTTCCCGTCAACTTGATCGCCTGGTATTTTAAAACATTGTAACTCGCAACAATATGTCTTCAAATTGTTATCGAAAAATAAATTGTTCATAGGTGGCACCGACATGTTAGCTGCAGCGTGTGTTAGACAAGACTGAGACTAACTTCACTGCTCCCTCTCTTTTATACCTCTTCATAAGTTAACCCTGAATGAAAGTTCAAGGTCATACATTTGAATTTTAAAAAAAGCAACACAGCAGTATATAAAATAATATACTGCTGTGTTGCTGTTTTTATTTTTTTTATTTTTTTTTATATTTTTTTTAATATTTTCTTTATTAAACAAACATCTTACAATACAATAAGCTTAAGTCTAACATTGATGACTAGAAATACAAACAGAAAAATACAAACAAAGACATTATGTACAAGGATGCGTGATGTGCAGAGTGAGTTCCGTCGAGTTGTTGCCGCTTACACCGTGTGATACCAAATACAACGTCCCCGGTTGAATATCTCGCAAATCTTCATTTTGTAGCAGTTGAACAAATCGTTTTGGAAGAAATACTTGAAACTTCGGCTCATCTCCTGGAGTGAAAGGTCCTTCGCTCAATGAAACTAGAATTGCTTCTCCATGTGTGGTTTCCACTTTCTTGATGTTATGAATAATGTAGTGTTTTTGTTCTTTTAGTTCTGAACACTTTTTAGTTAGCAGAAGGTCGGATTTTGAATGAGTGTTGAATTGATCAACCAGTGTTTGTAGAAACTGTTGTGATGCCATCTTCGTCAGTGGTGTCTTCTGTGATGTTGCCTCTTCGGAGTCTCGAATAATACTCGTGCTGGAGCGGTGCTGTCTCCTCGT
The DNA here is from genome assembly GCA_963675035.1 of Allygus modestus. Lineage (NCBI taxonomy): Eukaryota > Metazoa > Arthropoda > Insecta > Hemiptera > Cicadellidae > Allygus > Allygus modestus. Next base: position 348,616,418 of record OY776112.1, read on the forward strand.
ATTTATAGGCCCCGCTACCCCCACCACATTTCTGTTCTCCGCTACCCCCACCACATTCCTGCGTTTGTTTCAAGTAAGCAGCCAAACGATACGCGTTGTACAATGCACAGTTTGTTTGGCCGTGTTTAAGATCTTTTGCAGCGACACAAATATTACCGAGATTAATGTTAAAGTCCTTACTGATAGTTATATCGAAAACATCACCGTGCGTGTACTTTTGTATCCAGTTCTTTTTTTCTAATCCTCTTGTGTATATATGTGAATATTGTTTGCAAAAGTTAAACATAATACTGTGCAGATTACTGTAGCTTATAAATCCTTCATACCAATGTATGTGATGAAAGTAGTTTGTTATCCATTTGTTTGTACTTTTTGCTTTGGTGTTAAGTTTGTTAAAAGAAAAAGGAGCATCAAACGTGAATGGGTAGGCTACAAATGTAAGCAAGTCTAAAATTACTAATTCCTTGATAATAAACCTATCATCATTATTTCGAAATGCTTGAAATTCTATTACACAAGGCTTTACACTCACTTCTTCATCCCCTCCGCTCATCATGGCACCTAGCGATCAACTAAACTGTTTTCCACACCACGGTAGGTTAAATACCAGGCCGTACAGTTGCAGGCGCGTTGGTGTATATTTAACGTGGGCACCGTCCCCAATAGGCCTACCCCACGTGTGTTCTTCTTTACTAAGTCAAACTTTAGTCTTTTTTAACTTCTTCTTCTTTTGTTTCGTTTTCTTCTTCTTCTTGTTTCTCCGTTTCTTCTTCCTGTGTTGTTTCTTCTGTAGCGATTTCTACAAGTGGTTCAAAATCCTTTAACTTTCTCCACATGCAAACTTCATGAGGTATTCTATTAAAAATAGATGTATCCACAGGTCCGTACACGATGGTGCTATCAGGTTGTTTTTCCAAAGTATCGACCAAATATTCTTTAATAATAGCGCTTGCAAATACCAACTGTCTCATGTACCTTGTAATAGGTTCTGTTGCGTAGTTTAAAACGTAGAATTCTTCACGTGACAGTAGAATCTTATTTTCATGTTGAGTCAAGTCTCTAATTCGCACTTGTAGTTGTCCACGATGTTTAACAATATCGATTTCATTGTCACAATCCAAAAGTCGAATATGTGTTTTCCTTCCACACAAACTGTTAGTTAAATAACATTCTATTAAATGTACATGTTTCAAAAATGACTCCCAAGCATTTTGCGAAAATAAAACCTTTTTTGTTCCATGGTGTAGTATTACTGTAGGGGAATAATCCAATGACTTCATCAATCCAACTGATACACTTTTACTGATGCATGCTGAGATGGGGTAAAAGATTCGCAAAAAAACTTCAGTTAAAATGTGAGGAGGAATATTTTCTTCAACTTTCTTCTTCCTCTTTGGTACTACCTTTGATGGGTCTGCATTACTTTCCTCCTCTCTATCTCTTTTACCAAACTTTAAAAATGCAGTTATTTCCTTGATGATTTCTTCTTCGCTAGTATTATCACGTTCCAATAACGGTGCTACCTCTGCATCACCTTGTACAACAGATGGAGAACTCATTTTGTAGAAGATGTTGCCCATGCGACGATAGACGATCAACTGAAGACCTGCATTGTTGCTCCGCTATTTATAGGTTAGCGACAGTGGCGGTGCCGGTGGTGGTACAACGTTTTACAATACCGTCTTTACGATACCAGTCAACGGTGTGTATGTAACAATTTTATCGTGCAAAATTAAACAATACGCAGATGTATTTGCAGGTACGTTTTCTTGAAATTCCATTTCTATTTTTATATCAACACTAGACGATTTTACAGATTCGTTTTGTTTGGAGCAATCAATTACAACAATCGGAGCTTTCGATTCAAACTGTACGGGAGATAGTAGAGGTGTGTTTGTTTTGCCGTAATATGAATTTTGGAACCTAGCGTACATATCGTATAAAACACTGTACCTTTTTTTATCAAAAGAGATATTAAAGTTGTCGTAGGGAAAGAATTGTGAATTCAGGAACACTTTACAGTTTGTTAATTTACAATGGTCAAATTCACCAGCATTTTCAGTTAATATACTTTTTTTCTTTGTTTGTAATCCAAAGATTACATATCTCGCTTTTTCCAAATGAGTAGAAGTTTTTACAGTCCATGTATGCCGTTGTGTTGAAGGTAAAACGGGGTATTCATGAAACTCCCAGCTTCTGAATGGCATTACAATGTCTCGATCTGATTTTAACTTTCTTAATAATGTAATCCTGTGTTCATCATTTAGTCGCACATGTGGTACTCTCCAAACAATCTTGTCTAATGTTAGTTTCCAGTCTAAATTGGCTTCAGTTGTTCCAGCAGATGCTTTAATAATATCATTATCGTTTGATGACCTTAATAAAACTAGTTCTTGTTTTACATTTATTATTATTCTTCTGTAATCTTCAGCAAATCCTAAAAGTAATCTTAAAGGTACGTAAAAATCAAAGTTTCCCGAAGCGTCAGGAGTAATTATACTTTTGTCTGGTGCAACCCATCCTGCAACAGCTAACAGATTCTTCTCATTTGGTGTTAAAGACGCTAATCCTTTTAATGTACTGGAAATTCCAACCTTTTTTGTTGAATCGACTGTAACTCCTGAAATTTCATATCTAATCTCGTCAAACAAAAATGCCATAGGATTATTTATGAACGGAACAGTGGTTCCAACAGTACCGTCAGCTTTTGTTACTTTTCCTTCAATATATAAATAACTTTCGCATGGAAGAGTATAAATGTCTTGTTGTTGTATAGGAATCCTAATTTCATCGTTATTGTTTAATTTGGACGAAGCGTAAGGGTTGTGCGTGTGATATTCCTTTTCCCATAAGGTCTCGTCGAATGTTGGCCCCTGCGCTATATCCAGTATATCCATTGTTAATGACCTTTAATCCAATTTCTTCTATAAAACGAATGTTGTCACTTGTTAATCCTTCTACAGCTGATGAGCTACTGACCTCTTTGCTGGTTGGCTCTCTCTTTTTAAATGATAACCCCATTATCTAAGCGGATGATTTTATATGTATTCTTACAGTAATAGCTTCTCCTCGAAAGTCAATAAGGTTTCCGTCTTGATCCACTATGTTCAGCACGATGTCTGAAATGAAACTGGTGTTTAACGGTAGGTACACAAGGTTTTGAGGCTTTTCTACTATCTTGAAACCCGGTGCGACTGATGGGTAGAATGTGTGTAATATATGCCGATTTTCTCCATCTCTGTAGGATCCTTGTATAATGTTACATGTAATGTCTATGCTGTTTACTTTGATGATCGTCACAGTTCTATTCCCAGAATGAGTTGTATTAGGTTCTAATACCTTTGTTTCCTTAGAAAACCCCAATAAACTACCAATTGAACGTTCTTGGCCAAAATCAATATAATACTTAGAAGTAATTTCGGCTTTCATTGTATTGTTATTGCCTTTTATCGTTATATTTTCTTTTCCCATATGTTTTTGTATAACTTCATTTATATTATCAATTTCATAAGCTCCTGTTGGTAAACTGAATTCTTCCAAAGCTGAATATTTTCCTTTATTATCTTTTGTCTTGTAATAATGTATTTTGTTATTAATTCCTTCACTAACGTTTGGAATAGAGTTATATGTTGTTAAATCCAATAATGCGGCTTCCCATAGTCTTCCTTTTTGCAAACGTAGCGCTGGAAACAGAATACTGCGCAAAGTACATGAGTTACCGGTTAATGACACTGTATACGAAGACATCTTAAAGTTGACTAACACTTTTAGCTAAAAAGTCTAAACATAAATGACCGCAAATGGATGTATCATCAGGTTGTTTTCTTGTATAATTGTAAAAAACATTTTCTGCCGCACGAAAGTATTGTTGAAGTTCTTTCGGTGGTGGAAGGTTTCCAAAACTGTCGAAATAATAAATCGTTTCACCAAGTTTCTTGTAACACACCCAATGAGTGCCTAATCCTTCACTATTATCCAAATTTACTATACCAGTCTCATTTTTCCACATTTTAACCGGTAATTCATCTTTCATAAATACTCCTCTAAAAAATGGGATTTTCAAACAAGAAGCATATGTAATCAGTTCTTCATTGGTTAATTCTTTGTTTTTAATTATTAATTACTCTTTCTTATTTAATACACACGATACGGTCTTAGGTATAGTCCTCCTCCCTTTTTTATCATTGACCATATTGTTGGTTTCTTTTTACCTTTACCACTAGTAGATCGACGTTTTCTTCTGATATTACATCCTTGTTTCTTAGCGGGTCTTTTCCCACGCCTTCTTCTCTTTCCTCCTCCAAACGTAGTTTTTGCTTTCATTGCTGCTGTTACTGCTAAAGACGCTGCTTTTTCACCAATACTCGCGTCACTAGATTTTACTCTTTGCCAAGCTTTCTCAGAAAGTGCTCTATCTGCTATTGATCTATTTTTTGTATCACCAAATTTGGAATACGCTATATCGTGCTGTTTACAGGCCTGATCAAGCTTATTTATTCCAGGATCTCCTCTAGCAAGCCGTTTCTCTAATTTGGTTCCAGGACCACAATATTGATATCCTCCAGGTAAATGTAATTCCACAGGTAATAAATCAATCGCCTTGTTAACTATAGCTCCAACCGGTTTACTTAATAGAGAAAATGCTGTTGATGCTATTCCCCTTCCTCTCTGTAATCTCTTTCGATTATGACTGATGCGTTTAGCCCTCGGCATGACTATTTATAGCCAAACTTACAATCAGTAGGTGCACTCTATAAATGTTTTACAATGAATGTAATATTAGTCTTGGCTTCTTGTATTATATATACTGTTTAAAATCAATTTATTATATAGAAATGGATTAATTAATTAAATGTAGACATAATAAATAAAAGTAGTAAAAATAGAAATAAGGTGTAATTGAAGATGTTTCAAATGTTTCTCCGCTGGTGATGGTATCGTTGTTTTCGGTAAAATGAATAAAATCTAAATAGTTGTCATGTTCCCTTAAAAACTTGCCACTTAATCGTTGGTAATTAAATAACACATTCCAGTCTAGTTTATCTTTAAAATTGTCAATGTAATTTTCAGAGAGATTTTGATATTTACTTATTACTTCCCAACAGTTATTAAAATTTGATGTCATCTCTACAAGGAAGTCTTCTGAAAACTGTTGTCTTTGTAAAATATGAATCCAGTTAACTCTGTGAAAATAAATTCTTAACATAGTCATTGTGAAGAGGTAGTGTATGGAAAGTTGTTCCCAATCCATATATCTATCAAACCGTTGAACAAAACCATCTGTCAGCACTCCTTGGGGAAATCTCGGCTCTTGAGATATTAAACTCCACGCAGTAATATTGGATTCCATCATCCTCTCTGTATTATCTCTCGAATATGACTGATGCTTTATCCCTTATCATGGGTATTTAAATTCTTTTTTCTCTTATATAATCTTCATCGTTTTCTGTTGGTTCATTAATCACATTCACTTTATCCCCCTTTACTAATGTCTTGACTTTAGAAGGCTCAGACGGTTTATCTAATTGATTAGGTTTTTCTGGATTGTGTATCTTTTTCCAGTCTAAATAATTGTGGCTGTCAACATCTGAAGCTACAGCTCTTCCTGAAGCCCGATGGATATAATTAAATAAAGCTGCACCAAACCTTTCCATATGTTTTTCATATTCTGTAGTCCATTTCTTGTGTACTATATCAAATATTTTCTTATTTACAGCGTCTCCATCCTGCTCACAATCACCTACATTTGACAATTTTAATTTTTTTACATCATAGCTTGTATCAGTTTCATTCTTTTTGTAAATCGTTAACAATTTTAAAGTCGCTAAATTTACTGCTTCACCATCATAAATGGGATGTTTTATATTGCTTAACCTTTTACCGGAAAATCCCCAATGGTCTTCGTGTACAATCGGGGTTCTTTTATCCATATATTGTACCGTAACCGCATCAGAAGACAAAAGCGGATCACCAACATTTTGATTTACTTTTCCTTCAAAATTATAATTACCATCAGGTGTTAACGGAAACCCAGCTCTTTTTTCACTATATCCAGATTTTACTCCAAACTCGGAATACCGTCCAAACTTGTCCACACTCATGATGTAACTGAATCGCTATCGTTTAGGTTCTTACTATATATATACGTCTACTGAACAATTATTTCTCGTTTTCGCAGTTCATCAACCAAAGCTACCCATTCGTTTTCTAAACCAGTGTGCCCGGCTTCCATAGCTTCATGTAATAACCTCATTCGATCAACTAACTTATTTATATCGTTGTAATATATTATATTGGTTTTATACAAATTTTTTAATAATCCCCTTCCAGATGTAGTAGGATCAATTGTTTTTCTTTTTTTATGCAAAACATTTAATTCAGCAGAAGATAAAGCTCTTCTTTTAATTGGAGCTTTATTTGATTTCGAGGGGAAAAGACTAGATATAATGTTTGTGTATTTTATTGACCTGTTTCTATGAATAGGTAGGTCTTTGGAATATTTTTTTCTATGTGCATTTGTATACTCTAGTATATTTTTAAACAATTGTAAATCCTTTTTAGTATATTTACCAGGATTATTTTTAAAGATGAGTTCAAACAAACCTGTTGTACCTTTATATTTCTTATCACCAATAACTATATCATCATTTTCGTTTATATCTAACTTTCTATCTCCAATCATTAATCCTTTATCCTCTATTCTAGCTCCATATGTATGATAATTTCGATTAGCATGTGTGTCATGTAACATTTTTAATGTATATTTTCTTCCAAGTGTTCCTTTAAACATAATATCTGTGCCTAATTTGCTTAAGTTGGATGGGTTGATATCCTCTTCTTCTGCTCTTGTATCTTCCGCACTTGTATCTTCTGTACTTGTATCTCCTGCAATGTTCTTTTCCCTTAAATCTCCTATATCTCCGCTTTCTTCATACTCGTCGCTTTCTTCAGATGTTTGTAACTGGTCAGAACTTTCATCATTCTGAAATTCTTCTTCATATTTGGAAATTGGTAGCATTTTGTCTCCTTCGAAGCGAATTGAAGGTTTTTCCATATTTTGTGCTAATCGCTTTAAAGGTTCAGTAACAGGTTTGAATGTTGTTTCTAAAAATTGCTCTCTTTCATTTATACCTGATTTTAAAGCTCGGTTTTTTTGTCTAATAGAATCACTAAGTGATTTTATTTCCTTTAATAGCTTTTCCTGGTTAACCATCTTCACACCTTGACGACTTGTACAGTAATACCGCTAATCAGTGTATTAAAACGAATTTATCAAAACCTATTCTATAACGACCATCTTTTATAGCTTGATCTTTCATAATAACCAAAAATTCATACTTTTCCGCCCATGCTTTTCCGCAAAGCTCTTTAAACTTTTCAAATGGCATATCCGCATTCACATGATCGTTATATATATGTTTTAGGTTAGTATCATCTTGTTTGAATACAATTAGAATATTTGCATTATCTCTGATAAGTTGTTTTGGGATTTTGCTATAAGTTTGTCCTATATATATGCTGTCGATGTTATTATGTCTTCCCATGGCAAAGTAGTTTCTAATAGTATCCTGATTTTCACAAGATACATCGTCAAATATAAATACAGAATACGGTTTCGCTTCGTTTGGTTGCATAATGCTATCACTAGCGTTAAATTTGTAAAAATTAACATCAGACACATCAGATAGGATTTTATCCAGCAATTGATACTTTGGTTGATGTAGAGACTTTGAAAAAATATATAGGTTACTAAACCTTAATCCCTGCGGATTAGTGATCAAATTAAAGACAACATTGGTCTTTCCACAGTTTGAGGGGCCACTTACTATACATCGAACAGTGTTTGGAAGTAAACTACCGTGTTTACCATCGTTGATTTTAACGTTATCCACAGTTAAATCATCTATGTTATTAATATTGAATCGATCTTTATGGTGAATAATCTCCATCCTGCTCAAAGGTTAACGATGAAATGAGTTGCTTGTATTAAACCAAGTCCTTTATAGGTATCCATGAATCCTCAGTTTTGTTAAACCCTAACCACCGCACTTTAACTGCGTCCTTTTTTCTTTGTAACACTTTTTCAACAAGATATACATCACCTACTGTTGACTTTAACATTTCATGTCCATAAAATGCACCTTGCAACAAATCTCCTTTGTTATCTTTTAGGATATACGTTTCAGGTACAGTCGGTTGCACTTTATACACTGTAAAAACTTCATTCGTCCAATTGGGAAGGTATTTTTTGGTAAACACTCCCTTATATTTACTAATCCGTACTTTATCACTTACATTAAATTTTCTTGGCTGCATTTTTTCTACTTTAGGCTTTGTATTTTTCTTTATGCGTTTTAATACATCTTTTGCATTTCTTCTATTTACTTTGTTAGGTTTCATACCAATAGTTCTATGAAACCTGTTGTTATAATCATTTATTAATTGTGGTAAAACATCATACCATACGTAAGAACCTCTTTTTGAAAATTGTTTATACAGTGCTCCTTTTAAGGTTCTATTAAATCTTTCTACAATAGCAGCTTTTTTCTCTGAATTTGTAGAATAATGATTTATTTTATATTTATTCATTAACTGTGCAAAGTTTGTATTAAAGTATTCTGTTCCATCATCAGTTTGTAAATGTTTAATTTTGTTTTTATCTCTTTTTATGGCTATTTCCATGGCTTCTGTTACGCTTTTACCAGTCTTGTCCTTTAGAGGCAAAGCGTCTGCAACTTTTGTAAAACAATTAATAATTGTGAGTATATATTTAAATCCTTTGTTTATTCTGCTATGCGGTCGCATTTCAATTAGATCCGCTTGATATAGATCATTTATCCCTTTTATAACAGTATTTCTTCTTGGAAACTTTATTCTTGCAGGTTTGTGTAGTTCATTAATAATCTTCTCCTTCAGGTCTGACATGATGGTTTCACGAAGGCAGCTGATATGGTATTAAATATTCTTTGGTATAAATCTGCTTATATATACATATAGTTCAAGGTCATTCAAAACTTGTGTAAAAAAAGGGGAAACACAGCTTAACACTGCTGTGTTTCCCCTTTTTTTACGGAAAGGAAAAGGATCAAGGATCTAGGACGATGAAAAGGTTACTCGTCAATAGGGTTGAGGGAGTAGTGGCCGAATGGCAATGTGTTGATTTTGTCTGGAAGGGTTTGTCTTTTGTCGTCATTACAGGATAGCGCCTTTTTAACTTCAGTCACGCTGTACAGCTGATGGTTAAAACTTCTGATGGTGTTGAATTTAGCTGTAATGATGTTATCCTCAAATAAGCATTGCTTGTAGTGTTCGAAATGCACTTTCTTCTTTAAATATAAACTCTTTACACCTTTAGCTTTCTTAATATAGCTATTCTTCTTTTCTTCTTCTTCTTCTTTTTCATTATAGAGTTTCAAAGAATATAGTTTAGACATCAATGCAACAATCTCTTCAAGCAGAACACCATTAGCCTCATCCTTGAATTTGCCTAGTACTTTTTTGTGTCTGCCATTATCGTAGTTTGGATGATCTTTTGGATAATCGGAGAAATCAAAGTCGTTCTTGTAAATAAATGTACGTAAATCTTTATACATGTCCAATGTTACTATGCGATATATGAAAGCGTCAGTGTCCATATATGTAATAGATATATTTTCTCTTCCGTAGAACGCCACCATTTTGTTGTAGTGAAAATCGTACATGTGTGTTTTTGAGATGTCCAAGATTGACATGCCTATATACAAAGGACGATCCATCTTCACACTCGTCTTCTTCATGGACACTGCTACAAGTTTGTCATTAATAATTATCGATGTTCCAAAATTTGGCTGCTGTACTAGTTTCTGTAATTTTTTTGCGTCGGTAACAAGTTTAACATTTTTATGTCTTCTTTTGTTTTCCAATGTTTTTCCAAATATCGCATTATTCATTAATTTAAAGAAATCTTTTTGAAAGTCTGATGTAGCTGCTGCTCTTCTGATGGTATTTGAATCAATGTAGGGTTTCAACCAGCATGATTGAGAAAATTCCAAAACTCTATTAATTTTTGTTAAACGTAGTCCTAATTCGATAGCTTGTTGAACCACCCAAAAGTGAGCCACGTAGCGTTGTTTATTATTTAATGTCATCATTAATTTGGGGTGTTTTCCAATTGGTGAAATTTCTGTTTTAGCAAGAAGTGGTAGGTCATAATGAAGATCATGTAAATTTTCTGGGTATTCAAAATCGCAATCCAAAATATATCCAGTGTCACCATGTTTCGGAATTTGTAAAATATCGCCAATAGAGTCGGGATTAATCCATTTAAAGTTATCAAAAGGAAGTGGGTTTGACATTGCCCAACCGTACAGGTTATTTGCATCGAAATATCCTAAATAGGTTGACGGTTTGGTTTCATCATAATCGGGTAGGTATTTGTTGTTGGCTTTGACATGTCTGGTAACACTTTGGGTCAATCCGCCTCTTACTCCAGCTTCAACCATTAAAACCATGTCAATGTCTGTTAAAAGTTGGAGTTTGCATTTTGTTTCTTTTAACATGGCTTGCCAAGCTAATCCTGGTGAAGTATACGAATGTAGAGGGTCCAAACCGTATGCAGCAAAACAAGTGTTTCGGAATTCTTCCATTACATCACAAAGAAGAGTTACATCTAGTTTGACATAAAAGTCCGAGTAATCTCCTAAGGTCTTCATATCTAACTCGTTCCATACTCGACGTGCGTGTTGATAGTCCTCAAGTGATATTTCCGAATCATTAAGTTTGTTTTTGAAGTTTTCTGGTGGAGGTAGTGATGTTTCATCAAATCTATGCAGTCCATCGATGTAATCATAGGGGAAGACTCCTTTTCGAAGAACAAAATCCATTTTACTATTGGGTACAATTTTGCTTGTTTCTATCAAATCTGTTCTTCTTAGATTTTCAGATAATTTCATGAGGCTTGAAGGCATAAATCTAAATGAATCAACAAACCTTAATTTAATTTTACCCACCTTTTTTGAAAAGCTTATAAATTTTTCCATTGTAGTAGCCAAAACGTCTATTGCTCCATTATCTCTTCCTAGTTCGGGGATTATGAAGTGCGAATCATATCCACTCAGATTGTGCAGAACTACGGGGATGAAATATGGTATTTTGTAGTTCAAGTTGCAAGCGTTACAGGCTGCACCTCTATACGCTCCCGTAAGATGATCGTGGTCACGAACTTTAACGTTATCCAGTGTAAAGGTGTTATTACACAAATAACACGTTGTTGTTGAATAATAATGTTGAAGCTCTTCTTCTTCCATAGGTGTCATGGGTACCTTTGTTCCATACAGTTCTTCTACCTTTGCAGCTATTTCATACAGATCATCGACAAAGTATTTGGCTGCTTCTTCACCGCGATAAATCTTTGGAGAAGATGATAGTCCATATTTTTGAAGATGGTCTTCAGTCAACGTGGATTTAATTAGTATGCAATAACTGTTTGGTGAATGAAGTTGGTATTTGCTTCTTCTTGTAACGTCCTCTTCTTGTTGTTCAAGTGGATGTAAAGAAGACTCAAAATCAGCGTAAACAGCAACAGGTACACGGTATTGTTGTATTATTTTATCAAATTTTATCTGCGCTCTGCTGGAATGTGGCAATTTAATTCTAACCTCATAGTTTCCATTACATAACCTTTGATGTTCTACTAACCATTCTGAACCTCCCCTTTTTAATGGTTTGCCTACATGACAAAAACATCTTTTACAAATGGTTTTCTCTCCGTGTTTTTTTGATATTTGTTTAGATACAAGAGCTGCAAAGTTTTTTATGTAGACATAGTGGGATATGTCCCCTTTAGTGATCAATAGCAAATCCGTATGATCTCTGCGCTCAATAGGTGTTATGCGCAAGGGGTACGCATTGTTTGACGAATCTAAGCCGAAAATGTTGACAGAAGCTGAAGGATTTCGCTTTTCAAATTTTGATATATCAGTAATTGCAACAGGGTAAGTCATTCCCTGAAAATTATACTTATGTTGAACTTCTTCATATGCTTGACTTGGTCTTTCAGGATGGTTTTTTACATATTTAGCCAACATAACGTATTTAAAACATTCATTATTTTCATTTTGCACATTAATACAGGATAAGGTATTTCTAATCTTTGTTGGTAAAGGGATATAGCTACTGCCACGAATTCCATAACCGTGTTTGTGCACTCTTAAGTCTAGCCCTGTGATGCTTAACAAACTCCATCCAGATCCTCTTCCTTCGTGTTCTTGTATTTTTGTCATTAGCTCTTCAAAACATTCAGATACGATTGAATCAATATCTGAGGAAGACATAATAGTTCGGTTTTTTGTTAAGAAACCTCTCGGTGAAGTTTCATTCTGAATGTTTGTAAATAAACCATCTAGTAATAGGCCAAATTTGATAAAATTTAATCTTTTTAATTCATTTTGCAGAGTTTTACTTACCAATCCTTTTGCGTTATTTAAAAATTCTTCAAGTTGTAATTTTGCATTGTCAATTTTAAAGTGGGTTACTACATTACCCGGAAGTGCTCGGGCATGTAGTTCTACATTTACTGCTGTTGATGCTGAAGGACGGTGAAGTGTAGACAGAGCATGCGTAGAACTCGATGCAGCTGATGATGTTGAAGGACGATGAAGTGTAGACAGAGCAGGCGTAGAAGTCGATGCAGCTGATGATGTTGAAGGACGGTGAAGTGTAGACAGAGCAGAGGTAGAAGTCGATGTTGATGGTGCATATTGAATTACAGTTGGTCTGGAATGGTGGTGTTGAGCTAACATTTGATCTATTTCTTTCAATTCTTCTTCTTCATATTTTTCATCTTGGTTGTTGTTATGTTTCAGTTCATTATGAATCATTAAAAGAAATTCATCCTTAAATGAAGACTTGCAAATATCGCAGCGATGCATAATGTAGGTGCGATCTCCACAAAGGTCAAGGCAATAATGAACAACACTGCAAATGCCCCTCTATTTATACCCTAGCAAAAGTGGTGGGGGTACGTATTACGTTAAGTTTACTATTTTTTTGCATTTTATATTTACTATTGTAGCTGAAGGCTACAAAGTTCTGTATTTAGGTCGAGGTCATTGAACATATTTGCCAAAACGGGGAATAGAGCAGTAAATGATTTCATATCAAACCATAGACTGATCTATTCCCCGCTCTGTATTTAACTAAGACAATTTTCTCCAACAGGAACATTTGATAGATTTTAAACTCGGATGTGAAGTCGGATTGTACACATTGCATCTCGATCAACTAAAAATTTCATAAAACAATAGGGATCTTCAGTTGTAGATTCATCTTTAACATATTCGATGGTCAACATTGCAGAACGAAGATCTTGTGGAATTACGTCGACTTTTATGAGTCGCCTTTCGAGTTCAAACCGTTTTGTTATTGATGTAAGTTTTATCACATCATCGATATCGATGAGGGGAAAGCTGTAGCAAACGGAGTTTCCTGGTGGGTTCATCATGCCGATATGATAAATATACACTGTTGCATCGGCATTAAATAGACGTTCCCCCACCATTAAATTTATAAGTTACCCCCACTTTTTCTAAACAAAAAAAAGCAAAAAAAAAAAAAATTGAAAGCTGGTAAATATTTTCTGTCTTGTAACTGGGTCAAGGTTATACAACGATATTACCAAAACGGGGAATAGAGCAGTAAGTAGTTCTCACTTTGACTACAAACTGATCTATTCCCCGCTCTGTATTTAAAGTTTGTCAGTTGACAAGAAAAAGACAACACTTAATCAGACTCATTTGATGAATCGGAATCAGTTGTATCAGAAGCATCGGAAAGAAATAGTCGTCGACGAATATGATATACCCCTCGTGCACTATCTAAAAATAACCCATCCAAACTACTACTACTAGTGGTTGGAGTTTCATCATGTATTTCTTCAGAACAGAGAAGATGCTGATAGATTCTATAGGTTTCAGATTCCCCGTCACTTAACGGTTCAATTTGTTCCATATATCCTGCTTCAAGATCATCACTGTTTATATCACTTAATAATTCAAAATCTTCCATTGCATCCATATCACTTAATAATTCAAAATCTTCCAATTCGTCTTCATTTTCATCCTCACTTTCAATCACAATATGTTTTATAATTCCTACGATTGATTTTGCAGAAGGAAATATATTATCCTTTGGTGACATAGCTGCTATATATTCTAGTGCTAACACAAGTAGCAGAATGAGATAAGCACTGATGAGAAATCTCTTTTTATATTCCCCGATTTAAGTGGTGGGGGTAACTAGTGATAAGAAATGGGTATTATTGTATCAAATATATGTAACAATGTTTATGAAACAAGGATGTTTAAGTCCTGTAAGTAGGTCAAGGTCGTTTTAACTTATTACCAGAACGGGGAATAGAGCAGTAAGCGATTCTCACTTTGACCGCAAACTGATCTATTCCCCGTTCTGTTTTCCCCCCGTTCAGTATTTCCAAAACATCTTTAGTCAATTACGAATGCTAGAAGGTCTTCAGGAAGATCTTGTTGAAGTGATGCACCTTCTAACAACGTTTCTAACGCATTAATGTATTTTATCGCCTGTATCAAAATGGCATGCCTTGAACTTTTTTTATCCATAAACGGTAATTTTGATTGTAATAACTTATATGTTTGATTTATTTTTTTAATCCTTCCTCTTTCTCTAGCATTCCTTCTTCTTGCCTCATCATTCTTTTCCTTGTTATTTGTTGTAGGCTGCATCGATGTTGTAGGCTGCGTCGATGTTGTAGGCTGCATCAACTCTGCTGGGCTATTCATAGCTGAATAACTATACTCTAAAGCTGTACGCCTTATATATGTTTACCCCCACTATTAAAGTCAAAGGATTTAGATGGTGGGGGGGGGGGGGTGTAAGTGATAGGGAAAGGATATGTTATTTAACAATTACTATCCGCAAATTTTTTCCAAGTCTCGTCAGTGGGTCACGGTCACTTAAACATATTGCCAAAACGGGGAATAGAGCAGTAAGCGGTTTCACTTTGACCGCAAGAAATAAATACATTTTCCAATATCTTACCAAACAAAGATTTTCTATGTCCCGAAGTGGGTCAAGGTCATCTGAACATGTTGCCAAAACGGGGAATAGAGCAGTAAGTGATTCTCACTTGGACCACAAACTGCTCTATTCCCCGCTCTGTATTAGGGAAGTGAATTTTGAAGAAAGGTCACAGTTATAGGCAATAAACCTGATAACAGAACCTTTTATTAATTTATCCAAACAAAAGGAAGTTACAGATAGTTTGCAGGGAGTATTTGCAAAAGTTTCTCGAGGGTAAGATGGGTAATGTCAACCGGTTTGCATGGCCGTATTGACAAAGGTCGGTTTTCGTGCCATACCTTTTTGTAAGGGGTTAGGAAAAGGATGAGAAACATACTGATCAGTTAAAGTTAATTTTACAAAGACCAACCAAGGTCGGTTTTACAAAGGTCAACAGCATCCTGAAACCCAGTCGGACGTTGGTCAGTAACGGGCGTCAGGCAACTGTGAACCAAAGTTTTGACCAAGGTTAGTTATAGCGTGTAAGAAAAGGACATACCAACCAAGGTCGGTTTTACAAAGGTCAACAACATCCTGAAACCCAGTCGGACGTTGGTCAGTAACGGGCGCCAGGCAACTGCGAACCAAAGTTTTGACCAAGATCAGTTTTAAAGCGTGAAAGAAAAGTACATATTTCATTAGTAAATAAAACACTTCAAAGACCAACACCACAAATAATTACAAACACCAACACTAACTACATTTTCTAGCAGCAAACTACAAGCTATAATCTAACAAACTAACATGCATAACATACTAATATGCTAAGGTAGAATCTTTAGTATACAGGGGTACCACCTATATACTAAAGATGCTATTACAGACAGCTAAGGCGAACAGCTAGCTAGGCTGTCAGCCTGAGACTGTGAGACCTCTGCGGTCAGCCCCCGCTTTTATAGCCGACGATCCGTGGTGGGAGGTAAAGGGAGGTGGGGGGGGGGAAGGGGGGGGGGGTTACACTATTGTCGCGACGATATAAAGTGCACATTGATATATTCCAAGTTCGTTAACTGGGTCAAGGTCAAGTAAACTGTTTTGTAAAATAGCAAAGGATTTACCTTTGCTATTTTACTTTTTAAGAAACGCAAGATAGCTCTAAGATCAAACAAGGGTTATAGTTATCCGTTTTACACAACATTCATTGTACAATGATTTGATAAAATGGAAAATTTCCATGTTGGAAGGTGATTGCCATATCATCAAAACACAATACACATCATTTCTGTGTAACGGCCTAAGCTCCATCTCTACTTTTAAGTTAATCCCTCGATACTCAAAAGCAAGGATAGTGAGAAATGCTTCTGACAAAGCAAGCTCAGAAGGAACAAGCCAAGTGTTTACACCTACAGCTTCCATAGCGATATGATGATTTTTACCACGCTGTTGCAGTATATAAAACATTTCCCCCTCCAGTATAATATTTCTCCTTTTTTTCCTTTTAAGTTTTATCTTTGACTTAGTGTAAAATATCTAAGTCCGTTATCTAGGTCAAGGTCGTTGTAACATTGTAAAAAAAGGTGTGGACAACCTATTTACACTCTGCAGCATATGCTACAAATTGTAAATAGGTTGTCCACACTTTTTTTTTAATTTGGAAAAAACTTTATTTAATTTGGAAAGAATGTTTTTTTTTTTTTTTTTACAATTTTCTCCACACAGTGGTTCCTGAATCGCCTCGGATTAGATAGTGCTTTTTCGTAGGGTTTTTGGGATGACGCATGCCTTTAGGTAATCTTAAAATGTAAAGACGGTCTCCACATTTTAACATGACCTTCAGGAATCCCATTATTTTTACAAAGACGTATTGTTTGTTTTTAGCTAGCCTATTAATCCGAGTCTTAGCTGGTTTCACTGTCGGATGTGGTGAAGAAGGAGAAGCGGTATTTTTTAAATGAAGATTGCACAGTTCTTCATTTAAAGTACACTGTTTTGCACAGCGTTCGCCTTTCTTTGCACCTTTTTTGAACACATAATTACATAGTTGTGCAGGACGTATGCACCTCCTATGCAATGACTTTAATTGATTGAATTTCTCTGAAGGAGATTGAATATTTGTGCAAATTACTGAAGGTCTGGTTGAACTAGTGGAAGGTGGAATTTCAATTGGGGGTCTTGTAAATATTTTAGAGCTTGAGGTGGAGCTTGATCTTGAGGTGGGTGATAAGGAGGAGCTCGAAGAAGACCTTGATCTCGAGGTAGATGATGAGGAGGAGGAGCTCGACGAAGGCCTTGATCTCGAGGTGGATGACGAGGAGGAGCTCGACGAAGACCTTGATCTTGAGGATGATGGTGAAGGAGAAGTTGAACGTGAGCGAGATGTTGAACGATCCATGATGGGTGGTGAAGTTGTCTTTTCAGGGATGATCAGGGCCATTAAAAGAGCCTGACGAAGAATTGAACCAGCAGCCGAAGTCGAGGGTGATGCAGAAGTCGAGGGTGATGCAGAAGTCGAGGGTGATGCAGAAGTCGGCAGTGATATCGGGTGTGACTCCATAGTTCTGAGTGTGAGCAAGCACAAGCAGCAGAATGATCTTACCAGTGATGGGAAGCCTCTTTTATACCCAATATAAGTGGAAGGGGGGGGGGATGGAGATAGGCTATGGTTTAAAATATTAATCTTTCTATATGTGACCAGACAAAAGTTTATAAGTCCTGTCAGTGGGTCAAGGTCATCTGAACTTGTTGCCAAAGCGGGGAATAGAGCACAAATTGGTGCTCTATTCCCCGCTCTGTATTAGGGGACAGGGAATTACAAGCAATGATTTTAATAACGAAAAATAAAGAAAAACCCAAAAAAGAAAAAATCACAACAGTTTCTCAGGCTAAGAAAGGTAATGTCAACCGGTTTACATGGCCGTATTGACAAGTCCGGTTTTCAGGGCCGAACCTATTTGTCAGGGGTTAGGAAAGGAGGAGAAACATGTTACTTTGAAACAAAAATAAAGACTTTACCCGCAAATATTTAAACAAATTGAACAGTTAAAGTTAAAGTTTATTTTTCAAAGATCAACCAAGGTCGGTTGTACAAAGGTCAACAGCAAATTGGAACCCAGTCGGACGTGGGTCAGTAACGGGCGCCAATCTACTGCGAACCCAAGTTTTGACCAAGGTAGAATTACAAGGACCGATTTTATATTTACAAGTTATTTTTCAAGGATCAAACCAAGGTCGGTTGTACAAAGGTCAACAGCACACTGGAACCCAGTCGGACGTGGGTCAGTAACGGGCGCCAATCTACTGCGAACCCAAGTTTCGACCAAGGTAGGATTACAAGGACCGATTTTATATTTACAAGTTAAACCCCACGGATAAAAATAGGGACACTTTACCCAGTTTGGATCAATATCCATAAGAAAAGGGAGCTGTAGGGAAGGTACATATTAGTAAATAAAACACTTCAAACACCAACACCAACACAAACATTAATTACAAACACTAACTACATTTACTAGCAAACTACAAGCGTTAATCTAACAATCTACCATGCATAACAAACTAACAAACACATGCAAGGGCGCGGATCTGTTAATTGCGCGTCGGGCCCAACGCACACTTAACAGACCTACGCTGCAGCAGAATGCAACCCAGTCGGACGTTGGTCAGTAAAGGGCGGCAAGCTACTGCGAAGAGACCGCGGACTGCTCCCGCTTATAAAGGCAAAGTGACGTCACCGAAGCGGAAGGGGGGATGTTACGTCACGGGGGGGGATGTTACGTCACAGGGGGGGGGGGGGGTGACGACCTTGAACATGACCCAAAAAAGGGGGGGGGGGGTGACCTTGAACATGACCCAAAAGGGGGGGGGGGAGACCTTGAGGGGGGAGACCTTGAGGAAGGGGGGGACCGGTTCTAGAACCTGTCTCAGCTTTCTAACCATATATGGATAGGGCAAGGTTTTACCTTGCGACTCGATTTACTCCTTCCGCCACCTCATTCCAGCTTCAACCATTGACTGGTACACTTCACAGCTCTCGCTCTCTCTCTTCTTACAAAATGACTTCGCCGATAACCAACGAGAAACTGAAAAGGATTAAGGAATCCTTGAAGAAGACAGCTCCGAAGACAAGCGGATTTAAACAACCTTCTTCCCTCAGAATGAGGCTAAAGAGGGATTTTAAAAACCACCCTCTTTACTACAAACAAGGTTCTTCTGGTTCGACTTCTTCATCAACAACGGAACGACACTCTGCCACACGGGATCATCTGGACGTGTTGCAGAAGATGAAGACCTTGACGGAAGACGAATTGGTATCTCCCATTGCAGTTACCAAAACAAAATTCAAACATTTGAGAAGAAACTTCCCGTACAGAGCGGTGCTGAAGAACGGAAGCACCTACTACTTAACTGCCGGTGAAGTTCTCTTTGAGGTGGAATTGCCACGATCAATTCCGGCACCACCAGAAGTGTCATACAAACAGACCTTGTCCTTGGTAAAAGAAGAGAGTAGAGTGAAGTGGACTGTAAAGTAAAATCCCTTACCATCCCACCCTCCCTCCACAAACGGTCCTTTTCAGGACCACCCTAAGCATTTCAAGTTAGGGACTTGGCCTGTACATAGGCAGGAGACTATTAGTCTTATGTTTGTGTGCAGCCCACTTTGTGAAAATTTCTAAGTCCCAAGGTCCTTGACCTTGACCTTGACCTTGAACATGACCCAAAAAAGGGGGGGGGGGAGGGGGGGGGGAGGGGGGGGGGGTACACAGTTTGTGCAAAGTATGTCATGTGGGTACTCAAATTACGCGGATTGATCAGACAAACAAGTTGGCGCAAACAGAATTCAGATCCGACAAAGGGTATAGCAGCAACAGCGAAAAACAACTATTTTCAAGGGC
The DNA here is from genome assembly GCA_963675035.1 of Allygus modestus. Lineage (NCBI taxonomy): Eukaryota > Metazoa > Arthropoda > Insecta > Hemiptera > Cicadellidae > Allygus > Allygus modestus. The sequence goes on from OY776112.1 coordinate 348,636,322, forward strand.
AAGCCTAAATAACTTCTTTATTTACGGTTTAAAATATATTAAGTGGGTACTCAAATTACGCGGATTGATCAGACGAACAAGTTGGTGCAAACAGAATTCAGATCCAACAAAGGGTATAGCAGCAACAGCGAAAAAACAACTATTTTCAAGGACAAACCTAAATAACTTCTTTGTTTTTGGTTCAAGGTCTAACATGTGGGTACTTCAATTACGCAGCTTGACAAGGCGAACAAGTAGGTGCAATTTAAATTTAAATCTAACCAACAGTATAGCATCCGTGGCGTAAAAACGATGGTTTGAAGGACAAGGTAACGTTGTGGTGGGGGTAGATGCATATTATACACGATAACGCTACATCATTATTCTTCCAGCTCTTGTCGTATGAACATCTACCTAGACGGTCTGAAAAATGTCGCAGTTTTACAGGAACATGAGGAAGGTGACCTTCAGTAGTCCCCTTGACACTACTTTCTACTTCCCTGACGATGAAGACAGAAGGTCTACACTTTTAGTGGACAATGAGCGGTTTCGTCGAAGAATAATTGAGGTTGAAACACTTTTAACCAGTTGTTTGCTACGCAAAAAGAACCATATGAATACATGCACCGGTTTAGATCATAGTAGCTGTTATACTTATACAGCGTTGAAGCGCAAACATTATTGAGGTTTTTAGTTACGGAGGTAAGGTCTTGACAGTCTAAGAGCTAAACCCTAACTAACACATGTAAACTAGTTATTGTGCGATGTAAAACTTGGTGGGGAGACTGGTGTAGTGGGGGACTGGTGTAGTGGGGGACTACCATCTGCCGCACACTTGCCACCTGCCGCCTGCCACCTGCCGCCGCCCATCTGCTGTCCACCATCTGCTTCGTTCTACTACACTTTTACCCCCACCATTTTGTTTGATACCAAAAACGCTAGCTAGCGAATAGTCAGTACACCTCCGGCTCTCGACCGGTGAACATCGAGCTCTCCGAGACGCTCTTCACAAAATAACAATATCATTTCACTCAAGGTCTGATAGATGTTTCTATTTCATTGACGTCACGTATTCTTTCCTCCTGACAGCAATGAAATGCAAACACCTAACAGAACAGATAGGTGTCAAAAACACAACATGGACTCTGCGCAGGGAACGAAGTATCTACCGTCTTTCTTCAGAAAGCAAAGTGATGGCCGCAACTCGTCCGGATCAACAACATCGATGACAACCAACAACGGGGAACTATTGTAAACATGAATTATTGTAAACATAACTTATTGTAAATAAAATAAAGTAATATTTGTAATTGTACTACCTCGCACTCGTATCATTCGATTGCTTTATTCGATTGTTTCATTCGATATTTATTATCGATTAACTATCGAATCACAATCGTTTTACGAGTGCGAGGTAGATTTTTTTAAAAAAAACTTCACCGTGACCTTGAACTTTGAACTTTTACTCATTTCGTCACAAAACCGCCTACGTCACTGGCTCAGCCTCAGATGACGTCTTTCATGACTCAGCGCTTCCGGTCACGTGACCGGAAGCCATAAATCACTTGGCCCAAAAGTCCCCTTTCCCTACTACTAATATGTTTTCTATAAGAAATTCGGTCTATGTGGAAGCATACGGTTTGGACCGTTCCCCAGCAAACCAAACCTTCAGCATCTGTAAGACTGCGACCAAATGGATTGGTCGAGATATTCCTTGCAGATGGGCAGATTTATGCGTATATAGACATATTCCAGTCTCGCTTCCGTTTGAAAGAGGAAGGTAAAGTGAACGAGTCAATGACAATAAAGTAACATATAATACAAAGACCCTTGTCGTGTCAAATTAGGACCGTGACTAGTTTGTAATTCGTTTATAGTCCAGTAGACTTTCATAAATATTTCAAACAGTTCTTACTTTTTTAAGATTGCGTTTTTTTAATACGGTTACATTTTAGCGAATTTCCCTATAGGGAAGAAGCTATTACCATCGACTAGTATTTATAGTCAATGCTATTACCGTAGTCGGCATGGTAAGACCTAGGCCCGGGACCATGATAACTTTTCGTTTTGAGGTCCCCAGACCCCCAAAACACCATTCGATCGAAACTATATATATATATATATATATATATATGTGTGTGTCCGTGGGTGCGATAACTCTCGTAAAAAAGGTCCGATTTTGATGAAATTTGGTACAAACGTGTAAAGCAGCATTTATGACTTTAAGTTCGAAAACCAGACGGATCGACCTATCCGAAAGGGTATTTTGGGGGGGTTTTGTACCCCAAAAATGGGTTTTTTGGGTTTTTTACATACAATTTTTGAAAAAGTAAAGTTTTATTTTTCCCCATTGGAATCAGCTTAAAAGGATGCACAATTTGATGTTTTAATCATTGCTCTACGTCAATTGGTTACTGAGATATTGAAAGTGCTAAACACAGTACGTTGTCCAATGTTATTCTTATGGAGGATAAGAAAAATTGTATATCTCGCTTATTTATCAACTTATACTGACGAAACTTGGTATATTGCTTCATTTCATTGTGGTATATTGATATTTGCACAAAAACCCATTTTTTGGCAGATAGTCCCCGTAGCAGCAGACCTGCATACGCAGCCCCATGTTATTCTTATGGAGAATAATTAACGTGTTATCTCCTTTAATTATGAACATAAATTAATAGAACTTGGTATGTGGCTTTAGTAGTAGGGAAAGGGGACTTTTGGGCCAAGTGATTTATGGCTTCCGGTCACGTGACCGGAAGCGCTGAGTCATGAAAGACGTCATCTGAGGCTGAGCCAGTGACGTAGGCGGTTTTGTGACGAAATGAGTAAAAGTTCAAAGTTCAAGGTCACGGTGAAGTTTTTTAAAAAAAATCTACCTCGCACTCGTAAAACGATTGTGATTCGATAGTTAATCGATAATAAATATCGAATGAAACAATCGAATGAAGCAATCGAATGATACGAGTGCGAGGTAGTACAATTACAAATATTACTTTATTTTATTTACAATAAGTTATGTTTACAATAATTCATGTTTACAATAGTTCCCCGTTGTTGGTTGTCATCGATGTTGTTGATCCGGACGAGTTGCGGCCATCACTTTGCTTTCTGATGAAAGACGGTAGATACTTCGACACCTATCTGTTCTGTTAGGTGTTTGCATTTCATTGCTGTCAGGTGGAAATAATACGTGACGGCAATGAAATAGAAACATCCATCAGATCTTGAGTGAAATGATATTGTTAGTTTGTGAAGAGCGTCTCGGAGAGCTCGATGTTCACCGGTCGAGAGCCGGAGGTGTACTGACTATTCGCTAGCTAGCATTTTTGGTATCAAACAAAATGGTGGGGGTAAAAGTGTGGTGGGGCGGAGCAGATGGCAGGCGGCAGGTGGCAGATGGCAGCTGGCACGGGGAGGAAGACTATGAATAAAATATCCATTAGTTAAAACCCATCAAGGATAACGTAATTGCTTCTGTATCAGAGGATGTTGTGGTAGACACTTCTTGTACTTGTATTTGATCAGTCGTTTCATTAGTGTCAGCTTGGTAAATATTAAAAGATAAAGATGTGGAAGAAACATTATTGTCTTGTATTTGTGAATCCATGTGTACCGCGCAAGAGCTGGACATATAGTGATGTAGCGTTTGCGCGTAGGTTAGGTACTCGCCTTCCCCCACCACACCAAGTCCCCCACCACAACGGTTGCTATACCGTTGGCTAGATTTAAATTCCGATTGCACCTTCTTGTTCGTCTTGTCAAGCCGCGTAATTGAAGTACCCACATGTTATACTTTAACCAAAAACAAAGAAGTTATATAGGTTTGCCCTTGAAAATAGTTATTTTTTTGGCTATTACTGCTATACCCTTGGTCGGATCTGAATTCTATTTGCACCAACTTGTTCCTCTGATCAATCCGCGTAATTTGAGTAGCCACTTGGCATAAGTTAAACTAGAGATAAAGAATTTATTTAGATATGACCTTCAAAATAATTGTTTTTGGCTATTACTGCTATACCCTTGGTCGGATCTGAATTCTGTAATAACTAAACATTAATCTCTCCCGAAAAAAATCAATACATATCTTCCAGTATTTTAAGAAACGAGAATTTCCTGAATTTTCTAAGTCCCCATGGTCATCTGAACATTTTGCCAAAGCGGGGAATAGAGCACAAATTGGTGCTCTATTCCCCGCTCTGTATTAGGAGAAGAGGGCTAGTTTAATGCTCGCAATTATAGGCATAAACCTGATAACGGAACGCTAACCTCTCCCCCGAAAATTTATTCGTGAGTAAGGGCTAAGATAGGTAATGTCAACCGGTTTACATGGCCGTATTGACAAGTCCGGTTTTCAGGGCCGAACCTATTTGTCAGGGGTTAGGAAAGGGAGGAGAAACATGTTACTTTTAAAACAAAAATAAAGACTTTACCCGCAAATATTTAAACAAATTGAACAGTTAAAGTTAAAGTTTATTTTTTAAAGATCAACCAAGGTCGGTTGTACAAAGGTCAACAGCAAACTGGAACCCAGTCGGACGTAGATCAGCGAACGGGCGTCAGGCTACTGCGAACCCAAGTTTTGACCAAGGTAAGTTTTAAAAGCGTGAAAGAAAAGTACATATTTAATTAGTAAATAAAACACTTCAAAGACCAACACCACAAATAATTACAAACACCAACACTAACTACATTTTATAGCAGCAAACTACAAACTAACATGCATAACAAACTAACATGCTAAGGTAGAATCTTTAGTATACAGGGGTACCACCTCTATACTAAAGATGCTATTACAGACAGTTAAGGCGAACAGCTAGCTAAGCTGCCAGCCTAAAACTGTGAGACTACTGCGGCTAGTCCCTCGCTTTTATAGCCGACAGAGGAGCAGGTGCAAAGGCAGATGCACTCTACTACATTCGCCGCAAAAGTAATTTAATACGGCGTCGACGTAATACTCTTGTATTTTATTTTGTCGGTTCATTTGATATGTTTTACACTTAGATATGCAATGGTTGAAACACTTGTACTAACAACAAAAGCCCCTCAGTTGTTTTATAATGTAATTCTATATTATCAGTTATAACTACCCAATCTTAATCAAAACAAAAACACCAAAGAAATCGCGTTGAACTCTTCTTATTAAATAAAACACAATACATGTCATTTTCTGTGCAATGGATTAAGCTATATATTTACTTTTAATTTAAATTTTCGAATAAATATGCAAACTTAAACGAGGGTAACTATAAAAAAGCATTCTATGTATGTAAACTATATATATATATATATATATATATATATATATATATATAATCAGTGCAATGTCAGCAAAAATTGTATAAGCAATAAATTCTATGACAGACTAAGATTTACGTGTATTACAAGTACGAAAGGTAATAAAATCATACATAATAATTAATAAACGAAAGTATTCTATATAGTAAAATCGTTCCGATAACAAAATGACTACATTATACTATAGTTTGAGCCGTGCGTTACAGAGCGAGTAGCCGGGGGGCGCGGCGCGCCGCGGTGCACAGCGCCTTTGGCTATCCGAAGCCTGGTAAACTAATTAGAACATTGTATCGGAGGGTTGTGAGATTTTTATATATTCATATTGTAATCAAAATTAGCTATCCGATACACCGACTCGGAGGTCGATCAGACTAAAATTGAGCGTGGGAATCTGGTATACTTTTACACAATTGTCTCGTCTTTTAAACTAAATTAATATCGCTAGCATTAGGTACTTATCTGCTCTCATGAGGTATTAGGTTTCAATCTGTTATCCCTAATAAATCTAAAGAATATAAATATTATAACTTAATGTATTATATAATTTGCACTTAAATTAAGAAATGCTTTCAAGCAACAAACTTGTTGTTGATAGAATGATAAATCAGTTATATATATATATATATATATATATATAATACCCTGATCAACAGTGTATTTGATATGTTTTTTAACTTATGTCTGTGTGTTATGTGCGAACTACTCTCTTCTTAAAAACAATCTTTTTAAACTATTTTGAATTGTAACAAGTGAGTGATTAACTTGTTGACTGATTTTGTTGCAAGAGGGTTGATTAATAAATATATAAATGCATTATATAGTTTTTCCTGTAATTACAGTCAAACAAGTTACGCCAAGACCCTAGCTGTTTGAGATGTAAACTTTTTAAGTGTTGCACTGATAAGCTGGATGTGTCACTACTTGTGACTCTGTAAACAGTTATGCACAGAAGAATGATATTTAATTTAGTGTTAAAAATGTAGAAAAAAAAAAAATATTAACTCAAAGCAGGCTTAAGAAGGTTTTTAGTTTCCTTTTAAATATATAAAAGCTAAACCCCCTCAGTTGTTTTATAATGTAACTCTATACTATCAGTTATAACTACCCAATCTTAATCAAAACAAAAAAAAAACACCAAAAATTTCTTCATTAGAACTTTTCTCATTAGATAAAACACAATACATGTCATTTTCTGTGCAATGGATTAAGCTATATATTTACTTTTAATTTAAATTTTCGAATAAATAAACACTATCTATTTACCGCATTAATAAAGCGCAATTTAATCCACAAATATTATATACCTTTTCGAAGGTGTATAATAACCAAGCTCATTTTTGTTTATACCCCAATACAATTATGAATGTTTAATCAGGTGAAAGAGAACGCAGGTAAAACTAACTGTACCCTTGGGTATTAGTCTTTAATACAAATCCTATACCCTAAAGGTCACTCAAGATTATAGCCAAGGTTAAGGGCAAGGTCGCTTGCATATCCAGTTAGAAAGTGGCTACACAACGTGAACTGCACACAAACTCGAGACTAACAAGTCCCCTGCCTGGTTAAAGAGGTACAGTATATGAATGTAACCGTTAACGTAGATTACGAGACTTGTGTGTACAGAGAGAGACAAAAAAAACACTTCCCCCTCGGGACTTAAACATTTTTCGAAGTAGAGCTGGATGAAATTGGAGAGAGAGAGCGAGTGCTTTGGAAGAAGTCACCCGACCTTGAATTAATAACCTACTGTGATCCGCACAAAGATTTAAGGTTGTAAGCTGAATTTATCCTTTGATAATCTACGGTGTACCACACAAAGATATAACAGTTGTAAACTGAATTATTAGACGTTCAAAATAAATACTACAAGGTATATGAATCTAACTGATAATGTAGATTGCGAGACCTGTGTGTACAACTACTTAGACATCTTTCGAAGTAGAGCAGAATGTAACTGTAGATATGGTTTACTTGAAGTTGACTTTGATATTTGTATAAAAAAAAAATAAAAAAAATCTTACAATATTATACCGAATGAAAATTTTATATATATATATATATATATATATATATATATATATATATATATGTATGTATACAATTCGATAAGTTAATTTTTTACGGAATGTGAATTTTTAAAATTAATGTCACAACTCCATATTCATTTTATATAATGCAATGTTGAATTAAGACGATTCGATCTAACCTCAATTTATATCTGCCATTTTTAAAACGTTGTTCAATTATATAAGTCAATTATTTTATAAATATCTCAAAATGATTGCGACAAGTTAAAGTATTCCATTTATTTTATTATTTACACCACGTAAACGAGACATCTCAATTTTGTAATTACAATCCATAAACATCTTGAAAATGCCTTGAATCTATAAACTAATAACTACAAGTAATTAAGGAACCTCTTCCCAGTACAATAATCGGGAATAAAATAACGAACAAAATAACTTTAATATTTTCCGTAAATCATGTAGATAAGCACTATAGATAGATCCTTATTGTCTTATCTTCAAAAGCACTTTACCTAGGTTAATAATTCAAAATACCATATTATTTTTTTTAAGCTCTATAACATAGTCAAAACCAAAATTAAGTGTTTTAAAAATTTTAGGGTGAAAAATGCAAAAAACTGATTTTTTGAAAATTTAAAACCCTCCATAAACCCCCCTTCCCATGGTCCGATTTTTCTGGTTTTCGAACTTAAAGTCATAAATGTCAGTTTACACATTTGAGTAAAATTTCATCGAAATTGGACGTTTTTTACTCAAGTTATCGCATTCACGGACACATATATATATATATATATATATATATATATATATATATATATATATATAGATATACACACACACACACACACACACACACACACACACACACACACACACACACACACATATATATAAATTTGAAAGAATAGTGTTTTGGACATCTGGGGACCTTAAAACAAAAATTTATCATGTTCTCGGGCTTAAGTTTTACCATTAGACCTACGGTAATAACCTCTTTGCCATAGGGGAAATTCGCTAAAACATAGTTTATTTCACTTCAGGAAAAACTCAAGTTTTCTAGTAGCAATGTCAAAGCAATGCAACGAATTTCGACAACTTTGGGCAGTACGTTCACTTTTACACATGTGTGTGTGTGAAAGCGATCTAAAAAAATTTTAAATCAAGAACTAAAAATAGTTAGCTTGAAACAAATCCATTAAACTTAACTTACCCGGAAATGTTATCCAATAAAATCCAAAACACGCGCACGGAGATGTTACTGCCACTGTGACGTCTGTTTATATATATATATATATATATATATATATATATATATATATATATATATATATATATATATATATTGTTGATGTGAGTTTTCGTTTTCGTTTTCGTTTTGTTTTTCGATATGTTAGTATAAAGTGTTTTGTAATGTGATGATATAGTGAAACGGAAGACACTGAACCAGGAGAGACCTTGCACTTGAACCGTTACCTTGAATAACCAGTTCTCTACCGCCGCTCACTGACCTACAGCGGCGAGCCGGCCGGCGAAGCGAGGAGAGGTGTAAACGTAAAAAAAAGAGGAAGCAAACTTATTATTCGTGCTAATTATGATAAGTTTTAAAATTGGAAAACGATTGTTTAAATAAATAAAATATTAGTCCAAAGGGCTGTGAGAGTGCAGGAGCACAATCTAAGAAATAACGGTCAAAAAACGTTAATTGAGTGAAGATACAAAATTGGAGTGAACATATCATGATTTTAAGTTAGGCGGAATACGTTAAGATAGGGAACAACATAATGGACGGAAAAATGCCGGATCAGGATGCAGACTTTTAACCGAATTATTTGTTGTTCAATTGGATATAATGGACTTTTAACCATATAACTTCTGCATCATCTGGCTCAAGACCAGTTAAGATTCGTAGTAATTCAGCTATTCGGAAGTCAAATTTCGTAGGTGATTTAAATCTTTGGTAACACTCGTCGAAAAACTTGTGAGTGCTATCACAGAGGATTTCTGTCATTATTTTTGTTCGTCATCAAAATATTGCTCCGATATCGGTTTCAACAGTGTCTAGATTATGTAAAACTTACAAAACCAGCTGCTTACTTTGAATAATCCGTGGTATACCTAAAATGGTCCACGGTTACAATTCCACTTTAAATATACACGTTATATAAGTAAGGATGATTTAAAAAAAAAATTAATCATGAATTAGGCAAGAATTATTTTGTCTTTATCCCCATGTTGTGGGAGAAATCGGGCAGTTCAATCCTTCTCTTACTATCCAAGGGGAAAGGAGCACAACAAAAATAAGTTGCATTTTGTAACTGTTTAGAAACTTTTCGGTGGATACATTTACTATTTTGATTTAATGTTTTGCTTTTGACATTAAACCAATTAAAATTGATTTTTCAATTAATTTTCACGCAAAAGACTAAATATGTTTATTTAAATTTAAACCCCAATTATTTTAGTCATACCTCAGTTGTAATCAAACAAATATTTTGGTAGTGCAAAGTAATCTATACGCGATACCCTTGGTCGGAAGTGTAATAACTAAACATTAATCTCTCCCCGGAAAATCAATACATATCTTCCAGTATTTTAAGAAACGAGAATTTTCTAAGTCCCCAAGGTCATCTGAAAATGTTGCCAAAACGGGGAATAGGGCAGTACGTGATTCTCACTTGGACCACAAACTGCTCTATTCCCCGTTCTGTATTCGGGAAGATAAGTTTGAAGAACCTCAAAAAGCTTCCCCGAAAAACCAATACATATCTTCCAGTATTTTAAGAAACGAGAATTTTCTAAGTCCCCAAGGTCATCTAAAGTTGTTCAGTAGCCGGGAAACAAACACACTGCACTGGCTATGGTCGGGCGCGGCGCGGCAGCGGGCTGCGCGATGAACGTTATGAAGGAATTATCTGTGATAATTAAAAAATGGCGCACGCCGCGGGCCGGCCACCGTGACATCTGCTGCGCCACGACATCTGCTTCCTCTGGCTATAAAAGCGGGGGTTGACCGCACAAGTCTCACAGTCTCAGGCTGACAGCCTAGCTAGCTGTTCGCCTTAGCTGTCTGTAATAGTATCTTTAGTATAGAGGTGGTACCCTTGTATACTAAAGATTCTACCTTAGCATGTTAGTTTGTTATGCATGTTAGTTTGTTTGTTAGATTATAGCTTGTAGTTTGCTGCTAGAAAATGTAGTTAGTGTTGATGTTTGTAATTATTTGTGGTGTTGGTCTTTGAAGTGTTTTATTTACTAATGAAATATGTACTTTAGTTTCACGCTTTAAAACTGACCTTGGTCAAAACTTTGGTTCGCAGTTGCCTGGCGCCCGTTACTGACCAACGTCCGACTGGGTTTCAGGATGCTGTTGACCTTTGTAAAACTGACCTTGGTTGGTATGTACTTTTCGTACACGCTTTAAAACTGACCTTGGTTAAAACTTTGGTTCGCAGTTGCCTGGCGCCCGTTACTGACCAACGTCCGACTGGGTTTCAGGATGCTGTTGACCTTTGTAAAACCGACCTTGGTTGGTCTTTGTAAAATTAACTTTAACTGATCAGTATGTTTCTCATCCTTTTCCTAACCCCTTACAAAAAGGTATGGCACGAAAACCGACCTTTGTCAATATGGCACGAAAACCAATTGACATAACCCATCTTACCCTCGAGAAACTTTTGCAAATACTCCCTGCAAACCATTTGTAACTTCTTGGGGGTTAATCAATAAAAGGTTCCAGTTATTAGGTTTATTGCCCATAACTGTGAGTAGTTTCCCTTGTATTTTTGGGAGGTTAATTAATAAAAGGTTCCTGTTATTAGGTTTATTGCCTATAACTGTGAGTATTATCTTTTGAATTTTAAAATCCCTTGGTCAAAACTTTGGTTCTCAGCTGCCTGGCGCCATTGACTGTCCAAAGTCCGATTGGGTTTCAGGATGCTGTTAGCCATTGTACCACCGACCTTGGTTGTAGCTTTTTGAGGTTCTTCAAACTTATCTTCCCGAATACAGAACGGGGAATAGAGCAGTTTGTGGTCCAAGTGAGAATCACGTACTGCCCTATTCCCCGTTTTGGCAACATTTTCAGATGACCTTGGGGACTTAGAAAATTCTCGTTTCTTAAAATACTGGAAGATATGTATTGGTTTTTCGGGGAAGCTTTTTGAGGTTCTTCAAACTTATCTTCCCGAATACAGAACGGGGAATAGAGCAGTTTGTGGTCCAAGTGAGAATCACGTACTGCCCTATTCCCCGTTTTGGCAACATTTTCAGATGACCTTGGGGACTTAGAAAATTCTCGTTTCTTAAAATACTGGAAGATATGTATTGATTTTCCGGGGAGAGATTAATGTTTAGTTATTACACTTCCGACCAAGGGTATCGCGTATAGATTACTTTGCACTACCAAAATATTTGTTTGATTACAACTGAGGTATGACTAAAATAATTGGGGTTTAAATTTAAATAAACATATTTAGTCTTTTGCGTGAAAATTAATTGAAAAATCAATTTTAATTGGTTTAATGTCAAAAGCAAAACATTAAATCAAAATAGTAAATGTATCCACCGAAAAGTTTCTAAACAGTTACAAAATGACTAAACAATGGTGATATGTTTAGTAATTTTATGATTATATTTGTATGTGCAAGCAGTGTAACATTTATTCAGTTTCAAAGATTTTAATAATAATAAAGATAGTGAAATCTCTGTTATTCATAAAACGTTAATTACCTAACACAATGTAACTTTGTTTGGAAAAAGAATTCGAAATTTAAAAACAAAACAAAAAACAGCTTAATATCGTAAATGACTCATAATAATTTGATTCTGTACAAAATTTTCGATTTCAATAATGTGAAGATTTGAATGAATGAACTCCTATTTAAAACTAAATTAGAGCGAAATAATTCATATTACCTAAATATGGCAACTCTAAGACCGCGGTTTTTGAAAATGTAATGAGTAATCTAAAATCAAATAAATAAAACAACCGTAAAACAAAATACAACAATAATACATTAAACTGTTTATATTACTGTTTTTGTCATGTGTGTACTAAGATATACAACTGTATAATGTGTACTCGCTTTACTCGCTGGAGGTTCCCTCACAAAAAAAAAATTAAACGGCAAAAAGTCATAGCACCAAAGTGTTATTCGATCTAGGACAATGCTACGGTAACTGATGTTGCATGGATGTATTAAACAAAGACAATTTCTAGATTCACCAACCGTTATATTAGTTACCGTTATATTAACTGATTTTTAATGATCAGCAAGTATTTATTAAACTTCTAATATATAAAGAGCATGCTGTAGAATTTATTTGTACAAAAATCTAAGTCTTTTGTGAAACTTTTCTTTTAATTCCGAGGGTTGAAATCATCACAAAGAACCAAAACACGGTAAATATGGATGAATGAACTCCTATTTAAAACTAAATTAGAGCGAAATAATTCATATTACCTAAATATGGCAACTCTAAGACCGCGGTATTTGAAAATGTAATGAGTAATCTAAAATTAAATAAATAAAACAACCGTAAAACAAAATACAACAATAATACATTAAACTGTTTATATTACTGTTTTTGTCATGTGTGTACTAAGATATACAACTGTATAATGTGTACTCGCTTTACTCGCTGGAGGTTCCCTCACAAACAAAAATACCCCCGTCGCAGCAAACCTGCGTACTCAGCGAATTTCCAATGCATAATATATGTCTTAATACCATATAAAGCCGCATACCAAGTTTCATAAAAATATATTCATATATAACCGATATGTACAAGTTTAATTATTCTCCATAAGAATAGCATTGGTGATGAGTAAGCAGGTTTGCTGCAACAAGGAACTAAAAAAATGGGGTTTTATGCAAATATCAATATAACTCAACAAGGTGAAGCCACATACCAAGTTTTATTAATTTATGTTTATAATTAAGGGAGTCATTACATTTTACTTATTCTCCATAAGGATAACATGGGGGCTGAGTACGCAGGTTCGCTGCTACGGGGATAATCAACAAAAAATCAATTTTTTGTGCAAATATCAATATACCAGTTCTACGTGACCCCACGTGCCAAGTTTCATCAATATACATTCATTAATAATGGAGATATCAAATTTTATTTATCCTCCATAAGGATAACATTGGACAACGTACTGTGTTTAGCACTTTGAATATCTCTGCAACGGTTGGACGTAGAATCACAATTTAAACACCAAAATGATTGTTTTGTGGAGCTGAGTTGATTGGTAAAAGCAAATGTGAAGTTTACATTAAAATTAACTTAGGAAAAGCCAAAAACCTTTTTCCCATAAGATTAACATAGGAGATTTTATGAGCAGGTTTTTTTTGGATTTTCTCCGCAACCACTTAACCTAGCTTAATAATTCAAAATACCATATTATTTGCTTTTTTAAGCTCTATAACATGGTCAAAACCAAAATTAAGTGTTTTAAAAATTTTAGGGTAAAAAATGCAAAAAACCGATTTTTGGAAAATTTAAAACCCCCATAAACCCCCCTTACCATGGCCCGATTTTTCTGGTTATCGAACTTAAAGTCATAAATGTCACTTTACACATTTGAGCCAAATTTCATTGAAATCGGACGTTTTTTACTCAAGTTATCGCATTCACGGACACATATATAGATATATATATATATATATATATATATATATATATATATATATATATACATATATATATAAATTTGAACGAATAGTGTTTTAGTCATCTGGGGACCTAAAAAAAAAAATTTGTCATGGTCTCGGGCTTAAATCTTACCATGAGACCTACGGTAATAGCTTCTTCCCTATAGGGGAAATTCGCTAAAAAAATTAAACGGCAAAAAGTCATAGCACCAAAGTGTTATTCGATCTAGGACAATGCTACGGTAACTGATGTTGCATGGATGTATTAAACAAAGACAATTTCTAGATTCACCAACCGTTATATTAGTTACCGTTATATTAACTGATTTTTAATGATCAGCACTATAAGAGGGAATTAACATATTAAGACACATGATAAACGTGAAGACATTGTAAATAGTTATGATAATAAGCAATCGACAGTTGTAATAATCAGCTGAGCCCTTGAATTAAGTCGTTCAACACCGTTTTTATTGGGAAAGTAACCTTAATATCAAGTTTATTTATGATTATTATATCACGATTACCACTTTTAATTGGTAATTACTAACTTGCTTTGTCGACTATTAAACAACAATTATTATCGTCCTACTCATTATCAGAAAACTTTAAAACGTTGGGGAATGAATCCATATCATATCTCCAGATTGACCAAGTACATGGTTTTACATTTTACTGAGAATATTGTTTTCATTTAGACTATTATAGTTAGGTACTTCTAAAACATCTTTCGCAAAGTCGGCACACTTTTAGAAGGTTGTACAATCCCTTAATTTACGAATTACAAAGAAATGATTTTAAAATGTAAACGATAGTAAAATGTGTATTTTATTATATTATTTATCCCAAGTATCTTTTACCCCATTTATAAAAATACTATTTATTATATACAGGATAACCGGTACTTTAATTTTCGTTGTTTTTTGTGACCAACACAAAAATAATCATTAATAGATGTAGAGCGAATAGATTTCATAGAGAAATTATAGGAATATTCAATACAATTTATGACCAGACGTAGCAAACAAACAAATTTGTAATCAAGGACTTACAATTTGTTTGGTGGTGCATTCCGTGTCATGACAATGTGTACATTTTATTGGACCTTCTACGTGTAAGCTTAAGTGCCGCTTCGTTCCGGTTATGGTATTCTGAACTAAGTGCGGGTACTGAGGACTGAACTTGTTTCATTGTCAAGGAGCTGATTTAATACAGTTTAGTTTTGATTGGGGTATTCTGTTTTTGACAATGACTGTTCTCTGACTGCAATGCTGTTGACGACGCCGTCTATGTACGATCACTGGTAGTGCAGCTTACCACTAATGTATGGGTTTATACAGATGAGACAAGCTTGTATTGTAAGATAACCACAATCAGCATTATTTAAAAATTTGTGCGACAGGTCCGAGTTAAAAAATGGTTCTAAACCCTCTGTCATCCTGACACTCCCCTCTGTGGGGTGTGCCCTAATACATCAATAAAATAATTTTAGCATTCCAAGTCAAAAGAGAGGTGAAGCGATGGACCGTCTTGTTAATGTAAAATGGATTGATGCTTGTAAGATATAACTAATTTGATGTCTATTAAAATATATTGTTCGTTTCGAGGCCAAAATAAATTTAATTCGCATTAGTGAACCATTTTATTAAATATCACAAAAATTTGTTTACACACTAAAATCAATTTTTACACAACTACAATTTAAATATAAACCATTAATATTGGAATATTAGAGATAAAACTACTGATAACTTGACTTCGATAACTAATTCATATTCTGTATGATCTGCATGAGTGCATACTTTATTTACTTTTGAACTCTAATAATCTATACCTATAAAAGGCGAAGCCCTCACTGACTCACTCATCACAAATTCTCCTACTTCCCATTTACCAAGAGAGTTAAAATTCTGTACAATGATTCTTTAAGCATGAAATAGGAAAACTAAATAGTTTTCATCCTGATCTGACCTTAGGGCTCTGCCAAAGACCCCGACACACTTCCCATGAATTCCTTATGGACATTCATTTTTGTTTGAGCTGATGAAAATACAAACAGCTGCTTTTGAATCGTAGTGGTTCCACGAGCTAACCACAGAATGCAGCACACATAACTGTCAGAGTTTTTTTTTATAAATCACTTGCGGGGCAAAGTCTGCGGGCAACAGCTAGTATACTATACAATAGCAACTAACTTTTACTAATCTATTTTAAGTAAATTTAAAATCGATTTGGATTTTTTGTTTTATAACTGACAATTTTGTCATAAATATAAACCCTCATACACAGCCAGTGAGATAGACCTTCTCTTCAACTAGTATATTGCTACATGACACTAAATATCCTGGGGTATTCTGGGGTTTATTATTTTTAGAGGCATTGTGTGAAGAGGCCTTCCATACAGGCTTACCTTTTAAATATTAGATCTAACTCCATGTATAAATGAATAGTGATTACTTTACATATAACAGATTTAGATTATTAATGTATTATTTTATGATTTTAAAAAATTTGTATCTTTCAATTACATTACATAATTATCTTCAAAGATATTCTCCTGTTGTATCAGTAATGTTTTCCCCCCTTTTTTATTTAGTGGAATTAAATTAAAGATAATGCGAATTTCTCTAAACTCACACTAGAAGCGCGTTTCACTTATCACTCAGACATTATCACATCATAAACAAATGAATAAATTTATGTATTTACCTAAAGGTGCTTTCCACTATTTCTAAAATTACGCTATACATTTATTCTGTTGCATAGTAGCATCCGTGTGTGGTTTTACTTGATATCAAGAATTGTAATGGCTTATTAGTTGATTTCACGTGTTTAAATGCTTTCTATACGTAAGATTTAATTCGCTTTAAAGGATAGGTTTCTGTTGAATTTCGCAAAGGCCTAACTGTAGCTCTGAATGCATGCAAATGTTACTGATTTATGCGTCTTGCTTCTTTTCAGCTCTCGAATAAAAACACTTTAATTTTGCTGGCGAAAAACTAATAATTGTAACTTTGGTCTGCATATTGTATTTGTATTCAGGAACTAGCAATGACTAGACCTACAAATGAAATTATACTGCATGGGAAGTGATTCATTTTTACCGAACAACATTTGTTTAACTTTTTTTTAATCCATGACCGACCAATTGGATTGGTGTTATATTGAAAAGGCTCTTTATAAACCATCAGGAAACATATTTTGTTGTATTTGTCACGGAAAAGTGAATAGTTGGTAACACTTAACGTTTAAAAAATTACCTTTTTCTCTAGATTTTCCGTGTTACTGTTGTGCAGTATGCATTTAATTCGTGGGATTTTTAGGATTTGTTTCAAGCTAACTATTTTTAGTTCTTGATTTAAAATTTTTTTAGATCGCTTTCACACACACACATGTGTAAAAGTGAACGTACTGCCCAAAGTTGTCGAAATTCGTTGCATTGCTTTGACATTGCTACTAGAAAACTTGAGTTTTTCCTGAAGTGAAATAAACTATGTTTTAGCGAATTTCCCCTATAGCAAAGAGGTTATTACCGTAGGTCTAATGGTAAAACTTAAGCCCGAGAACATGATAAATTTTTGTTTTAAGGTCCCCAGATGTCCAAAACACTATTCTTTCAAATTTATATATATATGTGTGTGTGTGTGTGTGTGTGTGTGTGTGTGTGTGTGTGTGTATCTATATATATATATATATATATATATATATATATATGTGTCCGTGAATGCGATAACTTGAGTAAAAAACGTCCAATTTCGATGAAATTTTACTCAAATGTGTAAACTGACATTTATGACTTTAAGTTCGAAAACCAGAAAAATCGGACCATGGGAAGGGGGGTTTATGGAGGGTTTTAAATTTTCAAAAAATCAGTTTTTTGCATTTTTCACCCTAAAATTTTTAAAACACTTAATTTTGGTTTTGACTATGTTATAGAGCTTAAAAAAATAATATGGTATTTTGAATTATTAACCTAGGTAAAGTGCTTTTGAAGATAAGACAATAAGGATCTATCTATAGTGCTTATCTACATGATTTACGGAAAATATTAAAGTTATTTTGTTCGTTATTTTATTCCCGATTATTGTACTGGGAAGAGGTTCCTTAATTACTTGTAGTTATTAGTTTATAGATTCAAGGCATTTTCAAGATGTTTATGGATTGTAATTACAAAATTGAGATGTCTCGTTTACGTGGTGTAAATAATAAAATAAATGGAATACTTTAACTTGTCGCAATCATTTTGAGATATTTATAAAATAATTGACTTATATAATTGAACAACGTTTTAAAAATGGCAGATATAAATTGAGGTTAGATCGAATCGTCTTAATTCAACATTGCATTATATAAAATGAATATGGAGTTGTGACATTAATTTTAAAAATTCACATTCCGTAAAAAATTAACTTATCGAATTGTATACATACATATATATATATATATATATATATATATATATATACAATTTTCATTCGGTAAAATATTGTAAGATTTTTTTATTTTTTTTTTATACAAATATCAAAGTCAACTTCAAGTAAACCATATCTACAGTTACATTCTGCTCTACTTCGAAAGATGTCTAAGTAGTTGTACACACAGGTCTCGCAATCTACATTATCAGTTAGATTCATATACCTAGTTCTTTTACATGATGGTATACATTTTTAACACTAAGTTAAATAACATTCTTCTATGCATAACTGTTTACAGAGTCACAAGGAGTGATCTATCCAGCTTATCAGTGCAACACGTATTGTCGTTTGCTTTATTAGCAGCTAAACTGCCCAATAGAACCAGTCCGAAGAATGAAAATTGCGCTAATGTTGGAAAATATTTAAGATCCTTGACATACTACCAATAAAACCCCGTCGACGGAGGGTTATAACTTATTTTGGACACATTTATACTGTAATTCGTAGCAATAACGAATCCATTTATTTAAATAACAAGCATGTGTGATAAAGATGGATTAACAATTTTTCCTAATAAGAGG
The DNA here is from genome assembly GCA_963675035.1 of Allygus modestus. Classification (NCBI taxonomy): domain Eukaryota; kingdom Metazoa; phylum Arthropoda; class Insecta; order Hemiptera; family Cicadellidae; genus Allygus; species Allygus modestus. The sequence continues at coordinate 348,655,287 of OY776112.1, forward strand.
GTATTAACACATTAAGACACGTAATAAACGTAAAGACATTTTAAATAATTATTGTAATAAGCAATCGACAGTTGTAATAATCAGCTGAGCCCTTGAATTAAGTCGTTCAACACAATTTTTATTGGGGAAGTAACCTTAATATCAAGTTTATTTATGATTATTATATCACGATTACCACTTTTAATTGGTAATTACTAATTTGCTTTGTGGTTTAACATTGTTATGACCCGTTTCATACGCTTTGTTTGGATTAAAATAAGACGCCGCGGTAAATGTGTGTCAGCGGCTACATATTGTTAGGCCATCTCTACTCTGGACCAACCATTGGTCTAGAGTCTGGCTTGCATAGTGAAAACAATACAAAATAGCATGACTGAATCTTTACGTTTCCATACGTCTCCTTGAAATCTTGTACGTTTAAATTATATAGAAATTTGATTTTTTTTTGTGATATATTTAATGACTACTAAAGGCCGTTAGCTCAAAGAGTATATAACATCCTAATTTATACTTACAAGGGGTATTGTAATAATTTTACTTAATAGCTAATCCTTTGAGAAACTTGTTTAACCGGGTGTGTCCAACTGTCCACTCCGGCGGGGTAAATCCATGTCGGAATTTGCATAGGGTCCTCCCCAATTTGAAGTCCCCTGAGACAATAAATTTGTTTGAATTTGATTTTCGTGAGCATTTAATGACTTTCAATTAAAGAGCTATGTTATAATCTGGCAGCTTTGTGCCGTTTGTAAAGGTCGATTCCTGACGGTAGGTAGTCATTTTGGTTTTTTTTTATAATACGTTATTTTATACAGTTTGAGTAATGAAACAGTTGTTTCCTACCATGTAATTGTATGACCTAGAACTAAAATATATTAATTGAGACTACCCAAAATAAATTTTAAAAAAAACTCTCAATAATTACACGTTATCACATTTGCTATGTCACACACCAATTGCGTTTCACCTTCGATTGGTTCATTAAACAAGCGAAAAACCAACAGCAATCATGATGTAATCGTTGCAGAAATTAAACGCTATCACCGACCAGCCACCGCCGCCGCGTAATGACGGGTAACTGACGCTTCCTGCATCCGATCATAATTGTACGTTTCATTTTTATGGGCAGTTTAGTTTGAGGCGATGCTGGTTTTTTTAAAGTGTCCCCGCGTGTAAGTGTTACGGCGGGAAAATGCAAGCAAAAAAAAAAAAATGAAATCGAGAACTTTGTAACGTGTCAATTATAATGTAGATAATTATTGTGTATCGTTTCCTTGAGAGTAATCTATAATATTATAAAGAAGAGGTGGTTTCTGTCTGTCTGTCTGTTTGTCTGTCTGTCTGTCTGTCTGTCTGTCTGTCTGTCTGTCTGCCGGTCTGATGTTCCGGGTGAACGCAAAAACTACTTAACCAACTGGGCTGAAACTTTACACAAAGGTAGATCTTGAACCCATGCAACACATAGGCCTATTCACTTCTTTAAAATTCCCTCGGGCTGCACCCCGGGAACGTTCTATTTTCCCAAGTTTAAATCGGGTTACATAAATTAGTGATTACATATGTAATTTATAAACATTTATTTTATTTAACCTTTTATTAATAGGTAAGCACACAACTGCCCCTCTTTTTTCTTAACTGTTATGCATCGTAGGAGAAATTCACGCATACCGTTAGGAAGGTATTGCTTTGTCAAATGATCAGAAACCCATTATAATTTACATAGCCTCTCAGACCTACGCCCCACAAACCTTTGAATATATTTAGTTTATTAAATTTGCTACATATCAAATTATAATTACTATGAGAAATGCAAGTTTTTGTTATGTATCGAAACCAAGCTCAACATTTTTCACTCACACATATTATTTTATTGCCCCAAGAATTTACAATAAACTTCCAAATAATAATGTTAAAACTTTGGTAAATCACAAGAAATTCATAAAAAGAGGTTAGACAATAATTGAAGGGTTTTAAAAATGTTGATGTTTTATTACAAATAATGCTTTAGTTATGTTAAGAACACTACAAAATTATTTTAACAAAATTGGATATTTGGAGTTTGGTTTAGTAATATTTTAATACGTATTTTTATAAGTTATTCTATTATGTTATTATACTTACAATTCAAAATACTTACATATAGCACAATATTTCATGTTAATAACCTGTCAATTATAATGTAGATAATTATTGTGTATCGTTTCCTTGAGAGTAATATCCTATAAATAACTGTTGGAAAAACTAAATAAAATACGAACCAAGATGTTATTACATTTAAGCGTCGGTTATAAAAAATTAAATTTCAATATGGGCAAAAAATGAAAAGACAAAATTTATAGTTAAAACAAAACAGTTTCAATACTACGTTAAGTGCGCATGGTTCGCACTATCACATAAAGCCATTCACCAAGTTTGATAAAAAATTAAATAAAAATATATCAGCAAAAAGACGTTTAAAATAGAAATTGATGAATTTCAGTAGTATGCTGTTTTAAATTAATTATTTACAGTGTATTAGGGCGATTTTAGTCATTTTGTTGTGATTTATGTATATCTGTCAGTCTTCTGAAAAAACGGTAAACCTATAATTTGACTGCTAAATAGTCTATAAAAAGCTAGAAATGAACATTCTTACTTGTATTTTCTCTGTTAGGAGGTCTGTAGATGTAAAATGACAAAAGTAAGTGTTTTTTCGTAACAGATTATCTGTGATATTTCTTTAGAATTGTTCATTGATAATATAAAATACTTTATTGATGGAATAAATAAATTATAGTTTTCATCCAACCAAACTGTTTTTGTTTAGTACAGATATAATAAAACTATCATTTGATTCTTAAGGAGTTGAGACTCTTAGAAGACTTATTCCAAAACCATCTCGCTATATTTATTTTTTTTTTTTTTATTAGTCTTCAGAGAGCAATATGCATTTTTGTTTTGTTTTATTAACTTGATTTATTCTCTGAAATATTTTTCTCCTATCTGTTGATGACTGTTTTTTAATAACATTCAACATTGTTTAAGTTTAATGTGTTGTAAATATAGATAGGTGTTCAGTGTTTTAAGCTAGTGAATAAACCATTGTAAATATTTGTTAAACTAGTAATCACTTCTTAATTATGAAATGTATTTAACAATGTTGATTGTTTGGAGGTTTAGTTGAGAGTTTTTATTTCTGCTGTTTGTGTACTTTTGAGCATTTGCTAATCACAGTTGTCTGTACAAAGAGGTCTTTAGTTATCTACAGTAGTTCCTGTGATGTGTACAATTTGTACTAAACTGTAATGCTAGTTTAATTATCCCACATGTAATGTATGTATGTATAAGAACTTTATAAGTTTCCTTGTTTATCTATTTTCTAAAATTACATGATTAAAAATTATTGTTAGTTTGAATACAATTTTTTAGTCAACTTATTTTTGTTGTGCTCCTTTCCCCTTGGATAGTAAGAGAAGGATTGACCTGCCCGATTTCTCCCACAACATGGGGATAAAGTGCCACTTCGGGTTACATAAATTAGTGATTACATATGTAATTTATGAAAATTACTTACATTCATCAGTTAACAATGCTGTACTCATTTGAATGAATCTTATTTACATTTGTATTGTATATTAGGATATAATAATAATATATAAAACTGTTGATAAATAGCGTAAAATGGCTAAACGTTCAAACGGCCGTCCAGAACACGGTTAACTCCATAAAACGCTTAATGTTAGTCTGATCAACCTCCAAGTCGGCGATTTGAATAGCTAATTTTAATTACAATATGAATATATAAAAATCTCACAAGCCTCCGATACAAATTTTTAATCAGTTTACTACTGAGCTTTCGAATAGCCAGAGGCGCTTGGGACAACGGCGCGCTGGCACCGGCCCGCCCTGAGCCGTAACACCTGCCGTAACATCTGCTCCTCTGTCGACTATAAATGCGAGGGTCTGGCCGCAGTATTCTCACAGTTTCAGGCTGGCAGCCTAGCTAGCTGTTCGCCTTAGCTGTCTGTAACAGCATCTTTAGTATAGAGGTGGTACCCCTGTATACTAAAGATTCTACCTTAGCATGTTAGTTTGTTATGCATGTTAGTTTGTTTGTTAGATTATAGCTTGTAGTTTGCTGCTAGTAAATGTAGTTAGTTTAACTGATTGTGGTGTTTGGTGTTGGTTTTTTGAAGTGTTTTATTTACTAATAAAATATGTACTTTTCTTTCACGCTTTAAAACTGGCCTTGGGTCAAAACTTGGGTTCGCAGTAGCCTGACGCCGGGTGTTTGGGTCTACGTCCCACCGGGTTTCAGTGATACTGTTGACCTTTGCAAAACCGTCCTTGGTTGGTCTTTGTACAATTACCTTTAACTAATCAGTATGTTTCTCATCCTTTTCCTAGCCCCTTACAAAAAAGGTATGGCGTGAAAACCGACCTTATGTCAATACGGCGCGCAAACCGGTTGACATTGCCCATCTTAGCCCTTACTCACGAGAAACAGATTCAATCAGTTTGCTTATTTTTGGTTAAATTTAAGGGGATCTTGGTCAGGTAATTATTGTACTTCGGTTCGTAAAACTCTGACGCCTACACAGCGATGAACGTCCTTGCGGTTTCAGAGTGCGCGACTGTTGTTAACTGACCATTTTGCTTTTATTTTTTTTTTTTGGGGGATAACTTTTCGGGGGAGAGGTTAGTGTTCCGTTATCAGGTTTATTGCCTATAATTGCGAGCTTTAAACTAGTCCTCTTCTCCTAATACAGAGCGGGGAATAGAGCAGTTTGTGGTCAAAGTGAGAATCACTTACTGCTCTATTCCCTGCTTTGGCAAAATGTTCAGATGACCTTGGGGACTTAGAAAATTCAGGAAATTCTCGTTTCTTAAAATACTGGAAGATATTTATTGATTTTTTTCGGGAGAGATTAATGTTTAGTTATTACAGAATTCAGATCCGACCAAGGGTATAGCAGTAATAGCCAAAAACAATTATTTTGAAGGTCATATCTAAATAAATTCTTTATCTCTAGTTTAACTTATGCCAAGTGGCTACTCAAATTACGCGGATTGATCAGAGGAACAAGTTGGTGCAAATAGAATTCAGATCCGACCAAGGGTATAGCAGTAATAGCCAAAAAAATAACTATTTTCAAGGGCAAACCTATATAACTTCTTTGTTTTTGGTTAAAGTATAACATGTGGGTACTTCAATTACGCGGCTTGACAAGACGAACAAGAAGGTGCAATCGGAATTTAAATCTAGCCAACGGTATAGCAACCGTTGTGGTGGGGGACTTGGTGTGGTGGGGGAAGGCGAGTACCTAACCTACGCGCAAACGCTACATCACTATATGTCCAGCTCTTGCGCGGTACACATGGATTCACAAATACAAGACAATAATGTTTCTTCCACATCTTTATCTTTTAATATTTACCAAGCTGACACTAATGAAACGACTGATCAAATACAAGTACAAGAAGTGTCTACCACAACATCCTCTGATACAGAAGCAATTACGTTATCCTTGATGGGTTTTAACTAATGGATATTTTATTCATAGTCTTCCTCCCCGCGCCAGCTGCCATCTGCCACCTGCCGCCTGCCATCTGCTCCGCCCCACCACACTTTTACCCCCACCATTTTGTTTGATACCAAAAATGCTAGCTAGCGAATAGTCAGTACACCTCCGGCTCTCGACCGGTGAACATCGAGCTCTCCGAGACGCTCTTCACAAACTAACAATATCATTTCACTCAAGATCTGATGGATGTTTCTATTTCATTGCCGTCACGTATTATTTCCACCTGACAGCAATGAAATGCAAACACCTAACAGAACAGATAGGTGTCGAAGTATCTACCGTCTTTCATCAGAAAGCAAAGTGATGGCCGCAACTCGTCCGGATCAACAACATCGATGACAACCAACAACGGGGAACTATTGTAAACATGAATTATTGTAAACATAACTTATTGTAAATAAAATAAAGTAATATTTGTAATTGTACTACCTCGCACTCGTATCATTCGATTGCTTCATTCGATTGTTTCATTCGATATTTATTATCGATTAACTATCGAATCACAATCGTTTTACGAGTGCGAGGTAGATTTTTTTTAAAAAACTTCACCGTGACCTTGAACTTTGAACTTTTACTCATTTCGTCACAAAACCGCCTACGTCACTGGCTCAGCCTCAGATGACGTCTTTCATGACTCAGCGCACTGAATTATTGTAAATAAAATAAAGTAATATTTGTAATATGAATTATTGTTAATAAAATAAAGTAATATTTGTAATTGTTCTACCTCGCACTCGTATCATTCGATTGTTTCATTCGATAATTTTCATTCGATATTTATCATCGATTAACTATCGAATCACAATCGTTTTACGAGTGCGAGGTAGATTTTTTTTAAAAAACTTCACCGTGACCTTGAACTTTGAACTTTTACTCATTTCGTCACAAAACCGCCTACGTCACTGGCTCAGCCTCAGATGACGTCTTTCATGACTCAGCGCTTCCGGTCACGTGACCGAAAGCTGTCAATCACTTGGCCCAAAAGTCCCCTTTCCCTACTACTGGCTTTACCTAGTTGACTTATATTGATATTTGTATAAAAGCCCATTTTTAGTGTTCCTTATTACAGCAAACCTGCATACTCTTCCGCCATGTTATTCTTATGGAGAATAATTGAAATGTCATAAATCGTTTATTTATGAATGTATATTGATGAAACTTGGTATGTTGCTTTATGGTGTATTAAGATAAATTAATATGCATTGGAAATTCGCTGAGTATGCAGGTTTGCTGCTACGGGGGTATTCTGCGGTTACTTTTATTTTAAAGTTACCTTTGCACCTTCAAACAAAAAAATACTACAGGCAAGCAAGTCCGTTAGAAACATATATACTAAATAAACGGTATCAGGTAACTGACAAATACTTTCTCCCTTTTAGCCCAACTTTAATGAATAAATTACTTTTTATTTACTAAATATAGAATACAAAGCACGGTCGAATGAACAGAAAATCCTGTAAACAAATTGTTTTAAACAAACATCCATACAAATCCCTGCTTCGGAGGCACTACAGAATCCATTGCTACACTCATAGTTTTAAGAAAGGAAATGCCCCCTATTCCCCCCCAGGGTTATTAAGGAGCAACATATTTCAAATTAACTCTGTTGGTCAATGCTAAATTGACAATCATATCAAGTTTGAATGAAACTGATCAGTAAATAAGAGAGAAATAGTAATTGTTGTATTCCCCATAAGAATAACATTGGACAACGTACTGCGTTAACCGCTAAATGAAAATTTCAATTTTCTCCGAAACCAGCAATCGTAGAATAGTAATTAAAAATACTAAATGATTTAGTTTTTTGAGCTTTTTTTAATCGTGAATTGTAATATTTTTTATATTTATGTCTTTTTATGAAAATTCCTAAAAACTGAATTTTGGATGTTTTAAGTCCTGTAACTTCTGAACACGAATTTTTACAGGAATGCGGGTGGTGTCATTTTGTTAGAAAACTAAAGTTCTACAAACGACTAAAGTTTAACCAAAATCGTTAGAGCCGTTATTGAGAAATTTTGATTTTTCATGTTTTTTTGGCGGTTTTTGAGGGATAATTACCCTTAAAAATCAAAAATTCCAAAAAATGAAAAAACACCTGGAGATATCGTGGATTAGTACCTACATACCAAATTTCATGAAAATCGGCCCATTGGTTAGGGCTCTAGCTCTGTACACATCCACACAGACACGCACACACACACACGGACACACACACACACACACACACACACACACACACACACACACACACACACACACACACACGCACGCGCGCACACACACACACACACACACACACACACACACACACACACACACACACACACACACACACACACACACACACACAGACAGACATCACGTAAAAACCACTTTTTTGGTTTCAGGGAGCACCAAAACGAATATTTCCACTAACAACTCAAATTCAAAAATGTTTACGAAAACAATACTTTCTCCATATACTATGTATAGGGGGAGAAAGTAAAAAGCATATTGTTGGAAAACCTGGTAGCAAATTATTCGACCTTTTTTCATGAAAAGTCACAAAGAACAGATTGACGCAACGTCGAGAGGATCTAGTCACTGAAACAACATTAATTTTGCGATTTCTCAAATTTAATTTGTATATAGGCCTAATACGTTGGGGTAACAATTATTACCATTGAATAACAATAAACAAGCGATTTTCATGTTTAAACATGTCAACTGCAGTGAACGGGTTAATTATTTACTTATTCACATTATTTACTTGCAATCCATTTTAGATTTACTGTAACGTAGCCTTATCGTTCGGTTGTAAAGGCGATCATGCTGAAATTTAAACAATAGAAGTGTGTTTGTTAGTGAATTTCCTATGGAAAGTGAACTATTAGCATCACCCACACGGTGAAACTTAAGCAGGGGACCACCAAAGAAGTTCTTAACGTGACCCCCTGAACACGTTTTGGGGCGTCGTTCAAAATTATTTATATGTGTGTGGATTATATATGTGTGTGTGTGTGTGTGTGTGTGTGTGTGTGTGTGTGTGTGTCTGTGTGGATGTGTACAGAGCTAGAGCCCTAAAAAATGGGCCGATTTTTATGAAATTTGGAATGTAGGTACTAATCTACGATATTCTTTCAAATTTCGGCTTTTTGGGCCCAAAAAGGGTCAGACAAGCCCCGGACGTACAATTAATGCATGCATTAAGATGGGAATTAGTGAAGCAAAAGTTTTAAGCCCTCTCTCGTCATTCTATTATAAATATTTACCGACTTATTAAAGAAAATGTATATCGGCAAACACAGTACGTTGTCTTGTGGGGTTTTTACATTAGAAAGCATGTTATTCATTTGTTGGTGTATTTGTATCATCCCCAGCAACCTCGCGCCTACTTTCAAACCTGACTGGACCTTTTCCTAACCTTATAATGCGCAAAATTGTATTCCTAGCATTGCAGGCAAATGAAACCAGGAGCATCAGAACAGCCAAAAAATCAATGTTTTCAGATTTCAATAAAATTTGAATAAATTATGATTTTACACTGGTTTTGAGTTTTAAATGTTTTGTTTGTGGAAATTCACTTCCCTTACGTCAGCGTGCTGCGTGCGAACTCGTTACAATACCTTTACTGTATAACTACTGGAGTTAAACTTCTTGTACAGTATTAAAAACTTGGTTGAAAGGTTTTATAGACATTTCCTTTCTTCCTAGAATTACAGATTGGATTCAACAATATTATCCAACTACAAAATACTCCAAGAATGAAAGTAGGGTAACTCTCCGCTTCCGCTAGGCAGTTTTATTTCTATTCGCTCCAGCTGCGCCTATACAGACCGCTCTATTCGCACGGCAGTCAAAGTTTATTGCACCACAGAGAGACATTTCTCTATGACAGTACGTTACTTCAAATACACTTTCTTCAAGTCAGTACTGAGGAAGTTTGTTTATTTTCTGCGAAACTACTCCAGAAACTACTCCAGAAACTACTCCAGAAACTACTCCAGAAACTACTCCAGAAACTACTCCAGAAACTACTCCAGATTGAGGTTTAAAAACCCAAACCTAAACCTTGGGATGGATTGCATGGGATTTTGGTCGAAACTGAAATGTTGTATACCAAAAACACAAATTTAAATGATACGTAATTTGAATTTATAGTGTTTATTGATACCTAGGGAAATTATAAGCTAAACAAATAACGAGGAAATACGATTGTTCGTCATAAAAATATGTTAGATGGAGAAATAAGAAGGGTGGAAGATGGGGGGGAAATGGGTTGTAATTATGAACTTTCACGAGGAGTTACAACAGGTTTGGTCATTAAAACCGAGCATTAATGGGAGACAACAACGAGCTAATTTATAAAATGTTCTCCAATCCTTTGTCACTATTTTATTTTATAGTTAAGTAATTTTACCTTGCTTACATTGAAATATCAATAATGGACTGAAAAGTGCTTAATTTTCACAATACAATTATTATAATTACCCAATTATACTCGTTGTTTAGCCCGCCTAAGCATTGCACAGCCGCTTGGTAAATATCCTAGTTATCAATAACCAACCGGCCGGGTCCACTTGCCGGGCTGAAAATGAGGTAATACTATAACACTGTCTAACCTACCACACAACCGGGATGGATACAACTACGATAGTCACACTATACAACCATAGTAAAATCGAATATAGAATTGTCAAAGTGTACTTACGGGAAGGGGAGGACTCACGCAACCCACCCCCGCAAAGTTCGATACAGACTGACAACCAGTCGCGGGCAGCCTCCACCCACCCCTCCCCCCTCTGACGTCAGCTGGAGGGGGAGATTGATCATCAGCTGATTGTAAACAAACACTTCATTGTTGACGTCAGGAGATTGAGACCAAACACGGCATCAACATCCACTTCATAATCCTTTTGCTGCGTAATTAATTGATTAAGTTTTCCATTTTTTAATTTCAAAACGTGATTTTTCTTTAAGTGTATTTTTATCAAGAAATAAAAAAGCAGGAAATTTAAATTTATTTTTGATTTCATAAGTTTTAGTTTTTTTTGATTTAAACGTGGAAGTTTATAGCCTTTTCCACATCGAGCAAACATGTTTGTTGAGAATACCCCCTTCGCAGCAAACCTGCATACTCAGCGAATTTCCAATGGAGTTATAAATGTCTTAATCATACATAAAGCCACTTACCAAGTTTCATAAAAATATATTAACAAATAAGTGATATATACAATTTTAATTATTGTCCATAAGAATAACATTGGGGCTGAGTACGCAGGTTTGCTGCAACAAGGAACACAAAAATGGGTTTTATGCTAATATCAATTTAACTGAACAAGGTGAAGTCATATACCAGATTTTATCAATTTATGTTCATAATTAAGGGAGACATTTAATTACCATCCATAAGAATAACATGGGGCTGAGTACGCAGGTTTCCTGCTACGGGAGCCTTTGGCAAACATTTTTTTGAGCAAATATCAATAGACCACAACCAGATGAAGCCATATACCAAGTTTCGTCAGTATACGTTCATAAATAAGCGAGATATAAAATTGTTCTTTTCCTCCATAAGAATAACATTAGACAACGTACTGTGTTTAGCACCTTCAATATCTCGATAACCTATTGGCGTAGAGAAATTATCAAAATACCAAATTGTGTGTTTTTTAAGCTGAATCTAAAGGTAAAACTAAAATTTGACTATTTAAAAAATGATATGTAAAAAATTCAAAAAACCCATTTATGGGGTACAAAACGCCCCAAAATACCCCTTCGGATGGAGCGATCTGGCTTGTTATCGAACTTAAAGTAAAATAAACGGTATCAGGAAACTGACACATACTTTCTCCATTTTAGCCCAACTTTAACGAATAAATTACTTTTTATTTACTAAATATAGAATACAAAGCACGGTCGAATGTACAGAAAATCTTGTAAACAAGTTGTTTTAAAAAACATCCACCCAAATAGGGATGCTTTGGAGGCATTACAGAATCCATTGCTACACTCGTGGCTTTAAGAGGGGAAATGCCCCCTATTCCCCCCAGGGTTATTAAGGGGCAACATATTTCAAATTTCCTCTTTTGGTCAATGCTAAATTGACAAGCATATCAAGTTTAAATGAAATTTATCAGTAAATAAGAGAGAAATAGTAATTTTTGTATTCCCCAAAAGAATAACATTGGACAACGTACTGCGTTTACCGCAAAATAAAAATTTCAATTTTCTCCGAAACCAGCAATTGTAGAATAGTAATTCAAAATACTAAATTATGTAGTTTTTTGAGCTCTTTTTAGTGGTGAATAGTAATATTTTTTTATATTTATGTCTTTTTATGAAAAATCCAAAAAACTGAATTTTTGATGTTTTAAGTCCTGTAAATTCTGAACCCGAATTTTTACAGGAATACGGGTAGTGTCATTTTATTGGAAAACTAAATTTCTACAAACGACTAAAGTTTAATCAAAATCGTTAGAGCCGTGTTTGAGAAATTTTGATTTTTCATGTTTTTTGGCGGTTTTGGGGGGATAATTACCCTTAAAAATGAAAAATTCCAAAAAATGGAAAAAAAACGCCACGAGATATCGTAGATTAGTACCTACATTCCAAATTTCATAAAAATCGGCCCATTTTTTAGGGCTCTAGCTCTGTACACATCCACACAGACACACACACACACACACACACACACACACACACACACACACACACACACACACACACACACACACACACACACACACACACACACACACACACACACACACACACACACACACACACACACACACACACACACACACACACACACACACACACACACACACACACACACACACACACACCCACACACACATATATATATATATGTGTGTGTATACAGTTGCGAACGAATGGTGTTTTTCGGGTCTGGGGACCTCAAAACGAAAAGTTATCATGGTCCCGGGCCTAGGTCTTAACATGCCGACTACGGTAATAGCTTCTTCCCTATAGGGTAAATTCGCTAATAAATGATATACAGTAGTTATCAAACTATAGTTTAACTATAGTTAAATTAATACGATGGTTATTAACGTGTGTTTATTTAATGCGTGAATCTTCAAAGACCTTTTTCACTGTTCAGAGACTTTGTTTGTTTTAAAGTTTGTTGCTTACTTACTTATTAGTAAGAGCTTACTTACTTATGAGTGTGAGTATGCTTTAATTTCATGTATCCATAAACAGTTAAGTGCATGGTTCTAGAAGTATAAAAAATACAGATGTTTGTGTGATAAACTTGTTATATCTGTGCACTGCTTCCAAGATAAACTAAATCTATTAGCATACATTTAAGTCGCTTCTTATTTTACTAGGTGTACTCTCATTCTCGCCGTAAGAGGATGAACGAAGACTGAAATTTTAAAGATTTATTTGAATAGACATGTTACGTATTTAGCTTTGTTAACGTACACCTTTTTAGCTTAACAATTTTACAATAGGTCAACAAATATCTAGACCATATGCAACAATCTAAATAATTATAATTTGTTTATATTGTAATCTGACAGAGGAAGATCACAAATGTGTGAATGTACGAGTACAAATACTAATTTCAAAAGTTTACTTGTATTTAAAAATACTTAGAGAAAATTTGAATTGATATATTATAAAACTAAGGAGCTTTGCAAAGGTCCGCAAGCATACTAAAACGCGTCTACTAAAATATATTGCAGCTTTAAGATATACTTAATTGACATAATTACCAAAAAAAAAAACGCAACCTGCAAAAATTTTATTTCATAAATTAAATTTTATCTTACCTACATTAATTAGTTAAGGTCACATTACATTCACCTAATTTTTGGCTATGCACATCAATGTTAATCGCAGTCTTACGATACATTTGTTAATAGTTTTGAATATAAACTGTATACCTACGCCTCCAGATGAGTGGGTTTTGGTTCAACAGCGTCCGGTGGTAATTGGTATTGGAACGATTTCAGAGCTTCGTGACTTAATGTTTCGTAATTAAAAATCACAGCCGCAGATTTAATTGATCTCGCATTCAAAAGCACTCGCAAAAGCGACGTGATGGAGACGATGTCATTAAAATGTCCTTTGCTTAAAAATCAGTGAATTATTAATGAAAAGTGCTTAATTAACATGCAATTTTATCTAAAACATTAATTAATGCTAGATATTAAATTATGTTTAGTTTAAGCCTTTGTACTTATTTGTCATTGAAATTGAAATTACTTGTGCTACGAACAATAATAAACTAATAGTAGGCTACTTAACTGACTTTTTGAAAGCATAGAAACACTTTTAGTTTATTTTTGACAAATTTTGTCCATAATATAATTGAAATAATAAAACTTGGTTAGTGATTTTTCCTAGTTGGGTTATATTTGCATCAAAAATAGTTTTTTCTTGTTCCTTGTTGCATACCTGTGTACTCAGCCCCCATGTTGTTCTTATAGAGGATAAGTAACACAGCTGTTTTATAGGTTTGCTTGTATGTTTGATTGCTTGCGTCACTGATCTCAAAAACGGCTCCAACGATTTCCTTCAAATTTTCGAAATAACTAATTTCTGGGATAAAAATAAGTTCTAGGCAGGCCTCATAGCCAGGAAAAATAAAATAATGTAAAAAACTAAAATGAAAAGTTAACAAAATTAACATTGGGCTTATGAAGTTTCAAATCAAAACAAAAGAATTGTAACAGCTGTAACACACACAAATCAAACAGGGAACTGTCAAAGTACAACTCATGTTGTTTATGATTATTAACATGTGGTTTCCTGAGGGCAGAGATTAAAATATTTGAGTGAAGATTAAACATATAGAGTAGTAAAATAAATCAAAGGGACATTGAGCTATAACTAACAACTGGAGTGACCTTCCAAATGTAGAAAAGAGGCAAATGAGTTATACAAATCTGATTATCAATACGGGGAAGTGGTGAAATATGCTCCAAGTCATCTAAACAAACTGACTGGCCTTCCCCGAGCAAAGCTTGGCCCCCCAGGTACAAATGAATATAAATGAATAAAACCATTGATTATACATCCTACGGAATTCCGTAGGATGTATAATCAATGATAAAACCTAGTATAGGGCGTCACCTCTTTGAGTTCTATTGATATTTGCATTAAAACTCATTTTTTTGTTTCCTTGTTTGCAGCAAACCTGCGTGCATAACCCCAATGTTTCTTATGGAGAATAATTAAAACTGTACACATTTGTGAACATTTGTGAATGTATTTGATGAAACTTGGTGAGTGGTTTCATATAGTATAACCACATGTACTCTATACCTTCATATATACAATTTCATATGTATTTGAAATTCGCTGAACACGAAGGTTTGCTGTGACGTTGGTATTTTATTAAATTTAAATGTTAAGTTTATATTTTGATAATTGAAACATAGCATTTATGATATCTATTAATATATTTTATATAACATGTTCGCAAAACACCACTAAAGCTCCCTTCCAAAGATGTACACACTAAATAGATTTATTTATTAATTTTGTTAAATAAATATTAATCCCGATGATTTATTACGACGAAGACTTGATTTCAGAGGGTAAAAGCATAGTATGAATCGAAATCGACTTCACAATTTGAATGTAAAGGAGCAAAGCTGTTCCTAGAACTGATCCGCCTTCCAACTACTGAACGCTTCCCCCTGTCGCGTCTGCATGCACATTTGCGTTCCAATCTTCTGCAGGCGCTAGACAATCAATGCCAGCGAGATGGACCTAGTTTTCTCCCTGTTTTTTATAGTTTTTCTCAGTCAATACACTTAATCGAGGACATTCACCAAGAATTTTCACGTGTCTCAACAATTTTCGCGTTTTCACCTGCTTTTCCTATGGTTAACGTTTAAATCCCCTTCATTCCATAATGCGATCACTACAATGTCTCACTAAAGATAAAAATATATATAACTCGATTTAAAATAGTAACATTTCGATATCAAAAATAGTAATGGTTCTTTAATATTCAATATTTGCGGTTCTCTCCAACTCCTAGTGTTTGCAAAAACGACATATATTTTTTGCTAGCCAGTTAGGTATGCAAGTTCTTGCATAATCATCCAAAAGACTCCATTTGTATGATAAAACCCCACTATTTATTTTAATCTACAGCTTTCTATAAAATTATTTTACTAAGCACGATTTATGAAGCCAGATATGACAATCACGTTTAATCTACTATAAAAATAAGAGTCTCTCTCTCAATTACCTCAATCAAATCCAAACATAACAATACACAATAGAATTGCATACTTTCAGCAATAGAATAGAGCAATCAATATCCCTTACGATCAAATAATAGAAAAAATGTATTGAAGTACCGAAAAATCTCTTGATAAGAAGCATTTATTTGCATGTCAAACCAGAAAGCTCACCTGACAGCGATGTTATCACGCCATCTGCAGCACGCCACCAACTACAGATGCATTTGTTTGTAGTCCAGTATTATTGTTCGCATTGAGAAGAGTTAGTTTCCTTAAGGCGGTCCCCACTTCTCGCGAACACGCCTGAACATTCGGCCGAACATTCTCCCGAATGTTCACTGAACATTTGGTCCCGTATGTTCCCGAATGTATTCAAAAGTTCGTACATAGTCAGAAAAGCCCCGAGTGTAAAATTATTGCATATTAAATTATTTTACGTAAAATTCCAAAATTCTTAAGCCCTCCCTCATCATTCTAGCACAAGTATTTACTGAGTTATCAAGAAAAATGTTTATTGTCTTAACACAGTACGTTCTCTTATGGGGATTTTGCCCTGGAAAAGACTGTTTTTCATATCTTAATGTAGTTTTATCACCCCCAATACCCCTATACCAACTGGTTATCCTGACTATACCTCCTCCTAACCTTATTAATAGGCTAAGGACATTTTTGTGGTACCGATTTCTCGGATATGCGGCATCGTAGAATTATGAAACTTGGCACACTTGTTTAGTACTGTTAGGGGATGTGTCGAATGCAAATAATTTTGTGTTTGGGTGTGTAGGGCTATGCCCGTTTGGCTTTCAAAGTCTACATGCTATCCTTATGGGAACTTGCGTTCTGCTTTTCGTTCGGCTTTTCAAACGTAATTTCAGTGTTTTGATTGGAGGGCAAAAATGGTAGTGATCGTGATTATTATGAGTTTTCATAAATTTCAATAATATTTCCTCCAAATTATTGGGGGGAGGGGGGGCAACTGCCCCCCTTGCCACCCTCGAATTACGCCTATAGCTTTTCATTTAATAAATAGCTGCGTTATTCAAATCAATATGTAGCACAAGAGCAATAACAGATTAATCATAAATAAAAAATAATACTGACTACTGGGATGGTAACAACCTTCTCTTATCCGTTTTCACCCCACAAAAAACAATTACCTGGAGGTGAGGGGGGGGGGAGAAGAGGGACGGAGACATGATGAGGTGGACAGGTTTCAGGCATAAATAAAAAGGCTACTGATAACTGGAATGGTAACACCCTTCTGCTATCCGCTTTAACTCCACGTTAAAAAAATTACCTGGAGGTGAAGATGGGCAAGAGCGAGAGAGATAGAGAGAGAGAGAGGGGAAGATAGAGGAGAGAGTGTGATGAGCGGAACAGAACCCACTAGATATTAAACCTTTTTTAAACATTCGTCAACTTTATACTCAAAAAATATTTGGTCCAATTTCTACCATTGGGCGGTCTGCAGTTTATATATATTCACCTTATAATAAACACGAATGTTTGTCGGCTTCAATGGTGGATCAGATTCCCCAGTGATTCACGGTAGGTGGAAGGAAGGACGAGTCTAGAGTCTAGGCCTATTGCAACTGCTCGTGAGTGACTGTACAATGCGGCCCAACAAGTGACACGGCGTCAATGGAGTTATTATCCTCGTGGCTCGTGAGTGAGCGGTGTTTCTCAACGTTGCCGCTCCACGCCACACTGCCACACTGCCACCCGCTACAGTTACAGTTACAGTGATCTGGAACCGGTGCCGGGAACTGGTGACAAGGTCACTGGGGGAGGCAACAGTTGTGGGTTAAACCACGGAGAAATCTCTCTGTCAATGGAGTTATTATCCTCGTGGCTCGTGAGTGAGCGGTGTTTCTCAACGTTGCCGCTCCACGCCACACTGCCACACTGCCACCCGCTACAGTTACAGTTACAGTGATCTGGAACCGGAGCCGGGAACTGGTGACAAGGTCACTGGGGGAGGCAACAGTTGTGGGTTAAACCACGGAGAAATCTCTCTGTCAATGGAGTTATTATCCTCGTGGCTCGTGAGTGAGCGGTGTTTCTCAACGTTGCCGCTCCACGCCACACTGCCACACTGCCACACTGCCACCCGCTACAGTTACAGTTACAGTGATCTGGAACCGGTGCCGGGAACTGGTGACAAGGTCACTGGGGGAGGCAACGGTTGTGGGTTAAACCACGGAGAAATCTCTCTGTCAATGGAGTTATTATCCTCGTGGCTCGTGAGTGAGCGGTGTTTCTCAACGTTGCCGCTCCACGCCACACTGCCACACTGCCACCCGCTACAGTTACAGTTACAGTGATCTGGAACCGGAGCCGGGAACTGGTGACAAGGTCACTGGGGGAGGCAACGGTTGTGGGTTAAACCACGGAGAAATCTCTCTGTCAATGGAGTTATTATCCTCGTGGCTCGTGAGTGAGCGGTGTTTCTCAACTTTGCCGCTCCACGCCACACTGCCACACTGCCACACTGCCACCCGCTACAGTTACAGTTACAGTGATCTGGAACCGGTGCCGGGAACTGGTGACAAGGTCACTGGGGGAGGCAACGGTTGTGGGTTAAACCACGGAGAAATCTCTCTGTCAATGGAGTTATTATCCTCGTGGCTCGTGAGTGAGCGGTGTTTCTCAACGTTGCCGCTCCACGCCACACTGCCACACTGCCACCCGCTACAGTTACAGTTACAGTGATCTGGAACCGGTGCCGGGAACTGGTGACAAGGTCACTGGGGGAGGCAACAGTTGTGGGTTAAACCACGGAGAAATCTCTCTGTCAATGGAGTTATTATCCTCGTGGCTCGTGAGTGAGCGGTGTTTCTCAACGTTGCCGCTCCACGCCACACTGCCACACTGCCACACTGCCACACTGCCACCCGCTACAGTTACAGTTACAGTGATCTGGAACCGGTGCCGGGAACTGGTGACAAGGTCACTGGGGGAGGCAACGGTTGTGGGTTAAACCACGGAGAAATCTCTCTGTCAATGGAGTTATTATCCTCGTGGCTCGTGAGTGAGCGGTGTTTCTCAACGTTGCCGCTCCACGCCACACTGCCACACTGCCACACTGCCACCCGCTACAGTTACAGTTACAGTGATCTGGAACCGGTGCCGGGAACTGGTGACAAGGTCACTGGGGGAGGCAACGGTTGTGGGTTAAACCACGGAGAAATCTCTCTGTCAATGGAGTTATTATCCTCGTGGCTCGTGAGTGAGCGGTGTTTCTCAACGTTGCCGCTCCACGCCACACTGCCACACTGCCACCCGCTACAGTTACAGTTACAGTGATCTGGAACCGGTGCCGGGAACTGGTGACAAGGTCACTGGGGGAGGCAACAGTTGTGGGTTAAACCATGGAGAAATCTCTCTGTCAATTCCCTGTCGTTATTCTCTAATATGAGTAACAAATATATGTTATTTACTTGTTTTCTTACACATCGTCTCAAAACGGGTCGATCAATTTCCTTAGGCCTATAATTATGGCAAATCTTTTTTTTAGGTTATATGAGTATTTGACATGTCCCACCCAGTGAGCTCTATATATAACTGGAGAGACTACTGCTCGTTGGATTTGTGTGCCGTCATCGGCAGAATGTTTCCTCTCTATAGTATTAAACATTACAACACGAACATGATAGTTAGTCTATTCTTGTAGACATGGTGTTCGTTGTGTCATGTTGGTACTAAAGAGGGGTAATATTGTGCTTCCAGCTGATTTTATATGCCACGCTTTTTTGTCAGAAACTGCATGACAGTAGTCTCTCCAGATTGTATAGAGCTCACTGGTACCACCACCAGTAAGAAAAATAAACTTGTAAAAAAAATCTATATTGCTATTAGTTTAATGTTGAGTTTAAAATAAAAACAAAACAAAATTATCACCCACATAGTGACAACCAGTGAACTGTCAATTCCTCCTAGATGATAAATGATTCTCATTATTCTCATTTGGTACTTTGGTACTCTGGCCTAAAGAGCAACAGTGAAACTATTACCATGCCAAGCATGCAAGACATAGCTGAGAAAGATTAACATGTTATATTATCTGTTTAATTGTATGATTTATCCTGCCGGTATATTCATGTCATAAAATAATCCTATATATATAAAACAAACTGGAGTTTTTTCATCCGAAACTTCTGAGCTAACCACGGATTTTCCTTATTTTAAAAAATTAAAATGCAGTTTTGAGGAGAAGGCAATACTGAAGCTGTAATTTTCATTTAAAGTTTTAAATCTTTAAAAATTTTGTTTTGAAGCAAACAATTTAAATTGTTTTCTAAAGAACTTTAAAATCAAATGCCATAATAAATACACTGTTTTTTGTAGGGTTCTCACCTGGACAAAAAAGTGAAGCCTCGATGGAGGCAACGGTGACAATGGTTTCTAACAAACATATCAAAAATAAGTTTGACATAAAAGTTATATTTTAAAATTAATGATTTATTTGTTCTCTCTGTGTTACATATTCATTAACGATTGAAATTATTTAATCTTAAAAACCCTTTAAGTTTAATATATGGTGATGTTCAGAAAAACTTGTTAATTTTCTTTATGGATTGAGTTTGGACTTAAATTACTATTTATAGTCTGTGGTTAGATGTGTTGCCACGGGAACAGAGGGTGCAGAGGGGGAAATGGCGGCCACCATCCAGGCTTCACTTTTTCTTGGAGATTAACAGATTAACATATGTATGAGAGCTCAAGATGTATTAAGCTCGTCGGTTTAAAAGATTGGCTAAGAGGCATTCGATCCATGGATTCCATCGAATAAAATTAGTGGAGTGAGGATGGTTTGCAAACATAATGATATAAAGTAAACATTGCTTTTTAATAATCCAATGTTTTAGTTTACACGGGCAATGGTATTTTCATTGTACAAAATGTTTCTTAATATCAAACCTAAAATCTTCAATATGTTGTACCAAAAACACTGGAATAGTTTTAAATTTGTAACTCTTGCTTAACTTTATCAAACTTTTAATTCATGTTGATTTCGAGCATGAAATTAGTCAAATATATCATAGAGAATTTTGATATAGATAAATTTCCCAATAGGTGGATCTTTTGTGTTTTTAACTCAAATAAAGTTACATTTTAAAATAATTTTATTCACTCCAAAAGTGTGTAAAAGCGTTTATCTTACGATGGCGGAGATCGGTGATGGTTTGTACGGCGTTGCCCTCTGTCAGGGACGTTCACCAGTACTGCTGTAGCCAGGGGGCGCTGTGGGGCGGTGAACATCAACCAGGCCACTGGTCGGAATTCTTCAGCAACATATTCATGGGCAAATACTCCAGGGGCTCTTCCTTATGGAAATTAGCGAAAAGCAAATCCGCGAGTGGCGCTGAGGACTGAAGGCTTCCTGCAGCGCTCCGTGACCGGCTGAGGCCCTCGTGAGGCTTATTGCCTCCGATAAACCAATCCGAGTGATACAGCAGGCCTCGCCACACGACCTCACGACATTCTCCGTGGCGAGATAGTCCCACACTCGCGAATGCGACCGAATGTTTCGGCCGAACATTTGTCACTGATTTGATTCACAAAATCCAACTTCGTACCTCATTAGGGAGACCCAGACCGTTGCTGCATGTGATGTCGAGAGTGATGGGGGTTGGGGGTGATGGAGTGATATGGGGGTTTACTGTATGAGATGAGAACTCGAAATACATAAAACAAAGTCGGGTTAATATTGTATGTTAGTTAGTTAGTTACACCAAACTGGTGGATGTCTAACTTACTTGAAAGGTATAAACATATGTTTATTATGAAAAAAATCTACTTGAATGGCTCCAAAAAATATTTTTCGGTGCTAAAGCTATCTCTTTACAAAAAAAGGCGAGTGAGCGTAGCGAACGAGCTCACCCTGGAGGCGAGAGAGCGAAGCGAACGAGCTCATCTTGAAAATTAACAAGTACTTTTTCATAAAACAAACTCAATGACATTAGGACAGGACAACAGAAATATATACATGGGACATATTGTACAAACTTAATTTGTTTGTAGACATACCAGTATTGCGCGTCAAATGTTAGGTCAATCACTACAAAATATATAAACGACGAATAAATCTTGAAAAATTGCAAATAATTTAACAATTGTGCTACCTGAAGGTAAAGGGGGCGGGCGAGATACGACAAAAGGTTACAGGATCAAAGCTGTAAATCACCTCAAACCCGTGGCACGTAGTGGTGTCCGGTTTTCGATAGGACCATCCGTTCAACCATCGTTTATTTAAATTACTCTAGGCGATTTTTACACGAACACGCTACAATAATATAATGATTTATGTCCTGTTGGAATGAATAATATCCAACCTTGGACAAAATTAGATATACGTAGTGTAACTAATAGTTGCACTGGATATATATTTTAAGAGTCTACGCCCAAATATAATAAAATGTGGAGGATTTTTATTTGATTTTGTTGAAATTCCGCTCCGTTTAGCATCTGTCTATCTGCAAGTTATATCTAAAAAAATTATAATTGTACTTTGAACCATATAAGATATTTATTTTAAACTTGGCATACTTTTTTCAGTATAAAATCCTATTTTAGTTAGCAACTGAGGTGTTCTGCCTTATTCTGTTTCAAGGCGGCCGTAATTTGTAGTTTTCAACTCTAAATATCGGAATATATAAAATGTTTGTCTTTGATCAAGCTTATGTGAAAACACGAAGTTTTTGTTTAATTGAAATTCATCTGCTTTTGATTTATTATGCGATTGTGGAAGTTGTTATATCATTAATTTTCGGACAAACCGATAACAGTTTTTGATATTCTACACCTTCCTCAGATAAATTGTACAGTTAAACTAAAAAATTGTATATCATGTATTTACAGTACATAATGTATAATATTACACCAAGTGAACTTACCGGAGCAAAGATTATTTTAACATTTATGTGTAAACAAATCCACAGCATTTGTTTACTTAAGAGAACGTTAGAGGCGGCGTCCATTTTGGATTTATACTCCTTAAGAAGCAATATTAATTTTTGAATAGTGATAACTCTCTTATGACCAGAAAACTACGATTGATGCATCAAATTAAAGGTCTTTTAAATACACAGGCCTCGGTTAAATTTATTTGTTTAATTATATGAGTAAAAAATTACTTTGTATCAATGTTTTATCGTGTTCTGCCATACTTAGGTAAAGAATGGTTCACCAGACCACTGCAAAATTTAATCAACTTGTAAAGAAATTTTTTTTTAAATATTCTGCTGGATAATACAAAATAAAAAATAATAAAAAGCTATCAAATAATTTATGTGTCGAGAATCATACACTCTGTTATGAGTAATGTTTGTCTGCCAAATTTATATCGGAATCTGGCGGAACGGTTTTGTTCAAACTTTGGAATTAGGTGTTTTTGGTCCTAAAAGTACAATTGGTAAAATCTCAATCCGAGGAAAATTCATGTTTGGTTAAAAATCTCATTTAAAAATTGGAAATTTTAACATTGAACTTATGGAGTTTCAAATCAAAACAAAAGAATCATAACAGCTGTGAATAAATTAACCAGTGAACCGTCCAAATAGCACTTATCAAGGTAAAGTATCAACAGATTTCTTGCAAACATTAACTTGAACAATTTAATAAATATTGCATTTAGAGATAAGATTGCATACATGTATTTCACCCACAAAACTAATCAAATATCAATGAGCATGGCTCGGTCCCCCCGGTCCTAAATGGTTATTTGTCCCCGTTCATGTATAATCAGCAGGCCTGTTCAATATATGGTGCATAGGAATACTTACTGTACTTCAATATGGGATAACTGATTATACGCATATGTTTTTGGTTGTTGTAAAAATATGAAATTAAACCAAATTTTTAAATAACGGTATAATAAATTTGATTGTCTAAGGGAAAACTAATTAGTTCAGGTGTAACATTTACAGGACATTTTAACTATTTAATATAGTTGACTCTAAAATGAGTTTGAGGTTTTTTAAATTTCCCTATAAGGCTCTGCCCCACGGGTTTACGAAGTTGTGTTACTAATAGTGGAGACTGATATTTTCCAAATTTTCTGCAACCGCTATTCATGTTATGCTTGAGCATCAGGTACTGCTACTACGTTGTATTGTATTTGTTTTCCTCTTAATGTTTGTGAAACATTAACATTCCACTAACTAAACAATGGTTGTGACAGTTTTTCATTCGAGTAAATTATATACTAGGCCTAGTCAGTAGGTTTTGTATTTATATATCACGGCTGCTCCCGAATGTTCACTGAACATTCCGTCCCGTATGTTCTCGTATGTATTAAAATTTCGTACAGCCCCACACTTCTCACGAAAACACCGAACATTCGGAGTTTGGTCGAATGTTCGAGCGTGTTCGCGAGAAGTGTGGGACCGCCTTTAGTTATACTGTATACCTAAGGTGACCAGATTTGGAGAGATGAAAACGGGGCGCATGAAACCGGGGGTGTAGGGGTATTGGAATACCCCCCTCAAATGGGGGGAGGGCCCGGGAGTTCACCCCCGGAAAGATTTTTGAAAATTAGAAGCAAAATATAGGATCTTGGGGAACTTAAGTATGTTTTTTAAGCTCTGTGGCTATTAAAACTCACCGTTAAAACGGTTTTTAATTTTGTTTCGATTAGGAAGCTATTTAAATCAAAGGAATCATGGCCAAACGTATTCCAATTATTACAATTTTATTCCCTAAGTTAACAAATTAAGACAGATTATTTCAGATGAAAAACTAATCACAAAACAGCAAAGCAGGTACAGATAAAGTGAAAACGGGACAAATGGGCGTCCCAAGAGGGTTGGTCGGGACGACGGGACAAGTCTCCAAAAATCGAGACTGTCCCTGCGTACCCTATGTATAACATACGCATGCGCCCAAAGCACGCCACTCTTTGCCTCAACCAATCGTTATGTTACACTTACACAGCTCAACTGTCATGCTGGTTTGACGCCGGCTTGTGATTGGGAGGCGCCGCGCCGCTGGGGCGCCGTTGTCGTTAAGCTGCGTTTATACTGAGTAAATTTGTAATTAACAAGTTATATATAACATGTTATACGAATATGTTACAAATTCTTGCAACATATTACCCTAAACATTGGGTCATAAAACCGAAATTCGTGTTTTATAGCGAGTTTTTGCAGTCTAACCCCTTTATACATTCTTTATACCTAGACTGGTTTTATAAGAAGATAATATAATTGTAGTAGAACTACACTAATCCGACCTTGGATGGTCCGACGCTTCGCATACCGACCGTGCCGTTATCGGAGTTTGATGTAAACAAGTCACTAACGCAACCCACTTTCTTGTTATAATGTAAAGAATTCAAAAATGTTAAACAACTCAATATAAGATTACAAATAAAATGTTTTATATTTTCATTGGACGTGTGATTGTTCATGATGCAATGAAATGTGCCAGTACCTAACTACAGTACAGTACATCGATAACGACAGACGTTCTTGTGCTGCCATTCCAGAGCCTTGGACAAAGCTAACAATTCCGAGATTTAAGATATGAAATAATACATAAGTTAAAGCAGCGAGAGGAGAGCTTATTTGACCACTATCCTCGTAACGTTTCAATGAAGATCGTCAAGATGAATTGGCAACAGTGGCGGCAGCCAAATAAAGCGAAATATTTATGAAGTATTACTGCCGGCAGTCATTTAGCTGCTAGACATACATGGAGCGCCGAATCAAATGTAAACTTAGGGCAGTCAAATTACACGAGTTTTAATACACATAGTTATAATAAACAAATTATGAAAATAAGTTAATGGTTATATTAATAACGTAATTTTGAGTAAGAATACTCGTTAAAATTTAAACATACTGTGTGTGTGTGTGTGTGTGTGTGTGTGTGTGTGTGTGTGTGTGTGTGTGTGTGTGTGTGTGTGTGTGTTTGTGTCCGTAAGCACGATAACTCTCGTAAAAAAGGTCCGATCTTAATAAAATTTGGTACAAATGTGTATAGCACCATTTATTTTAACGAGTTCGAAAACCAGATGAATTGCTCAATCCGAAGGGGGGTTTTGGGGGGGTTTTGTACCCCAAAAATGGGTTTTTTGGGTTTTTGCCCATGTAATTTTTATTCAAATCAAATTTTAATTTATACCATTGAATTCAGCTTAAACAAAATTTTTATTTTGATCATTACGATACGTCAATTGGTTACTGAGATATTGAAAGTGCTAAACACAGTACGTTGTCTAATGCTATTCTGATGGAGAAAATCAAAATTTTATATCTTGCTTATTTATTAACATACACTGACGAAACTTGGTAACTTGGACTTCATCTGGTAGTGGTTTATTGTTGTTTGCACACAAATAATTTTTCGCGTATGGTTCCTGTGCAGCAAACCTAGGTACTCGGTCCCCATATTATTCTTATGGGGAATAATTAAAATATTATATATCGCTTATTTATTAATGTATATGGATGAAACTCGGTATGTGACCTCACTTTGATGAGTTCTATTGATATTTACATAAAAACCCATTATTTTGTACTTGTTGCAGCAAACCTGCGTACTCCCCAATGTTATTCTTATGGAAAATAATTAAAATGGTATATATCGCTTATTTGTGAATATATTTTAATGAAACTTGGTAAGCGGCTTTATGTGATATTAAGGCATATATTATGCATTGGAAATTCGCTGAGTACGCATGCAGGTTTGCTGCGACGGGGGTATTTATCTTTCATATTATTAAAATTTCAGAGAAGCGTTACATTTTCAGCCCGTGGGTCTATTTTTCGTCATTAGCCGGCACGATATGTATTTACAAAATTATTTTTTGAGGATCAAATAGTATCTGTATTATTATGTAAATTAGTTAAACCTAGCGTATGAGTTTAAGGCCAGAGAGCTTTTTGAATTTTACAAATGCAGCACTTTATATAACTTATGTAACACCATATTACTTATGTTCATGACTTATGTTATATCATATCATAGGTTGTACAACACATATTATGGTTTATTAAACGCATATATATTTTTATGGAACTTACTTTCAAAACAATTGGAGTATCAACCGAACCTATATAATAGAGGTTCATAATTAATTTCAATTAGTAAAAACTGCAGTTTCGATGGTTCACAAATCAAAACAGAGATATTGAAAAATAATAAATCCCAAGGCTCATAAAATGAATTTAGTCGCATTTCCAGTATTTCAAATCACATCTCCGCCTCCATGTTCGACGCTCGCCTTCTGAGTTCTCTTGTCGACGACGTTGCACTTTGTTGGTCTACAGAAGTCGCTGAGCGGTTCATGATGAGGTGTATAGACTTCAACAATCTCCATCTTCGTGGGGTGTTTCTGTTTTGGTTGTTCGTTCTCATCTGATAGTTCAACTATACGAACATTCCCAGGTTTTTTCTTTATCGCAGAACTCGGTTCGGGTAGAGTCGAAGGTCGAGGGTCTGGCTTATGTTCTGCCACGTTACACTTCATGGTACCGAAACACCGGCACGACGCTTTAGGCAATCCCCATTCGTTTAGTTCGAAACATCGTTTACTTTCTGAGTAGATCTGCTTCTCGTCGGATGGAAGGTTTTTATTACCCTTTAGATTAAACTTTTTAATATCATAATCAGGTATTTTCATCTCTGCATTGATTTGCTCTGTAAGTTGTTTCGCCATCTGTTGAGCCTGCGATTCGTTTGGCGCTTGTCTCAGAATAGCGTTCATGTACTCCAGAGCGTCTTCGTGTTCGTTCATGTGTTTCAAGGCGATTCCCTTTCTATAAAGTGCTTTGATATTGTTCGGCTCTAGCTTGAGTGTGCTATCGGCATCTTGAATGGCTTCTGGGTACTTGTTTTGTTTCAAGTAACAGCTCGCTCTGTTGTTATAAGCCTTGACGGTCGGATGTATCACCAAAGAGGCCGTGTAGTATTTTTCAGCTTCTACGTAATCTTTCGCTTGGTAGTATTCGTTTCCCCTTAGTTTTTCTTGTTCTGCTAAAATTTGCTTTTCCGCTTCTGAACAGTGTTGCGCTTCTTCCACGACCAGTTTTAACCTGTCTGTTTCTGTTTGCTTCGTTTGTGTCTTCTTCTCTCCACTACCTTTCTTTCGCTCTTCTTCGAGATCCATTTTGAGAAGTTCTGTTTCAACGTCGTACTTATCCCAGAAGGTGTAATCACTGATTTTCTTCTTCGATTTCGGTTTGCTCGTATTATCACCCGAACTGCTGGAAGTTTGTTTTGCCGGCAGAGGTTGCCTGACAGGTGGCAGGTTTGTCGGTGGAGCATCACAATCGTCGGCGTTGCACAACTGTTTGTCTCTCACGGAAACTTCATTCTTCCACTGTTCAATGTCACCCACAATATCTCCCCACTCCTGTTTGTTGAAACAACTCCTATCCAGAGCCGGGACCTCGGTGCGAAGATACCGGTTATTGGGACTCAGATGTCCAAGTCGTTCCTCTGCGGTCTTCTGCAGATCTGGGAAGTAGCCTTCTTCGCCGGACCTCAATATTTTCACGATTCGCTCAAGCTCCTTGACGCTGTTGCACCCCCGAATGTGTTCGTAGCTCAAGTGGTCAATCGGTATTTCGTATTTTGCTAGGAGGGACTTATGTTTCACATATAGCTGGTCTCTGTCTGGGTTTTCGGTTCCATCGTCAGTCATGTTTGCCAAAAATAAGAAATAAGCTTATAAAAATCGATACTATTATTTGACAGTTGTTTATACTCGAATGCAGGTTAGCTTTGACTGAGAGGTTAGGATTTTACAGATGAGTTAAGTTCATATGTTTTCTGCATTGCAACCAACTTTTTAAAACTGCCAACAAGAAAAATAAAATACCAACGTTGTTTTTCTTTCATGTGAAATCGATATATACATAAGTAAGCGAATGTTTTATCAGTAAAGTTTAGGCGTTTCACAAATTTCAGGATGATGGGAGAGGGCTCTAATTAAAATTCCTGATCCCAGGGACTCTGGTAAAATAGCAGTACCTCCAAAAACATAGCAGCAAACCATAAATAACGGTTACATTTTTATAGTATTATCCATCCGCTGGACACCTCTCGACAACACAAACTAAATACCCCCGTAGCAGCAAACCTGCATACTCAGCGAATTTCCAATGCATATTAATTTATCTTAATACCACATAAAGCCACATACCAAGTTTCATCAATATACATTCATAAATAAACGATTTATGACATTTTAATTATTCTCCATAAGAATAACATGGCGGCTGAGTATGCAGGTTTGCTGAAATAAGGAAGACTAAAAATGGGGTTTTATACAAATATCAATATAACTCAACTAGGTAAAGCCACATACCAAGTTCTATTAATTAATGTTCATAATTAAGGGAGATAACACGTTAATTATTCTCCATAAGAATAACATGGGGCTGAGTATGCAGGTTTGCTGCTACGGGAAATATCGGGCAAAAAATGGGTTTTTGTTCAAATATTAATAGACCACAGTGAAATGAAGCAATATACCAAGTTTCGTCAGGATAAGTTGATAAATAAGCGAGATATACAATTTTTCTTATCCTCCATAAGAATAACATTGGACAACGTACTGTGTTTAGCACTTTCAATATCTCAGTAACCAATTGACGCCAATTGACGTAGAGCAATGATTAAAACATCAAATTGTGCGTCTTTTTAAGCTGATTCCAATGGAAAAAAATAAAATTTTACTTTTTCAAAAATTGTATGTAAACAACTCAAAAACCCATTTTTAGGGTACAAAACCCCCCCCAAAATACCCTTTCGGATAGGTTGATCCGTCTGGTTTTCGAACTTAAAGTCATAAATGCTGCTTTATACGTTTGTACCAAATTTCATCAAAAACGGACCTTTTTTACGAGAGTTATCGTACCCACGGACACACACACACACACACACACATATATATATATATATATATATATATATATATATATATATATATATATACAGTTTCGAACGAATGGTGTTTTGGGGTCTGGGGACCTCAAAACGAAAAGTTATCATGGTCCCGGGCCTAGGTCTTACCATGCCGACTACGGTAATAGCTTCTTCCCTATAGGGGAAATTCGCTAAAACTATAGAACATAGAAAGCCAAAATGTTGAAGCCTCGTCATGATTGTAGCACAAATATTTACCGAGTTATTAAAACAAGGGCAATTGACAAATCACAGTACATTGTCTTATGGGGATTTTACACCAGAAAAAGCCATAACTTTGCGTAGCCCCCAGTACCTACTTTCATCACTGACTAATGAACCTTACCTTATAGTGTATAGCATTGCAGATGTATAGAAACAGGAGCATCAGAACAGCCAAAGAAATATTTCCAATCTCCAAAATATATTGGGGTAAATATATTTCAACACCGTATTTTAATTGTTAAAGTTTTGAAAGCGGAAACTTGCTTGCACCACGTCAGAGTGCTGCGTGCGAACTCGTTAAACTTCGAACCGTTTCAAGATGGCGAGATTTTAAATAACCACACTTAATTATTTAAACGTGGCCGAATAAGACGTACTAATTTCGTGGGTATATTATACAAGTACAAAGTATATAATGTAATTTATTTGTATGATGGTTTGGGGAAATTCATGTATTAATTTAACTACCTCGCGACAAGACATAGCACAACGGTGGTTTCAATAAAAGAGTTAATTATCAATCACAAAGGACGAGCAGAAATAATAATAGTGTAAGAGGAACGAACTTAAACATCCTTTCCTGAGACTGAGCAAAGTAGGACTGCGACGTAGTCATCACTATAGCCACAGTTCAGCCATTGTACTGGTACAGCACAGAACAGCACAGTATACGACCGCCCAGCACAATTTGTTACGTCAGGGTGCGTTCCCTCGTTTATTTATCATTCAGTTAACCTACTTGGCATGACTGAACGTTCAGTAATGCGACATCAGTTTGTAAATTGCAAAAGTAGTAAAAGGACGTTCCCCAGTAAGAGTGGGAGCGAAAGGGATCGATTTCGTTTGTGCTCAAAACAAATTTACGACCAAACGAACGACATAAACAACTAGAATATGTCATGGGTGGCATTAGTTATGGCTGTCCCGTAAATAGTTATGACCAAACTTCATCGTGTATTTGTTAATAGATGTAATACTATGTGTTATTTCATTTAGTACTCTTGGAGTTTTAATTTAATACTTGTTGGTCATGATACTCAAAACCAATAAAATGTTCTCCTTTGATTACTCTCGCACAAACAAGGATGGCCAGACGTTTTGGCCATCACTTATACTAAAGTGGTTGAGAAACACTGCAGTTTAGAATACCCCCGTAGCAGCAAACCTGCGTACTCAGCGAATTTCCAAAGCATATATATGTATCTAAATACCACATAAAGCCACATACCAAGTTTCATCAATATACATTCATAAATAAACAATTTATGCCATTTTAGTTATTCCCCATAAGAATAACATGGCGGCTGAGTTGCAGCATAGAAAAATAAACCAGGTATATTTAACCAGGTACCTGGTTTATTTTTCTATGGTTGCAGGTTTGCTGAAGCAAGGAATACAAAAAATGGGTTTTATACAAATAAATATCAATACAACTCAAATAGGTAAAGCCACATATTAAGTTTTATTAATTCATGTTCATAAATAAGGGAGATAACACGTTACTTATTCCCCATAAGAATAACATGGGGGCTGAGTGCGCAGTTTTGCTGCTACGGGATCTATCGGCAAAAAAAGTTTTCTTGTGCAAAATATCAATAGACCACAACGATATGAAGCAATATACCAAGTTTCATCAAGATAAGTTGATAGATAAGCGAGATAAACAATTTTTCTTATTCTCCATAAGAATAACATTGGACAACGTACTGTGTTTAGCACTTTCAATATCTCTGTAACCAATTGACATAGAGTCATAATCAAAACACCAAATTATGCGTTTTTTTAATCTGATTCCAACGATGAAAACTAAAATTTGACTTTTTCAAAAATTATATGTAAAAAACTCAGTAAACCCATCTTTGGGGTACAAAACACCCCCAAAATACCCCGTCAGATAGGTCGATATGTCTGGTTTTAGAACTTTAGTCATAAATGCTGCTTTACAAGTTTATACCAAATTTCGTCAAAATCGGAGTATTTTTACGAGAGTTATCGTGCACACACACACACACACACACACACACACACACACACACACATATATATATATATATATATATATATATATATATATACAGTTTTGAACGAATGGTGTTTTTGGCATCTGGGGACCTCAAAACGAAAATTTATTATGGTCCCGGGCCTAAATCTTACCATGCCGACTACGGTAATAGCTTCTTCCCTAGAGGGGAAATTCGCTAACAACAAATTATCGTTGGTTCATTCACACATTGATTCAGTCATTAGTTTTAGAAAATTAATTTGGGCAATTTAAAATAAACAATTACCCAAAAACCTCAAATGTCAATAATTTGTTAGTGGTTAATCTGGTTAGCCTTGTGTATTGTAGTATTTCCAGTCGCCATTGAACTCTATAGATGCAGTGACGTACTAATATACTAATGTATTTTTTTATTTTTTAGCGAATTTCATCTATAGGGAAGAAGCTATTACCGTAGTCCCGGGTAAGACCTAGGCCCGGGACCATGATAACTTTTCGTTTCGAGGTCCCCAGATGCCAAAAATACCATTCGTTCGAAACTGTATGCATATATATATATATATATATATATATATATATATATATATATATATATATATTTTTTTTTCTTTTTTTTTTTTCTTGCGGTATGGATGCCAAACGACTTTATAATACTAACACATTAAAACAGATAGATATAAATGATGAAAAAAACGTTTGTATTATAAACGAAAATTCGCAAAAACTTCTTTTTCATCATTTATATCTATCTGTTTTAATGTGTTGGTATATATATATATATATATACAATATCGTGAGCACGATAACTCTCGTAAAAATAATCCGATTTTGACGAAATTTGGAATAACGTGTAAAGCATCATTATATATTAAGTCCACTTTAAGTTCGAAAACCAGACAGATCGACTTATCCGAAGGGGTATTTTGGGGGGTTTTGTACCCCAAAAATGTTTTTTTTCGAGTTTTTTAAATATAATTATTGAAAAAGTCAAATTTTATTTTTTGCATTGGAATCAGCTTAAAAAGACGCACAATTTGGAGTTTTAATCATTGCTCTACGTCAATTGGTTACTGAGGTATTGAAAGTGCTAAACACAGTACTTGTCCAATGTTATTCTTATGGAGGATAAGAAAAATTGTATATCTCGCTATTTATCAACTTATCCTGACGAAACTTGGTATATTGCTTCATATAATTGTGGTCTATTGATAGTTGCACAAAAACCCATTTTTCGGCCGATAGTTCCCGTAGCAGCAAACCTGCGTACTCAGCCCATGTTATTCTTATGGAGAATAAGTAACGTGGTATCTTCTTTAATTATGAACATAAATTAATAAAATTTGGTATTTGGCTTTACCTAGTTGAGTTATATTGAGTTATATTTATATAAAAACCCATTTTTAGTGTTTCTTATTTCAGCAAACCTGCATACTTGGCCGCCATGTTATTCTTATGGAGAATAATTAAAATGTCTTAAATCGTTTATTTATTCATTTATATTGATGAAGCTTGGTATGTGGCTTTATGTGGTATCAAGATATATGCATTGGTAATTCGCTGAATATGCAGGTTTGCTGCTAAGGGGGTTTTGCTTTATATTACCGGTTTACGTGCAATTTACTTTAGCCTACTTGTTAATTATGTTTTCTAAGACTTTCAAATGTACAGTTATGGAGGGGGGGGGGGTTACAGTCACCTTATATTTTAGCTATTTTTGCTCTTTGTAGAAAGGTGATAGAGCATGCTAAATCTGGCAAATTTAACCGACGATTTTCTACTCGTGGTTGTAAAGTCATGTATATTCGTTTTACTTACTGCACGGATTTATTTACGATATACATACTTTACTAAATCACTACTTTTTAATCTTAATATTGCGGAGGAAAATAGTATTACGTAATGAATAAGAGGTAGTAAAACGTGTGTATATTGTGTATGATGATGTAAATGGTGTGTAGGGGTAAAAGGGCCGCCAAAAGTTCCCACACCGCCCCTAGTAATACCGGTTAGCTATTTATTTGTTTAATTACTAAAGGAGACTAAAAATATTAATTCAAGGGGAATGTTACCGCTGTAATTTAATCCTAAATGTGTTCCCAACACAACACACACGATTGTAAGTTACTGCGATGGCCTCAGGTCGCCAAAGCAATACTTAAAACCCGCTTAACTAACGCGATCTCAAATGTCCGGAAAATCTAATGACACGTGCGAAATTGACCTGCGACAAGCGAACGGCCTTGGTATTTGTATAAGTCGCTATCAAGATTCCATCGGGGACAATAACTAGTGAAAGTGTGATATTCAGCATCAAAAACAGATCAGGGGATGTTTCGCAAGCGTAGGGAGAGGTTAGGTAGCAGCAGGAGCTTGGCGCATCCCCGCGACGCACGCGCCTTTCACTGCGCAGGCGCGGGAGTCGTCTGATCAGCTGATCAGCTGGTCCATTGGTCTCAGTGCCGTCTCGATCGTAATTGGAACAGTTCATACTGTATGTAGCTAGTGAAGTGAACAGGAGGAAAACATGAATCTGGTAAGTCGAAATTATTGTAAATATTTTTGAGACATTATTTTCGTGGCATACGTCTTTTGTTAAAATTAGTTTTAAATATATTTTATAGCTTTTGATTTGGTCAACTTTCTTAATCTGTAAGAAGTAGTTGTGAAGAATAATTTATTTTAATTTTTCTTTTACTTCAGTAATAATAGTATAGTTAATTTTGTAGGTCAGTATGTTTTGGTGGTAGCCATGATTACGTTAAAAATCAGTTTTTTATCCGATAAACCGAGAGTACAGTCTTTGATTTTTCTTTGGTGTGGGCTTATACAATTAATTATATCCTTCAATTTGATTGATATCTAACTGTAAATTAACAATTCACGGAAATCCAGAAAATGGCATTTAACATTTAAAGGTTTTAATTATAAATATTAACAGATCTCATCTCAATTCTTGGATTAAAATGTTAAATTATTCTATTTAAATTAAAATCCTAAACATTGTCTAACATTACATATGTTAAATTTTGTTTCAATATTAATATCGTCTCTCATCGTATTTCTTATATTTAAAAAAATCTGCGGTAAAATTACAAAACAATAAAATAATTTGTAAATTTAAATTAAATGTAATGTCCGCAACTAAAACGGAAGGTCATGTTGTGATAAAACACAGTAATATTGTCTAACAATAATTGCATATGTAATAAAATAAAATAAATAGTTTAGGTTTCATTGGTTTTTCGAGTATTAGTTCAGAGAAACGAATCTGTCTTTGTTCGAGTATTAATTTAATTGGCATTCATTGCTGTATCAAAATTTGTTCATTGTACCCAAGTACGCTCACCTGGTTCACCACAAAATGCAGCAACAACTACAGTTTTTTTTTTTTTTTTTTTCATTACAGATATTTAAATGATCAAATTGTGTTACAAAGTTTTGTCAAGCTAACCGGTCAAATCAAGCTTAACCATAAATAACACGCTATTTTTTAAATCCATGTAACCAAATAAGAACTCCACCGTGCCAATTTTAAAGGTTTCATCATGAGAAAATTATAAAATATTGCGTATAAAAATTTTCAAAATTCTGAAAATGTCCCTCAGGGCTTCGCTCCATTGGCCTTACAATATATGTCGTAAAACTTCCACAGTTTCTCCATAAAATGTAGGAAAATGTTTCTGATCTCTGTGAATCATCCCGCATGGATATTTATAAATTCCGAGGCGACTTGTTATCCTAATCTATCCCTGTTTACGCTAGCAGACGAATAACATGATTATAGCACTGCTGCGAGCACTGTATCAACCTTCTGTCGGCTACTGTAACCGTGTTTACCACTTTCTCTTTCTATACAATCACATTTGTTTTTGAGTTAACAGAAATTATGGAAACATCAAAATTATTTGTTTTTTTAAGTGAAAAAGTTTAAAATAAATCCTTTGGGCGAAACCCCACTTGTAAAGAGTGTATTGGAAGGTCAAACCTTTCTAAGCTCACATACTCATGATAGATGCTAATTATTTTTCAAGTCGAAGCATAATGTCAGCTTTTCGTCCATCTCAAATCATTGTTCACTCACAAGCTTAGTAACATTGTTTTAATATCTATGAATGAATAAATAAATTGGAGCTTTATTTTACAGTACCTGGGGGCCGAGCTTTGCTCGGGGAAGGCCAGTCAGTTTGTTTAGACGACTCGGTGTAATATTTCACCACTTTCCCCTACTCATAACCAGATCTGTATAACTCATTTGCCTCTTTTCTACATTTTTAAGGTCACTCCAGTTGTTATTTATAGCTCAATGTCTCTTTGATTTATTTTACTACTCTATATACGTAATCTTCACTCAAATCTTTTAATCTCTGCTCTCAGGAAGCCACATGTTAATAATCATATACAACATGAGTATTACTTTGACAGTTCCCTGGTTGATTATGAACAGCTGTTACAATTCTTTTGTTTTGATTTCAAACTCCATAAGCCCAATGTTAATTTTGTTAACTTTTCATTTTAGGTTTTTACATTATTTGATTTTTCCTGGGGATGAGGCCTGTCTAGAACTTATTTTTATCCCAGAAATTAGTTATTTCGCACATTTGAAGGAAATCGTTGAAGCCGTTTTTGAGATCAGTGTCGCAAGCAAGTAAGCAAGCAAACAAACAAACCTCACTCATATTAGAGTACTAGTGGCTTGAAGGGGCCATAGCCCCTAACCTTGCTCCAATACTCTGAATATCTGATTTGTTGGAACACATGTCAGTTCGTAGTCACATGTTTTAATGTAAACAAAACAGACGTTTTTAAATCCCCATGCTTTTCTTATGGGGGATGTTTTACGTTGTTTCTAGTTTTCTGGTAACTTTTTAGAAAAATGAATAGTTTTCCCTCAAAATTCACGTCAAGACCTTTAAAATGATACCCCTCCCATCCTTCTACGGCCATCCAGTCACTCACAATTTCTTTACAAAAATTTGACTTACGGAATTATATATAGAGATATATAGAGATAGGATAGTTAATTCTGTTGCTGACATAAATATAAACACTTAACTAATCAATGGTCTTAAAAGGATGGTCAATGGTCTCTAGATTGGATGGTCACTCCTGGTTGCTAATCACCATAAAGCTCTCAAAGTTCAAAGAATAGCAAAAATATATTACTATTTCATAATAAAACAAAAATAATACAATTCAAATATTCCTTTCAATAAAATAAATATTTTCTATCCTAAAAAAAGCTAAGTACAAAAAGAATGAACGTTAACATTCTAATTTGTTTTACTCGTACAGAAAAAAATATAACTGATTAACGTGAAAATTAGTGACGTAATAATAAATTAATCAAGGCCATACAGCAACAGTTCCTTAGTTAATTACTCATTTTAATTGTTGATAGAAAACCATAAATCAAGATAATTCAAACACTAAAATATTAAAATCACAAATTCTCTGTAAAACAGTTATTTTTTACTTGCATATTCATTTAATACAAAAACTGCTTGGAAACTAAACTAACTCTGGATCAACAGTTTAAAACTGTATTTGTTTTGTTTAGAGTTTTATATATTGGTTAGATTTTTCTTTAAAAAAAATGCCATGCAATATTTAAAAAATCTAGTTTAAAAAAAAAATCAATTTTTTATTACAGGAAATATGGGTTTTATAGGCCTTATTTTTTATATCTAAATTCGCTGATCCATAACCATCTCTCTTCGATGCCTTTTTTGTGAGATTACCCAAAATTTGCCGATCTAATAACCACAAATTCACCAATAAGTACTAATTATTTTCAAATTAGAAGCAGAAAATGAGCTTTTCATAATCTCAAATCTTTGTTTATTTATAAGGTTAGTACAAATTATCAACATCTATCTAGTATATCGAAATGCGTGATTGCCGTAGGCCTGATCTAAGGGTTAATTACTTTTTAAAAGATTTAGGAAATTTGTCAGTCGTTAACTAATTTTACCAAAAATAAACGAGTTCGCACGCAGCACGCTGACGTAAGGGAAGTGAATTTCCACATACAAAACTTTTAAAACTTAAAATCAGTGTAAAAACATACATTTATTCCAATTTTATTGATATCTGAAATCATTGATTTTTTGGATGTTCTGATGTTCCTGGTTTCCTAGCGATGTATACATGCAATGATAGGAATACAATTTTGCGCATTATAAGGTGAGGAGAAGGTCCAGTCAGGCTTTAAAGTAGGCGCGAGGTTGCTGGGGATGATACCCCAACCCCAACCCCTACAACAAATACCCCAACAAATGAATAACATGCTTTCTAATGTAAAAAACCCTATAAGACAACGTACTGTGTTTAGCCGATATACATTTTCTTTAATAACTCGGTAAATATTTATGCTAGAATGACGAAAGAGGGCTTAAAACTTTCGCTTCACTAATTCCCATCTTAATACATGCATTACTTTTACGTCCGGGGCTTGTCTGACCCTTTTTGGGGCCAAAAAGCCGAAATTTGAAAGAATACTCCCCAAAAAAGGGGTTTAGAGTTTTCCGATTGTTTTGCCCAACGAACTTGTCCAACTGATTATAGAAAGGAACGTCCCTACCAAATTTGATGTAAATCGGACAAAAAATGCGACCGCTAGAGTGCAAACACACACACACACACACTCACACACACACACACACACACACATATTTATATATATATATATATACATATATATATATAATTTTGAACGAACCCCCAAAACGTGTTCAGGGGGTCACGTTAGGAACTTCTATGGTGGTCCCGCGCTTAGGTTTCACCGTGCGGGTCATGCTAATAGTTCACTTTTCCATAGGAAATTCACTAACAATAAAAATATCTTAAATAAGAGTAACGGCGGTCATAATTTTATTAATCAAAACTATTATTGATATGCTATACGATGGGCGATCGTAATGATAACACCTTCATATTTGATACGGCATACTTCCCATGCAATTACATGTATTTCAAAGTAAGCGTTTCAAATATAGATGATAATCTCAAGCCAGTTCATTTGTTCATTTATGCGCGTTTACACCAAAGTTCGCAACTAACGTTATCAGCTTTTGTTACAATCATTTATGCTGTAAAATAAATGAGACTTTAAATTATGATTTTAATTATACTTTTGTTGTAGTTTTTTATTTTTTATCAAGTTTTAAACCGATTAAATTTGCCGCTTCAAGGTATATTAAAAAAAAACATTATTTCAACATCATAGTAGTAAATATATTGTATTTTCTTATTATTTGTTTGCAAAGATCATGCATATTAATAATGGAAATCTATCTATAATATTATAAAGAAGAGGTGGTTTCTGTGTGTCTGTCTGATGTTCCGGGTAAACGCAAAAACTACTGAACCGACTGGGCTGGAACTTTACACAAAGGTAGATCTTGAACCCATGCAACACGCTTAAGGGGCCTATTCACTTCCTTAAAATCCCCTCGGGCTACGCCCCGTGAACGTCCTAAGTTTCAATGTTTACATTTCAGAAGAAAGTAAACATTCAGAAACTGTAATGCGAACAGCTGAGGACACTTCCATTTGACAGCTTAAAGAGCAGAAGCAAGAACAGCTGTTTCAAGCTAACGAAAATGCAAACTGCATTGACTATAGAACGCACGGTAACTAGAAACGAGTTCGCACGCAGCACGCTGACGTGAGGGAAGTGAATTTCCACATAAAAACTTTTAAAACTTAAAATTAGTGTAAAAAACATACTTGTATTCCAATTTTTATTGAAATCTGAAAACATTGATTTTTTGGCTGTTCTGATGCTCCTGGTTTCATTTACCTGCAAAGCTGGGAATACAATTTTGTGCATTATAATGTGAGGAGAAGGTCCAGTCAGGCTTGAAAGTAGGCGTGAGGTTGCTGGGGATGATAAAAGTACTCTAACAAAGGAGTAGCAGGCTCTTCTAGTGTAAAACCCCCGTAAGACAACGTACTGTGTTTAGCAGAAACACATTTTCTTTAATAACTCGGTAAATATTTATGCTAGAATGACGAGAGAGGGCTTAAAACTTTTGTCTTGCTAAGTCCCATCTTATTACATCCATTAATTTTACATTTGGGGCGTTATAGACCCTTTTTGGGCCCAAAAACTCAAAATTTGGAAGATTAATCCCCAAAAAAGGGGTTTGGAGTTTTACGATTCTTTTGCCCAACGAACTTGTCCAACTGATTACAGAAAGGAACGTCCCTACCAAATTTGAAGTTAATCGGACAAAAAATGCGACCGCTAGAGTGCAAACACATATATATATATATATATATATATATATATATAGAGTGCTAGAGTGCAAACACACACATATATATATATATATATATATATATATATATATATATATATATATGTGTGTTTGCACTCTAGCGGTCGCATTTTTATATATATAAAATTTTGAACGACCCCCCAAAACGTCTTCAGGGGGTCACGTTAGGAACTTCTATGGTGGTCCCGGGCTTAAGTTTCACCGTGCGGGTCATGCTAATAGTTCACTTTCCAAAGGAAATTCACTAAAAATACGGTAGGGGCCATAAATATAAACAAATGACGTCAATGGATCGAATGTAAACAAACTTTCTTGACATA
Organism: Allygus modestus; assembly: GCA_963675035.1. NCBI lineage: Eukaryota > Metazoa > Arthropoda > Insecta > Hemiptera > Cicadellidae > Allygus > Allygus modestus. The sequence continues at coordinate 348,695,805 of OY776112.1, forward strand.
TGGTTCTGTTCATATTTTATCTGTCAAGTGCTATGTTTATAAAACGTTGTTTTCATTTATGAATCGTCCTTCATGTTAACTTGATTTTTAGGCTTGAGCCACCTAGCACCCTTATTCAGATAGTTTTTTTATTTATTTTAGTGTTTTAACCAACAATAGTATGTTTTTACATTTTGTAAGTTTTTGTTTTCGTTTATTTACACTTAGTTTACACATTTGAAATACCGTTAATTGTTTCTTTCATTGTGGTTTTATATTAGGTATATTTCGTGATGGTTCGTTGTGTTGCATAAAACACTTTTTATTCAAACCAAGAAGGGCATTAAAACAAACACTATGAACGTTTTTTGTAAAACGGATTTTTTTAAATTTTTTGGCTATTCTGATGCACCTGGGCTTAAGTTTCACTATGAGGGTAATTCCTCACTTTACCATAGGAAATTCGCTATTAAAGCAGTACAGTTAAATAACGCAATCTCTTAAAGTTGCGAAAACAAATTATAATATTCCAGTGATTTTCTCGCCACAATATCAAATATTTACTCCTCAAAATCTTTCTGCTAAAAGTCTTAAAACTGCAATATGTACTTATTTAGTTCCAGGCGTCTGCAGGGAGAACTGAAAAAATACTGGTTTTTTGACATATCGGTGTGTAAATAAAAACAGACATGTTTACATTCGATCCATTGGCGTCATTTGTTTATGTTTATGGCCCCTACCGTATTTTTTCTAGTTACCGTGATAGAACGGGTAAAGAAAACCCCTGTGCGAAGAACGGGTACGTCAGCCAGTAACAAGGTTCGTAGCTGTACCATTATTACACCCTTAAGGTTGGCAACACTCTATGGTATGTTGTTGATTTAGGAATCAGCTGGACGACCTCGTAAGACATCTTTGCTGCGAACATTGCTCTTATGTAAATAAGCACACCTGGTCTGAAAGCTCTACGAACCTTGAGCTAGTAAATCATAAAACAACTTATTAACAATGAAAACAAGTAATATACTACATACATGACCATTCCTTTCCGGTGACAAGATGAACAATTTTAACACGCATTATTTGTAACGGAATGGATATTGTGAATGTTAATGTTCATGCTCATTATGCGTTATTACGTGCTTAAGAACTTGTGTTAAAAATGTGAAAATAATTGAAGTAGCCGTTTCACTCTTTCGCATCATAAAACGCCAGCAAATAGTATTACTCATTGCTTGCAAATTTTAATCCCAAACACTGTATAGTAATTAGACTAACGATGTCAATTCAGTATTTACGAGTTTATAGCAACTAATGAATGTATATAGAGGGTTAATAAAAAGTCAGGAGAACCCTTCTCAGCTTTTGAACGGATCATACTAGAAAAATATACTCAGAAAACCGTCATGGGGTATAAAAATTTACTTTTTAGTCAGTATCCCTACTTTGCCCATGACCCCAAATGGGATATTTTGGGGACAACTCAAAAATCTTTAATGTACCGCGCCACTCAGTGACCCCCAATTTTGAAAGTCCTTATCAAAGAAAACAAACATCGCAAATTAGCGGGCTCTATCTCAACCCAGTAACAAAATAGCGGCCTATTGAAATTTCCATTACCATTGATTTTGAATATTCAAAATCAATGGGACTACTTACAATTTAGGCATAAATATTTTTTTAATTGCATTAAAATGCATAGTCTAGGGCCCCTTTATAGGTGATTATTAATTAGTTTATAACCAAGCGTATGGGAAACAATCAGCTAACTGTTCTGGCCAGCGATCGGTCCAGCCAAAATTATGAAAATAAGGTCTACCCTACCCTTTGCAGGGTTTGCGTCACTTTAGGCTCTCCAATTAGTCGAAAATAGTAACTTTAACTATTTCTAAAAATCCAGTTATTCAGCGATCCGTCATTTAATCAAACATCCGGTTTTGCATCTCTTTAAACAATTACTTCAATGCAGCTGATTCGATGTTTCTTAAGCTTACCTTTAGTCTTCACAATCTCTAAACAAATTTTAAAATTATTTATAGGAAAAATACAGTAAGTACGGTACAGTAAAGGTTGGCACTTATCACTTATCAGTGGGCCCTAGTATCAGCTCATTATATGTGAGTTAATGAACGAAAGTGTCATTAATTAATTGATCGCAGCTCTCGTACTCGGGGCCGGATTTAAACGAGTTCGCACGCTGCACGCTAACGTGAGGGAAGTGAATTTCCATATACAAACTTTTAAAACTAAAAATCAATGTAAAAACATACATGTATTCCAATTTTTATTGAAATCTGAAAACATTGATTTTTTGGCTGTTCTGATGCTCCTGGTTTCATTTACCTTCAAAGCTGGGAATACAATTTTGTGCATTATAATTTTAGGAGAAGGTCCAGTCAGGCTTGAAAGTAGGCGTGAAGTTGCTGGGGATGATAAAAGTACTCTAACAAAGGAGTAGCAGGCTTTTCTGGTGTAAACCCCCATAAGACAACGTACTGTGTTTGGTCGAAACACATTTTCTTTAATAACTCGGTAATCATTTATGCTAGAATGAAGAGAGAGGGCTTACAAATTTCGTCTTACTAATTCCCATCTTATTAGATGCATTAATTTTACATACGGGTCTCTTCTGACCCTTTTTGGGCCCAAAAACTCTAAATTTGAAAGATTAATCCCCAAAAAAGGGGTTTGGAGTTTTCCGATTGTTTTTCCCAACAAACTTGTCCAACTGATTACAGAAAGAAACGTTCCTACCAAATTTGAAGTTAATCGGACAAAAAATGCGACTGCTAGAGTGCAAACACACACACACACATATATATATATGTGTGTGTGTGTGTGTGTGTGTGTTTGCACTCTAGCAGTCGCATTTTTTGTCCGATTAACTTCAAATTTGGTAGGAACGTTTCTTTCTGTGAAAGAAACCATGACCCGCACGGTGAAACTTAAGCCCGGGACCACCATAGAAGTTCCTGAACACGTTTTGGAGGGTCGTTCAAAATTTTATATATATATAGACATATATATATATATATATATATATATATATATGTCTATATAGACATATATATATAAAATTTTGAACGACCCCCCAAAACGTGTTCAGGAACTTCTATGGTAGTCCCGGGCTTAAGTTTCACCGTGCGGGTCATGCTAATAGTTCACTTTCCAAAGGCAATTCACTAATAACATGTTCACGATTCGGTCCCTGAGAACAGCAAGGTACTAACTACCATTCGGATTCAATGCTGGCGAATTTACGCTCGAACGTTGTTTACTGACCATAAAACGTTGTTTACTTTGAGTCTTCTGGAAAGTTTTCGAAAAAGATGTCTCTGTTACTATCAAAACAATCTGTTACTTACTATCTATTGCCACAGAGAAACGAATCTTCCTTTGTCTGTGCTATTACTATCAAAAACAAACTTTTCCGTCAACCGTCAACTTGAAACTACCGGAAAATTAACCAAACCTTCAGTAAGCGCGACGAGTGGTACAAATACGAGTGCATAGTGAGAACACAAACTAGATATTTGGTTTTAGAGTAAAATTAGGCACCTTACGATTATATTTATCTGTTCGTTAATTAAAGTGTAAATACAAAATAGTCCCTATCATATTTACCGATTTAACATATTTGATAATCGTTGTAGGCCTGATACACTAAAGGTATGCCACGGTTAGAATTTGACTCTAAATTTAAATTCCTTGATCGATAAGGCGAGAAGCTACGCATACTAAAAGTCTACATTGCTTCCACAGAATACAAATACAAAGCAGTTTATACTTATTATTTTCTAAAACAAACCTCAACTACCCGACGGCGTAGGCCAATAGAATTAGAAGCAGAATCATCTATTTCGTCAATAACAAATAGTTAAGTGAAACAAATCAGATTTAAAACTAATACCATTGACTATAAATACTGAAGGAGAAATCCCATCCATATGGCCCAGCTGTCCCACTTTTAGTGTATGCTAGAATTTAAAATTGAAGTAGTTTGATTGGGTCACCGACAGATTGTGCTGCTTAGTCAATGCTAATACTAAAAACTAAATTGACAATTTTACGCATAAGTTGCTGACAGGGCTTATTTCCAGGAAAAATCTAATTTTGTAGTAAAACGAATTTGATAAGTTAAAAAAATAACATTTGATTTTGGAGTTTATAAGTTCTGCCAATAGGCCTGTTTAGTGATCTAAAGATAGGTACCGTTAATGGTAATCAAATGGACCGTTAGCGGTCAAGCCAGTAGCGACGACCGCTCGTGAAAAAGTATCATTTAGCAGTCAGCCGGGATCGAATCTTCGCTTGACCACGGCTGGCTTGTGAGGCCAGCGCTCTACCTCTGAGCTACCGCGTCCGGAGGCGGTTCACGGAGACGTCTCAAACAGTGTCGCTCGCTCGTGTTCCGACAGAGTTGCACCGACCACCCGTTTCTTCCTTCCCTCGCAAAAACGCGAATAAATTATCATCATCGTGCCTCCTCAAAACATTGCCATTTGATTGACAAGTTTGTGGAAAAGTCTAGATAGGACCCGGACCTGGGCGACGTGACGTGGATGACAGCTGATGCTGATAAGGTCGCGGTTGCCTCACGTCAGCGGCACGCGCCCGCTTACCTCACTGGTCGCATCTTTGTGCTCTTGTTGCGTCACCGGCGAGTCACTTCCTCCATACATTAGCGCAGACGATGACAGCCACTGCGCTTGTCACAACTGGAGCACCACCTTCACTCCACTCTCCACCTCTTCCTAGTCTCAATTGTATCGGAAAACTTCTTCCTAATCGATCAAAGACTCAAGGTCCGCACCAGATTGCTTGCTGGCCTTCCATTTTGAAAGGGGAATTATCGTTTTTGATCGGCAAAAAAGTGAAGGTTGGAATCACAATTGTTTTTCATCTATGTTATTATCTTTTTAGTGTTTCATCTTTGGCTTCATCCTGGAAGTCCACCTGATTGGTCTCAAACTCATCCTCAGTTGCTGACTAGCAATACTATTGAGATAGCTAATTTAATTTGTAGAGTACCTGGGGGCCAAACTTTGCTCGGGAAAGGTGAGTAAGATTGTTTAGATGACTCGGAGTAATTTTTCACCACGTCCGGCGTCCCCCTTCATTCATTCATTTAATTATTGCTCGATTAGGAAACCCCAGCATAGCTGCTTGGCAGGTCTTCCTCAAGCGGGAATTTTGCGCAGGTTACCGGAAGGATAGGGGATAAAGCAGGAAAGGAAAGGGTGGGATGAGACGGCAGCCAAATTGACCTTACAGAGGGCAAACTCCCGTGCTCCTGTGACAGCTGTGATCAGGCTCAAACAGGTGGACCCGCTCTGCCCTCCAACTGGCCAACTCAACTGACAGGTTATCCATGTAGATCAGCCAGGGACCATACCTTCTCAGGTTTGGGACCAAACCCGGAGTTTCCGTCCCAGCAGCTGCAAGTGGAAGGACCAAAGGTGAAAGGGAAGTTGTCATAATGGACAGCCAAAAGACTTACCATATGTAATGACAACTTCATTTGCTGTACCCAATGTAAAACTCAAAACCGGTACAAACCAGTTTTAAGGTTGTCCTGGGACGTCATCCCCCTTATGACGAGCAAATTTTCTTAGCTCGTTTGCCTCTTTTCTTCATGTTTAAGGTCACTCCACTTATTATTATAGCTCAATGTCCCCTTGATTCATTTTGGATACGCCTACTCTTTATGTAATCTTCATTCAATGGTTTTAGTCACTGATTTCAGGAAACCACATGTTAATACTTACACGGTACGTTGAAGGTTATAAACTGATTGGTTATAACTGATTGGTTATAAACAGCTATGATTCTTTTGTTTTAATTTTAAACTCCATAAGCCCAAAGTTAATTTGTTAACTTATACAGTTCTAATGCAAAATTATATTTTTCCTGGGTATGAGACCTGTCTACAACTTATTTTAGTCTCAGAAATTAGTCATCTCCAACATTTGAAGTAGATCGTTGGAGCTGTTTTCAGATCAGAGTTGCAGGCAAGCAACAAGCAACCGACCAATCAAGGAAGCGAACCTTACTCATATTAGAGTTGAGACTTCTTCACTTCAATTCGTAGATGGTTTCAAGCGTTCGTGTTGCAGGTGCTGGGCCTAGCCGTGTTCTGCGCCGTAGTCCACTCAGTAGTCGGCGCTCAGGTCTTCGTCAAGTTCCTAACTCCTCCTCACGGTTCGTGTTGCAGGTGCTGGGCCTAGCCGTGTTCTGCGCCGTGGTCCAGTCAGCAGTCGGCGCTCAGGTCTTCGTCAAGTTCCTAACTCCTCCTCACGGTTCGTGTTGCAGGTGCTGGGCCTAGCCGTGTTCTGCGCCGTGGTCCACTCAGCAGTCGGCGCTCAGGTCTTCGTCAAGTTCCTAACTCCTCCTCACGGTTCGTGTTGCAGGTGCTGGGCCTAGCCGTGTTCTGCGCCGTGGTCCACTCAGCAGTCGGCGCTCAGGTCTTCGTCAAGTTCCTAACTCCTCCTCACGGTTCGTGTTGCAGGTGCTGGGCCTAGCCGTGTTTTGCGCCGTGGTCCACTCAGCAGTCGGCGCTCAGGTCTTCGTCAAGTTCCTAACTCCTCCTCACGGTTCGTGTTGCAGGTGCTGGGCCTAGCCGTGTTCTGCACCGTGGTCCAGTCAGCAGTCGGCGCTCAGGTCTTCGTCAAGTTCCTAACTCCTCCTCACGGTTCGTGTTGCAGGTGCTGGGCCTAGCCGTGTTCTGCGCCGTGGTCCACTCAGCAGTCGGCGCTCAGGTCTTCGTCAAGTTCCTAACTCCTCCTCACGGTTCGTGTTGCAGGTGCTGGGCCTAGCCGTGTTCTGCGCCGTGGTCCAGTCAGCAGTCGGCGCTCAGGTCTTCGTCAAGTTCCTAACTCCTCCTCACGGTTACACGCACAACCTCCAGCTAAACACCAGAGGTATGATTGGAAACAACCTAACCTACAACAAGGCTAGTAAAAACAGTTTTTTTTCATTAGCCTTGAACCTACAAAACTGGAATTCGTCGCGAGTTGTGATTTGATATGCAACGCACCCTAGGAAGATTATAGGCCCAACACCTGAGTTAACAAATTGCAAACGCAGCCGTCGCATTAAAACACAACAGTGATTCATTTTTTAAACGGGTTGATAATTATTGAATTGTAAGTTTAAGTATGGTTTAAGCAAATATATAACACGAATGATGGGTTGTATGGTAAATAGCCCATAAAATCAATCATAGATCAGGCAGAGTATTGGAGCAAGGTTAGAAGCTATGGCCCCATCAAGCCACTATATATATAGTATACCGATATTTCCATAAGAAAATAATTTAATCTATCAAGCCCAGTGTATTAATCTTTCAAGTAGAACGGGTATTTCTGGAAATTTCTGATATTTTCCCCACCGTCCTTGGCCCTCAAGCTTAAAAATGAATCGTCATAAGCTATCTTATCTTCTCCCTACCTCGAGAAATTTCGTAGGGACCGATTCGCTTCCGGATTTAAACATTAAATAAAGGTTTTTTAATAACTGATGAAAATTCCGTAATCATTACCAGATAATCAGATTTTGTATTTTAGCTCATAGTTAGCAAAATTGTGTACAATTTGAAACTTTATATTTCGAGATTTGATTATTTCAATAATCTTTTTGGTGTCCCAACAAAAAACTAAAGTAGAAAGAGGAGAGGCTTTGATGAAATAACAACAAAATCAACACCCTCAATTCTTAAACACCTCAAAAGTACATGTATAAATACAACTTGAGTAAGGAATGCAAAGATTCCCTACATTGATACCGGCGATCCCCCTCCCCCCCCCCCAATAATGTGTCCCTGTCACGTAATATCTGCATTATGAAATTAGGTAAATTGGGTCCACGGCAGCCCGGTGGTTTGTCCTGGGACCGCAATATGCAAATTACTTCAGGGTGTCGTATTTCAATACGCAGTTAAGGCCTACGTACAAATATATACGGATAATTCTTTTACAACGTTTTGTAATGAATGTCTAGTGTGTATGGGCAAAAACAATATACAGTAAAATATATTTATTGATAAACAAGTATATATGGTTTACAACAGGGATGTTTTAGAATATAACGGACAATTGACAACAATATCTCTACAATATGCTATTACTGTATCTAAGTTCTATTTCACATGGTTTTTAGCGAATTTCCCCTATAGGGAAGAAGCTATTACCGTAGGTCTCATGGTAAGACTTAAGCCCGAGACCATGATAACTTTTCATTTTGAGGTCCCCAGATGCCAAAAACACCATTCGTTCAAATTTTGATATATCTATATATATATATATATTATATATATATATATATATTTATATATATATATATGTGTCCGTAAGCACGATAACTCTCGTAAAAAAGGTCCGATCTTAATGAAATTTGGTACAAATGTGTAAAGTACCATTTATTTGAACGAGTTCGAAAACCAGATGAATCGCACCATCCGAAGGGGGGTTTTTGGGGGGTTTTGTACCCCAAAAATGTGTTTTTTGGGGTTTTCACATGTAATTTTAATTTAAATCAAATTTTAATTTATACCATTAAATTTAGCTTAAAAAAACAAACAATTTGGTATTTTGATCATTGCTCTACGTCAATTGGTTACCGAGATATTGAAAGTGCTAAACACAGTACGTTGTCTAATGTTATTCTTATGGAGAAAAAGAAAAATTGTAAATCTCGCTTATTTATGAACGTAAACTGGCAAAATTTGGTATATAGCTTTATTTGGTTGTGGTCTATTGATATTTGCACAAAAATCCATTTTTTGCCCGATAGTTCCCGTAGCAGCAAACCTGCATACTCAGCCCCATGTTATTCTTATGGAGAATAATTAACGTGTTATCTCCTTTAATTATGAACATAAATTAATAGAACTTGGTATGTGGCTTTACCTAGTTGAGTTATAATGATATTTGTATAAAAGCCCATTTTTTTTGTTCCTTGCTTCAGCAAACCTGCATACTCAGCGGCCATGTTATTCTTATGGAGAATAATTAAAATGTCATAAATCGTTTATTTATGAATGTATATTGATGAAACTTGATATGTGGCTTTATGTGGTATTAATATACATATACATGCATTGGAAATTCGCTGAGTACGCAGGTTTGCTGCTACGGGGGTATTACTCCATATTATTTGAAGGTAAGATATCCAAGGTCATGTTCGTAAAGGTTTGCTCTTATTGAAGTTTAAACAGATATTTTTAAATTTATTAAAGAAGAAGCAAAGTGTCTATAGTCACGACTAGATTAAAAAGGTCCAATCTTTGCAATTTGGTACAAATGTGTTATGTAACATTTATTTATCCTCGACAGTAACAACCCCACAAAAAGGGTTGAATGCTTCTTAACAGCTGTTTGGTGTAACTAACTGAACTTTGATCAAATCAATGGGAACTTTGAAGGCCAGTTGGACAGAGCCCTTAGGTTGGATTAAAAAAATTTTCTTTTATAAAAACCCTGTCCTGACATTAAGGAACACAACAAAATAATTATTCGATTTCGTGCACTCATTCTCAAGTTATGGCGTGACCAAGGGAAATAGGGATTCATTGGTGGATGCTTTTTAAAACAACTTGTTTACAAGATTTTCTGTACATTCGACCGTGCTTTGTATTCTATATTTAGTAAATAAAAAGTAATTTATTCGTTAAAGTTGGGCTAAAAGGGAGAAAGTATGTGTCAGTTTTCAGATACCGTTTATTATATATAAAGAAGATTTTGTACGCGAAACTATTAAGTAAAAATTGTGGGGGTTTGGAAAATCACAGGATCATATATGAGAGGGGGTCAAATTAAATGTCTTGACCCCAGTGACTGGGGAAAAATAGCAGTGTTTCTAAAAGTTACCAGCAAACGAGAAATAGCGTAAAACATCCCCCATAAGAAAAGCATGGGATATAAAAACGTCTGCTTTAGTTCTGCTTTGTTTACAAACTGACATGTGTTCCTACTTACACTGTTTTACTCAGCATTTAAAACGTAAAGAGATCGTAGTGTTTGGAGCAAGGTCAGGGGTTATGGCCCCTTCAAGCCACTAGTGTTTATTGATTCATCTCATGATGTAATCTATTCTTGTAATCTAATTCTTACAGCATGGATTTATCTATGTTAATTTAGTTGCTGATTTATATTTGAAGCGGTCAATTTGATATATGTTGCTGCTTTATAAATATCTAACCTCTTACAATAAAAGTGATGTGTCGTCATGTTTTTTTCCGTTGTAACGCAAAAGGTCCTGAACAGGTTGAGCTGAAAATATTTATGAAATAGATTCGCGTTAACCTGGATTCGCGTTTCAAAAATTCTATATCTAGAGCACCGCCCCTCGGTCTTCAAAATCCCAATGTTGTTCTTAATTTGATTTGATCAGATGTTTACTTAAACACATGCTCATTATTTAAAATAGTTCAAAATCAAAAGGTTAACCTCAGAATGCAACGCACACGAATCCACAGGCAGAACCAGTAATTGGTGCTAGTATCTATCTAAATCTTCTATATATTAATACGCTAGGGGGTTTTTCTTCACAGTCATAACTCGATAACGGCTGAACGGATTTTAACGTTTGATGTATCAAATTAAAGATATTGTTTCGTAGATTTGCCAATACGTCTCAGAATTTTAAGAAAGGGCGTCACTTAAATACAGTAAAGGGCTGAATTTTCGGAACAGTGGCGCTATCCGACGGCGGAAGTCTAAACCACCGTTGATTGAAAGTAAGTTGTTATCATCCACTTTAATATCAGATGTTTTGTTATGTTTGCCTAACATTTCTCCCTTGGTTGGGTACAAACTTGCTCGTATTCGAGCAACAGGACAACTAGTTTTTATAAAACTTGGAAAGTGGCTTCCTCTCTGGTATCTTAATCTATCTATATTATAACGAAGAGATGGTTTATGTCTGTCTGTGTGTCTGATGTTCCGCCGTTCCGGGTAAACGCAAAAACTACTGAACCGACTGGGTTAAAATTTTACACAAAGGTAGATCTTGAACCCGTGCGACACATAGGCCTATTCACTTCCTTAAATCCCCGTGTACGTGAATTCTTAAGTTTAAATGTTTACATTTCAGAAGAAAGTAAACTTCCATAAACTGTAATGCGAACAGCTGTGGATACTTCCATTTGACAGCTTAGAGAGTAGAATCAAGAACAGCTCTTTCAAGGTAACTAAAATGCAAATTGCATTGACTGAACGGGTAAAGCAGAAATAACCTGTGTGAAGAAAGGGTAAATCAGCTAGTTTTTTTCATAAAATACCCCCTGGTCTACAAATTATACATTATGGTGTAGCCTTTTTATGAAGATACATTTAGAACGACTATACGACCTTACACGTAAGGTCAGTTTTCTTGGAGAGTGTCATTAATTAACTCAATGACAGGCAGTGAATGTTTCGTTCCAAATCCTTTCTAAACTATTAAATGGCATAACAGCATAACCTTCAGCTATACATGTATAAATAATACCCCCGTAGCAGCAAACCTGCGTACTCAGCGAATTTCCAATGCATATATATGTATATTAATACCAAATAAAGCCACATACCAAGTTTCATCAATATACATTCATAAATAAACGATTTATGACATTTTAATTATTCTCCATAAGAATAACATGGCAGCTGAGTATGCAGGTTTGCTGAAGCAAGGAGCACAAAAAATGGGGTTTTATACAAATATCAATATAACTCATGTAGGTAAAGCCATATACCAAATTTCATTAATTTATTTTCATAATGAAGGGAGATAACACTTATTCTCCATAAGAATAACATGGGGCTGAGTACGCAGGTTTGCTGCTACGGGAGCCATTGGTAAAAAAATTGTTTTTTTGAGCAAATATCAATGGTCCACAACCACATGAAGTCGTATACCAAGTTTCGTCAGTATACGTTCAAAAATAAGCGAGATATAAAATTTTTATTTTCCTCCATAAGAATAACATTAGACAATGTACTGTGTTTAGCACTTTCAATATCTCGGTAACCAATTGACGTAGAGAAATGATCAAAATACCAAATTGTGTGTTTTTTTAAGCTAAATCCAATGGTAAAAACTAAAATTTGACTATTTCCAAAATTATATGTAAAAAATTCGAAAAACCCATTTTCGGGGTACAAAACCCCCCCAAAATACCCCTTCGGATAGAGCGATCTGGCTGGTTTTCGAACTTAAAGTCATAAATGTTGCTTTACACGTTTATACCGAATTTAATCAAAATCGGATAATTTTTACGAGAGTCTGAATGTGGTTTTTAATTACTTTATATCATAGAAGCATCTGAAGATATCAACTCCATACATACATGTATTACATGTACATGGTACATGTGTTACATCTAATAACAACCATTTTGTTATGGAATATCAAGTTTCTACTTTGTGCAGTACCATTCCGAAATGGCGGTCATTTGTTTTTCAAAGCTACATATCTTAAAACCCGTAATATTTAGGAAACATTTTTAAGAGCAGTTAAGAAAGTTGTGCCTTTTTGTTCTAAATATAAAGATATGGAGATTTTAACTATGCATTATAATTAAATGAGCAGATGTGTTTTGTATAAGTAAGTTAAAACATGCATTTTTGCCGTTTTTGGACTAAAACATCATCTACTGTACCTTCATATAAAAAAAAGAATCATCAAAATCCGTCAAGTGATTGTCTCGCAATCTGCGTGAACTAAATGGCCCAATCATTTTAATATTGAATAGACTATTAAAATAATATTTTATAATTTAAACTATACCATTATTATAATTGCAGGATTTTCCATCACTGGTTTTGCAATAACTTCTAAACATACCCAAAATTATAAATTTGAAACAAATAATAAAATAATTTTAAGAAATTGTTGGGAATATGCAGAATTTTTGGGATTAACTTAGACCAAGGATTGATCAGTCTCGGATAGTTGCATTTCTACTGTACGGTATAACCTAAAATGGAAGTTTCCAGTCAGTTTGTATGTAATTTTTCATCGAGATTTTGATCACTCCAGAAGAACGTGAGAGATATTCTATGTTCCAGAGGGAGTTGCTGTGGCCAAGGAGGAGAGGATCTACCCCAGCCAGCCGCGTCTGCGTCAGACGCTACAGAGCCACAGGTTTCAGCCCCAGGCCGCCCGGACCTTCGGCAGGCCCTCCCCACCACACCAGAGCTACTACTACCCCCGGCCTGCCAAGCCATTCGGTAACTAACTATCATGGCTCATAGACACAAGTTATTCATATGGTCATAAGCGTAATTTCTATATTTTGATTGCAGGTGAAAACATGGTCGTAATCGTGATTATTGTGATTTTTCATATATTACAATAATATTTTCTCCAAGTTATTGGGGGGTGCCCCCCCCCCCAAATTACACCGATGAATATATGGTGGTAATATTGTAAATCTTTATATGAATTAGTATTTACTACAACTGTAGAAAAACTACAGTTTACACCCCTGTGAACCGTGCTTTGAATTTTAAAATAATTCTTTATGAAACCCCCATAAACCAATGGGTTTTTGTTGTATGAACATATTTTATTGTAATAAATAATATACATACACGAGTTTCGTTGTGGTACCATCTTTCCTGCACACGTAACTAAATTTGATGAATAAGGTACCACTTTAAGCTTAGATACTCCACTACTGACCAATTGTAATAAATATCAACCATTTATTATAAAAAAGGGTCATCCAAAACGGTTCCATTATTTTATTGCTGTTAAATGGTGTTTTACTGTAAATTGATTGACTTGCCTGTACAATGACCCTCCCGGTTAGTAAGGTGTGGCTTTTGGTTTTTCAGAAGTGTACGGTGTCCCACCAGAATACCAGAATCGGTATCAGGGGGAGCAGGGGTTTCCCCCTCCCCCACACCCCGGGTTCCCCCCAGGGCGGTTCTCTGGGGGGGTGGGGCCTGGCCCCCGGTCAGGAGTGCCCCCGCCTGAACCTTACCTGCCCACTGGCGAGTACATGAACCCTGCACTGATGGGACTGTCGCAACACCATGCTGGTGAGCTTATAGTTCTTAGATGTGTTTTGTTTTAATAATATATCTATAGTGTAGTGTGTAGTATCTAGACTGAGCGCCTTTCGCCGCTCCAAGAACAATATTTTAACCATAACATAACAACTTTTAGGCCACTGGAGTGAAGTCATAAGTTTGGAAAAACGTATCCATACATAAATAACAATGTGGTATGGTCCAGGAGCAGGCTTGAGGGGTCGTTTTAGAGCCTTTTAGATACCGTATTTTCTCCATAAGTCTATGGCCACTTTTGAGACCATCAGTGGAATGGAGCACTGAGACTTGGAGAGGGGGAGACGTATTCTAAATATCGTTGGTCCCCTACAACGTAGTATGGTGTGTGAGTATAGTTTTGAGGAGCCTTTTTTAAATGAACTGGAGTACTGCTTTCTTACTGTAGACCTTTTCTCCATAAGAATAACGTGGCAACGTTTTAGCCAGTGGGGCGGAGCCCTAAGTTCGGGGTTATTAAAAAAGGTATCCAAACGATATAGATCAATAACACCTGGCTAAAATCAGAAACAAATTTTAAAAAAAATAACAAATGAACTTTTGCAAGGGGGCCTGGGCGGGACGTATCCACGTTGGGGCTTCATTCAAGAAATGCGGTTAAAAAAATCCAAATAACCACATGTCACATGTCAAAAACGGAGGTCAGTAATGATAGGAGAAGCCAGTGGGGTGGAGTCCTGAGGTCATGAAAAAATTATCCGGAGTTTTGTCAGTTTGACAGACTATCACTAGAAATTGTTTTTCCGTAAGCATGACCCTACTTATTTGGTTATGTATATAGAAGCTTATGTATGTATATATATATATATATATATATATATATATATATAGAACAACCACATACAGGAATTGCATACTCATAAGAAATTAAAGAACCTACTGTACGGCCCCAACAGAAAAAAACACCCCCAAACCAGGTTAGCTGTCTAGCATTGCAGGGGGTATTGTTTTCTAGGTTTCCCTGTTGGTTTTCGGGTGCTCACTAAGAAAGGGTTTTAAGAAATTCCCATAGGGCTCCGCCCCATGGGCAGTCAAAGTTCCAATCCTGTGTTATTCTTTTTGCACTGTATTATAAATATCTAAGTACATATGATGAACCACTTTTAAAGTGGTTTTCTTTGTACGCTTAAGTTCTCAAAACGGCACTAGTTTGTTTACTTCTGCTTCGTTCAAATTAAGTGTCCTTTACTCTACCAATGTTAATAACAAATTATTTGTGTAATAAGTTGTTAGTTTATGAATATATATATAATACCCTAAGCAGATTTTTGTGAACAGAACTCCTCCGTTATTTTTGAACCAATTTCGATGATTAAGGTGTCAAAAAATTGCCCAGATTCGTAGTTGTGCAAAGTGGTTTTCAATTTTAAATATTTTTAATATGAAGGGCACAGGCCGCCCTCAAAGTTAGTTTTCCCCATCATATTAAGATGAAGAATAATTTGAATTCAGTTGCATTCTAAAACAGGTGATGATACAGTAAAATACAGGTAAACAGTAAGAACAGATGATTTGCTTTATTTAGAGCAACAGGTCCACTACTAATCTTTAATTGAAATAAAACTGACTGCTCTTGGTGGAGTGGCTTGATGGTTGCCGATGCTGTCCACTGCAGTATACCCGGTACCAGTGGCCGCCACCAGTGGTCTAGTGTGAAAGCCTTACATCGAAGCACCAAGCATGAGAATGTTTGCACTGTACTTCTTTCTATACATTTTTCGTTTCATAACTATCAGCGATTTTATGAAAACTGAAATACTTTTATTTGTTTACAAATGTAAATAAATATTATTTTAGGCTTTAATCTTAATATATAAAATCTAAATACCACTGACTCAATCACTCACTCATCACGAAATCTCAAAACCCACAGAACGGATTGCCATGACATTTGGAAAATACCTTCCTCTTGGGTCTTAGGTGCTCCCTAAGAAAGGGTTTTAATAAATTCCCATAGGGCTCGCCCCCCCGGGAGTCAAAGTTCCAATCCTGTATTATTCTTATGGACAATCACTGATGACTTTGAGCTGATGAAAGTACAAACAGCTGATATTGATTCATAGTAGTTCAACGGGATAACCCCAGAATGCAGCACACACAACTCTCATAGCTTTTATAAATTATTATTTGCGGCGCAAAGCCTGCGGGAACAGCTAGTTATTAATAAAATTGATGCATTTTAAATTTAGTTTAGTTTTTTTTTACTTGAGGCCCGTGGGCCGTGACTGGCGGCTAGTACCCAGCCACTAACCCAGTTCGGGATCAGAACTTTTACCCTCCCTCCATCCCCACCACAACGTATTGAGTCGGTCGCTGTTGTCTGACGTTCAAATATGCACATCGTTTATGTAGTTTATAATGCGATAGAGCCTATAATGCGGTAGAGCCTATAATGCAGTAGAGCCTTGTTTTCCCCAAGTTTGTTTGCATTCTGTTAGTAAATTTTACTAAAAATGTTAAGTGTAATTTGAATAGGTTGGTCTACACTAGTTAGTTGTCATAATATGAACTATAATTATTTACAAATTTAGTTAACAAATCTGTCACCATAAGATCATAATCTCAGAACGTAGTCAAGCTTTTAAAGTTATCAACTTGTTTTCACTCAATCTGCGTCAATCTTTCTTAGAAACTGAATTTCTCTCATGAATCTCTAAAAAAACCAAGAAACTGGAACATGATTTTTTTGGAGGGAAAAACATCACAGAATCAAAATTTGTGATGTCACTCTCCAGCGTTAACGTTGTGGTGGGGATGGAGGGAGGGTAAAAGTTCTGACCCCGTCCTGGGTTAGTGGATGGGCGCCGGCCGCCAGTGTGCGCCGTGGGCCCCTCGGCATATGCCGACTTGGCCACTGGCCAGTCTGGTGCTGCAGAATGATGTCTGTGACTGTTTTCCAGAGGTTATGTATGATCCGCTTCTGATCACCGGCCCTCAAGCTGCTCAATACGTCAGTTATCTGTTCAGTAGAGGTGAACTGTTCTTTCACCTGATCCCTCACGAACGACTCGTTCTCATGAACCAGCAAGAACGAGTTGAGAACAACCTGCTCCCACATCTCCTAGGTAGTATACGACCCGGTCACCCGTTCTTCACCCACAGATAGGAGTTTGTACCTATATTATGTTTCAGATGTGTAAATATCATGCAATTAATTATTGATTCCGTTTAAGTAATGAGTTTACCAAGATCTAAAAATCTGAGAAATGGCATTTTTAAATCTCACGAATTCGCTAAATATCATTTGAACTTCTGTAGCTCTTCTTATTAATTTAAAATTTAACATACAAAAATATATCGATCAATAACAAATACCCATTAATCAATGTATACATCATTAAATTATTGGCTGTATTTTTATTTAAATGATACGTTATTTTTCAATTTAATGAATTAAAATGTTTTTTGACCAATGTCTGAATTGTCACAATTTTGAGTGCTATAATTAACTTTAGATTTTGTAAATATTTATTTGTATATTTTTTTATAACTGAAGAAATGTTTTCTTAGATTTGTACATTTATGCTTTAAGTGCCATACACTTTATAAATGAGTTGACCAGAATACATAGATAAAAATGCTAAAGAATTATCAATGAGCCAGCACTGTATTATAAATATCTAAGTACATATGATTAAATTCCCGAGACGTTTATTATATTATTTTACTTCGAGGGTAATGTATCTTGAGAACAACCAAAAAACTAGTTGTGTTAATTTTTCAATGTTTGTGATTTTTCAATGTCTTGTCTTGACAAATACAATGATTTTGTATGCTGCCAGCACAAAACGGGAAAAACCACTTTTAATGTAGTGTCTTACAAAATGTAAAGTTACACAATTTTTAATTTCTAATGTCAAAAAAGTGTAATTTGTTATGTAATATAATAAATATTTTAATTTTTAATTGTTGTGTTCATTTAATACTGTCCATAACAAAAAGGTCCTCATTGATTAAGTAACCTTAATCATTAAGAATATAATGACATACATTGAATTTGTCAAAAGCAACAACTAGATGAGTAACATAAAAAAATCAAAAAGTTTAATCTCAATAAGGACTTTGCATTGTAGATGAATAATTTACATAATTCTGCAACATTTCCAATCCCTCCAGTTGGGAATCAGAGTTCTTGCAGGGATGCTTGTTAAATGTAGTTAGCGTATATTCCCAAATCTACTATAGAATTTACCAAAAAAGTAAAAATCAATAATAGGGGTGTGTTTTAAATTTGTACTTATCATATGACAAGCTCTTTATGATTTGGGAGAAGACACTAAGGTATTTTTTCATCATCCCATGCATATCATCTTTGTATGTGGTATTTTGATTTTGGTACTGGATAAATATATAGTGGAATTTTGACCACAATGGTAATGGCATTCAAACATTATCAGTTGCAATTAATCATGTTCTAAAATTATATAGTTTGAAAATCACTAAACTGGCTTAGGACACACACACTATTAACACTTCCATGTACTCGAATCTAGATATTATTAAGTGAGAAGTGAACTAGATTCTAAGATGTAGTTCCTATAATGTAGTGAACTACAGTTCCTCAATCCTACTCTATGAACTCTAGAATACGTTTGCTGAATGTGCATGTAGCCACACTACAACGACTGTGGCAGCTGTTTGGCCATTTCACAACAAAACCAAAAACACCTGTTTTGATAAAATCACATTATCTGCCCAATCAATATTTCGTCCAAACCATCCATATCGAAATAAAGCCCCTTGGTTTAGCAGTGCATTGGTACCAACCGCAACTTCCCACGATAAAAATTACCCGAGCTGGGTAATCTCAAAAAAGTCGTGTTTTGACATTTTCCTAGCATCGACTGCAAGAATCGCATCGCGACAAAAATTCATTGGATTTCTAACCGTCGTGACATTGTTATATAGCTGCTACAGGGTTTGTTTATGTAATAAAATGAAAGTTCAGAGTATTATCTTTCGAATGATATATATATTGTTCACTTTTGAGTTGATTATTAGTGGTTTTTTTACGTTACAAAATGTTCGGTCCCAGAAGGGCTGCGGCAGCTGTTGGCCATTTAAGGCGACACAGCCAAACAGCTGCCGCAGCCCTTTGGCCACGGCTAGGGTTAAGAAATTCCCATAGGGCTCCGCCCCATGGGCAGTCAAAGTTCCAATCCTGTGTTATTCTTTTTGCACTGTATTATAAATATCTAAGTACATATGATGAACCACTTTTAAAGTGGTTTTCTTTGTACGCTTAAGTTCTCAAAACGGCACTAGTTTGTTTACTTCTGCTTCGTCCAACTTAAGTGTCCCTTACTCTACCAATGTTAATAACAAATTATTTGTGTAATAAGTTGTTAGTTTATGAATATATATATAATACCCTAAGCAGATTTTTGTGAACAGAACTCCTCCGTTATTTTTGAACCAATTTCGATGATTAAGGTGTCAAAAAATTGCCCAGATTCGTAGTTGTGCAAAGTGGTTTTCAATTTTAAATATTTTTAATATGAAGGGCACAGGCCGCCCTCAAAGTTAGTTTTCCCCATCATATTAAGATGAAGAATAATTTGAATTCAGTTGCATTCTAAAACAGGTGATGATACAGTAAAATACAGGTAAACAGTAAGAACAGATGATTTGCTTTATTTAGAGCAACAGGTCCACTACTAATCTTTAATTGAAATAAAACTGACTGCTCTTGGTGGAGTGGCTTGATGGTTGCCGATGCTGTCCACTGCAGTATACCCGGTACCAGTGGCCGCCACCAGTGGTCTAGTGTGAAAGCCTTACATCGAAGCACCAAGCATGAGAATGTTTGCACTGTACTTCTTTCTATACATTTTTCGTTTCATAACTATCAGCGATTTTATGAAAACTGAAATACTTTTATTTGTTTACAAATGTAAATAAATATTATTTTAGGCTTTAATCTTAATATATAAAATCTAAATACCACTGACTCAATCACTCACTCATCACGAAATCTCAAAACCCACAGAACGGATTGCCATGACATTTGGAAAATACCTTCCTCTTGGGTCTTAGGTGCTCCCTAAGAAAGGGTTTTAATAAATTCCCATAGGGCTCGCCCCCCCGGGAGTCAAAGTTCCAATCCTGTATTATTCTTATGGACAATCACTGATGACTTTGAGCTGATGAAAGTACAAACAGCTGATATTGATTCATAGTAGTTCAACGGGATAACCCCAGAATGCAGCACACACAACTCTCATAGCTTTTATAAATTATTATTTGCGGCGCAAAGCCTGCGGGAACAGCTAGTTATTAATAAAATTGATGCATTTTAAATTTAGTTTAGTTTTTTTTTACTTGAGGCCCGTGGGCCGTGACTGGCGGCTAGTACCCAGCCACTAACCCAGTTCGGGATCAGAACTTTTACCCTCCCTCCATCCCCACCACAACGTATTGAGTCGGTCGCTGTTGTCTGACGTTCAAATATGCACATCGTTTATGTAGTTTATAATGCGATAGAGCCTATAATGCGGTAGAGCCTATAATGCAGTAGAGCCTTGTTTTCCCCAAGTTTGTTTGCATTCTGTTAGTAAATTTTACTAAAAATGTTAAGTGTAATTTGAATAGGTTGGTCTACACTAGTTAGTTGTCATAATATGAACTATAATTATTTACAAATTTAGTTAACAAATCTGTCACCATAAGATCATAATCTCAGAACGTAGTCAAGCTTTTAAAGTTATCAACTTGTTTTCACTCAATCTGCGTCAATCTTTCTTAGAAACTGAATTTCTCTCATGAATCTCTAAAAAAACCAAGAAACTGGAACATGATTTTTTTGGAGGGAAAAACATCACAGAATCAAAATTTGTGATGTCACTCTCCAGCGTTAACGTTGTGGTGGGGATGGAGGGAGGGTAAAAGTTCTGACCCCGTCCTGGGTTAGTGGATGGGCGCCGGCCGCCAGTGTGCGCCGTGGGCCCCTCGGCATATGCCGACTTGGCCACTGGCCAGTCTGGTGCTGCAGAATGATGTCTGTGACTGTTTTCCAGAGGTTATGTATGATCCGCTTCTGATCACCGGCCCTCAAGCTGCTCAATACGTCAGTTATCTGTTCAGTAGAGGTGAACTGTTCTTTCACCTGATCCCTCACGAACGACTCGTTCTCATGAACCAGCAAGAACGAGTTGAGAACAACCTGCTCCCACATCTCCTAGGTAGTATACGACCCGGTCACCCGTTCTTCACCCACAGATAGGAGTTTGTACCTATATTATGTTTCAGATGTGTAAATATCATGCAATTAATTATTGATTCCGTTTAAGTAATGAGTTTACCAAGATCTAAAAATCTGAGAAATGGCATTTTTAAATCTCACGAATTCGCTAAATATCATTTGAACTTCTGTAGCTCTTCTTATTAATTTAAAATTTAACATACAAAAATATATCGATCAATAACAAATACCCATTAATCAATGTATACATCATTAAATTATTGGCTGTATTTTTATTTAAATGATACGTTATTTTTCAATTTAATGAATTAAAATGTTTTTTGACCAATGTCTGAATTGTCACAATTTTGAGTGCTATAATTAACTTTAGATTTTGTAAATATTTATTTGTATATTTTTTTATAACTGAAGAAATGTTTTCTTAGATTTGTACATTTATGCTTTAAGTGCCATACACTTTATAAATGAGTTGACCAGAATACATAGATAAAAATGCTAAAGAATTATCAATGAGCCAGCACTGTATTATAAATATCTAAGTACATATGATTAAATTCCCGAGACGTTTATTATATTATTTTACTTCGAGGGTAATGTATCTTGAGAACAACCAAAAAACTAGTTGTGTTAATTTTTCAATGTTTGTGATTTTTCAATGTCTTGTCTTGACAAATACAATGATTTTGTATGCTGCCAGCACAAAACGGGAAAAACCACTTTTAATGTAGTGTCTTACAAAATGTAAAGTTACACAATTTTTAATTTCTAATGTCAAAAAAGTGTAATTTGTTATGTAATATAATAAATATTTTAATTTTTAATTGTTGTGTTCATTTAATACTGTCCATAACAAAAAGGTCCTCATTGATTAAGTAACCTTAATCATTAAGAATATAATGACATACATTGAATTTGTCAAAAGCAACAACTAGATGAGTAACATAAAAAAATCAAAAAGTTTAATCTCAATAAGGACTTTGCATTGTAGATGAATAATTTACATAATTCTGCAACATTTCCAATCCCTCCAGTTGGGAATCAGAGTTCTTGCAGGGATGCTTGTTAAATGTAGTTAGCGTATATTCCCAAATCTACTATAGAATTTACCAAAAAAGTAAAAATCAATAATAGGGGTGTGTTTTAAATTTGTACTTATCATATGACAAGCTCTTTATGATTTGGGAGAAGACACTAAGGTATTTTTTCATCATCCCATGCATATCATCTTTGTATGTGGTATTTTGATTTTGGTACTGGATAAATATATAGTGGAATTTTGACCACAATGGTAATGGCATTCAAACATTATCAGTTGCAATTAATCATGTTCTAAAATTATATAGTTTGAAAATCACTAAACTGGCTTAGGACACACACACTATTAACACTTCCATGTACTCGAATCTAGATATTATTAAGTGAGAAGTGAACTAGATTCTAAGATGTAGTTCCTATAATGTAGTGAACTACAGTTCCTCAATCCTACTCTATGAACTCTAGAATACGTTTGCTGAATGTGCATGTAGCCACACTACAACGACTGTGGCAGCTGTTTGGCCATTTCACAACAAAACCAAAAACACCTGTTTTGATAAAATCACATTATCTGCCCAATCAATATTTCGTCCAAACCATCCATATCGAAATAAAGCCCCTTGGTTTAGCAGTGCATTGGTACCAACCGCAACTTCCCACGATAAAAATTACCCGAGCTGGGTAATCTCAAAAAAGTCGTGTTTTGACATTTTCCTAGCATCGACTGCAAGAATCGCATCGCGACAAAAATTCATTGGATTTCTAACCGTCGTGACATTGTTATATAGCTGCTACAGGGTTTGTTTATGTAATAAAATGAAAGTTCAGAGTATTATCTTTCGAATGATATATATATTGTTCACTTTTGAGTTGATTATTAGTGGTTTTTTTACGTTACAAAATGTTCGGTCCCAGAAGGGCTGCGGCAGCTGTTGGCCATTTAAGGCGACACAGCCAAACAGCTGCCGCAGCCCTTTGGCCACGGCTAGGGTTAAGAAATTCCCATAGGGCTCCGCCCCATGGGCAGTCAAAGTTCCAATCCTGTGTTATTCTTTTTGCACTGTATTATAAATATCTAAGTACATATGATGAACCACTTTTAAAGTGGTTTTCTTTGTACGCTTAAGTTCTCAAAACGGCACTAGTTTGTTTACTTCTGCTTCGTCCAACTTAAGTGTCCCTTACTCTACCAATGTTAATAACAAATTATTTGTGTAATAAGTTGTTAGTTTATGAATATATATATAATACCCTAAGCAGATTTTTGTGAACAGAACTCCTCCGTTATTTTTGAACCAATTTCGATGATTAAGGTGTCAAAAAATTGCCCAGATTCGTAGTTGTGCAAAGTGGTTTTCAATTTTAAATATTTTTAATATGAAGGGCACAGGCCGCCCTCAAAGTTAGTTTTCCCCATCATATTAAGATGAAGAATAATTTGAATTCAGTTGCATTCTAAAACAGGTGATGATACAGTAAAATACAGGTAAACAGTAAGAACAGATGATTTGCTTTATTTAGAGCAACAGGTCCACTACTAATCTTTAATTGAAATAAAACTGACTGCTCTTGGTGGAGTGGCTTGATGGTTGCCGATGCTGTCCACTGCAGTATACCCGGTACCAGTGGCCGCCACCAGTGGTCTAGTGTGAAAGCCTTACATCGAAGCACCAAGCATGAGAATGTTTGCACTGTACTTCTTTCTATACATTTTTCGTTTCATAACTATCAGCGATTTTATGAAAACTGAAATACTTTTATTTGTTTACAAATGTAAATAAATATTATTTTAGGCTTTAATCTTAATATATAAAATCTAAATACCACTGACTCAATCACTCACTCATCACGAAATCTCAAAACCCACAGAACGGATTGCCATGACATTTGGAAAATACCTTCCTCTTGGGTCTTAGGTGCTCCCTAAGAAAGGGTTTTAATAAATTCCCATAGGGCTCGCCCCCCGGGGAGTCAAAGTTCCAATCCTGTATTATTCTTATGGACAATCACTTTAAGTTTGAGCTGATGAAAGTACAAACAGCTGATATTGATTCATAGTAGTTCAACGGGATAACCCCAGAATGCAGCACACACAACTCTCATAGCTTTTATAAATTACTAGCTGATGTACCCGTCCTTCGTACGGGTTGTACATAAATGGCAGATTAACTAAAAATATTAACAACCCAATTAGTTTTACAATATTAAAATTACATTTTACACTTTTAAAGTAGAATTAAATTAAAGTTAACGAAATATAGTATGGCAGATAGTTCGGGTACTGCTGCCAAGTCGAGGAACTCTGTCGGGTACGGTGTGGTTTTTGCTACTCCAAATCGGTACACGTAACACTTTGGATTCGATTTTAGAAATAAAAGAACTCAAGTACAACAAAATATTAACCCTGTTTAATTTAACATTTAAATACTTTGATACATTAATCTTTACATTCCAATAAATTAATAGTAATGTAACGAAACATTAAACTTTAAAAACATTGACAAACCACTTTTAAAATCACTATTCTTGCCAGGTCCTGTTTTCAATATAATTGTAAATAAACAATTTAAACTTGGAAAAATCATATGTTTTAAAAACATATGACTACTTGATTTTATTTAAATAAATGTAAATCAATATATACGAACTGTTCTAACAGTGGTCATGGTTAAATGAACGGTATTAAATATTGTATATGTTCGTTCCTCCCTTTGGAATAGACCTACATTTGTGTTGATCTCCGTTGCTTGTTCATTGGTGGACGTGAGGATGGCAAAATCACAGAGCCAGGCACTTTCCAGATTAAACTGTTTATGAACCTCGGTGTAACAAACTGTTAATCAATAAATCCTGTGATTCATCGATAGTGCCGAGATAGATGTTTCTGAGACCTTAATTTGTTTTTCAATGTCCCAATCTCAACTTTTAAAAGCACATAAGAAAACTGATAAACCCCTTAATCTTCTCAAAAATACATTTTCATATTTACTGTTAAGTTCAGACGCTCAGTGGTCGGCTACATAAAATATATTTTTAGAGAGGCGTAGACTCGTCCACTAATGTCTCACTTACGACAAAGGGTCTGTGTGAGATCTCCAGAGAACAACACTGTGACTCCCCATGATGTTGTTTCTTATTTCCTTTAAGGCATCAAATTTCAGCTCTACTGGTTTTTTAGTTTGTGTGTTATGACTAACGCGCTTATATTAAAGGCCATTGGGCCAGAGTCCTTGAGTATATTTGTGTCTGGAGTAGGTAAATGTCTGCACTGACCTATCAGCTACATTCCTACCAAATTTCAGATCCATCAGTCCAAGAGTATGTGCAAGATTGTTAAAATATTGTATTTTGAAATTCCGGGGGGCGAAGCACATAAACATTTTCGTGACAGGAATAGGCTGCGTTTTTTTCTGATGAATTAGTTATGTTCCTACCGAAATGTAACTTACAAAGGTCCAGAAAGTACTAATACTCATACAATTGTCATAAAAGTAAATTAGTGAAGAACCCTATAGGACTTTTTTAAACGTATTCTTATTGTGAATCTGCAGCATAAGGGGAACCACCACCCAAAAATTTTATCTTCAATAGACATTGTCGTTTCTTAGATAAAGTGATCACTATGTCAGTGAGTGCATGAGTCTGACAAATATAGATTTAGATCATATATCCACTTATATTATTTATTACCAATCTTCACTCAACGTTTTAAAAAAGAACTAAAAAACCTATTTATAGAATAACTATGCCATCATCTGGTTCAATATAAATAAATACTTTGTCCATAAGAATAGCATAGGATCTTAGAAACCCTATGGGGCAGTGTCCTAAGGTAATTGAAAACAATCCAATTAGCCTAAAATCTTCTAACGCACATATAGAACATAGAAAAAAGTTGTATAAAAATCGGTGCACCCGTTTTCCTGTGAAAAGCGAACAAAACATGACCAAAACCGCACAAAATCAGGTTTTTGAGCGGCCGCCATTATTTTAAAAAAAGGCGTATGCCAGTTTATAGTGCCCTAAAACCTTCTCACGCATATATAGAACAAAGAAACAAAGTTTCATTAATGTCAGTTCACCCGTTTTCCAGTGAAAAGCGAACAAAACCCCGTCCTTGAGCGTTACCGGCAGACAGTCAGACATAAATTGAGATAAGATTTGTTTTGGTTTCCCTAGGGTGTAAAACGTGAAAATATGCAAAAATTTCATAATTCCAAGCAATGTACAGACAAAACTCTAATTTTATTTATATAGATTAATTATACGGTATATTGAAATAAATATATATATACTTGATGTAGACGTTCTTCGCACAGGGGTTTTCCTTACCCGTTCTATAGTCAATGCAAATTTCATTTTAGTTAGCTTGAAACAGCTGTTGTTCTTGCTTCTGCTCTTTAAGCTGTCAAATGTAAGTGCCCTCAGCTGTTCGGATTACAGTTTCTGAATGTTTACTTTCTTATGAAATGTAAACATTGAAACTTAGAACGTTCACGGGGCGTAGCCCGAGGGGATTTTAAGGAAGTGAATAGGCCTATGTGTTGCATGGGTTCAAGATCTACCTTTGGGTAAAATTTCAGTCCAGTCGGTTAAGTAGTTTTTGCGTTCACCCGGAACATCAGACAGACAGACAGACAGACAGACAGACAGAAACCACCTCTTCTTTATAATATTATAGATTATTTGCGGCGCAAAGCCTGCGGGAACAGCTAGTTATTAATAAAATTGATGCATTTTAAATTTAGTTTAGTTTTTTTTTACTTGAGGCCCGTGGGCCGTGACTGGCGGCTAGTACCCAGCCACTAACCCAGTTCGGGATCAGAACTTTTACCCTCCCTCCATCCCCACCACAACGTATTGAGTCGGTCGCTGTTGTCTGACGTTCAAATATGCACATCGTTTATGTAGTTTATAATGCGATAGAGCCTATAATGCGGTAGAGCCTATAATGCGGTAGAGCCTATAATGCGGTAGAGCCTTGTTTTCCCCAAGTTTGTTTGCATTCTGTTAGTAAATTTTACTAAAAATGTTAAGTGTAATTTGAATAGGTTGGTCTACACTAGTTAGTTGTCATAATATGAACTATAATTATTTACAAATTTAGTTAACAAATCTGTCACCATAAGATCATAATCTCAGAACGTAGTCAAGCTTTTAAAGTTATCAACTTGTTTTCACTCAATCTGCGTCAATCTTTCTTAGAAACTGAATTTCTCTCATGAATCTCTAAAAAAACCAAGAAACTGGAACATGATTTTTTTGGAGGGAAAAACATCACAGAATCAAAATTTGTGATGTCACTCTCCAGCGTTAACGTTGTGGTGGGGATGGAGGGAGGGTAAAAGTTCTGACCCCGTACTGGGTTAGTGGATGGGCGCCGGCCGCCAGTGTGCGCCGTGGGCCCCTCGGCATATGCCGACTTGGCCACTGGCCAGTCTGGTGCTGCAGAATGATGTCTGTGACTGTTTTCCAGAGGTTATGTATGATCCGCTTCTGATCACCGGCCCTCAAGCTGCTCAATACGTCAGTTATCTGTTCAGTAGAGGTGAACTGTTCTTTCACCTGATCCCTCACGAACGACTCGTTCTCATGAACCAGCAAGAACGAGTTGAGAACAACCTGCTCCCACATCTCCTAGGTAGTATACGACCCGGTCACCCGTTCTTCACCCACAGATAGGAGTTTGTACCTATATTATGTTTCAGATGTGTAAATATCATGCAATTAATTATTGATTCCGTTTAAGTAATGAGTTTACCAAGATCTAAAAATCTGAGAAATGGCATTTTTAAATCTCACGAATTCGCTAAATATCATTTGAACTTCTGTAGCTCTTCTTATTAATTTAAAATTTAACATACAAAAATATATCGATCAATAACAAATACCCATTAATCAATGTATACATCATTAAATTATTGGCTGTATTTTTATTTAAATGATACGTTATTTTTCAATTTAATGAATTAAAATGTTTTTTGACCAATGTCTGAATTGTCACAATTTTGAGTGCTATAATTAACTTTAGATTTTGTAAATATTTATTTGTATATTTTTTTATAACTGAAGAAATGTTTTCTTAGATTTGTACATTTATGCTTTAAGTGCCATACACTTTATAAATGAGTTGACCAGAATACATAGATAAAAATGCTAAAGAATTATCAATGAGCCAGCACTGTATTATAAATATCTAAGTACATATGATTAAATTCCCGAGACGTTTATTATATTATTTTACTTCGAGGGTAATGTATCTTGAGAACAACCAAAAAACTAGTTGTGTTAATTTTTCAATGTTTGTGATTTTTCAATGTCTTGTCTTGACAAATACAATGATTTTGTATGCTGCCAGCACAAAACGGGAAAAACCACTTTTAATGTAGTGTCTTACAAAATGTAAAGTTACACAATTTTTAATTTCTAATGTCAAAAAAGTGTAATTTGTTATGTAATATAATAAATATTTTAATTTTTAATTGTTGTGTTCATTTAATACTGTCCATAACAAAAAGGTCCTCATTGATTAAGTAACCTTAATCATTAAGAATATAATGACATACATTGAATTTGTCAAAAGCAACAACTAGATGAGTAACATAAAAAAATCAAAAAGTTTAATCTCAATAAGGACTTTGCATTGTAGATGAATAATTTACATAATTCTGCAACATTTCCAATCCCTCCAGTTGGGAATCAGAGTTCTTGCAGGGATGCTTGTTAAATGTAGTTAGCGTATATTCCCAAATCTACTATAGAATTTACCAAAAAAGTAAAAATCAATAATAGGGGTGTGTTTTAAATTTGTACTTATCATATGACAAGCTCTTTATGATTTGGGAGAAGACACTAAGGTATTTTTTCATCATCCCATGCATATCATCTTTGTATGTGGTATTTTGATTTTGGTACTGGATAAATATATAGTGGAATTTTGACCACAATGGTAATGGCATTCAAACATTATCAGTTGCAATTAATCATGTTCTAAAATTATATAGTTTGAAAATCACTAAACTGGCTTAGGACACACACACTATTAACACTTCCATGTACTCGAATCTAGATATTATTAAGTGAGAAGTGAACTAGATTCTAAGATGTAGTTCCTATAATGTAGTGAACTACAGTTCCTCAATCCTACTCTATGAACTCTAGAATACGTTTGCTGAATGTGCATGTAGCCACACTACAACGACTGTGGCAGCTGTTTGGCCATTTCACAACAAAACCAAAAACACCTGTTTTGATAAAATCACATTATCTGCCCAATCAATATTTCGTCCAAACCATCCATATCGAAATAAAGCCCCTTGGTTTAGCAGTGCATTGGTACCAACCGCAACTTCCCACGATAAAAATTACCCGAGCTGGGTAATCTCAAAAAAGTCGTGTTTTGACATTTTCCTAGCATCGACTGCAAGAATCGCATCGCGACAAAAATTCATTGGATTTCTAACCGTCGTGACATTGTTATATAGCTGCTACAGGGTTTGTTTATGTAATAAAATGAAAGTTCAGAGTATTATCTTTCGAATGATATATATATTGTTCACTTTTGAGTTGATTATTAGTGGTTTTTTTACGTTACAAAATGTTCGGTCCCAGAAGGGCTGCGGCAGCTGTTGGCCATTTAAGGCGACACAGCCAAACAGCTGCCGCAGCCCTTTGGCCACGGCTAGGGTTAAGAAATTCCCATAGGGCTCCGCCCCATGGGCAGTCAAAGTTCCAATCCTGTGTTATTCTTTTTGCACTGTATTATAAATATCTAAGTACATATGATGAACCACTTTTAAAGTGGTTTTCTTTGTACGCTTAAGTTCTCAAAACGGCACTAGTTTGTTTACTTCTGCTTCGTCCAACTTAAGTGTCCCTTACTCTACCAATGTTAATAACAAATTATTTGTGTAATAAGTTGTTAGTTTATGAATATATATATAATACCCTAAGCAGATTTTTGTGAACAGAACTCCTCCGTTATTTTTGAACCAATTTCGATGATTAAGGTGTCAAAAAATTGCCCAGATTCGTAGTTGTGCAAAGTGGTTTTCAATTTTAAATATTTTTAATATGAAGGGCACAGGCCGCCCTCAAAGTTAGTTTTCCCCATCATATTAAGATGAAGAATAATTTGAATTCAGTTGCATTCTAAAACAGGTGATGATACAGTAAAATACAGGTAAACAGTAAGAACAGATGATTTGCTTTATTTAGAGCAACAGGTCCACTACTAATCTTTAATTGAAATAAAACTGACTGCTCTTGGTGGAGTGGCTTGATGGTTGCCGATGCTGTCCACTGCAGTATACCCGGTACCAGTGGCCGCCACCAGTGGTCTAGTGTGAAAGCCTTACATCGAAGCACCAAGCATGAGAATGTTTGCACTGTACTTCTTTCTATACATTTTTCGTTTCATAACTATCAGCGATTTTATGAAAACTGAAATACTTTTATTTGTTTACAAATGTAAATAAATATTATTTTAGGCTTTAATCTTAATATATAAAATCTAAATACCACTGACTCAATCACTCACTCATCACGAAATCTCAAAACCCACAGAACGGATTGCCATGACATTTGGAAAATACCTTCCTCTTGGGTCTTAGGTGCTCCCTAAGAAAGGGTTTTAATAAATTCCCATAGGGCTCGCCCCCCGGGGAGTCAAAGTTCCAATCCTGTATTATTCTTATGGACAATCACTTTAAGTTTGAGCTGATGAAAGTACAAACAGCTGATATTGATTCATAGTAGTTCAACGGGATAACCCCAGAATGCAGCACACACAACTCTCATAGCTTTTATAAATTACTAGCTGATGTACCCGTCCTTCGTACGGGTTGTACATAAATGGCAGATTAACTAAAAATATTAACAACCCAATTAGTTTTACAATATTAAAATTACATTTTACACTTTTAAAGTAGAATTAAATTAAAGTTAACGAAATATACTATGGCAGATAGTTCGGGTACTGCTGCCAAGTCGAGGAACTCTGTCGGGTACGGTTTGGTTTTTGCTACTCCAAATCGGTACACGTAACACTTTGGATTCGATTTTAGAAATAAAAGAACTCAAGTACAACAAAATATTAACCCTGTTTAATTTAACATTTAAATACTTTGATACATTAATCTTTACATTCCAATAAATTAATAGTAATGTAACGAAACATTAAACTTTAAAAACATTGACAAACCACTTTTAAAATCACTATTCTTGCCAGGTCCTGTTTTCAATATAATTGTAAATAAACAATTTAAACTTGGAAAAATCATATGTTTTAAAAACATGACTACTTGATTTTATTTAAATAAATGTAAATCAATATATACGAACTGTTCTAACAGTGGTCATGGTTAAATGAACGGTATTAAATATTGTATATGTTCGTTCCTCCCTTTGGAATAGACCTACATTTGTGTTGATCTCCGTTGCTTGTTCATTGGTGGACGTGAGGATGGCAAAATCACAGAGCCAGGCACTTTCCAGATTAAACTGTTTATGAACCTCGGTGTAACAAACTGTTAATCAATAAATCCTGTGATTCATCGATAGTGCCGAGATAGATGTTTCTGAGACCTTAATTTGTTTTTCAATGTCCCAATCTCAACTTTTAAAAGCACATAAGAAAACTGATCAACCCCTTAATCTTCTCAAAAATACATTTTCATATTTACTGTTAAGTTCAGACGCTCAGTGGTCGGCTACATAAAATATATTTTTAGAGAGGCGTAGACTCGTCCACTAATGTCTCACTTACGACAAAGGGTCTGTGTGAGATCTCCAGAGAACAACACTGTGACTCCCCATGATGTTGTTTCTTATTTCCTTTAAGGCATCAAATTTCAGCTCTACTGGTTTTTTAGTTTGTGTGTTATGACTAACGCGCTTATATTAAAGGCCATTGGGCCAGAGTCCTTGAGTATATTTGTGTCTGGAGTAGGTAAATGTCTGCACTGACCTATCAGCTACATTCCTACCAAATTTCAGATCCATCAGTCCAAGAGTATGTGCAAGATTGTTAAAATATTGTATTTTGAAATTCCGGGGGGCGAAGCACATAAACATTTTCGTGACAGGAATAGGCTGCGTTTTTTTCTGATGAATTAGTTATGTTCCTACCGAAATGTAACTTACAAAGGTCCAGAAAGTACTAATACTCATACAATTGTCATAAAAGTAAATTAGTGAAGAACCCTATAGGACTTTTTTAAACGTATTCTTATTGTGAATCTGCAGCATAAGGGGAACCACCACCCAAAAATTTTATCTTCAATAGACATTGTCGTTTCTTAGATAAAGTGATCACTATGTCAGTGAGTGCATGAGTCTGACAAATATAGATTTAGATCATATATCCACTTATATTATTTATTACCAATCTTCACTCAACGTTTTAAAAAAGAACTAAAAAACCTATTTATAGAATAACTATGCCATCATCTGGTTCAATATAAATAAATACTTTGTCCATAAGAATAGCATAGGATCTTAGAAACCCTATGGGGCAGTGTCCTAAGGTAATTGAAAACAATCCAATTAGCCTAAAATCTTCTAACGCACATATAGAACATAGAAAAAAGTTGTATAAAAATCGGTGCACCCGTTTTCCTGTGAAAAGCGAACAAAACATGACCAAAACCGCACAAAATCAGGTTTTTGAGCGGCCGCCATTATTTTAAAAAAAGGCGTATGCCAGTTTATAGTGCCCTAAAACCTTCTCACGCATATATAGAACA
Organism: Allygus modestus; assembly: GCA_963675035.1. NCBI lineage: Eukaryota > Metazoa > Arthropoda > Insecta > Hemiptera > Cicadellidae > Allygus > Allygus modestus. Next base: position 348,728,816 of record OY776112.1, read on the forward strand.
AAGAAACAAAGTTTCATTAATGTCAGTTCACCCGTTTTCCAGTGAAAAGCGAACAAAAACCCGTCCTTGAGCGTTACCGGCAGACAGTCAGACATAAATTGAGATAAGATTTGTTTTGGTTTCCCTAGGGTGTAAAACGTGAAAATATGCAAAAATTTCATAATTCCAAGCAATGTACCACCAAAACGGTGATCACTTTTTCGTCTACAACATTTAGAGGTTGTGACGTCACGACAATATGAAACGGAACGACCAGAACCACCGAATCATCAACCGACCAACCGATTGTTTTATCGAATGAATCGTTGCTCACTGCCTGATGTATTGAAACTTTCGGAGAAAGCGGCAGGCCTCGGTAGCCCAGTGGATACGGCGTCAGATCCACGATCGTGCGGTCCCGTGTTCAAATCTTACTTTTGATGTTTACTTTTTGAAATCTGAAATGTGTTTTAAAGATTACTTTAATTTGTTCGGGGTTAAATCTCACTTTTTTTTGTTAACTTTTTTAGGTTTGACTTTTATTTACTTATACTAATCCCTTTATTTGTAATTATGTTGCACAACGAACAGCCACCATACTGCGCTCTGCGGAGTTAGGTTAAGTTAGGTTACTATAATTTTGTCGTGAACTGCAACCTAGTTGTTTGTTCACGTACATCCATTTTTAGATCCATTTAACAGCCACCATACAGCGCTCTGCGGAGTTAGGTTAAGTTAGGTTACTATAATTTTGTCGTGAACTGCAACCTAGTTGTTTGTTCACGTACATCAATTTTTAGATCCAATTTAACACTGTATCCACAACTTTTGATTTACCTTATATCTGCTTGAATTTTAATCGAATCACCATTTATGCTTTTCCACCACAAAACAATAACAATCGTAGTTGAAAGTTCATTCGATAAAACAAACAAACAATCGGTTGATGATTCGGTGGTTCTGGTCGTGACGTCACAACCTCTAAATGTTGTAGACGAAAAAGTGCTCACCAGACAAAACTCTAATTTTATTTATATAGATTAATTATACGGTATATTGAAATAAATATATATATACTTGATGTAGACGTTCTTCGCACAGGGGTTTTCCTTACCCGTTCTATAGTCAATGCAAATTTCATTTTAGTTAGCTTGAAACAGCTGTTGTTCTTGCTTCTGCTCTTTAAGCTGTCAAATGTAAGTGCCCTCAGCTGTTCGGATTACAGTTTCTGAATGTTTACTTTCTTATGAAATGTAAACATTGAAACTTAGAACGTTCACGGGGCGTAGCCCGAGGGGATTTTAAGGAAGTGAATAGGCCTATGTGTTGCATGGGTTCAAGATCTACCTTTGTGTAAAATTTCAGTCCAGTCGGTTAAGTAGTTTTTGCGTTCACCCGGAACATCAGACAGACAGACAGACAGACAGACAGACAGAAACCACCTCTTCTTTATAATATTATAGATTATTTGCGGCGCAAAGCCTGCGGGAACAGCTAGTTATTAATAAAATTGATGCATTTTAAATTTAGTTTAGTTTTTTTTTACTTGAGGCCCGTGGGCCGTGACTGGCGGCTAGTACCCAGCCACTAACCCAGTTCGGGATCAGAACTTTTACCCTCCCTCCATCCCCACCACAACGTATTGAGTCGGTCGCTGTTGTCTGACGTTCAAATATGCACATCGTTTATGTAGTTTATAATGCGATAGAGCCTATAATGCGGTAGAGCCTATAATGCGGTAGAGCCTATAATGCGGTAGAGCCTTGTTTTCCCCAAGTTTGTTTGCATTCTGTTAGTAAATTTTACTAAAAATGTTAAGTGTAATTTGAATAGGTTGGTCTACACTAGTTAGTTGTCATAATATGAACTATAATTATTTACAAATTTAGTTAACAAATCTGTCACCATAAGATCATAATCTCAGAACGTAGTCAAGCTTTTAAAGTTATCAACTTGTTTTCACTCAATCTGCGTCAATCTTTCTTAGAAACTGAATTTCTCTCATGAATCTCTAAAAAAACCAAGAAACTGGAACATGATTTTTTTGGAGGGAAAAACATCACAGAATCAAAATTTGTGATGTCACTCTCCAACGTTAACGTTGTGGTGGGGATGGAGGGAGGGTAAAAGTTCTGACCCCGTACTGGGTTAGTGGATGGGCGCCGGCCGCCAGTGTGCGCCGTGGGCCCCTCGGCATATGCCGACTTGGCCACTGGCCAGTCTGGTGCTGCAGAATGATGTCTGTGACTGTTTTCCAGAGGTTATGTATGATCCGCTTCTGATCACCGGCCCTCAAGCTGCTCAATACGTCAGTTATCTGTTCAGTAGAGGTGAACTGTTCTTTCACCTGATCCCTCACGAACGACTCGTTCTCATGAACCAGCAAGAACGAGTTGAGAACAACCTGCTCCCACATCTCCTAGGTAGTATACGACCCGGTCACCCGTTCTTCACCCACAGATAGGAGTTTGTACCTATTATGTTTCAGATGTGTAAATATCATGCAATTAATTATTGATTCCGTTTAAGTAATGAGTTTACCAAGATCTAAAAATCTGAGAAATGGCATTTTTAAATCTCACGAATTCGCTAAATATCATTTGAACTTCTGTAGCTCTTCTTATTAATTTAAAATTTAACATACAAAAATATATCGATCAATAACAAATACCCATTAATCAATGTATACATCATTAAATTATTGGCTGTATTTTTATTTAAATGATACGTTATTTTTCAATTTAATTAATTAAAATGTTTTTTGACCAATGTCTGAATTGTCACAATTTTGAGTGCTATAATTAACTTTAGATTTTGTAAATATTTATTTGTATATTTTTTTATAACTGAAGAAATGTTTTCTTAGATTTGTACATTTATGCTTTAAGTGCCATACACTTTATAAATGAGTTGACCAGAATACATAGATAAAAATGCTAAAGAATTATCAATGAGCCAGCACTGTATTATAAATATCTAAGTACATATGATTAAATTCCCGAGACGTTTATTATATTATTTTACTTCGAGGGTAATGTATCTTGAGAACAACCAAAAAACTAGTTGTGTTAATTTTTCAATGTTTGTGATTTTTCAATGTCTTGTCTTGACAAATACAATGATTTTGTATGCTGCCAGCACAAAACGGGAAAAACCACTTTTAATGTAGTGTCTTACAAAATGTAAAGTTACACAATTTTTAATTTCTAATGTCAAAAAAGTGTAATTTGTTATGTAATATAATAAATATTTTAATTTTTAATTGTTGTGTTCATTTAATACTGTCCATAACAAAAAGGTCCTCATTGATTAAGTAACCTTAATCATTAAGAATATAATGACATACATTGAATTTGTCAAAAGCAACAACTAGATGAGTAACATAAAAAAATCAAAAAGTTTAATCTCAATAAGGACTTTGCATTGTAGATGAATAATTTACATAATTCTGCAACATTTCCAATCCCTCCAGTTGGGAATCAGAGTTCTTGCAGGGATGCTTGTTAAATGTAGTTAGCGTATATTCCCAAATCTACTATAGAATTTACCAAAAAAGTAAAAATCAATAATAGGGGTGTGTTTTAAATTTGTACTTATCATATGACAAGCTCTTTATGATTTGGGAGAAGACACTAAGGTATTTTTTCATCATCCCATGCATATCATCTTTGTATGTGGTATTTTGATTTTGGTACTGGATAAATATATAGTGGAATTTTGACCACAATGGTAATGGCATTCAAACATTATCAGTTGCAATTAATCATGTTCTAAAATTATATAGTTTGAAAATCACTAAACTGGCTTAGGACACACACACTATTAACACTTCCATGTACTCGAATCTAGATATTATTAAGTGAGAAGTGAACTAGATTCTAAGATGTAGTTCCTATAATGTAGTGAACTACAGTTCCTCAATCCTACTCTATGAACTCTAGAATACGTTTGCTGAATGTGCATGTAGCCACACTACAACGACTGTGGCAGCTGTTTGGCCATTTCACAACAAAACCAAAAACACCTGTTTTGATAAAATCACATTATCTGCCCAATCAATATTTCGTCCAAACCATCCATATCGAAATAAAGCCCCTTGGTTTAGCAGTGCATTGGTACCAACCGCAACTTCCCACGATAAAAATTACCCGAGCTGGTAATCTCAAAAAAGTCGTGTTTTGACATTTTCCTAGCATCGACTGCAAGAATCGCATCGCGACAAAAATTCATTGGATTTCTAACCGTCGTGACATTGTTATATAGCTGCTACAGGGTTTTTTTATGTAATAAAATGAAAGTTCAGAGTATTATCTTTCAAATGATATATATATTGTTCACTTTTGAGTTGATTATTAGTGGTTTTTTTACGTTACAAAATTTTCGGTCCCAGAAGGGCTGCGGCAGCTGTTGGCCATTTAAGGCGACACAGCCAAACAGCTGCCGCAGCCCTTTGGCCACGGCTAGGGTTAAGAAATTCCCATAGGGCTCCGCCCCATGGGCAGTCAAAGTTCCAATCCTGTGTTATTCTTTTTGCACTGTATTATAAATATCTAAGTACATATGATGAACCACTTTTAAAGTGGTTTTCTTTGTACGCTTAAGTTCTCAAAACGGCACTAGTTTGTTTACTTCTGCTTCGTCCAACTTAAGTGTCCCTTACTCTACCAATGTTAATAACAAATTATTTGTGTAATAAGTTGTTAGTTTATGAATATATATATAATACCCTAAGCAGATTTTTGTGAACAGAACTCCTCCGTTATTTTTGAACCAATTTCGATGATTAAGGTGTCAAAAAATTGCCCAGATTCGTAGTTGTGCAAAGTGGTTTTCAATTTTAAATATTTTTAATATGAAGGGCACAGGCCGCCCTCAAAGTTAGTTTTCCCCATCATATTAAGATGAAGAATAATTTGAATTCAGTTGCATTCTAAAACAGGTGATGATACAGTAAAATACAGGTAAACAGTAAGAACAGATGATTTGCTTTATTTAGAGCAACAGGTCCACTACTAATCTTTAATTGAAATAAAACTGACTGCTCTTGGTGGAGTGGCTTGATGGTTGCCGATGCTGTCCACTGCAGTATACCCGGTACCAGTGGCCGCCACCAGTGGTCTAGTGTGAAAGCCTTACATCGAAGCACCAAGCATGAGAATGTTTGCACTGTACTTCTTTCTATACATTTTTCGTTTCATAACTATCAGCGATTTTATGAAAACTGAAATACTTTTATTTGTTTACAAATGTAAATAAATATTATTTTAGGCTTTAATCTTAATATATAAAATCTAAATACCACTGACTCAATCACTCACTCATCACGAAATCTCAAAACCCACAGAACGGATTGCCATGACATTTGGAAAATACCTTCCTCTTGGGTCTTAGGTGCTCCCTAAGAAAGGGTTTTAATAAATTCCCATAGGGCTCGCCCCCCGGGGAGTCAAAGTTCCAATCCTGTATTATTCTTATGGACAATCACTTTAAGTTTGAGCTGATGAAAGTACAAACAGCTGATATTGATTCATAGTAGTTCAACGGGATAACCCCAGAATGCAGCACACACAACTCTCATAGCTTTTATAAATTATTATTTGCGGCGCAAAGCCTGCGGGAACAGCTAGTTATTAATAAAATTGATGCATTTTAAATTTAGTTTAGTTTTTTTTTACTTGAGGCCCGTGGGCCGTGACTGGCGGCTAGTACCCAGCCACTAACCCAGTTCGGGATCAGAACTTTTACCCTCCCTCCATCCCCACCACAACGTATTGAGTCGGTCGCTGTTGTCTGACGTTCAAATATGCACATCGTTTATGTAGTTTATAATGCGATAGAGCCTATAATGCGGTAGAGCCTATAATGCGGTAGAGCCTTGTTTTCCCCAAGTTTGTTTGCATTCTGTTAGTAAATTTTACTAAAAATGTTAAGTGTAATTTGAATAGGTTGGTCTACACTAGTTAGTTGTCATAATATGAACTATAATTATTAGCGAATTTCACCTATAGGGAAGAAGCTATTACCGTAGTCGGCATGGTAAGACCTAGGCCCGGGACCATGATAACTTTTCGTTTTGAGGTCCCCAGACCCCAAAAACACCATTCGTTCGAAACTGTATATATATATATATATATCTATATATATATATATATATATATATATATATATATATATATATATGTGTGTCCGTGAGCACGATAACTCTCGTAAAAATTATCCGATTTTGATGAAATTTGGTATAAACGTGTAAAGCAACATTTATGACTTTAAGTTCGAAAACCAGCCAGATCGCTCTATCCGAAGGGGTATTTTGGGGGGGTTTTGTACCCCAAAAATGGGTTTTTCGAATTTTTTACATATAATTTTGGAAATAGTCAAATTTTAGTTTTTTTCATTGGATTCAGCTTAAAAAAACACACAATTTGGTATTTTGATCATTTCTCTACGTCAATTGGTTACCGAGATATTGAAAGTGCTAAACACAGTACGTTGTCTAATGTTATTCTTATGGAGAAAAAGAAAAATTGTATATCTCGCTTATTTATGAACGTATACTGACGAAACTTGGTATACAGCTTCATCTCGTTGTGGACCATTGATATTTGCTCAAAAAAACAATTTTTACTAAAGGCTCCCGTAGCAGCAAACCTGCGTACTCAGCCCCATGTTATTCTTATGGAGAATAAGTAACGTGTTATCTGCCTTCATTATGAAAATAAATTAATGAAATTTGGTATGTGGCTTTACCTACATGAGTTATATTGATATTTGTATAAAACCCCATTTTTTGTGTTCCTTGCTTCAGCAAACCTGTATACTCAGCTGCCATGTTATTCTTATGGAGAATAATTAAAATGTCATAAATCGTTTATTTATGAATGTATATTGATGAAACTTGGTATGTGGCTTTATGTAGTATTAAGATACATTTATATGCATTGGAAATTCGCTGAGTACGCAGGTTTGCTGCTACGGGGGTATTTACAAATTTAGTTAACAAATCTGTCACCATAAGATCATAATCTCAGAACGTAGTCAAGCTTTTAAAGTTATCAACTTGTTTTCACTCAATCTGCGTCAATCTTTCTTAGAAACTGAATTTCTCTCATGTTTCTCTAAAAAAACCAAGAAACTGGAACATGATTTTTTCGGAGGGAAAAACATCACAGAATCAAAATTTGTGATGTCACTCTCCAACGTTAACGTTGTGGTGGGGATGGAGGGAGGGTAAAAGTTCTGACCCCGTACTGGGTTAGTGGATGGGCGCCGGCCGCCAGTGTGCGCCGTGGGCCCCTCGGCATATGCCGACTTGGCCACTGGCCAGTCTGGTGCTGCAGAATGATGTCTGTGACTGTTTTCCAGAGGTTATGTATGATCCGCTTCTGATCACCGGCCCTCAAGCTGCTCAATACGTCAGTTATCTGTTCAGTAGAGGTGAACTGTTCTTTCACCTGATCCCTCACGAACGACTCGTTCTCATGAACCAGCAAGAACGAGTTGAGAACAACCTGCTCCCACATCTCCTAGGTAGTATACGACCCGGTCACCCGTTCTTCACCCACAGATAGGAGTTTGTACCTATTATGTTTCAGATGTGTAAATATCATGCAATTAATTATTGATTCCGTTTAAGTAATGAGTTTACCAAGATCTAAAAATCTGAGAAATGGCATTTTTAAATCTCACGAATTCGCTAAATATCATTTGAACTTCTGTAGCTCTTCTTATTAATTTAAAATTTAACATACAAAAATATATCGATCAATAACAAATACCCATTAATCAATGTATACATCATTAAATTATTGGCTGTATTTTTATTTAAATGATACGTTATTTTTCAATTTAATGAATTAAAATGTTTTTTGACCAATGTCTGAATTGTCACAATTTTGAGTGCTATAATTAACTTTAGATTTTGTAAATATTTATTTGTATATTTTTTTATAACTGAAGAAATGTTTTCTTAGATTTGTACATTTATGCTTTAAGTGCCATACACTTTATAAATGAGTTGACCAGAATACATAGATAAAAATGCTAAAGAATTATCAATGAGCCAGCACTGTATTATAAATATCTAAGTACATATGATTAAATTCCCGAGACGTTTATTATATTATTTTACTTCGAGGGTAATGTATCTTGAGAACAACCAAAAAACTAGTTGTGTTAATTTTTCAATGTTTGTGATTTTTCAATGTCTTGTCTTGACAAATACAATGATTTTGTATGCTGCCAGCACAAAACGGGAAAAACCACTTTTAATGTAGTGTCTTACAAAATGTAAAGTTACACAATTTTTAATTTCTAATGTCAAAAAAGTGTAATTTGTTATGTAATATAATAAATATTTTAATTTTTAATTGTTGTGTTCATTTAATACTGTCCATAACAAAAAGGTCCTCATTGATTAAGTAACCTTAATCATTAAGAATATAATGACATACATTGAATTTGTCAAAAGCAACAACTAGATGAGTAACATAAAAAAATCAAAAAGTTTAATCTCAATAAGGACTTTGCATTGTAGATGAATAATTTACATAATTCTGCAACATTTCCAATCCCTCCAGTTGGGAATCAGAGTTCTTGCAGGGATGCTTGTTAAATGTAGTTAGCGTATATTCCCAAATCTACTATAGAATTTACCAAAAAAGTAAAAATCAATAATAGGGGTGTGTTTTAAATTTGTACTTATCATATGACAAGCTCTTTATGATTTGGGAGAAGACACTAAGGTATTTTTTCATCATCCCATGCATATCATCTTTGTATGTGGTATTTTGATTTTGGTACTGGATAAATATATAGTGGAATTTTGACCACAATGGTAATGGCATTCAAACATTATCAGTTGCAATTAATCATGTTCTAAAATTATATAGTTTGAAAATCACTAAACTGGCTTAGGACACACACACTATTAACACTTCCATGTACTCGAATCTAGATATTATTAAGTGAGAAGTGAACTAGATTCTAAGATGTAGTTCCTATAATGTAGTGAACTACAGTTCCTCAATCCTACTCTATGAACTCTAGAATACGTTTGCTGAATGTGCATGTAGCCACACTACAACGACTGTGGCAGCTGTTTGGCCATTTCACAACAAAACCAAAAACACCTGTTTTGATAAAATCACATTATCTGCCCAATCAATATTTCGTCCAAACCATCCATATCGAAATAAAGCCCCTTGGTTTAGCAGTGCATTGGTACCAACCGCAACTTCCCACGATAAAAATTACCCGAGCTGGTAATCTCAAAAAAGTCGTGTTTTGACATTTTCCTAGCATCGACTGCAAGAATCGCATCGCGACAAAAATTCATTTGATTTCTAACCGTCGTGACATTGTTATATAGCTGCTACAGGGTTTGTTTATGTAATAAAATGAAAGTTCAGAGTATTATCTTTCGAATGATATATATATTGTTCACTTTTGAGTTGATTATTAGTGGTTTTTTTACGTTACAAAATTTTCTGTCCCAGAAGGGCTGCGGCAGCTGTTGGCCATTTAAGGCGACACAGCCAAACAGCTGCCGCAGCCCTTTGGCCACGGCTAGGGTTAAGAAATTCCCATAGGGCTCCGCCCCATGGGCAGTCAAAGTTCCAATCCTGTGTTATTCTTTTTGCACTGTATTATAAATATCTAAGTACATATGATGAACCACTTTTAAAGTGGTTTTCTTTGTACGCTTAAGTTCTCAAAACGGCACTAGTTTGTTTACTTCTGCTTCGTCCAACTTAAGTGTCCCTTACTCTACCAATGTTAATAACAAATTATTTGTGTAATAAGTTGTTAGTTTATGAATATATATGTAATACCCTAAGCAGATTTTTGTGAACAGAACTCCTCCGTTATTTTTGAACCAATTTCGATGATTAAGGTGTCAAAAAATTGCCCAGATTCGTAGTTGTGCAAAGTGGTTTTCAATTTTAAATATTTTTAATATGAAGGGCACAGGCCGCCCTCAAAGTTAGTTTTCCCCATCATATTAAGATGAAGAATAATTTGAATTCAGTTGCATTCTAAAACAGGTGATGATACAGTAAAATACAGGTAAACAGTAAGAACAGATGATTTGCTTTATTTAGAGCAACAGGTCCACTACTAATCTTTAATTGAAATAAAACTGACTGCTCTTGGTGGAGTGGCTTGATGGTTGCCGATGCTGTCCACTGCAGTATACCCGGTACCAGTGGCCGCCACCAGTGGTCTAGTGTGAAAGCCTTACATCGAAGCACCAAGCATGAGAATGTTTGCACTGTACTTCTTTCTATACATTTTTCGTTTCATAACTATCAGCGATTTTATGAAAACTGAAATACTTTTATTTGTTTACAAATGTAAATAAATATTATTTTAGGCTTTAATCTTAATATATAAAATCTAAATACCACTGACTCAATCACTCACTCATCACGAAATCTCAAAACCCACAGAACGGATTGCCATGACATTTGGAAAATACCTTCCTCTTGGGTCTTAGGTGCTCCCTAAGAAAGGGTTTTAATAAATTCCCATAGGGCTCGCCCCCCGGGGAGTCAAAGTTCCAATCCTGTATTATTCTTATGGACAATCACTTTAACCCATTGAGGTAGTAATTTTATTCTTTTTGTAGTAGCCTATAACGGGAATTGATTGGTGCTGCACTCTAGTAGCAAAATATGTAACTAATGACCGCGGGCGTCTACGGTTCTATCCGCTAGGGGCGCGGACTGACTGAAAACCCTTAATATCGCCGCCAGGCCCTTGGTCGTGTTAGCTGAGTTGGCTACGTCGTGGAAACACCTTGGCCAGGTGGCGATACGATGTTCGTGGGTTCGATTCCCGCACACGACCAAAACTGACCAGTTGTGCAACTCTCAATGAGTTAACCGGTCTGTGGCAACGTTGGTGGGAGGGCCCAAGTAAAATTAACGGTGGCAGGCTTGCTTGGAAGTTGACGGGATCGGTTAATTCTTTGAGACTTGCACATGGTCAACACTGATTTTGCTAATTTTTACTTATGTCTACTGTGTGTGTGCCAATGCGACTCTCTAAACTGAAAGAAAACAATATTTTAATTAAAATATGCCATTAATCCATTTAAAAACACCAATTTTATACTCCAATTCACACGTTAATAAAATTACAAGTAAGGAACGAGACCTGCTCGTATGTCTACGCCAATGGGTTAAGTTTGAGCTGATGAAAGTACAAACAGCTGATATTGATTCATAGTAGTTCAACGGGATAACCCCAGAATGCAGCACACACAACTCTCATAGCTTTTATAAATTATTATTTGCGGCGCAAAGCCTGCGGGAACAGCTAGTTATTAATAAAATTGATGCATTTTAAATTTAGTTTAGTTTTTTTTTACTTGAGGCCCGTGGGCCGTGACTGGCGGCTAGTACCCAGCCACTAACCCAGTTCGGGATCAGAACTTTTACCCTCCCTCCATCCCCACCACAACGTATTGAGTCGGTCGCTGTTGTCTGACGTTCAAATATGCACATCGTTTATGTAGTTTATAATGCGATAGAGCCTATAATGCGGTAGAGCCTATAATGCGGTAGAGCCTTGTTTTCCCCAAGTTTGTTTGCATTCTGTTAGTAAATTTTACTAAAAATGTTAAGTGTAATTTGAATAGGTTGGTCTACACTAGTTAGTTGTCATAATATGAACTATAATTATTTACAAATTTAGTTAACAAATCTGTCACCATAAGATCATAATCTCAGAACGTAGTCAAGCTTTTAAAGTTATCAACTTGTTTTCACTCAATCTGCGTCAATCTTTCTTAGAAACTGAATTTCTCTCATGAATCTCTAAAAAAACCAAGAAACTGGAACATGATTTTTTTGGAGGGAAAAACATCACAGAATCAAAATTTGTGATGTCACTCTCCAACGTTAACGTTGTGGTGGGGATGGAGGGAGGGTAAAAGTTCTGACCCCGTACTGGGTTAGTGGATGGGCGCCGGCCGCCAGTGTGCGCCGTGGGCCCCTCGGCATATGCCGACTTGGCCACTGGCCAGTCTGGTGCTGCAGAATGATGTCTGTGACTGTTTTCCAGAGGTTATGTATGATCCGCTTCTGATCACCGGCCCTCAAGCTGCTCAATACGTCAGTTATCTGTTCAGTAGAGGTGAACTGTTCTTTCACCTGATCCCTCACGAACGACTCGTTCTCATGAACCAGCAAGAACGAGTTGAGAACAACCTGCTCCCACATCTCCTAGGTAGTATACGACCCGGTCACCCGTTCTTCACCCACAGATAGGAGTTTGTACCTATTATGTTTCAGATGTGTAAATATCATGCAATTAATTATTGATTCCGTTTAAGTAATGAGTTTACCAAGATCTAAAAATCTGAGAAATGGCATTTTTAAATCTCACGAATTCGCTAAATATCATTTGAACTTCTGTAGCTCTTCTTATTAATTTAAAATTTAACATACAAAAATATATCGATCAATAACAAATACCCATTAATCAATGTATACATCATTAAATTATTGGCTGTATTTTTATTTAAATGATACGTTATTTTTCAATTTAATTAATTAAAATGTTTTTTGACCAATGTCTGAATTGTCACAATTTTGAGTGCTATAATTAACTTTAGATTTTGTAAATATTTATTTGTATATTTTTTTATAACTGAAGAAATGTTTTCTTAGATTTGTACATTTATGCTTTAAGTGCCATACACTTTATAAATGAGTTGACCAGAATACATAGATAAAAATGCTAAAGAATTATCAATGAGCCAGCACTGTATTATAAATATCTAAGTACATATGATTAAATTCCCGAGACGTTTATTATATTATTTTACTTCGAGGGTAATGTATCTTGAGAACAACCAAAAAACTAGTTGTGTTAATTTTTCAATGTTTGTGATTTTTCAATGTCTTGTCTTGACAAATACAATGATTTTGTATGCTGCCAGCACAAAACGGGAAAAACCACTTTTAATGTAGTGTCTTACAAAATGTAAAGTTACACAATTTTTAATTTCTAATGTCAAAAAAGTGTAATTTGTTATGTAATATAATAAATATTTTAATTTTTAATTGTTGTGTTCATTTAATACTGTCCATAACAAAAAGGTCCTCATTGATTAAGTAACCTTAATCATTAAGAATATAATGACATACATTGAATTTGTCAAAAGCAACAACTAGATGAGTAACATAAAAAAATCAAAAAGTTTAATCTCAATAAGGACTTTGCATTGTAGATGAATAATTTACATAATTCTGCAACATTTCCAATCCCTCCAGTTGGGAATCAGAGTTCTTGCAGGGATGCTTGTTAAATGTAGTTAGCGTATATTCCCAAATCTACTATAGAATTTACCAAAAAAGTAAAAATCAATAATAGGGGTGTGTTTTAAATTTGTACTTATCATATGACAAGCTCTTTATGATTTGGGAGAAGACACTAAGGTATTTTTTCATCATCCCATGCATATCATCTTTGTATGTGGTATTTTGATTTTGGTACTGGATAAATATATAGTGGAATTTTGACCACAATGGTAATGGCATTCAAACATTATCAGTTGCAATTAATCATGTTCTAAAATTATATAGTTTGAAAATCACTAAACTGGCTTAGGACACACACACTATTAACACTTCCATGTACTCGAATCTAGATATTATTAAGTGAGAAGTGAACTAGATTCTAAGATGTAGTTCCTATAATGTAGTGAACTACAGTTCCTCAATCCTACTCTATGAACTCTAGAATACGTTTGCTGAATGTGCATGTAGCCACACTACAACGACTGTGGCAGCTGTTTGGCCATTTCACAACAAAACCAAAAACACCTGTTTTGATAAAATCACATTATCTGCCCAATCAATATTTCGTCCAAACCATCCATATCGAAATAAAGCCCCTTGGTTTAGCAGTGCATTGGTACCAACCGCAACTTCCCACGATAAAAATTACCCGAGCTGGTAATCTCAAAAAAGTCGTGTTTTGACATTTTCCTAGCATCGACTGCGAGAATCGCATCGCGACAAAAATTCATTGGATTTCTAACCGTCGTGACATTGTTATATAGCTGCTACAGGGTTTGTTTATGTAATAAAATGAAAGTTCAGAGTATTATCTTTCGAATGATATATATATTGTTCACTTTTGAGTTGATTATTAGTGGTTTTTTTACGTTACAAAATGTTCGGTCCCAGAAGGGCTGCGGCAGCTGTTGGCCATTTAAGGCGACACAGCCAAACAGCTGCCGCAGCCCTTTGGCCACGGCTAGGGTTAAGAAATTCCCATAGGGCTCCGCCCCATGGGCAGTCAAAGTTCCAATCCTGTGTTATTCTTTTTGCACTGTATTATAAATATCTAAGTACATATGATGAACCACTTTTAAAGTGGTTTTCTTTGTACGCTTAAGTTCTCAAAACGGCACTAGTTTGTTTACTTCTGCTTCGTCCAACTTAAGTGTCCCTTACTCTACCAATGTTAATAACAAATTATTTGTGTAATAAGTTGTTAGTTTATGAATATATATGTAATACCCTAAGCAGATTTTTGTGAACAGAACTCCTCCGTTATTTTTGAACCAATTTCGATGATTAAGGTGTCAAAAAATTGCCCAGATTCGTAGTTGTGCAAAGTGGTTTTCAATTTTAAATATTTTTAATATGAAGGGCACAGGCCGCCCTCAAAGTTAGTTTTCCCCATCATATTAAGATGAAGAATAATTTGAATTCAGTTGCATTCTAAAACAGGTGATGATACAGTAAAATACAGGTAAACAGTAAGAACAGATGATTTGCTTTATTTAGAGCAACAGGTCCACTACTAATCTTTAATTGAAATAAAACTGACTGCTCTTGGTGGAGTGGCTTGATGGTTGCCGATGCTGTCCACTGCAGTATACCCGGTACCAGTGGCCGCCACCAGTGGTCTAGTGTGAAAGCCTTACATCGAAGCACCAAGCATGAGAATGTTTGCACTGTACTTCTTTCTATACATTTTTCGTTTCATAACTATCAGCGATTTTATGAAAACTGAAATACTTTTATTTGTTTACAAATGTAAATAAATATTATTTTAGGCTTTAATCTTAATATATAAAATCTAAATACCACTGACTCAATCACTCACTCATCACGAAATCTCAAAACCCACAGAACGGATTGCCATGACATTTGGAAAATACCTTCCTCTTGGGTCTTAGGTGCTCCCTAAGAAAGGGTTTTAATAAATTCCCATAGGGCTCGCCCCCCGGGGAGTCAAAGTTCCAATCCTGTATTATTCTTATGGACAATCACTTTACGTTTGAGCTGATGAAAGTACAAACAGCTGATATTGATTCATAGTAGTTCAACGGGATAACCCCAGAATGCAGCACACACAACTCTCATAGCTTTTATAAATTATTATTTGCGGCGCAAAGCCTGCGGGAACAGCTAGTTATTAATAAAATTGATGCATTTTAAATTTAGTTTAGTTTTTTTTTACTTGGGTCCCGTGGGCCGTGACTGGCGGCTAGTACCCAGCCACTAACCCAGTTCGGGATCAGAACTTTTACCCTCCCTCCATCCCCACCACAACGTATTGAGTCGGTCGCTGTTGTCTGACGTTCAAATATGCACATCGTTTATGTAGTTTATAATGCGATAGAGCCTATAATGCGGTAGAGCCTATAATGCGGTAGAGCCTTGTTTTCCCCAAGTTTGTTTGCATTCTGTTAGTAAATTTTACTAAAAATGTTAAGTGTAATTTGAATAGGTTGGTCTACACTAGTTAGTTGTCATAATATGAACTATAATTATTTACAAATTTAGTTAACAAATCTGTCACCATAAGATCATAATCTCAGAACGTAGTCAAGCTTTTAAAGTTATCAACTTGTTTTCACTCAATCTGCGTCAATCTTTCTTAGAAACTGAATTTCTCTCATGAATCTCTAAAAAAACCAAGAAACTGGAACATGATTTTTTCGGAGGGAAAAACATCACAGAATCAAAATTTGTGATGTCACTCTCCAACGTTAACGTTGTGGTGGGGATGGAGGGAGGGTAAAAGTTCTGACCCCGTACTGGGTTAGTGGATGGGCGCCGGCCGCCAGTGTGCGCCGTGGGCCCCTCGGCATATGCCGACTTGGCCACTGGCCAGTCTGGTGCTGCAGAATGATGTCTGTGACTGTTTTCCAGAGGTTATGTATGATCCGCTTCTGATCACCGGCCCTCAAGCTGCTCAATACGTCAGTTATCTGTTCAGTAGAGGTGAACTGTTCTTTCACCTGATCCCTCACGAACGACTCGTTCTCATGAACCAGCAAGAACGAGTTGAGAACAACCTGCTCCCACATCTCCTAGGTAGTATACGACCCGGTCACCCGTTCTTCACCCACAGATAGGAGTTTGTACCTATTATGTTTCAGATGTGTAAATATCATGCAATTAATTATTGATTCCGTTTAAGTAATGAGTTTACCAAGATCTAAAAATCTGAGAAATGGCATTTTTAAATCTCACGAATTCGCTAAATATCATTTGAACTTCTGTAGCTCTTCTTATTAATTTAAAATTTAACATACAAAAATATATCGATCAATAACAAATACCCATTAATCAATGTATACATCATTAAATTATTGGCTGTATTTTTATTTAAATGATACGTTATTTTTCAATTTAATTAATTAAAATGTTTTTTGACCAATGTCTGAATTGTCACAATTTTGAGTGCTATAATTAACTTTAGATTTTGTAAATATTTATTTGTATATTTTTTTATAACTGAAGAAATGTTTTCTTAGATTTGTACATTTATGCTTTAAGTGCCATACACTTTATAAATGAGTTGACCAGAATACATAGATAAAAATGCTAAAGAATTATCAATGAGCCAGCACTGTATTATAAATATCTAAGTACATATGATTAAATTCCCGAGACGTTTATTATATTATTTTACTTCGAGGGTAATGTATCTTGAGAACAACCAAAAAACTAGTTGTGTTAATTTTTCAATGTTTGTGATTTTTCAATGTCTTGTCTTGACAAATACAATGATTTTGTATGCTGCCAGCACAAAACGGGAAAAACCACTTTTAATGTAGTGTCTTACAAAATGTAAAGTTACACAATTTTTAATTTCTAATGTCAAAAAAGTGTAATTTGTTATGTAATATAATAAATATTTTAATTTTTAATTGTTGTGTTCATTTAATACTGTCCATAACAAAAAGGTCCTCATTGATTAAGTAACCTTAATCATTAAGAATATAATGACATACATTGAATTTGTCAAAAGCAACAACTAGATGAGTAACATAAAAAAATCAAAAAGTTTAATCTCAATAAGGACTTTGCATTGTAGATGAATAATTTACATAATTCTGCAACATTTCCAATCCCTCCAGTTGGGAATCAGAGTTCTTGCAGGGATGCTTGTTAAATGTAGTTAGCGTATATTCCCAAATCTACTATAGAATTTACCAAAAAAGTAAAAATCAATAATAGGGGTGTGTTTTAAATTTGTACTTATCATATGACAAGCTCTTTATGATTTGGGAGAAGACACTAAGGTATTTTTTCATCATCCCATGCATATCATCTTTGTATGTGGTATTTTGATTTTGGTACTGGATAAATATATAGTGGAATTTTGACCACAATGGTAATGGCATTCAAACATTATCAGTTGCAATTAATCATGTTCTAAAATTATATAGTTTGAAAATCACTAAACTGGCTTAGGACACACACACTATTAACACTTCCATGTACTCGAATCTAGATATTATTAAGTGAGAAGTGAACTAGATTCTAAGATGTAGTTCCTATAATGTAGTGAACTACAGTTCCTCAATCCTACTCTATGAACTCTAGAATACGTTTGCTGAATGTGCATGTAGCCACACTACAACGACTGTGGCAGCTGTTTGGCCATTTCACAACAAAACCAAAAACACCTGTTTTGATAAAATCACATTATCTGCCCAATCAATATTTCGTCCAAACCATCCATATCGAAATAAAGCCCCTTGGTTTAGCAGTGCATTGGTACCAACCGCAACTTCCCACGATAAAAATTACCCGAGCTGGTAATCTCAAAAAAGTCGTGTTTTGACATTTTCCTAGCATCGACTGCAAGAATCGCATCGCGACAAAAATTCATTGGATTTCTAACCGTCGTGACATTGTTATATAGCTGCTACAGGGTTTGTTTATGTAATAAAATGAAAGTTCAGAGTATTATCTTTCGAATGATATATATATTGTTCACTTTTGAGTTGATTATTAGTGGTTTTTTTACGTTACAAAATGTTCGGTCCCAGAAGGGCTGCGGCAGCTGTTGGCCATTTAAGGCGACACAGCCAAACAGCTGCCGCAGCTCTTTGGCCACGGCTAGGGTTAAGAAATTCCCATAGGGCTCCGCCCCATGGGCAGTCAAAGTTCCAATCCTGTGTTATTCTTTTTGCACTGTATTATAAATATCTAAGTACATATGATGAACCACTTTTAAAGTGGTTTTCTTTGTACGCTTAAGTTCTCAAAACGGCACTAGTTTGTTTACTTCTGCTTCGTCCAACTTAAGTGTCCCTTACTCTACCAATGTTAATAACAAATTATTTGTGTAATAAGTTGTTAGTTTATGAATATATATATAATACCCTAAGCAGATTTTTGTGAACAGAACTCCTCCGTTATTTTTGAACCAATTTCGATGATTAAGGTGTCAAAAAATTGCCCAGATTCGTAGTTGTGCAAAGTGGTTTTCAATTTTAAATATTTTTAATATGAAGGGCACAGGCCGCCCTCAAAGTTAGTTTTCCCCATCATATTAAGATGAAGAATAATTTGAATTCAGTTGCATTCTAAAACAGGTGATGATACAGTAAAATACAGGTAAACAGTAAGAACAGATGATTTGCTTTATTTAGAGCAACAGGTCCACTACTAATCTTTAATTGAAATAAAACTGACTGCTCTTGGTGGAGTGGCTTGATGGTTGCCGATGCTGTCCACTGCAGTATACCCGGTACCAGTGGCCGCCACCAGTGGTCTAGTGTGAAAGCCTTACATCGAAGCACCAAGCATGAGAATGTTTGCACTGTACTTCTTTCTATACATTTTTCGTTTCATAACTATCAGCGATTTTATGAAAACTGAAATACTTTTATTTGTTTACAAATGTAAATAAATATTATTTTAGGCTTTAATCTTAATATATAAAATCTAAATACCACTGACTCAATCACTCACTCATCACGAAATCTCAAAACCCACAGAACGGATTGCCATGACATTTGGAAAATACCTTCCTCTTGGGTCTTACAAGTTTGTTTGCATTCTGTTAGTAAATTTTACTAAAAATGTTAAGTGTAATTTGAATAGGTTGGTCTACACTAGTTAGTTGTCATAATATGAACTATAATTATTTACAAATTTAGTTAACAAATCTGTCACCATAAGATCATAATCTCAGAACGTAGTCAAGCTTTTAAAGTTATCAACTTGTTTTCACTCAATCTGCGTCAATCTTTCTTAGAAACTGAATTTCTCTCATGAATCTCTAAAAAAACCAAGAAACTGGAACATGATTTTTTTGGAGGGAAAAACATCACAGAATCAAAATTTGTGATGTCACTCTCCAACGTTAACGTTGTGGTGGGGATGGAGGGAGGGTAAAAGTTCTGACCCCGTACTGGGTTAGTGGATGGGCGCCGGCCGCCAGTGTGCGCCGTGGGCCCCTCGGCATATGCCGACTTGGCCACTGGCCAGTCTGGTGCTGCAGAATGATGTCTGTGACTGTTTTCCAGAGGTTATGTATGATCCGCTTCTGATCACCGGCCCTCAAGCTGCTCAATACGTCAGTTATCTGTTCAGTAGAGGTGAACTGTTCTTTCACCTGATCCCTCACGAACGACTCGTTCTCATGAACCAGCAAGAACGAGTTGAGAACAACCTGCTCCCACATCTCCTAGGTAGTATACGACCCGGTCACCCGTTCTTCACCCACAGATAGGAGTTTGTACCTATTATGTTTCAGATGTGTAAATATCATGCAATTAATTATTGATTCCGTTTAAGTAATGAGTTTACCAAGATCTAAAAATCTGAGAAATGGCATTTTTAAATCTCACGAATTCGCTAAATATCATTTGAACTTCTGTAGCTCTTCTTATTAATTTAAAATTTAACATACAAAAATATATCGATCAATAACAAATACCCATTAATCAATGTATACATCATTAAATTATTGGCTGTATTTTTATTTAAATGATACGTTATTTTTCAATTTAATTAATTAAAATGTTTTTTGACCAATGTCTGAATTGTCACAATTTTGAGTGCTATAATTAACTTTAGATTTTGTAAATATTTATTTGTATATTTTTTTATAACTGAAGAAATGTTTTCTTAGATTTGTACATTTATGCTTTAAGTGCCATACACTTTATAAATGAGTTGACCAGAATACATAGATAAAAATGCTAAAGAATTATCAATGAGCCAGCACTGTATTATAAATATCTAAGTACATATGATTAAATTCCCGAGACGTTTATTATATTATTTTACTTCGAGGGTAATGTATCTTGAGAACAACCAAAAAACTAGTTGTGTTAATTTTTCAATGTTTGTGATTTTTCAATGTCTTGTCTTGACAAATACAATGATTTTGTATGCTGCCAGCACAAAACGGGAAAAACCACTTTTAATGTAGTGTCTTACAAAATGTAAAGTTACACAATTTTTAATTTCTAATGTCAAAAAAGTGTAATTTGTTATGTAATATAATAAATATTTTAATTTTTAATTGTTGTGTTCATTTAATACTGTCCATAACAAAAAGGTCCTCATTGATTAAGTAACCTTAATCATTAAGAATATAATGACATACATTGAATTTGTCAAAAGCAACAACTAGATGAGTAACATAAAAAAATCAAAAAGTTTAATCTCAATAAGGACTTTGCATTGTAGATGAATAATTTACATAATTCTGCAACATTTCCAATCCCTCCAGTTGGGAATCAGAGTTCTTGCAGGGATGCTTGTTAAATGTAGTTAGCGTATATTCCCAAATCTACTATAGAATTTACCAAAAAAGTAAAAATCAATAATAGGGGTGTGTTTTAAATTTGTACTTATCATATGACAAGCTCTTTATGATTTGGGAGAAGACACTAAGGTATTTTTTCATCATCCCATGCATATCATCTTTGTATGTGGTATTTTGATTTTGGTACTGGATAAATATATAGTGGAATTTTGACCACAATGGTAATGGCATTCAAACATTATCAGTTGCAATTAATCATGTTCTAAAATTATATAGTTTGAAAATCACTAAACTGGCTTAGGACACACACACTATTAACACTTCCATGTACTCGAATCTAGATATTATTAAGTGAGAAGTGAACTAGATTCTAAGATGTAGTTCCTATAATGTAGTGAACTACAGTTCCTCAATCCTACTCTATGAACTCTAGAATACGTTTGCTGAATGTGCATGTAGCCACACTACAACGACTGTGGCAGCTGTTTGGCCATTTCACAACAAAACCAAAAACACCTGTTTTGATAAAATCACATTATCTGCCCAATCAATATTTCGTCCAAACCATCCATATCGAAATAAAGCCCCTTGGTTTAGCAGTGCATTGGTACCAACCGCAACTTCCAACGATAAAAATTACCCGAGCTGGTAATCTCAAAAAAGTCGTGTTTTGACATTTTCCTAGCATCGACTGCAAGAATCGCATCGCGACAAAAATTCATTGGATTTCTAACCGTCGTGACATTGTTATATAGCTGCTACAGGGTTTGTTTATGTAATAAAATGAAAGTTCAGAGTATTATCTTTCGAATGATATATATATTGTTCACTTTTGAGTTGATTATTAGTGGGTTTTTTACGTTACAAAATTTTCGGTCCCAGAAGGGCTGCGGCAGCTGTTGGCCATTTAAGGCGACACAGCCAAACAGCTGCCGCAGCCCTTTGGCCACGGCTAGGGTTAAGAAATTCCCATAGGGCTCCGCCCCATGGGCAGTCAAAGTTCCAATCCTGTGTTATTCTTTTTGCACTGTATTATAAATATCTAAGTACATATGATGAACCACTTTTAAAGTGGTTTTCTTTGTACGCTTAAGTTCTCAAAACGGCACTAGTTTGTTTACTTCTGCTTCGTCCAACTTAAGTGTCCCTTACTCTACCAATGTTAATAACAAATTATTTGTGTAATAAGTTGTTAGTTTATGAATATATATATAATACCCTAAGCAGATTTTTGTGAACAGAACTCCTCCGTTATTTTTGAACCAATTTCGATGATTAAGGTGTCAAAAAATTGCCCAGGTTCGTAGTTGTGCAAAGTGGTTTTCAATTTTAAATATTTTTAATATGAAGGGCACAGGCCGCCCTCAAAGTTAGTTTTCCCCATCATATTAAGATGAAGAATAATTTGAATTCAGTTGCATTCTAAAACAGGTGATGATACAGTAAAATACAGGTAAACAGTAAGAACAGATGATTTGCTTTATTTAGAGCAACAGGTCCACTACTAATCTTTAATTGAAATAAAACTGACTGCTCTTGGTGGAGTGGCTTGATGGTTGCCGATGCTGTCCACTGCAGTATACCCGGTACCAGTGGCCGCCACCAGTGGTCTAGTGTGAAAGCCTTACATCGAAGCACCAAGCATGAGAATGTTTGCACTGTACTTCTTTCTATACATTTTTCGTTTCATAACTATCAGCGATTTTATGAAAACTGAAATACTTTTATTTGTTTACAAATGTAAATAAATATTATTTTAGGCTTTAATCTTAATATATAAAATCTAAATACCACTGACTCAATCACTCACTCATCACGAAATCTCAAAACCCACAGAACGGATTGCCATGACATTTGGAAAATACCTTCCTCTTGGGTCTTAGGTGCTCCCTAAGAAAGGGTTTTAATAAATTCCCATAGGGCTCGCCCCCCGGGGAGTCAAAGTTCCAATCCTGTATTATTCTTATGGACAATCACTTTAACCCATTGAGGTAGTAATTTTATTCTATTTGTAGTAGCCTATAACGGGAATTGATTGGTGCTGCACTCTAGTAGCAAAATATGTAACTAATGACCGCGGGCGTCTACGGTTCTATCCGCTAGGGGCGCGGACTGACTGAAAACCCTTAATATCGCCGCCAGGCCCTTGGTCGTGTTAGCTGAGTTGGCTACGTCGTGGAAACACCTTGGCCAGGTGGCGATACGATGTTCGTGGGTTCGATTCCCGCACACGACCAAAACTGACCAGTTGTGCAACTCTCAATGAGTTAACCGGTCTGTGGCAACGTTGGTGGGAGGGCCCAAGTAAAATTAACGGTGGCAGGCTTGCTTGGAAGTTGACGGGATCGGTTAATTCTTTGAGACTTGCACATGGTCAACACTGATTTTGCTATTTTTTACTTATGTCTACTGTGTGTGTGCCAATGCGACTCTCTAAACTGAAAGAAAACAATATTTTAATTAAAATATGCCATTAATCCATTTAAAAACACCAATTTTATACTCCAATTCACACGTTAATAAAATTACAAGTAAGGAACGAGACCTGCTCATATGTCTACGCCAATGGGTTAAGTTTGAGCTGATGAAAGTACAAACAGCTGATATTGATTCATAGTAGTTCAACGGGATAACCCCAGAATGCAGCACACACAACTCTCATAGCTTTTATAAATTATTATTTGCGGCGCAAAGCCTGCGGGAACAGCTAGTTATTAATAAAATTGATGCATTTTAAATTTAGTTTAGTTTTTTTTTACTTGAGGCCCGTGGGCCGTGACTGGCGGCTAGTACCCAGCCACTAACCCAGTTCGGGATCAGAACTTTTACCCTCCCTCCATCCCCACCACAACGTATTGAGTCGGTCGCTGTTGTCTGACGTTCAAATATGCACATCGTTTATGTAGTTTATAATGCGATAGAGCCTATAATGCGGTAGAGCCTATAATGCGGTAGAGCCTTGTTTTCCCCAAGTTTGTTTGCATTCTGTTAGTAAATTTTACTAAAATTGTTAAGTGTAATTTGAATAGGTTGGTCTACACTAGTTAGTTGTCATAATATGAACTATAATTATTTACAAATTTAGTTAACAAATCTGTCACCATAAGATCATAATCTCAGAACGTAGTCAAGCTTTTAAAGTTATCAACTTGTTTTCACTCAATCTGCGTCAATCTTTCTTAGAAACTGAATTTCTCTCATGAATCTCTAAAAAAACCAAGAAACTGGAACATGATTTTTTTGGAGGGAAAAACATCACAGAATCAAAATTTGTGATGTCACTCTCCAACGTTAACGTTGTGGTGGGGATGGAGGGAGGGTAAAAGTTCTGACCCCGTACTGGGTTAGTGGATGGGCGCCGGCCGCCAGTGTGCGCCGTGGGCCCCTCGGCATATGCCGACTTGGCCACTGGCCAGTCTGGTGCTGCAGAATGATGTCTGTGACTGTTTTCCAGAGGTTATGTATGATCCGCTTCTGATCACCGGCCCTCAAGTAATTTTAGTAATTTTATTCTATTTGTAGTAGCCTATAACGGGAATTGATTGGTGCTGCACTCTAGTAGCAAAATATGTAACTAATGACCGCGGGCGTCTACGGTTCTATCCGCTAGGGGCGCGGACTGACTGAAAACCCTTAATATCGCCGCCAGGCCCTTGGTCGTGTTAGCTGAGTTGGCTACGTCGTGGAAACACCTTGGCCAGGTGGCGATACGATGTTCGTGGGTTCGATTCCCGCACACGACCAAAACTGACCAGTTGTGCAACTCTCAATGAGTTAACCGGTCTGTGGCAACGTTGGTGGGAGGGCCCAAGTAAAATTAACGGTGGCAGGCTTGCTTGGAAGTTGACGGGATCGGTTAATTCTTTGAGACTTGCACATGGTCAACACTGATTTTGCTATTTTTTACTTATGTCTACTGTGTGTGTGCCAATGCGACTCTCTAAACTGAAAGAAAACAATATTTTAATTAAAATATGCCATTAATCCATTTAAAAACACCAATTTTATACTCCAATTCACACGTTAATAAAATTACAAGTAAGGAACGAGACCTGCTCATATGTCTACGCCAATGGGTTAAGTTTGAGCTGATGAAAGTACAAACAGCTGATATTGATTCATAGTAGTTCAACGGGATAACCCCAGAATGCAGCACACACAACTCTCATAGCTTTTATAAATTATTATTTGCGGCGCAAAGCCTGCGGGAACAGCTAGTTATTAATAAAATTGATGCATTTTAAATTTAGTTTAGTTTTTTTTTACTTGAGGCCCGTGGGCCGTGACTGGCGGCTAGTACCCAGCCACTAACCCAGTTCGGGATCAGAACTTTTACCCTCCCTCCATCCCCACCACAACGTATTGAGTCGGTCGCTGTTGTCTGACGTTCAAATATGCACATCGTTTATGTAGTTTATAATGCGATAGAGCCTATAATGCGGTAGAGCCTATAATGCGGTAGAGCCTTGTTTTCCCCAAGTTTGTTTGCATTCTGTTAGTAAATTTTACTAAAATTGTTAAGTGTAATTTGAATAGGTTGGTCTACACTAGTTAGTTGTCATAATATGAACTATAATTATTTACAAATTTAGTTAACAAATCTGTCACCATAAGATCATAATCTCAGAACGTAGTCAAGCTTTTAAAGTTATCAACTTGTTTTCACTCAATCTGCGTCAATCTTTCTTAGAAACTGAATTTCTCTCATGAATCTCTAAAAAAACCAAGAAACTGGAACATGATTTTTTTGGAGGGAAAAACATCACAGAATCAAAATTTGTGATGTCACTCTCCAACGTTAACGTTGTGGTGGGGATGGAGGGAGGGTAAAAGTTCTGACCCCGTACTGGGTTAGTGGATGGGCGCCGGCCGCCAGTGTGCGCCGTGGGCCCCTCGGCATATGCCGACTTGGCCACTGGCCAGTCTGGTGCTGCAGAATGATGTCTGTGACTGTTTTCCAGAGGTTATGTATGATCCGCTTCTGATCACCGGCCCTCAAGCTGCTCAATACGTCAGTTATCTGTTCAGTAGAGGTGAACTGTTCTTTCACCTGATCCCTCACGAACGACTCGTTCTCATGAACCAGCAAGAACGAGTTGAGAACAACCTGCTCCCACATCTCCTAGGTAGTATACGACCCGGTCACCCGTTCTTCACCCACAGATAGGAGTTTGTACCTATTATGTTTCAGATGTGTAAATATCATGCAATTAATTATTGATTCCGTTTAAGTAATGAGTTTACCAAGATCTAAAAATCTGAGAAATGGCATTTTTAAATCTCACGAATTCGCTAAATATCATTTGAACTTCTGTAGCTCTTCTTATTAATTTAAAATTTAACATACAAAAATATATCGATCAATAACAAATACCCATTAATCAATGTATACATCATTAAATTATTGGCTGTATTTTTATTTAAATGATACGTTATTTTTCAATTTAATTAATTAAAATGTTTTTTGACCAATGTCTGAATTGTCACAATTTTGAGTGCTATAATTAACTTTAGATTTTGTAAATATTTATTTGTATATTTTTTTATAACTGAAGAAATGTTTTCTTAGATTTGTACATTTATGCTTTAAGTGCCATACACTTTATAAATGAGTTGACCAGAATACATAGATAAAAATGCTAAAGAATTATCAATGAGCCAGCACTGTATTATAAATATCTAAGTACATATGATTAAATTCCCGAGACGTTTATTATATTATTTTACTTCGAGGGTAATGTATCTTGAGAACAACCAAAAAACTAGTTGTGTTAATTTTTCAATGTTTGTGATTTTTCAATGTCTTGTCTTGACAAATACAATGATTTTGTATGCTGCCAGCACAAAACGGGAAAAATCACTTTTAATGTAGTGTCTTACAAAATGTAAAGTTACACAATTTTTAATTTCTAATGTCAAAAAAGTGTAATTTGTTATGTAATATAATAAATATTTTAATTTTTAATTGTTGTGTTCATTTAATACTGTCCATAACAAAAAGGTCCTCATTGATTAAGTAACCTTAATCATTAAGAATATAATGACATACATTGAATTTGTCAAAAGCAACAACTAGATGAGTAACATAAAAAAATCAAAAAGTTTAATCTCAATAAGGACTTTGCATTGTAGATGAATAATTTACATAATTCTGCAACATTTCCAATCCCTCCAGTTGGGAATCAGAGTTCTTGCAGGGATGATTGTTAAATGTAGTTAGCGTATATTCCCAAATCTACTATAGAATTTACCAAAAAAGTAAAAATCAATAATAGGGGTGTGTTTTAAATTTGTACTTATCATATGACAAGCTCTTTATGATTTGGGAGAAGACACTAAGGTATTTTTTCATCATCCCATGCATATCATCTTTGTATGTGGTATTTTGATTTTGGTACTGGATAAATATATAGTGGAATTTTGACCACAATGGTAATGGCATTCAAACATTATCAGTTGCAATTAATCATGTTCTAAAATTATATAGTTTGAAAATCACTAAACTGGCTTAGGACACACACACTATTAACACTTCCATGTACTCGAATCTAGATATTATTAAGTGAGAAGTGAACTAGATTCTAAGATGTAGTTCCTATAATGTAGTGAACTACAGTTCCTCAATCCTACTCTATGAACTCTAGAATAAGTTTGCTGAATGTGCATGTAGCTACACTACAACCTCTAGTGTAGGGTCTATCACTGTTAACAAATTCATTTGTATCGACAGCTCCTGCCAAAAACACTAAAAGTTGTGTCACTCTCTCAAAATGTAGTGAACAAGAAAAATGTAACACACAAACTCCAATAACAATCTTGCCATGCCTAGGAGACAGATTGTCTCCTATACTCCAATATGACTAAGGTTTGCTTGCTTGCGACATGGATCTCAAAAACGATTCCAACGATTTCCTTGAAATGTTCAAAATAACTCATTTCTGGGATAAAAATAAGTTCTAGACAGGCCTCATCCCCAGGAAAAATAAAATTATATAAAAAACTCAAATGAAAAGTTAACAAAATTAACATTGGTCTTATGGAGTTTCAAATCAAAACAAAAGAATTGTAACAGCTGTTCATAATCAACCAGGCAACTGTCAAAGTAATATTCATGTTGTATATGATTTTTAACATGTGGTTTCCTGAGAGCAGAGATTAAACGATTTGAGTGTAGGTTACATAAATAGAGTATTAAAATAAATCAAAGGGACATTGAGCTATAAATAACAACTGGAGTGACCTTAAAAATGTAGAAAAGAGGCAAATGAGATATAAAAATCTGATTATCAGTAGGGGGAAGTGGTGAAATATTACTCCAAGTCATCTAAACAAACTGACTGACCTTCCCCGAGCAAAGCTCGGCCCCAGGTACTTTTCTTTCAGGATCAACTGAATGAGAAATAAATAACAAAAAATCCAAACCCAACAAGAAATTTTATACAAATATACATGACGAATCATATTCAAAACACTAACGTCTATCATAGTGAAATGAACAATCTGTAGAGCTATGACATCATCACAACACTGTTTAGTTTTCAATAGTGTGGTTAGTTATAATGCATAAATTAAATTAGAAAACTTCAGCCTAGTTGCTACGCATAAAAATACAAACATATTATGATAAAAATATGATTTTAATTTTACGTGCAAAACTACAAGAAACTAAAATACTCAAGTTTCAACTACCACCACTCTAAAAATCCACAAACAGAAGTAACTTTTCTATAAAAGTCTAAATAATGCTATATAAATATATTTTGTTAATTGAGACCATACTTATTGCACACTGGATGGTAATTTTAAGGGGAAATATTAATAGTAACATCTACGTTTCGTTAAAGAAAATTGGTCCTCAATAATTACAAACTAAATCCAAGTTAGGCACTATTGTCCTGAATAGAAATATAATTTTAAGTTGAAGCTTTTTTTCAGACGGTGAATATATTTTTAAAAAAAATACCTACAGGAACCATTGAGTTAAAGATTCTTCTATTACAATTTTTGGGGGCCTCTGATTAAATGTTTTTTGGTATTTAGATAAATTTCTGACTTCTCCACACAATCCAAATTTTAATTCTAGTCGGTTTATAAACTTTCCCTACTTTTTTAATATCAAATATTGTTTCAGATTTTACTCATTTACAATTAAACAAATTTCATACATTTTTATCTATCATATTAGTTAAAAACAAAAATACAACACTGACGGTTTTAACATTAACAAATTGTATATAACAACTTTTTTAACTTCCCATAAAAAGTAACTATTTCAAAAAGGTACTAAATGATACAAACTTGGTTTGTATGTTTGGCACTTTTATGTTAAACTTTTACTATCCGAATGATGCCACAGTTGGGATGTTTACAGTTACTGTGTAAAAAATTATAATATAAATCAATGGCTCACCAAGATTATTAAAAACATTTATACATTTTAGGCCTATAATTTCTCTGAAAACTGCAGATATTTAAACATCACAGAGAATCTCAGGTAGTGTTAGATTATCGACAGGTTTCAATGTTTGGATTCTACATTCTACTAAAGCTTAAAAGTAAGCAAACTAACACGTAAGTGCTGATATATTATGCTCTAAGGCACCTAGAGTGGTCAAGAGAGTTGTTATAATAATACTGTCTGCTTATTGCCACCTCGGCTAAACAACGCCTATGAAAATCCACCGAGAAGATAGGAATGTCAAGAGAAATATAGTGACGAGTAACACTTCATAGAAGAAAACTGTATTTGTTGTTATTTTGTTAAATAGACTTTAATTAATTTAACATTTTACTTTATAGTTGGTAACATTGGTTAAATGTACATGAGGTTTTATCAGTGTATACGTGATGTAAATTATTGAAGAACCGTGCAATGACACAGGCTGCCGAAGAGTCTTTACAACTCTCACAATAGTTAGGGTTACTTCAAATGTTTTAAAAATGATTGTGAAAGATTGAAAATAAAAATGCCCTACAAGCAATAAAAGTTATATTGAAGCATTTTATTATCCTAGCAGATATTACATTTTAATCATACTATTATAAATATTCTGGAAAAATATACATTGAACTTGTTTATTATTGATACACGTCATAACTTGATCTACATACGTATTTGGAGGATTTAATTTTAATCAACTGATTAGGTCACGTCTTACAAACTACAACACGATACATGGATAATACAAAAATTACCTTTCACAACCACCTAGCGATATTACCCTGTACACAATCAACATGAGAATGTTCGTAACATTAACCCACAAACATGCATACATTTCCTAGACACTTAATACAAAATAACAAATTGACATTTTATAGACTAAAGAAGAAGCAATGAATAACCAGAGCTTCGTTATGTAATAGAATCAAATACTGATATTTAACTAGGAGGCAGTAATAACTCTGACTCCAGAAGAATATTGTTTGTAAAAAAAATACTTTCAATTGCCTAAATTTATTTTTGTCATGGATTTTAAGTAATCTTTCAAATGTACCTCCTGCTACAGTTAATCATTGCTTCCTCTTAGATTTTATACATTTAAGTAGTAAGCACAACAATACTGTAAATTAGGGGCCGTCCATAAACTACATCACCAGATTTTGCCAATTATCAGATCCACCATCCGTTACATGATTGACGTCACCCTACCGTCATCATTCAGCATCCCCCTCCCCACTTAACAAATCATCTCATCCTTGGCCGAATAAAATATTAAAAGTGCTTAAATGATAACGCACCACTCACAGCGTTATCCTCACTGAACAGGGGAGGAGTGTTGAGTGTTGAGTTTGATTGGGGCAAGATCTGCGCTCGCTGGGGCGGAATATAGTTTTACTACAAATAGCGCTACGTATAACTAACCTAAGTAAATTAACTTTTCCTAGAGTTTTGTAATGACTGAGTATTTTTATTTCCAATAATTTGATGGAAGTTTTTTATTATAACTAGTAAAATTGTTTCCAAATCATTATTGTTACGTAATTTTGCAGTTAACCCCCCCCCCCCTTTCTCCTAAATGTCAGCTCTCTGTCATTTTGAATCCAAACCCTCTGCACTACCGTATTTTCAGATGACATAATTTATGTACGGCCCCTTATTTCTTATAATAAATACAACACATGTGCATATTCCATTTAGTTAAATTTTAATAAAATATCATAAATCTATTTTATGTATTTACTATATTTATGTACTTTATGTATAACATAGTAACTTTGTGAAAGTTACTCACAAATATATTTATAACATATAACAATAATTATTATGTCTGCCAAACTTACCTTATACAACTTATCTTACCAACAGATCGGCTGCATACAGAAACTATAACAACTTTAAATTGTCCTCTACTATTCTGTATTTAATTAAAATTTAAAACTAATTGCTACAACATTTTCTAGCTTACAAAATAAAATATGCACACATAAAAAAAATTGAAAAAACTAAAAATTTGTTCCTAACAACAATCTGCTCTAACCCCTGCAGAAGTGAATTTATAAATCCTTTAAATTAATTCGGTAAAAGTGAAATACATTACAAGAATGATTGAAGCTAGGCCTACACTTGTGTGCACGTGCTTACACTACACCTACAGCAGGCACTCTTACTCAATCACATGAATCAGCTTCGGATGAAAACAGAATCCGATCCCGGTATCTTATATTGGCACATCGTTACATTTTAACCCATTGAATACTTTTCACAGAACGGTTCCGTGATAGCCGCTTTGGCCAAAAATCTTTATCACGGAGTGGTTCCATGATCATATGTTTTTTTCAAACATTTTTTATTTTTTATATTTTTTATTTTTTTGTTGTAATTGTTTTTACTTTAAGCTTATATACATGAATGATTTTTATAGATAAAATATTGCATTGTGATCCTTTTTTGGCAAACGGGTAAAAATATAAATTATTCAAGAAAAAAGTGGTTTTGCAAAAGAAGTCATAACAAATTTTTTTTTTTTAGATAAAGTAAAAAATTAAAAAGTTTTATGTAAGGAAATAGTTTTTGCACTTTACTAGACAACTGATTAGGCATTTATTTTTATTTTTTATTTTTACTATATGATTTTTTCATTTTTATTTGTATAACAAATTTTATATGATTTTTATGATTTTATGATCTTTTATTTTTTATTAACATATTAAAAAGATAATTTATCCAGCTTCAAGAAAAAAAACTATGTTTGCCCAATTAGTAGCAAATGTACATTTTTTTATAGTTTATTTACTAAAATACTGCAAAATATTGAAATTTAATTGGGTTTCTGGGGCCATGCAGTCATTAAAAAACTAAGTATCCAATGGGTTAATATTGAAACCCGTTTGGTTGGACTTTTAATGTAAAAGTCGATTATAACATGATTATCAATATTAAAGCAAGAATCAACAATTTTTTATTTAATTAAAATGTTATGTAGTTTTACCCATAACGATTTTAATATATTTTGAAATGATAGGAATAGAACAAAAGTAAGGATATGCTTACACTGTTAACATATGTGAGATCGCAAAAAATATCAAAACTTAATGTGTTCGTTGTTCCCGAAACTAGTACATTTTACCTGAAAACACCATTTGGGAAAAAATACATTTTACAATGTATTAATAACAGTTTTTTATTATTAAAAATAAATAATTCTTGAAGACAAATGCATGTTTGTTTAAATCGATCATACTCGAGACGGTATGTTTTGGAATGTTTCATTGATTTAAATGCTGACGATTCTCAATTAAATCAAGATTATTACAACTTCAGTCAAACACTGCATTTACAATTTGCGTTCATTTTCCTTCGACTAGCCTAGCTATCAAACAAATAGACAAAATTTATATTTATACACAAAATACACACAAAATTAACCGATCTCAACTTTCTAGCTGAAAGTTCAAAGTTAAAACTAATTTCAACATAATAACCCTCATTTCCATATCCCGGCATGGGCAACTTTTGTACGACGATCACAGGGAAACTAAATTTAAAAATATGAAAACAAAAACAACTCTATCACAGTTTTGAATGAAGAAAGGAATAATCGGTTTACGTGAGGATTTCCGAAACAGTGTCCTCCCTCTGGACGAGGAGAGTGTGTTTCCTGATCTTGAGCAGGAGAGTTTCTTGGGTGGCATGGAGTCGGACGAAGACGAGTTCGTCGATCACATGACTCCCGAGAGCAGACTGCCGCCAGTCGTCTAAGGGGCACTCTTCCTGCACAACAGTCCAGTGTTAGGCCACAGGCTCGAGTCAAATTAGGGTTCTTATGCATTATACCGATCACCACCTGTAATGGCGCGCTACGGTGGATATGATAGGTCAGGTTACTGTAGTATTCTTTTGTCAATAGAATTTATCATATGTCGCGCCGCGAAACCCCTCCTGTCCCCCCTCACTTGGTCTATAGCCACATCCAACTTTTCAAGAAATATTGTTTTAAGTGGAGAATCTACTTGTACTTACACAGCGTGATGCGGCGATTAGTTTAGCTTGTGTTAAGGTAGTTGTTAACCACAAAATACGTGATAAAATAACCTAACCTAACTAGGGGTGGGTGAGTAGTGTTTTTTTAAATCGAGTCGAGTATTGAACCAAACTACTCGAGTATCGAGTCGAGTTCTGATAAAATGTATATGCCAGGGCTGTGATTCGAACCCACAACAGTACAGCTTCCACGGCTCCAGAGTCCGATGTCTTTACCAAGAGGCCAGCGATTCACCAACCTCATCTTCATGCATGTCATTCACTCACAAGAGATCGTCAAATATTACAAACACAATACATTAAACAAATATGACACGGACGCAAGAAATAACAAAAAGCTAAAAAAGTCTGTGTCATATTTGTTTAATGTGTTGTGTTTTCAATATTAAAAACAGATATTTTTGTTTTTTTATTTAATGAAGGTCAAAATAAAATTAGTAACAAATGGGTTGAATGAAAATACCAGAATCGATAAAACCAAGTTTATTGATTTTAAATTAAGAAATTGTGATGGCATTTCTGATGGTTCAAATATTATTGTAGGAGATTTTGAAATAGAGGCATGCGAAAAAAATGATTTTTTAGGACTTATTAGGACTTATTTACTTATTTACTTTAGGACTTATTTTTAGGACTGATTCTCAACTTGATTATTTCAAACACATTAACAAGGTCTCCGGAAGGATGAATAGTGGCATTTTTACTCTTCGAAGACTTGCTCAGTTCACTGATACTAGGGTTCTTCTAACTGCTTATTTTTCTTGTTTGTATCCACACATCAGATATGGCATTCCAATTTGGGGTGCCGAATCAACTCGTACAAAGAAACTGTTTCGGTTACAAAAGAAAGCAATACGACTGATTTTTGGAATGGCAAGGCTTGAGTCGTGCAGAGGTGTTTTTTCTGAAAATAACTTACTGACTTTTCCCTGTATTTATATTTTTGAAACTCTTTCATTTTTGGTTAAAAACAGACACTTTTTTCAGATGGGCCACATTTCTAGGTTTAATTTTCGTAATGCTGGATCCCTGGCAATTCCCCGTCACAACACTACATTTTTCAAAAACCAGACTTTGTATGCAGGCATTAAATTATACAATTCCCTCCCATCCAATCTCATGGCAGTAACTGATGTGGGTAAGTTTAGGAGGAGGCTGAGATCCTTTTTGGTTGCTAAGGAATACTACAGTGTGTCTGAGTATTTTATTGACAAGAAATAATTATTGTTTTTTTACCGTTGACATATATAATTTTGAATGTTTTGTACATTGTGCTATAAATTAGTTATATTTTCTATGTCACATTATTTTTGTAAATGACGTTTGTCAATGCTTGTAAAAGTCGAATGGCAATAAAGATCTGATTTCTGATTTCTGATTTCTGATTTCTGATTTCTGAAACCTGAAGATGGGTTATAAACAATCTCGAAACCAGTCGCCTATTTTAGGCTATTGGTGGCCTATTATAGGACGAGTAGGATCACTGATGGAAAAAGGTAATTTATAGTATTCAGAAAGTGATCCTGGGCCACACTAACACAAAAATGAACTTTGGAGAAGCTGACCAGAACTTATAAGACTCACAAGGTCAAAATAAAATTAGTAACAAATGGGTTGAATGAAAATACCAGAATCGACAGGTGCTTGGACCAGACCAAAGTTATGATGACCCCAATAAATAAGCAGCTGTGAATATGACCGAGGAAGAGGCTGTCAAACTTGCATCTTGGAAACTACCACCTTCAGGAGGTCAACAGATCAAATCAAGACTCTGGCCTCCAGGTGTTTTGTTTGTTGACTCTAAACCCAGTGTAAGTGGGGTTTAACACTTTCCAAAGCCAAACAGCCGCCAAAGTGCTAGAAATGTACAGCGACATTGCAACAAACAACTTCTTTGTTTGTTCTTCAGTAAGTGCTAGTAAAATTCTTCCTACTTAGAGTACATTGTAGATTACAAAAAGCAGCCTGTTGTATAACATTGCTCTTTAGTGTCCCCTGGGGAAAAAGAAGGGACCACCACCGAATTTGGTTTAGTTGAGAAATATCTTATAACTTATAACAGAACATACTTTGCACTTGGTGGGTAGTACACGTTGCAGCACACATTTAAATACGTTAGAAACAAGTTCTCGCAATCACACAATCGCCTCACTGTTGCGGCTAGACGCTGACACTTGACACTCGACGTTCACATCCGTGCAAGAATTGTGGTGCTTACCCACCTTATCTACAAATTATTTTCAAAATTACCTCATATAAAACTTCAAAAGCAATTTTATAGTGCTCAGATGATTCCAAAATTATAAAACTATCGTTTTAAACATAACTGAAGGGACATAGCTATGCCTCGTGAATGGGGGTAATTAGTTTCAAGCAAAGTAAAAATCAACAATAATTTTCAGTTGTCAGGGTTGAGACTAACACAAACTGGCTTAGACTTATGATTAAACACCGTTATTTGCAGCATTACACCTCTCAAATAGTTTTACTGGTTTTGTAAATCATGTGTTACAAAATGATTACATACCATGAACACAGGTCTAAATTGCTGGCGTTGCCAAAAAATCTCTTGCCCTTTAACTATAGTGATTGCTCTCAGTTACATAATATTTTATGTATGTAAATACTTTTATATTCCCCCAACATTTCACAACATTGTTCCTTTCCCCATGCTAAACGGCCTATGTGCTTTCTAAGTAATCCGCTTGGAACAAATTCTACTTTTTACAATCACAAACATTAAAAAAAGTTATTGTTATAACTATTGTACATAGCTGGTTATCTGGATATCCCCAAGGTAATATATCCAACACAGGAGGTAGGATGAGGGTAATTTTTAAAACCAAATTTCTAAATTTACACGATTTATAACAATTTGGTCTAGGACTAGGTCTGAGGTAATTAGGACCTAGCCCACCTCGGATACCAAAAACCATGGCTAATACGGAGATCACATTAAGTTTAAAACTTAACTTGTTGTCTTTTTAACAAGTAGAGCGCTTAAAATAATTAAACTCTTTTCCAACATGTTAGGTGTTAAACCTATAGTAATGTATTTTAAAGACAAATAAATCAACACTACTTCGATGCATAATTGTTAAACAATGCAACCACTCCTCTCAAAAACCTGTAAACGCAGTCAAGGGCTTAAGTATTTGGTTATGGTGGTGTAACATGTAGTGTTTTGAAAAGTTAAAGGGTTAGTATGATGAACTAAAACCAGCCCAGCCCACCAAAGTCTGAATCAGACATTAAACTAAAACCAGAGATGTCTTATAAAAGATAAAAACTGCATTTACACACAGTATGTTATAAACTAATATACTAGAACCCCGATAATCAGTAAATCTGCTTAATCCAAACACATTTTTCGCACAAACAAAATGTTATGTATAAGATAAAAGATAATACCCCCCGTCGCAGCAAACCTGCGTACTCAGCGAATTTCCAATGCATTGATATGTTTCTCACTAGTACATAAAGCCACTCACCAAGTTTGACAAAAAAACATTCATAAATAAGTGATTTATTACATTTTATTTATTCCCCATAAGAATAACATTAGGACTGAGTACGCAGGTTTGCTGCAACGAGGAAGATAAGAAATGAGTTTTTATGCAATTATCAATGTAACTGAACCAGGTGAAGCTACTTACCATGTTTTATTAATTTATGTTCATAATTATGGGAGATATAAAACTTTACTTATTCTCCATAAGAATAACATTAGGGCTGAGTATGCAGGTTAGCTGCTACGGGGACAATCAACAAAACATTTATTTTTTGTGCAATTATCAATATACCAGTACAACATGAAGCCACATACCAAATTTCATCAATATACATTCATAAATAATCAAGATATCAAATTTTATTTATTCTCCA
Organism: Allygus modestus; assembly: GCA_963675035.1. Classification (NCBI taxonomy): domain Eukaryota; kingdom Metazoa; phylum Arthropoda; class Insecta; order Hemiptera; family Cicadellidae; genus Allygus; species Allygus modestus. The sequence continues at coordinate 348,766,209 of OY776112.1, forward strand.
TAAGGATAACATTGGACAACGTACTGTGTTTAGCACTTTGAATATCTCTGCAACGGTTTGACGTAGAATCACAATTTAAACACCAAAATGATTGTTTTGTGGAGCTGAAGTGATTGGTAAAAGAAAATGTGAAGTTTAAAGTAAAATTAACTGAGGAAAAGCCAAAAACCTTTTTCCCATAAGATTAACATGGGAGATTTTATGAGCATGTTTTTTGGATTTTTTCCGCAACCACTTAACCTAGGTTAATAATCCAAAATACCATATTATTTGTTTTTTTAAGCTCTATAACATGGTCTAAACCTAAATTAAGTGTTTTAAAAATTTTAGGGTAAAAAATGCAAAAAACTGATTTTTGGAAAATTTAAAACCCCCATAAACCCCCTTTCCAATAGTCCGATTTTTCTGGTTTTCGAACTTAGTCATGAATGTCAGTTTACACATTTGAGCCAAATTTCATCGAAATCGGACGTTTTTTACTCAAGTTATCGCATTCACGGACACATATTTAGATATATATATATATAGATATATATATATATATATATAGATATATATATATATATATATAGATATATATATACATATATATAAATTTGAACGAATAGTGTTTTGGACATCTGGGGACCTCAAAACTAAAAGTTATCATGGTCTCGGGCTTAAGTCTTACCATGAGACCTACGGTAATAGCTTCTTCCCTATAGGGGAAATTCGCTAATTCCCTATAGGGGAAATTCGCTAATAATGCATGACAATTATATAAATAATGACTGGCAAACCATATGTTTGTATCTTTAATCCCAGCTGTTCTGCTTCTTTTGTTTTGATTTGCTGTCCAATCCTATACTCTAATATGAGTAAGGTTTGCGTGCTTGCTTGCTTGCGACACTGATCTCAAAAACGGCTCCAACGATTTCCTTCAAATGTTCTAAATAACTAATTTCTGGGATAAAAATAAGTTCTAGACAGGCCTCATCCCCAGGAAAAATCAAATAATGTGAAAAAACTAAAATGAAAAGTAAAAAAAATTACATTGGGCTTATAGAGTTTCAAATCAAAACAAAAGAATTCTAACAGCTGTTCATAATCAACCAGGGAACTGTCAAAGTAATACTCATTTTGTATATGATTTTTAACCTGTAGTTTCCTGAGAACAGAGATTAAAAGATTTGAGTGAAGATTACATATATAGAGCAGTAAAATAAATCAAAGGGACATTGAGCTATAAATAATAACTGGAGTGAACTTAAAAATGTAGAAAAGAGGCAAATGAGTTATACAAATCTGATTATCAGTAGGGGGAAGTGGTGAAATATTACTCCAAGTGATCTAAACAAACTGACTGGCCTTTCCCCGAGCAAAGCTCGGCCCCCCAGGTACTGTTATTTAAATGGGCCAAAATCGTACTCTGAGGGCTTCCCAAGGGTTTCTGGTTCCACGCACTGACTTGAGCCCCCAAAAGGCACATTTAGACGTAAAGGGCTTTCAAACGACACATAAGATCAAAATCGACCCAGTACTTTGGCCATAATCTTCTGCACAAAAATCGCCTTATTCTTTTAATATAATGATTCATTAACATTTTAAATAGTGTACACTACTCTAAAATGGCATAAAATAAGATTTTCAAATATTTTACCCTCTTACAATAAAAATAAACTACTCACAGGATACATTGCCAAGATAAAAGGTAATGTCTTTATGAAAGACTTAAACAAAAAATTTAAAAATTCAGAACGTTAAAGACATCAGTTCACTTAACTTGTTTTCAAGATGGAACTCATCATTTACACACATAGTTGCAGCAGTAACGGCGGCACGAGAGACAACCAGGGATTCATCCGATGTAAAACTGACTCACCTGACCGCAACGCGACGCAAGGGTGTGGGGGCTTTGACCTCGGTCTATTGTTAGCATCGCTGAACAACAAACGGACGGACCTTGGGGGCTTGGGGAACCCTGGCCGCGTAAACCTTTTGTCACTAACAGAGCGGAATCAATGTATCACAGTACAACACAAACTTGATAATTTAGTGAACAATTCCGTCCCCAGTGCAGTTTAAATTAATTATAGAACTGTACCATGCACCTATATACACATTTAAATGGATTTTCACAGTTAAACGTTTGGTTTCCGGATAATCCAAAAATTGTTAATCCGAACACGGCTCACTCACGATTAATTCGGATTAGCGGGGTTCTAGTTTATGCTTTAGCAAACTGCTAAGCTTTTTTTACCATATGGTGCCCTTACTATTATTACATAATTATTGGTTACTCTTAACTAAACTGATATGGTAACAAGATTTGTCATCATCAAAGTATCTCAGTTCATGTCAATGCTTTGTTTATGGAAGACCTTGTTTGCTATTTTCATTTAAACAGCTTAGCCAACTTTTCTGAGACCTGTAGTATGTGTTGTAAAATCTGTAGCCTATAAGGCACATTATTCAGATGAGACAAATTTTCCCGAACTCTCTTGTGCCACTCTTACTCTTCCTTTACTCTTGGCCCTCAAAAACGAATTTATAGCAAATAATGATTAGAATTTGAGAAATTTAGTGATGTTCAATACTTATTGTAGTGATTGGTAGTGAGAAGTGATTTTTTGATCCAGTCGAGTAAGTATTGCCAATTAGTCGAGTTTAAGGTATTTTAGAGCCGAGTATTTGCCATCAGCATTGTTGTTAGTTTCAAATAGTGTAATCGAATTTGTATACAACTCCAGATATAATTTCATAGTCTTTAATCATGGTTCCTAACACATTTTTAGCCTGTACAATCAAAGTTATGTATTGACAAACAAACCATGGTTTGGGCGTAGTTTTCGGCCGATAAAACACGGTCCGCTTGCCATTTGGGCAATATCAGTTAGTCCGGCCTTCGTTTATAATCAATGACTTAATACCGTATGGGGTCTAGTAGTAGTTTGTTACCGATGTTGTGTTTTCTGTTGTCATTTACGGCCGAGATTATGTTTTCCAGTGGTCACTTTTGGTCAATATAACATTTTTCAACTCCATTGCCACCTAAAAAAAATTAGATTCAGTCATCATCTCTGGTCAGTATTATGTGTTATGACGTCATTAACGGCTGATATCCAAGTGTCCTGGTCGACATTTTCAGGCAATATTACGTGGTCCAATTGTAATTTTTGACCGATATTCTGTTTTACATTGTCATTTACAGTCAATATTACGCGGTACGGTCTTCAATTCCAGCGGATGTCATGTGACACTTCATAAATTATGACCGATTCATGTTTCCCGCCGTCATTTTTGACTGATTTTACATGGTTTGGTCATCTTCTGCGAGCGTTACTATGTAATTTGGCAATCACAACCGTTCACGATCCTCTGGAGATGAGCGACATTCTCGCTTGAACTTTTGAGTATTTTTTTAAACTTAAGAGTCTAGTATTGAAATGCTCAACCGAAATACTCTAATTTTCAAGTACACACATACCTATAAATAACAAATTCGTTTTCATGCAGTTATTCAATATACTCTCGTCCTTATCGTTTACATGCTCGACTGTAATACAAGTCTGTATCGCACACCAAAAAGAAAAGACAGGTTAGTAAGCTAGACAGAGAGAGTTATCACAGATATATTGAGCGACAGAGACCTAGTCAAACTTGGTGCGCAGCCGGTCGCGCAGGAGGACCGGGAGCAGCGAGAGCAGGGAGAACGCTGCGAGCCACGAGACGGAGGTCCAGGACCACGTGCCGGACATGGACGTGAGCTGCTGCAGCGTCTGGCCGGCCTGGATGGCGACGAACGACGGCGGCGCCACACCTGCGGGACACACGCCCACGTAGAGTCAAGGGTTAGGTTAGTGAACTGAACTGAGAATGTCTTTATCCATGAAGTATGTAATTGATGGTTTCTATAAGTGTGAAGTAAAGAGTTTAAAGTTTTAATTGAACAACATTTGGACATTCTATACAAAGCATATATTCCTGAGGTGACTATATTTACTAGATGGTCAACGTGGGGATTCCATGACAAATGTTCTTCTACAATCACACCTGCAAGTTTTGTAAAACTAACTTTTTTCAAAGCTTGATCATTAATTTTTATTACAGGATCCACAGAATGTTTACTTTTTCCAGCTTTGAACATAATATAATTAGTTTTACTTGTATTTAATTACTTGTAAAATTACTTGTAAATTACTTGTAAAATTACTTTGTATTTTTACTTGTATAATTAGTTTTACTTGTATTTATGATTATTTAAAAATTATTTATACCTTTTAGACTTTGAATAGCACTACTTTCCAAGTTATTTAATATAGCCTACTATCACTAATTTTTAAACTGGCAACATCAGCACAGAAAAAAATTCTTTGATGGATTTTTCAGAAATGAGAGTTAGGGTTGGTGTCGAGTAATTACAGTAGAATAGAATTTGTTTATTGTTACTGAACACAAAAACAAAGTATGTTAGACGAAGTCAATCACTTAGGCCTAAGGCAACTTTCGTTAACTAAACAATAACAACAAAATACAGAACACAGACTTAAACCGTGTTAACAAATCTGTTCTTCAAACCTTATATACCCGCCTACAGAGTAAAATGCACTAGCCAATAGCCACTTTGAAATTTTTAACTGATAATTTTCTACATTATACATTATCCATGGGATAAGACCTAACTAAGCACGAATTAAACATCATAACACATTTTAAATAAAAGAATAATCAGAAAGATGAAAACCAATACGAATATTTCTTTTAATTGCGTATGGTTCTAATTCGAAGCCGGTACAATTGGTTAACTTTTTACGACACTTTCTTGGAAATCGTTTGCAGTAAAGGACACAGAGTGGTGAGGTTTCCACAATGTATAGAAAGTTATTTAATTCCGATGCCAAGTCTTTCAGAATGAGACTTTCGCACACACGATCACTTACTTAACCCTAGAACCGCTATGCGTCGCGATCGCGATCTTTTGTACCCTTTTTAAAATGCTAAAGTCGCGATCGCGATCCATTATGCAGCGCTTCAAAAAAACGATTATATAACGAGAAATATTGATTTAATCGTTAATAATTTTATATAGTATTGAAGCGGAAGAGTAGATCGACATTCTGGTAGCATTTGCAAAATCCAAAAGCTAAATGACAGCCGTTTGTATGCCTTTGGAAATTGTTGACTGTTAGTCAGCTGTCGTCGTCTGCTCGTCTGCTTGGTAATTGCGTGACTTGTTGTTTACAAAGTTTGAATGTTGTGTTTGAGTTATAAAATTTGTAACTAAAATGTTTTTGTAATAAAAATGAGTCAGCTTAGCAACTCCAGTGATATTCGAGGTGCACTTGACGCATTCGAGGATGTGGAAAGTTTACAAAGCGAAGACGAACTCGGGAGCGGGAGTGATGTCGTAAATGAAAATGAAAGTTCGAACAAATCTCTCTTCGATTTTTCGTCTGGAAGTGGGGAATTGTGGCAGCCGGGGCTAGAGGATATTGATAGTGATACATCAATAACAGACGTTGAAGTACCGGTACCAGAAAGAAATGATATCCAGCCACCACCAATACCACAACAGGTAACACCCCGCCCTAGGCCTAGGCCTAGGCCTAATGTACATGCTCCTGAAAACGTTCCTGAGGTTGTTGGTGGTAATGATGATCCACCTGGACCCTTTATAGGGCCCATAAATTTGAGCAGTAATCCTAGGTGGGTTAGAATTTACCCTCCTGAAAGAGAATTTGTCGTCGAAGAAAAATTTGAAGTCAGAAATCCTGGAATAAGGAATTGCCCACCTCCAAACAGCAACCCTATTGCATATTTTTATTTATTCTTTTCCAATCTCATGTGGCTACTTATGGTTAGAAACACAAATGCCTTTGCTAACAAAATTATAAATCACAAAAGGAACTCCGGATTACTTGGGCCAAAGAGTCGATTGCATAGGTGGGTAGATGTTACGGAGCGAGAAATGAAAAAATATGTTGCTCTGCTATTGAACAAGGGTTTGATTAGGAAAAAGAATATAAAAGAATACTGGAGCACTTCAAAGTCACAGATGACTCCTTTTTTTTCTAAAGTAATGTCCCTGAACAGATTTCAAGCCATTCGAGCAATGTTTCAGATAAGTTCGCTGCGGTTAATTCCAAAAGACCAACCAGGTCATGACCCGTGGTATAAGGTTCGGTTTTTCCTTGACTCTATGAATTCTGCTTTCAAGAGATTCTTCGTACCTGATCAAAACATCTCCCTAGACGAATCAATGATAGGAATGAAAAACAGAACAGTATATATAAAGTACATGCCAAACAAACGTCATGCGCGTTTTGGAATCAAAAAATTCGAACTCTGCGACAGCAAGACGGGGTACATATTACATACCGAACTTTATAGTGGTAAAGGGTTTCTATAACATGATGATGGTCCATTTACACAAAAAGTTGTGTTGCTCCTGATGAGAACCTGAAGATTACTGGGAAAAGGTTACCATCTTTTTATGGATAATTACTATACTAAGTTACCGGTAGCGCAAGAGTTATTAGAGAACAAAACTTACCTGACTGGCACTGTAAATAAAAAGTCAAAGGATTTGTCCAAGAAAGTGTTAGAAACTGATCTACAACCTTTACAAAGTATATACTATAGAAAAAAAGACATCTTACTTGTTGGTTATAAACAGAAACAGAAAAGGAAACCAGTTTACTTGATAACAACGGGCTGTTATGCAAAAGATGAAATCATCAGGAGTCGAAGTGGTATACAAACCCACAAACCAACCCTTATACATGAATATAACTTGAACATGGGTGGTGTAGACTCAAAAGACAAATCTATATATCATGTATCTTGTACAAGACAAACAAAGAAGTACTGGAAAAAGATATTTGATAATGTTACTGACATAGCACTTTACGACGCTTGGATTTTGTATTCCAAAAACACCGACAAGCCCCTAAGCCGACATGATTTCATTGTTAGTATTGTTGAATCTTTAGTAGAAGAAAGTGGAACTCCTATTCATGATAATAACCCCATGGCTGGTCCTGGTGGAGACTTGGGTCACGTCCTCACTCGCCTCGATGGTACAAAACTCCGCATGTGTATTGTATGTTCAGACTCGGGGAAAAAATCCAGAAGTCATTTTTTTTTGCCCAGGTTGCAATGCTGGAATTCATCCAGCCTGCTTTCATAAGCTTTCTCATCTCTGGAGACCAACAAAAAAAGGGAGGAGGAGTTCAACTGAGGACAGAGCAGTGTTGGACAGTGATTCAGATTAGTTTGTGGTGCGGTTCTAAGAGAAAGTCACACAAATATTGTACATATTTTTATTTTGTTTATGTTTATCTGTAAGTAAAAGAACTAATTATTATTTACAACTGCTCATTGAATAGTAGAATAAAATAAAATACATAGTTTTGAATAAGAAGTGAAAAATATGTATACAAGGCCTAGGGCCTACATACAAAATCCCAACGTGCAAGATTTTCGGCCTGTGCGCATAATAACTTTTTTGACTATAATATATTTTTCCTTGGTTGGAAACTCAAAGTGTTATATGTTTTTGTGTTCAGTGTAAAATTGTGCTTCTTTTGATTAGCACCAAGAGTTTTTATCTTTATTATGAAAATGTTGTACATGTTACCTAACTAAGAAAATAATTTTTTTTTCTACATAATCTTTTTATATATGGAGACTCCTAATGCAGCAGAATGTGGTAAGTACTTATTGTTATTATAATGTTCCTTGATTTATGCTGAATAAAATGATGTATAATATGTTATAGTTAGTGGTAAAATCTTGACTGAAAATTTCACTTATCTGAAGGTGCCGCGAAAACCTTAAAAACCCCTTAGCATTTTTGGAAAAAATGGTCAGCACTTCTAGGGTTAAACGGTATTGCAAATTTCAATCATGCAACATAAGTTCTGAAAAAATAGGTATAGGGCAACCACTATTCAACTTTGTCAAGCAAAAATTCTTCAAATCATTAAAATGAACACTAGAAACAACGTTTTTACAGGAGATAGAAATGCTCACCCAAGAATGTGCCGAACCAGAAAGGCACGATGGGCACATTGACAATAGGTGCAGCGATATTGATGAACCAGTTTGGCAAGAACGGGGTGATCCTTAGGAACAAAATGTAGTTGAAGATGTTGCGCCGATGCTTTTGGACCTGGAAAACACGATTCACATTTGGTTCAGTTTGGAGTAATTCAAAAAATTGTTTAAAAAGTATTTTTTAATTACATATTTTTAGGGTGAGGTCTACTAGGGTCTTAAAATTGTATTACACAAAAATTAATAATAGTAAAAAAGCTGTCAGTGAGAGGCTGCAAAGGGCTCCTCCAAACATAATTAGTATATTAAAAATGTTTTCATATCCAACAAACTTCCTTCTTAATGTCAAATTCTCACATATTTTTATTTTTGTATATATACAAATTGGAAATATACCGGTTATTCTCTTCATTTTAAACAACATGACACTTTACAAAAGTTCCATTTACCAATGAATTAGTTTTTTCCCAAACCCTTAGAATCATATTCTACCCATAAGCCTAACCATTTTATTTCCATTGATCAGCGCAATTTGTGCACTCAATCCTAAATATTACAAAATCTATTTTAAGAATCATTAAACAATATAACAGGATAAAATAAACTACAAATCACAACATTACAAAATATATTTAAACTTATACTGTACTCACATACAAGACGACAAATGTACAAACAAGATGGTACAAGGCGGTCTACTTCAAGTCACACTGGTCATCATCAGGCAAAATCAGAGAATGTCAGAAACAAGATGGTGTACAGCTTACATGCTATTGGCTATCGGTTGGCTATTGGAAGTCTTGAATGTGAGTACAGCAACAAGATGGTGTACAGCTTACATGCTATTGGCTACCGGTTGGCTATTGGAAGTCTTGAATGTGAGTACAGCAACAAGATGGTGTACAGCTTACATGCTATTGGCTACCGGTTGGCTATTGGAAGTCTTGAATGTGAGTACAGTATAAGTGTAAACATATTTTTTAGCGTTGTGAGACATAGTTTATGTTATCCTATTAATTGTAACAACATGTATTATGCTACTCAAGACATTATTCATTTGAACAATGTAGTACGGCATGCCATTTCACAGGACTACATTCAAACGTAATCATTGACTATAACTAAACATTGACTACTCACAGTTTGAGAGTACTGTACAGCACGATCAGGGAAGTACTTGTACACAAGCCGACGACCGGCCAGGTGGGAGAGCAAGTAGCAGAAGCTGGCGCCAGTAGCGGAGCAGAAGCAAACCAGCGTCAGGGCCAGCGGGAACGGGAACAGGAATCCCGACAGGATGGACAGGGAGATAGACCCCGGGATGGCGAAGGTCTGGAGGCTGGTTGAGGAGTTAAGGAACAAATATCAATATAAGTAAGAAAGGAAAAACCTCACTGAAATTTTAATTATTTTTAGTGAATTTCACCTATAGGGAAGAGAAGCTATTACCGTAGGTCTCATGGTAAGACTTAAGCCCGAGACCATAATAACTTTTCATTTTGAGGTCCCCAGGTGCCAAAAACAACATTCATTAAAATTTGTATATATTTTTAGCAGAATGGGCTAAAAGCGCCCATTTGAATCAGTGCTTTTCAGCAAGTCTTACCCTTCACAACTTTTTGCTCGTGCGGTGATACGAGATAAGTCGTGTAATATAAAAAGGCTCTAACCGTTAGCTACCTCACTAGCCTAAAGAGTAACGTTTTGCATTTCGGTGCAAGAGGTTACGTGTTCAATTCCTGGGCCATTTGACTTTGACAGGTTTGGACCATTGCCCACAAACAATGTTAGATCAAAACTTCTACTAGTGTAAAAGGCAAAATAAAACTTTAAGAGAGATGTTATGAAAGGATTAGTTGAGCAATCACTTCTCTATTATAACGACTGAAGGATACAATATGTAGACCACGACCACAGCTGCCAGGACTTCGTAGTAGTTGCGATCCTTGTGTTTCTCCAACACTCGACCCAGCTGCTTGGCTTCCTCTACATCCCACGGCAGCTTTATGTACTTCCGTTCCTCCCTGAAATTTCCAAGTTGTTTCAACATGATGGCTGCATATTAATGTCAAATTAAATATATATATAAAATTATAACGAAATAATGTAATATTATAATATTAAATATGATGATTAGCCCTCGATGGCTCTCTGCCTGGACTATACTAGGGCAGAGGTACAACAAAATGAAGCTGTCACAGTATTGGTAAGTCTTTTGGCTATCCAGTGTGGCCAACTTCCCTTCCTTGGTTCCTTGTCTCTCCCATCACACCCATGGACATATATGTATATATATGTCCAAGCACTGCTTCCAAGTGATTCAAATGGGCACTTTTAGCGAACTTCCCCTATAGGGAAGAAGCTATTACCGTAGTACCGCATGTTAAGACCTAGGCCCGGGACCATGATAACTTTTAGTTTTGAGGTCCCCAGATGCCAAAAACACCATTCGTTCAAAACTGTACATATATATATATACATATATGTCCATGGGTGCGATAACTCTGGGGCTTAGCTCCCAGTTGAGCCTGGATACCCAGTCTAGTCAAGAGTCCTTGCAGCCTGGGCGGGTGCTTGGGAGAAAGGGCCCTTTACCGACAATCTGGCACGCTTGGGGACAAACCGTCCTGGGCCCCAAACCTCCGAGAGGTTGGAGGCTCTGTGCGATGGTGGTCCCTGTCTGGTGAACTTGGGGGGCGTCAGGTTAGAGGGCGAATCGTCCTGGGGTGTTTAGTTACCCATAGAGCCCGGGAGCTAGGTAGGGTTCTCTCCCCATTTTTTGAGCGAGGTAGACTGACCCTGACCTACCTTTCCCGTCCCTGAAAATTCTCCCTCTCCAGTGGTTGTATAATATCCCAAAAAAGGGATACCTGCTATGCTGGGTATGCCGAGGCCTCCTAATAATCTCAAACAAATAAATGTTAAATTTATGGATCCTCTAAGGGGTAACCATTGCTTAGGTTTTCACTTGCAACAAAATAGTTTATGAAAGAATAGTTATTTCAAGAAGTTGCATTGTAATAGTCACAGTTTGAAAAATGATCAATAGCAGCATATTATTATTGTTTAAATAGTAAAGAGATTGTTTAATGGAAAACCTCATGCATTATGGTGTACCGATTTGTATTTATAAAAAATATATATATATATATGATAAACTACCTTAGGTTAAGTCCAGAGAGATTTCATTTTGTTCGGTTGGTATACCTGTAAATTAGCTAATAGAAATTCGAAACGACAGTTATTAGTATAGAAAGGGCGGCACTAACGTAAATTACTACTCGTGAAAAAGTAAGTTAAATTAATAAAATAATCATTCTAAAAATCATATTTTCATGCCATTTAAATACTCATGTAAAAGTCCAGAGATTTGTAAATGTTTGTTAATATAAATCAATTTGTATTTCAATGTATAACTTCATTTAAATGAACTATTTCCATATTATGAGCATGAAGGAAATTTTAGTCTTTTTGCAAGTTGAGACAATGTATCCATTTTTCTATATTTGTAATTTATGTTTGAATTTATTTACCTTTTATTATTCAAGTCTGTATTATTTACAGACGAGTTCGAGTAATTAGATGCCAGTGCCCGTACGCCCTCAGAAAGTCAGTAAGGTAGCATACTCTGATTATAACATAATTAATTGAGTTGATAAAACCTCTTGTAATATATGTTCCTAGCCCAAAGGATTTTATTATTTTGAAATTTGTTAAATATATATTTGTGATTTGAAATGTTGGATTTCATATATTATTTGACTTCCTAACCACGTTGCCAAGCTAACTGTAAAGCTATATAAAAATTAAAATTCATATACCTAATTGGCCAACAACACAGGTGTATAGAATATCTGCGCAACTCTGCTAGTATAGCAAACATCAGTATAGCACATCAAAAGTTTTAACCAACTGTATCCATTCATAAATCTAGGCTATCACCATCATCAAATAGCCTATGGCAACATTAAGTGGTTATGTGAAGTTAAATACGATTCAATTAGCTGAAATTAAAATTACTTGGAAATAACCTAATTTTATTATATGGTGACTAAACCAAAGTGTATGTAAAATTAAAATTTCCTACCAGTTAGTGACAGCTATCCAAAATGACTAAGTTCAATATAAATTATTTAAATAAAGAAGAACTAACATACGAACTACTAAACAGAAATCTGGAAATCACAGATTCAAATGTCGAAGCTTTAAGAAAACAACTTAGGTCCTGTATAAATGTAACTCCTCAGGTGAAATACCTAACGGGGAAAATCAGCCTAAAATCTGAACTTGAATTATTACAGGAGAAAGTCGATGTTTTACAAGTTCAAATCGACAACTGTAAAGAAAACCCAACCCCTTTACTTATAGCTAAGATAAATGCAAAATTCAGTCATTTACAGTTAAGACTAGACAATTTATGCAAATGTGAACTTACTCAAACTTACGAGGAAAATGTAAAGCTAATGAAGGAGCTAGTAGATACTCTTGCTACCGGATATGAAGAAATTAAGACAGGAATATCACCTGATGAATTAAACAAATTTGAAGAAAAGTTAAACAAATCGCTAATCCAAGAGGACGAGGAAAATCTCCTAACAGAACAGAGACTACAAGAGAAAACCCTACATACGTCTACGCCTAGCAAAATCCCTGATCCAGAAACTCATATGCCAGTTCCCCTAAATCCAGTAACCGAGCTTCAGAAAACTTATCTTCCTACTTCAACAGCTAGACAGATGCAAATGCAATTGCCTGACACCTCAAAGCTTACTATTTTTAACAAATTGCAAAATCCCATAGAAAAATGCCTTGAAAAGTTTCCTACCTGCAGTGGATTAGAAATAAACCCACTCTTGAAATTCCTAGGAAACTTTATTAAAATTCAGCATGAGACTAACCTGACACCAGATGAAATATATCAAATTTTGCCGGGATACGCAACCCCTCCATTAATAAACAAAATTCTTGACTTTAAGAAAACATCTAGATCCCTGGAAGAATTGCACACTGAAATCCTGAACACATTTATACCGATAACATTGAGAGAAAAACTTAAACAAGACCTAGTATACCGCCCACAGAAACCAGAAGAACCCCTATCGATTTACATTAGTGAAATAAGAATGCACCATGAAATTCTGAAAACTCCATTAACCGAAAAAGAAGTGGTGACCTTCATAAAAAATGGCTTAAATCCAGAAATCCGCAACAAACTCATTTTCGAAAATAACCCCTCCACTTTTCAAGACCTAGAGCAGCTATGTATAAATGTAAACAATGTTCGTTATAATGACTACTTAAGAACAACAATGTTTTCAACAGCACACGGATCAAACCAAACTAAAACAACAGAACCTAACCTAACCTATGCTAGAAAAAACACACAAAACCACACACCAAACAGAAATCAAAATTACTATGAAAAACGTTGCTATAATTGCAATAAACTCGGACATGTAGCCCGAAACTGTTATAGACCTCAAAAAAACTGGTAAACACGGGAGTTTTGAGCCACTCTAAATATCACCCTCATGCTCCCGGGAAAACTGAAAAAACTACTCCAACTCAACCTAACCTATCAGGGAAAAATATTAAGTGTCAATACGAAACAAATCATAGTCCTGAATTTAAAAAGGAGTATAGGAAAATAACAAGACAATGGAATAAGATAAACACGCCTAACCTTATGAAAATCAAAGGGAAAATTACTGAAACTTTACCTTGTATAGAAGTAAAATTACATGATAAGATAAAGGTAAATTCACTGATTGATACTGGATCCTGTCAAAATTTTATTAGTCTACATCTATATGAGAGACTAAAGGAACTAAAAGTAGTTAAACGGACCAGAAAATGGGAAGGTATAATTAAGGCGGCAAATGAAGGGGAAATTGAAATTTTATGTGAATGTAAATTAAATATAAAAGTTGACGCATATTCATGGACTGAAAATTTCTTAGTCATAAAGGAGAGATGTTATGATATGATTCTAGGAATACCATTCCTTCACAAAAAGGGTTTTACTATTGATTTCGCCCATAAAACTTGTCATTTTAAATTCAAACCTGAAAATAAGATAAAATTATGTGGGGACTACAGCAAGCAAATTTCAGTGATAAAAGATATAAAAACTGATAGCCCTGAAATGTCCGAAGAAATTGAAAAGCTCGTAAAACAATACCCTGGTGTATTTACTGATAGAATAGGGGAAGCTCTCGATTTGGAAGTTAAGTTGGAACTAAACGACCCTACTCCAGTCTGCATTCGACCTTATTACTTGAGCCCTCCAGGTATAACCAAAATGAAGAAGATTATCGACGAGTGGCTGGAACAGGACATCATCGAGCCGTCCACAAGTTGTTATAGCAGCCCTGCGTTTCTCACCAACAAGGACCGCTTAGTCGTTAACTATTCAGAGTTAAATAAGAAAATTGTGAAGATGGACTACCCTATTGGTGATCTGCAAAACATGCATCAACATCTCCAAGGAGCCTCCTATTACTCTATCATAGATTTAAATAAAGCCTTCCTACAATGTAAATTAGCACCTGAATCTAGGGACATGACGTCATTCAGCACAATATTTGGAAAATATCGCATGAAGAGAGTTTGCTTTGGACTACAAGTTGGCAGCTCTGTATTGTCGAGCTACTTGGACAAAATTTTCCACGACATAAAATTCAAGTTTGTTATAAATTTTTGTGACGACATCGTTATATACAGCCCTGATAAGAAATCGCACCTAGAACATGTTAAGGAAGTCATTCACCGGCTAGCCAAAAATAGATTGACTGTAAATGTCCAAAAAGCGAAATTTTTCTGCAAGGAAATAAGTTTCTTAGGACACCTGATAAAGAATAACAGTATTACCATAGACCCTGAAAGAACTGTAAGTGTGATGAAATTCCCGGAGCCGAAAAACGTTAAGCAAGTTAGGCAATTTACTGGTATGTGCGGTTATTGGTCAAAATATATCCCTAACTATGCCGACATCTGTAGACCTCTTCACGCCTTGAAGAAAAAAGGGGCTAAATTTAAGTGGACACCCGATTGCCAGGCAGCCTTCGACACTCTAAAGGCTAAGATAGGAAATCCGCCCGTACTACAACTGGCAGACTTTAAGAAACCTTTTGTCGTTGAATGTGACGCATCCCAATATGGCTGTGGGTCAACTTTATTGCAATACAACGATAAGGGTGATTTAATGCCAATAG
The DNA here is from genome assembly GCA_963675035.1 of Allygus modestus. NCBI lineage: Eukaryota > Metazoa > Arthropoda > Insecta > Hemiptera > Cicadellidae > Allygus > Allygus modestus. The sequence goes on from OY776112.1 coordinate 348,781,460, forward strand.
CCTTCTACTCAAAAAAATTCACAGATGCGGAATTAAAGTATAGTATCTATGAAAAAGAGGCATATAGCGCAATTTTAGCTATAGAAAAATGGCATCAATTCTTGGAAGTTCAGCCATTTACATTAGTAACAGACAACAAAAGTCTTTATTTTATATTACAGTCTGGCCGAAAACTGGGTCGTCTTGCCAAATGGGTTGAACGGTTATTAAATCTACCATTCAATGTAATTCACAAAAAAGGATCCGAAAATTTGGTTGCAGACGCCCTATCCAGATTATATGACCAGGAGCCAATTGAAGACCAGGATAAGGCAAAATCCGATGATTTAAATCGGGAAATAAAGGAGATTAAAATTAATCTGATAAAATCCCAACAGGAAAATGTAAAAAATGTAAATAGTAAACTTAAATTGGACGAAAGAAATACCAAATATTTGTATAATGTGATCTCAGAAATTCCAATGGCCATGGACGATATTAAAAAGCATCAGAAACAAGATAAAGAATGTATTGAAATAATTGAGAGCATAAAAACCAAGAGCAACCAACAATGTTTTTATCTAAATAACGAAATTCTAATGTATAAAAAACAACAAGGAAAAGCCAGAATTTATTTGCCATCACTGCTGATAAATCTTGTATTCACATTTTATCATAATAGTTTAATTGGCGGCCACTTAGGTATTGCTCGCACTATCGCCAAAATAAATGAATATTTTTTTCATCCCGACCTGGAACGCAAGATAAAAGAAAAGGTTAAAGAATGTCAAACTTGCGCTATGTCCAAATCAGCTCAGCGGAAATATGAAGGTAAATTAATTTCTATTCCGATCGAAAAAAGCATGAATACCATATTTATCGATCTATTTGGTCCATTGCCGTTATCAAAAACCGGCAATAAATATATTTTGGTTATGGTAGATGGATTTAGCCGTTATATATGGTTACACGCATTGAGAGAAGCCACATCGAAACAAATAATAAACAAATTAAAGCTTACATTTGCAAACTTCTCTATACCCCGGATTATTGTATCAGATAATGCAAAATGTTTTACTTCGAATGAATTTCAAGCATATCTATTTAGAAATTGTATACAAGGCCGAAAAATTCACATTTACCGTGCCTCAGGAAACAGAAGCGAAAGGACTATCCGCGATGTGTCAACACTATTGAGATGTTTTTATCACGATAATCAAACAAATTGGGACCAGGACTTAGATGCAGTCCAAATGAGCTTGAATACCGCAAAAAATAGTTCGACCGGATATACGGCATTCCAGCTAATGTTCAATCACGAAGCAAATAATGCACTATCAAACACTTGGAATCTACATGATTTAATATCCCACGATTTATCAAACGATGAGAAAAAAATTCAACTTCAACGAGCTGTAAATAACGTCAAGAGGAGTGTTTTTAGAAACCGGAAACGTGAGAGATATTCGCCTGCCAAAAGACGACATCCCTTTAGGAAGAATTCTATTGTTTTCTACAAGACCCACTACTTAAGCGACAAGGCGAAGAAGTTTTCAAGAAAACTTGCAACAAAATTCTGCGGACCCTACAAGATATTATGGTTTATTACGGATGTCAGCGTTTTGATCCAGCATGTAAATAATTTATCTGACGTCAAAAAGGTTCATATTATTGATTTAAAACTGCACAAACAATGAAAAAAGGTTTTAACTAATTATTATTTATCCGAAGAACAAAGAAGAGGTTTATTTAGTTTTATAATTGCCAAATTTAAATAAAATTATTTATTTTATTAAATCAGTTTTGATTCAAAATGTGTTAAAATATGAAATAATTTGATTTAAAGGTACAATTTTGAGATAGTTTTATATCGGCAAAATGAGCGGAAGATTATTAACTAAAAGGGAAAATGTTTTTGTTATAAAATATTAGTTATGTAAAAAAATAATAATCTTGTCTCAAATTTATTAGCGAAAGTAGAGTGAATGACTATGTAAATTAAAGGAGTGAATGAGTATGTATCTGGGAATAAATGTAAGGGCCCTCTGAAAGTGTGTACGGATGGTGAATGAATCTTTTTGGAAAAGGATACTCGAGTACACTTCACAATTCACAACACTATTAAACACACGCGATCGCAAACACTGTAACACATTAAACATTAATTACACACGCACACGCACGAACACACACACGGACGAACAATTGAACACGACACACAAACACAACATGCAAACACGTTAAAATCTCGAGAACGACTGAACATGAATAAATCTGAGACAGCAGTTATCTTAAAAGGGAAAGTAGGAATTCGGGATTTCCGCTTGGAACCGATAACAATGCACATATGTTGCTGTTCATTTTGCAGACTTAAAACTATAACGAAAAGAAAAATGTAAATATAATATCGGTTGAATTAGTTAAGTTATGCATGTACCAAGGGATTTATTTAGTTGTAAATGTAATATTTATTAAATACTTAATTATTGTACGCAAAATAATTGATTTTGATGAAATAAAATACATGAAGTCGGTAATCCATCTGGTAGTGAACTCTAGCGGAGAAAGTTCGAACTACTTAAATTACACTTGTCTTTGACAGAAATTACTCGATACGCGCCAACTTCAAATGTACGGAGATTAATGATAGTTTATTTTGATTTATATAATTACTAAACGTTATTTTATTCATTTGTAAGGAAGTAATTATCCTTTAAAATCACGTACAGCACTATTTAATTGATATAAAGAAACATAAGGAAGTTTAAAACTTTAAATGTATAGTTTATACGAAATATATATATTTTTTACCCCAAGTAAGGGAGAATTTGTACCGATTTGTATTTATAAAAAATATATATATATATATGATAAACTACCTTAGGTTAAGTCCAGAGAGATTTCATTTTGTTCGGTTGGTATACCTGTAAATTAGCTAATAGAAATTCGAAACGACAGTTATTAGTATAGAAAGGGCGGCACTAACGTAAATTACTACTCGTGAAAAAGTAAGTTAAATTAATAAAATAATCATTCTAAAAATCATATTTTCATGCCATTTAAATACTCATGTAAAAGTCCAGAGATTTGTAAATGTTTGTTAATATAAATCAATTTGTATTTCAATGTATAACTTCATTTAAATGAACTATTTCCATATTATGAGCATGAAGGAAATTTTAGTCTTTTTGCAAGTTGAGACAATGTATCCATTTTTCTATATTTGTAATTTATGTTTGAATTTATTTACCTTTTATTATTCAAGTCTGTATTATTTACAGACGAGTTCGAGTAATTAGATGCCAGTGCCCGTACGCCCTCAGAAAGTCAGTAAGGTAGCATACTCTGATTATAACATAATTAATTGAGTTGATAAAACCTCTTGTAATATATGTTCCTAGCCCAAAGGATTTTATTATTTTGAAATTTGTTAAATATATATTTGTGATTTGAAATGTTGGATTTCATATATTATTTGACTTCCTAACCACGTTGCCAAGCTAACTGTAAAGCTATATAAAAATTAAAATTCATATACCTAATTGGCCAACAACACAGGTGTATAATGGTAAGTATTCGGGAGCCTCCCTCTAGTACATGGACACCTTGGGACTGAACCCTCGGGAGCCTCCCTCTAGTACGGCCACCTTGGGACTGGACCCTCGGGAGCTTCCCTCTAGTACGGCCACTTTGGGACTGGACCCTCGGGAGCTTCCCTCTAATACGGCCACCTTGGGACTGGACCCTCGGGAGCCTCCCTCTAGTATGGCCACCTTGGGACTGGACCCTCGGGAGCCTCCCTATAGTATGGCCACCTTGGGACTGGACCCTCGGGAGCCTCCCTCTAGTATGGCCACCTTGGGACTGGACCCTCGGGAGCCTCCCTCTAGTATGGCCACCTTGGGACTGGACCCTCGGGAGCCTCCCTATAGTATGGCCACCTTGGGACTGGGCCCTCGGGAGCCTCCCTCTAGTATGGCCACCTTGGGACTGGACCCTCGGGAGCCTCCCTATAGTATGGCCACCTTGGGACTGGACCCTCGGGAGCCTCCCCCTAGTATGGCCACCTTGGGACTGGACCCTCGGGAGCCTCCCTCTAGTACATGGACACCTTGGGACTGGACCCTCGGGAGCCTCCCTATAGTATGGCCACCTTGGGACTGGACCCTCGGGAGCCTCCCTATAGTATGGCCACCTTGGGACTGGACCCTCGGGAGCCTCCCTATAGTATGGCCACCTTGGGACTGGACCCTCGGGAGCCTCCCTCTAGTATGGCCACCTTGGGACTGGACCCTCGGGAGCCTCCCTATAGTATGGCCACCTTGGGACTGGACTCTCGGTAGGGCCCCCAAGAGGAGAGATGGCGGGGCAATTTGCTCCAGGCCCCCGAGTTTTGGGGGATGGCGGGGCACTTTGCCCCAGGGCCCCGAGTTCCAAGGGAAAAATAAACTATTTACCAAGATATTAAAATAGGGGTCTCTAGGGCCCCCAATTGTTTAGAGGCAGCCCTGACCCTCAATCTATGAGAATAATAACTTGAGTCTTTCATTATGATATGATCGGAGATGACTTGTTCGCAAGTTAACGAAAAGCACAATTTTAAATTGCTTCCTTTCAAAGTCATGCGCCATCCAAATATTTCACTTTAGCACAAATTGACAGCAAGTGTGCCATAATCTGTAAATGTCTAGTTAAAAGGATTTCATGGTCAACTATGTCAAACGCTTTTTGAAATCAATGAAATCAAATAGCACTGTTATCCTTAGTCTTGAATTTAAACTATTGAAAACATCTTTTGTGTCTGTAATCAATGCACTTTCTGTTGATCTACCTTTAATAAACCCACATTCAACCTACAGCTAAAGAGTTAAAAGAGTTTGATTTTCTAAAATCCATCTAACCTTTTCATCATTACCTTCACAAATTATTTACAAAAAACTGAAAGCAAACTTATATTATGTCTCATATTTCCCTATTCACTATATGTGCCTTTATATTATTTTGACTAGGTTAGTACTCACGGCTCAAGCTCAGGAAAACTGAAGTAGATGTATGTAAGGGCGAGAATAGAACTGGCAAAGATTGCAGTTATGATGATTATAGCTGTCCGAGTGCTCACACTGTCCGAGACATTGATCTGGGAATCGGCTGAAACATTAAAAATGACTTTATAGTATGGGAGTGTGTTGTTAATAAATAGCTATATAGAATATGGTCGAACAACCATCAATTACTCAAACAAATAAACACTAAAACACTACAGATTACCCTAAGACATATCAATAATTAAAACAGGACTTATGAAGGAATTAATTAGAGCAGGTCAGGATAGGTTAAGACTGTAAAGGTGGTGCAGTGAATTATGGGATCAAGATTTCCCATGTTGGCTACAATTTATACTTTTAGCTTAATACTTTAATTTATACTCAGGCACTATGAAGACCTAAGTGTATGAATACTAATTATTTAGATGTCCTCAGGAAAGTTTGTGTCACTGTTATAAATTTGGTTGCGAGTTATAGCCTACCTACTATAAACAATCATCAATAAGTTTTTGTGGTACAAAAGCGGACAGTCAGAGCTCTAACAGGGCCACAGATGAAAAGCTATAGAGGACCCTTCAAGGAGCTTAGGATAGTCACAGTAGTGCCCTTGTACTGCAAACTACATTGCATGCCCTTGACTCAGATAACACTAAAATAGGTGACCAGCATCATTACAACACAAGGAATTGACATAATTTTGCTCTGCCAGCACATCATCTTAGCTTAGAGAGGAAGCCTTTATATTGGGGAGTCAAATTCTAGATTAAATTGCTAGCAGAATATATAAGAATACATCCACTGTCTATTTTCAAAAGAGTATTGAGAGACAACTGAAATTTTCATTCTACAAACTGGAAGAGTTTTATGATTGAAAAAAACAAAAACAAACATAAACCTTCAAAATTTAAAATGTCTTCTGTTTTTGTCTTTGTACTTTGTAACTAATGTGTCTGGGCCTAAATGTTCTTAGTTTTAGTATCCACTGACACACCTGTATTTCTTCAAGAGATTTAAATCAAGAATATTGACCAATGTTTATTCTTAATTTTGGTCCTGACCAAACACCACTAATTGAACAATGTACATTGTGCATCATATACCACATGAGTGCTAAGTAAGTGAAACTTATCTGGAGGTTAAATGGAAGTTATATATAAAAATAAAATTTTAAACTGTCTTAAAACTCAGATCATTAATGTTCCAAATAATCATAATTAATTAACAATTATGATGCTACTTAGTAAGGTAATCTATTCGTAGGGATTCACTCTGTGAAGCCGCCCCACACTTTGGCCGAATGTTTGTCTTACGACTTGATTAGTTACTTTTACAATGTACATCAGCTAAAGTAACACTAGAGGCAGTGAATTACCCACCCACACTTTTGTATTCTTCTTGGGTTATTTAGATTCAGCCATAGTGTGAAGGTAGCTTTGAGTTAATTGTTGTGATTTCTGTTATCATTTTGGATGCTTCTGTTCATTTTACATGGTTCACACTTTAATTTGGTTAATGATTTCCCTGACTTTCCCTGACCAAAACAGTTCATTTTTCCTGATTTTCTCTAACCAAAATAGTTCATTTTCCCAGACTCGCGACTTGGAATGCACACTTTTTTTCTAATAAGTATTGATTTTTGCACAATAGTACTTTGCGTTTACGATTGAAATCAAAATTTGTAAGCAATTTCCCTGACCTTTTCAAATTCCCTGACATTTCTGAAAGTGAGAACCATGTTTTGTATGACATAGACTTAGTAGTGGCACACGTTTTCCTCGTCCAAGGTGATTACAATTTCTCAGGTGATGTTAAGCACAAATTATTTAATACAAAGCTAATAAAATGAATTAGCCTAAGTAAAGTATATTCAAGTTCTTAACCTCCAACTGAAAAATTACTGGCCTCCAAACTTGCATTTAGTACAGGCAACGAATCTCTCAAAACAGGATTGATTCCGACTTCACTTAACTCTAAGATTGCTTTGGAAAACTTCTGTTTCCCCAAAGTTGTCCTTTTCACTTTTAACATTCTCGAAGATGTCACATTGTAACTGTAAGGGCAACCCAACAATCGAGAAAAAATATCCGTGATGAATGTTTTGCGACCGATTGGTTTTCCTCCATCTAACAAAATTCTGCGGTAATATATTCTGTATGCGAGATAAAGTAATCGCCGATGGGCTAGGTTAACAGTGAACCTTCGCTTGATCATGTGAAAACTAACACCGAGACCCGGGAAACACTACAATTCAGCCACAGGTGTTCAACAGACATTTGCGTCACATGTTTAGATTTATTGATTCTGTATCACATTAGTCACACACTATGAAGCGCATTAATTACAGGCGCACACTAAGGTAGCATTAGTTACAGTGTGGTGTTGTAAGCAACGACTGCATAACCTGATTTGGTAATAGTAGACTATAACAATGGAAAACACATACTTCATAGGATAAGTATTGCATATGATTAACAATAACAAGCTTAACAATGAACACAGTGATGCTAAAATAGGGACTATTGATTTGTTTATACTTCTTCATGATCTAAGGTGTAAAATCTGGTTCATATGCAAATCTCAAAAAATATTTCAGTGTATATGAGTTTTTTAATCTTAAAGTAATGGCCTTCAAAGTTAGAATGTTGATTAAAAGGTGCACAGATACCAGACATATGTTATTGTCCTCATGTAGGTGACTAAGAGATAAATACAAATATAAAACAAATCAATCAAACCGAGACAAATGAGTTACCTATTACTGTAGATCTTTTTGTAGCTAGACTTATCCGTCAAAATATCAGATTAGCTACTACGTCATCACATGTTTCAGATGAATAAGTTATATATTTATTCAAACAAGATCGCACGCAGCACGCTGACGTGAGGGAAGTGAATTTACACATTAAAACCTTAAAAAGATCAAATAAAGAGTTTAAAACAACACTGGTTGCATTTTTTGAAAATTGAAACATTTTATTTTTGTCTGTTTTGATGCTCCCGGTTATGTTTAAATTCACCAATAGGATACCAATGTTGTACATTAGGAGGTATTGTCGGGATAACAAATTGTTACAGGGATATAGGGGGTGATAAAACGGTATTAAGATATGAAAAACAGCCTTTTCTAGTGTAAAATCCCCATAAGTCAACGTTACTGTATTTTGTCAGTTAACATTTCTTTAATAACTCGGTAAATACTTGTGCTAGAATGATAAGAGAGGGCTTAAAATCTTTGGCTGTTTAAGTGCAATAAGTTAATGTGCAATAAAAGTACATTTGGGGCTTTTCTGACCCTTTTTGGGCCCAAAAACTCAAAATTTGAAAACTTTAAATTCCCAAAAAAGGGGGTTAGAGTTTTCCGATTGTTTTGCCCAACGAACTTGTCCAACTGATTATAAAGGAATGAATCTACCAAATCTGAAATCGGACAAAAATTGTGACCGCTAGAGTGTGAACATATATTTATATATATATATATATATATATATAAAGTTTTCAGAGTCCCCTCAAAACGTGTTCTGGGGGTCACGTTCTATGGTGGTCCCGGGCTTAAGTCTCACCGTGCGGGTCATGCTAATAGTTCACTTTTCCATATGAAATTCACCAATAAACAACTATTTAAAGATAAAGGCCCTATTTAAAACCTCTAATTTTGGAATGCATGCAACCAAATAGGAAATCTGCTGCAGGTACCCAATATATAGGTGTTATATGTTACATGACACAACCTACCCTGTAGCACATCAAAATGTTCGTTGATGATTCCTAGATGGGCAGATATTTTGAAAATTAAAATACCCCCGTAGCAGCAAACCTGCATACTCAGCGAATTTCCAATGCATCTATATGTATCTTAATACCAAATAAAGCCACATACCAAGTTTCATCAATATACATTCATAAATAAACGGTTTATGACATTTTAATTATTCTCCATAAGAATAACATGGCGGCTGAGTATGCAGGTTTGCTGAAGCAAGGAACATAAAATACCCCCGTCGCAGCAAACCTGCATACTCAGCGAATTTCCAATGGAGATATAAATGTCTTAATACTACATAAAGCCACTTACCAAGTTTCATAAAAATATATTCAAAAATAAGCAATATATACAATTTTAATTATTCTCCATAAGAATAACATTGTGGCTGAGTACGCAGGTTTGCTGCAACAAGGAACACAAAAAATGGGTTTTTATGCTAATATCAATATAACTCAACTAGGTGAAGTCGTATATCAGTTTTTATTCATTTATGTTCATAATTAAGGGAGACAGAGCATTTAATTATTATCCATAAGAATAACATGGGGGCTGAGTACGCAGGTTTGCTGCTACGGGAGAATTATGCAAAAAACAATTTTTTGGAGCAAATATCAATAGACCTCAACGAGATGAAGCTGTATACCAAGTTTCGTCAGTATACGTTCATAAATAAGCGAGATAAAAAAATTGTCTTTTCCTCCATAAGAATAACATTAGACAACGTACTGTGTTTAGCACTTTCAATATCTCGGTAACCAATTGACGTAGAGGAATGATCAAAATACCAAATTGTGTGTTTTTTAAAGCTAAATCTAATGGTCAAAACTAAAATTGGACTTTTTCAAAAATTATATGTAAAAAATTCAAAAAACCCATTTTTGGGGTACAAAACCCCCCCAAAATACCCCTTCGGATAGGTCGATCTGTCTGGTTTTCGAACTTAAAGTCATAAATGCTGCTTTACATAAATATACCAAATTTCGTCAAAATCGGATAATTTTTACGAGAGTTATCGTGCTCACGGACACAAATATATATATATATATATATATATATATATATATATATATATATACAGTTTCGAACGAATGGTGTTTTTGGGGTCTGGGGACCTCAAAACGAAAAGTTATCATGGTCCCGGGCCTAGGTCTTACCATGCCGACTACGGTAATAGCTTCTTCCCTATAGGGGAAATTCGCTAAAATGGGGTTTTATACAAATATCAATATAACTCATGTAGGTAAATCCACATACCAAATTTCATTAAATTGTTTTCATAATGAAGGCAGATAACATGTTACTTATTCTCCATAAGAATAACATGGGGCTGAGTACGCAGGTTTGCTGCTACGGGAGCCTTTGGTAAAAAATTATTTTTTTTTTTGAGCAAATATCAATGGTCCACAACCAGATGAAGCCGTATACCAAGTTTCGTCAGTATACGTTCATAAATAAGCGAGACATAAATTTTTAATTTTCCTCCATAAGAATAACATTAGACAACGTACTGTGTTTAGCACTTTCCATATCTCGGTAACCAATTGACGTAGAGAAATTATCAAAATACCAAATTGTGTGTTTTTTTAAACTGAATCCAATGGGAAAATCTAAAATTTGACTATTTCCAAAATTATATGTAAAAAATTTGAAAAACCCATTTTTGGGGTACAAAAAACCCCAAAAATACCCCTTCGGATAGAGCGATCTGGCTAGTTTTCGAACTTAAAGTCATAAATGTTGCTTTACATGTTTATACCAAATTTCATCAAAATCGGATAATTTTTACGAGAGTTATCGTGCTCACGGACACATATATATATATCAAAAATACAGTTAACTGTATAATATATATATACAGTTTCGAACGAATGGTGTTTTTGGGGTCTGGGGACCTCAAAACGAAAAGTTATCATGGTCCCGGGCCTAGGTCTTACCATGCCGACTACGGTAATAGCTTCTTCCCTATAGGGGAAATTCGCTAAAAACACCTTTAGGCATTCCTTTAGGCTTTTACAAAGTTTTAATGATTACCTATTGCAGAGAATGATTTTATTTGGTCAAGTTTTTATTTTTTTAAATAGCCTATTTCTATATTTAAATATCCCTACTGTGTATATTGAATTGCCAGGCCTGGGCTAGTACTATTAAAATGTCTTGTTTTACATTTTTAAATGTTATCTCATACTCCTTTTGCACTGTACAGAGATAAATTTAGAGCAGTGATAACACAGGGAACAGGGGTACGGGGAAAGCTTCCCTCCAATATATTCATACACCAATAAATTTGATCCGGATAAAAGTAACTAAATGAAATGATGATTATTTGTCGATTTGCTGTGATGCAATAAGCCAAAAAATAACAAATCACTTTGTATAATGGCAAAACTACGTAGGGACTGTGGTGGGAGTAATCTCCCCTCATTTCTTTTCACCCTAGTTACCAACAATTAATCTTCATAACTTATCAATTTGTGAAACATAATAAACACAATAATCAAAAAGAAAATCTTTCGGCGATAAGCATAGACAGTGATTCTCTCCCAAACTCAGAAAAATGCATTGTAGAAGCCTCTGACCAAAGTAAATTTGCTCTTACAATTCGTCTAAGCAGCCAAGAGCTCTAGACGATTAAGAGACCCTCTCGCTCCCTCGCCCTCCCGCCCCCTCAAACACTCAACTTGCCGTGAATGGTTTTCCAATGAGTCACCTGCTAGGCCTTGCTCTGCTAAACTACGATTTTGTTAACTGTTAACCATAAACCATAAAATTGTATTTATCGTTCATGGTTACCGCACCTATATGAAAAATCTAAACAATTTAATTTTGGAACCTTTAAGTTCTGTAATTTCCGACATAAAAATGTTCCCAGAAATGCGGTGGTGTCATTTTGTTCGAGACCTGAAGCTCTACAAACCATAAAATTTTAATTTTAATCGTTACAGCAGTTTATAAGAAATTTTGATTTCTAGTGTTTTTTTGGCTGTTTTGGATGTATATAACTAGGCACCTACCTACCTTTTAGACAACAAAATTTAAAAATTAAAATAACGCCTGGTGATATTGTGGAGATTATCTTATCATACCTACATACAAAATGTTATCAAAAACCACTAATTGGAGTGGGCTCCAGGTCTGTACACATCCTTACAGACATACATCACATCAAACACAAAAATCTATATTTCCACCAATAACTTGACTCAAGATTAGACAATTTTTTTATGAAAACAATAGGCCTACTTTCCCTATGTACGTTATAGGCTTAAGTTATGTAATTATAAGGGAAGAGAGTAAAAATCCACACCTTTCAAATATAGGTCTTTACGTTTTCCCTGTTTACCCTGTTTATAAGCCTTTTCCTTATTTGTACACACATCAAAATTTCCATGATTAGGATGTGCATTAAGGATATTTTGGTAAAAAAATTGCCAATGGTGCCTTTAGCCATTCACTATTCACTTGTAATAGACACAGCAAACCTAATGGGTGGTTCTGTTAATAAAAGGAGGTAGGATTCTACACGTAGTTCTGACAGCACTGGAAAGAAATCGCCACCATCACACGCAACAGCAGATGTAACTCTGGCTCATGCCCTTGGAGCGCTCAGCTCTGCCGCGGTAGATTTTTAAAATCTCATATTGCTAATACAGCAGAACTTCGATAGTTCGACACTCGATAGTTCGACAGTCCGTATACTTCGACACAGGCCGTGTCGACATGACATGACTAGCGGCGACCGACAGTGTCCTTGACGAGTTCGCCGGTCAGTGATGAAAGCCCGCTTATTGGTTTCACGAAGTGCACTACTGCCTTTTCTATAAATAACTCATCCTTCCTACCCCGTCCTATCAACACCCTTCCCAGCACTTCCAAGTAGGTCTAGTCAGTTCGCTCGGACGCTGCGGGAGTTAGACACGTTTTTGATTCTTTCGTGATACGCTATTGTTTTTCTGCTCATAATACTCCCTGTGTTAAAATGTTCCATAAATTCCCTATAGTTCGACATTTTGATAATTCGACACCCCTTTGGTCCACAAAGTGTCGAACTATCGAGGTTCTACTGTAACATATTTTTTGCTTACCTCGCAAACCGAAAGTTTTAATAAAGACTGTAAGGCTGGAGGCTAATAACAAAGGTAGTGTGAAATAAAAATATAATTGTAATAACTGTTAAAACCTTGTATGGTAAAATTGTTGTCGACGTCATAGCTGTCTTTCACCAGCATGCTTTGTCTGATCATCTGCCTCTGCAATTCCAATTAGTTCGTGTAATGTCTTACTAAGGAGTAAGGAGGAAGCACATGCTACAGCCCTTGATGCCGACCGCACCCACTAGATTGTGCTGCTTTCTTCGATAACGGATCCTAGCTCTGGGTTTACCGTCAACTACAGGTGTATAGTCAATGCTCTAGCTGATGGAATATTTATAGCCTACTGTATCTTTAGTTTCCCTTTAAGCACAAACAAAAAAGAGTAATGATAATCTAGGTCTATGCTTTATATAGCCTATTGTCTTATTAAGACCGTACTCACATGAAGTCAAGACAATTCAAGTCAGTAGCTTTAACTAAGTAGGTTTCAACCCTACTTTAGAGCGCTTAATGCATAGTATGTGGCACTCACTGGAGCGATCTGAGTTTGTTATCGTGCCCATCCACTAAGTATTCCTAAACATTTATATGTTGAAGCTGTACGTGATGGTATTGTAGAAGGTTCTTGATAACCTTGGCTTCTAATTTGGAAACTACAAAGAAAGGTTAAATTTAGGTAATGTTACCTTTTGTTCCATCGAAGGGATCCAAAATGGTAATCCTTGCTGGCTTTCATGTAATTTAAAAACAAAACAACATAACAGAACAAAAGGTGCCTAACATGACCGTTCTTTGTAATTTCAAAATAGGCTACAGTGATTGAGCCACAACAAAAAAAACATATTTTGGCTTCATTTGGGGAATAGTACGAGATGAAGAGAGGACGCCAGTGTCACTTTTAACTAGGCCTAGATTTATTTTCCCTTTTTACCACCATGCTGATGTTTTGGATTGTTTGGGCTAGATCTATTATATTTTATCTTGTTCCCTAGTTATTCCACGTGTTTTAGTTATGTATCCAGCGTCTTAGCGTAAGTATTGATAAAATTTGGTAAGATAAACATTTTAACTGTGCACTGCAATGAGATTTTTCAGCCACTGGGTAATATGCATGATTTTTTCACAGCATTAAATGTGTTTAAGTTAACAGTAACTGTTAATATACCTATATCACAACTTAACTTACTGATAAATAATTTCTAAATTATCTTACAAGGAAAGAAATCCCCATTGGAGTTATAGGTAATACAAAAGGACATTTTGGGTGACAAACTCAAACGTATTCTCCAAGGTAAGTATTTAGGCCTGCGATAGAGTCTACTGAGTAGGGTTTGAGGGCAAGGTGAATGATGCAGGTATTTGGAGGATGTTATTACAGGGCTTTGAATTGGAAATTCACCTGCGTCAACCCTTACAGTTCCCATGTCTCAAATGACAATCTTACTTTGTTGCACTATTAAATCACAAATACTTCACTAAAACACAAATGCCATATTAGGACAGACTAATGCTATGCTATGTATTTAGCAGACGACATTCAAAAGTAAACACAACACAACAAGCCAAGACGGACGACGAAACACAGCCTACAACTTCAACTTTGAAAAGTTGATTTTTTTCAGCATCAGCATCAGCAGCTCAGCATCATCCAAGATCATAAGACAACGATAAATAACAGCTGACTTGTGAGCCACAGGAAAAAGGAAATGGACATCAGTTGCAGGATTATATTATCATTGATTATCTAATAGAATGTGTTGGAGGTTTTATCATAGATTAAGCATACTTAATCTATGGTTTTATCTTTGATTATTAAAAGGCATATACATATATGATATAGAAACGTTACAGCATATGTTTATGGTCACACAGATATTGAAATTGGAAAAATTGTTCAAAATTAAATGAAGTTGGCAGTACGTTTATGTTTCAATATATTTAATTATTGATAATTAATTTGCTCAGCTTACTTATTTATTATACAAAATAAGCTTAAAATATTAATTATGAGTAACGACCCAGCAGTTATAACCCATAATGGATTAATTATATCAAACTTAATTCCTACTGTGTAGTTTCCACTTGTGTGATTTGTGTAGTTTCCTATACACAATAAACAATAATATATTTACACATAACTTTTATAACTAAAATGAAATACCTTTAATACAATTTTTATTTAACCTTGATAATTAATTTAATTATAATAATTAGTTATAATTTTTTATTGGGATTGCAATAAACGTAAACAATTTAAAATGTACAAAGACAATAAGTTTTAGGTTCTGTATAAAATTAAATTCATTGATAGTAAGAAGACGAATTATAATGTCTGCATAAAATATTAACTATATTTAACTTTGAAAGGTAAGTTTTCTTGGTTTTAGTATTAAAACCTCTATATACATCAGTGTATGTCTGTTAACAAAACACACTTTTGAGCATTGTTTGGTTAATTTAAAAAAGTAAATCTTTATGAATATATAAAATTGAGGGCTTACAGTAGTTGCATTACAATTTTTTGGAATTATTTTAATTACACTTACAACACGTACAGTTATAAATTACCGTGTATAGTAATAAATGGTGTGTATTATAATGATTTTTACTTTAATAAAAAGTTTAAAACATCAATAATTTTATAAAGATGATCTACCAGAACCAAATATAACAAAATTCGAATAATGTAAATATATATTATAATACATTACCAACTTTGTTGTCTCGTAAGAATACTGGCAACATTCATTGATCTAAAAATAAGTGGGTTTAGTACGCCAGTGGTAAGATAATGCAACTAAACTATGTCATGATAAAGCCAGATAAACCCAATTACGGAGTAGATTTCAAAGTGTAAAGTTCAGATCTCTAAGAAGAGCTGAATGATACGAATTGCGTAGCTATAAAAGCGTTGACATATAAATAGTACTGCATATCAACAAAAATGGTCAAATTTATTGCGATTGGAACATCTCGGTATGGAAATAATTTTCCGTTTTGGTAATGCGTTTTTTTGCAATATTAATTCGTCGCCGTCTAAAAAGTCGGCGATTGTTGTCGGACCTTGTGTTTTTATGAAATTACAATATATTCCTCCGTAATTTTAGTACAAGCATAGACTAACTACAGTAGTTAGTTCGTCTGATCCGGAACGTCTATTTTAAGGTACACGTTCTGATCCCGACGTGTTTTTTTGGATAGGCTATAGCTGCCGCTGAAGTTTCCCGTTGTTGCAAACTCGTTCCTAATAAAGCGTGTCAACCGAAGTACTCTGACTACTCCATGTGCGCCACTCCTTCACATAGGATAGTCAGAATATGTACATTGGTAACGCGCTTCTGCCTCCAAATGACGTCACGCTACAATGCGCAATATCACACCTTATTTAAATCCACCTAGGGTGCGTGCATGCATCAGCTGACTTCTTCCTTGCGCGCGGTATCTCGTTTAAGTGCAGAACTACATCGAAGTGGTGAAAATTTAGGCTGAATTAGACCTGGCAGTTTTAGTGTTTGTGTATTCATTGCAAAATGACATTGCTATTAACATTTCTGTTTTATCCAGTCTCAGAACGTCAGAATACTGTTTTTTGAGCGTCACAATCAATTGTAACAATTGTTCACCTATGAATTAAAATGGCTCTAAGATTCATATCCAGGCTACGTCCACTTTCTGTAAAGGAACATTTCGTGAGATATGTGATTTCTGATTTGGGTGGATAATTAGCTATAGTATAAGAAGGATAGTAAAGCCACAAAGTATGTCTGTATTCTCTCCGCAGCAGTTGTGCAGTGAATCAGCTGATCTTTTTTTGTAGTGATTAGCAGACAAAGATTGGCAGAGGCTACGTACACGTCCGACGTGCGCCGCTACTGTTCGCGTCTGTTCCAAATTATGCACCGTACGTTAATTTTCCTGTGATTTTTCAAACAAATTGAGAGCCAGAAAACCTCCTAACCTAGTCTAACCTAACGTAACGTAACGTAACCTAACCTAGCCTAACGTAATGTAACGTAACCTAACCTAAGCGGTAGCGAAGTGAATTTGCCCTTACATTGGACGTGTACGTAGTCACTTCGATAAAGATTTGTAAACTCGTCTCTGGTTGACGTTATCATTCTCTGTCTTCAATTTCTGTTTTGGTTCATTGAGTTCTACTAAAATATTGTTTATTTTTAAAATTGTTTCCATAATATTACTTTCGGTTCTTTGAACAGTTTTCCATCCAAGCAAATGAACAAAGTTTTTCATCCTTGTAGCCTGGGATTATGCGTTTTAAATTCGGCATGCATATTTATCTCAGTGGGAATAATATTAGCCACAATAGGTCTATTTGCCGAAATTTAAATAATTGTCATGACTTCTTCAATGGTTATAAATGAAGCTATGCAATGTATATCTGGTCAGTTTCCATCCGTCAGTGTGAGTTGAGCCCATTGGCTTTAAATCTGCCTTTAGAAACATGAAATGTTGGGTGCTAGTTATTCGTAGTATTCGTAGTCGTTTTTTCCTATACATAGTAATATTTTTGTGTATTTTGTATGTTTGTAAAGTTTACCAAAATAAAAGATCAATTTCTTTAAAATCAATGTTTTACAACTTTCCTTATTTGGATGGCTCCAATTTCTTCTTCCGTAGATCATTTGACAATTACAATCAATTCACACCTGGTGCCTTTATTCTGAAACAACTAAAACCGTCAAATGAAAGTTTCTGCAATTTTCGGCTTGGTTTTCCAGATTTTTTTGATCTTTCGGACAGTGAAATCAATTTTAGTCCTGAACTCGGAGAAAAAGGTTCATACCGTGTAATTTATAATGTATTGCAAGGATCATGGGCAAAAAACAATTCTAACAGCGTTACGTATTGTTCACATTTAACACCAGACTTTTTGTATTATTTGGTAGAAATTGTCTCAAGGTGGGAAGGCCCAATCAGCATTGCTGCTTTTGTTCCTAGCTATGATGCATCCACAACACTCTGTCTATTACAGAGATTATGTTTATGTGTTCCTGAAATGTCAAAAGTGTCTTTACATTTTGTATTTCCAATAGAGTATCCACCAGACCATTTATCGTGCAACCCAGCACTATATGTTCCCGAAGGATGTTCCGTACCAACTGTCATTTCAAGTAGGAGTCTTAACACATTTAGAAATCAAGAAGAATTGATCTATCCAGTGAATGTTGCAAGAAACGTAGCTAGAACTAAAGCAAATACTAAATTTGTTCTTGTATCTGATATCGAGTTGATCCCAAGTAAACAATTAGTTTCTCGTTTTGAACAAATGCTGTCTAGATTCCATTTGAGAAGTGATGGAAAAAATTCATTGAAACATCTGGTTTATGTTGTGCCAGTTTTTGAAGTTGAGCATTACATTTCTATCATTCCTGAGAAAAAGTCAGAATTATTGTATTTGTACTCCCAAAATAGAGCCATTTATTTTCATCGGTGGATATGTTTACATTGCCAGCGGTTTCCTGGTCTTCAGCGATGGATCCATCATTCCAGCCCTTCAATAGACAGCTCCATTCAGGTTAGTATTTCTTAGACATACTTCCTTCCTACTTATTTTTAGCTATCACCTCCAGCAGTAGAAATACTGGAGAAAGTGAACTTATTCCCCTTGTCATTACTCCATCTCTTTTGCTCAATATCTAAAAAATAAGACTGAAGAAAAGGTACTTTGGTATTATACGGATGCCACCCTTATGCAGCGCGCTGCGGCAGTTATGTTAGGATGGGTTATCATAAAAATGATTGTAGGACTTTCCTTGTTTTGTTACGAATCGAATGATACCTGATGAGTCATACTTCCGGCCGCCAAACCCCCTCCAAATAGGCCAAGGTCAGGTCGTTGACCGGAGCGCGCGCATCACCTGTCACCGCCTGTAATCTGGGTCCTGGGTCAGTGTCATGAGTGATTTATTGCCGTGCACTACGTTACATTTGTTTTCATAATGAGTGACGTTCTTTTCGTGTGGGATTTACCTCGAAATGAAGAGGAAAAAGTACGTGTTTTTATGATAACCCATCCTAACATAACTGCCACAGCGCGATGTATATTTGGCGGCGTACCTGTGGCGATCGGGTCTGCCTGCTAGCGGCGGCGACTCATTCAACACGATCCTAGCGGACATCGCTGCCTTTTGGGAGGCACAACACAAAGACCGCTCATCAGAATGATGTAAAATTTGTACAGTAAGTCAATAAAAGTACGTTTTTTCGAATTATGTAGTTATCCTTTGTATCCGGTAAAAATTTAACCTCCAAAAATAGTGGCATCCGTATAATACCAAAGTACCGAAGAAAATTCATAAACAGTATACCTGTACAGCTAAATTTTAAAAGCCCCTATGCCATTATTTACCACTGTTGGTTTAGGTAGATATATCCTGAACTAATCATTATATGCTCAAATATTATAATAAATTGATTTTTTTAGCCAATGTTAGTAGTGAAGAGAGAATTCCCATACCATCGCTGGGAGCCAATCTACATTGGAACCAACGAAGAGCCTCTGTATAGTGAACTGCTCAGCTGGGAAGGAAAACAAGACAAGATGGTTCAGGTGGGCGCATTCAAACATCTTTATTTCACTTTATGTCACACAGGGGTGCAGAAAATGTTTAGACCCCTGAAATTTTCCCCAATCATACTATTACGAGCCAACAATTTTCCCCAAAATTTGCGGCATTTATCTGTAAATACAAATTTACTTATCAGCTTTTCATAAGGATAATCAATAATAATCAAGTAAATGTTTTTACTTTAATTTATTAAGATTAAATTTCACAAAAATAGCATTTTGTCCATTATAAACTTACCTCTAACATTGTGATAATATTATGTTACTAATAAAATAAACTTACAAATAAGTAACAAAAAAAATCGAAGTTGAATTAAATGTTTTTACTTAAATTTTTTAAGGTTAAATTCCACAAAACATAGTACCACGTTATTATAAAATTGCCTCTAACAATTTAATAATAAAATAATGTTACTAATAAAATAGGCTACAATAAAATAAACTTACAAAAATAAGATAATTTAAAAAATCTATATTTAGTTGCATGTTTATTTTCCTTAACATTTCTTGAGGAACGGAGGAATTTAATCAGGTTTATCACACAAACATCAATAAAAATGAATAAAATGTTGGGAAAGGAGGAAAATTGATAAACCGATAAACAGTGATTGTATGATTCATATATCTTGAACGGAATGTCACACAACTTTGATTGACATCGTGAATTTGTGATAGTTGGATGAAGAAAATGAGCCATCATTTGACTTTGTACGACAGTTAGTTTAGATTTTAGCGATTTGTAGTACTTAGGTCATTTTATCTCTTGAATAAATTACTGGGACCGGCAACAATAGACCAGCCATTAATAATGAGGCAAGAAATGTAGTTTCACTCGACTGTCTTTTCAGGTAAACAAATAAACAGTTAGTTGACCAATGTATTGGATATTCTACACTGGATAATACGCTGTAGTCTATTATTTGACTTGACCAGTGACAACGGAATATACTTTATTTTAAATCGTCTATACAAAATTTTTTTTGTGTTATCTAACTAAGATGTTTTAATTTTCCGGGAAATTAATTTGTGGCTAAAATTTATTTTGTATGTTGGCAAAAAATTTCCCCCGAGCCTGGCTTGCCGGATCGGACATATTCTGCACCCTGATGACACATTGAACCTAACACATGTAGCAGAGGTTTGATAACACATGTTGCTATGACTTACTTACTTGATCAGGTACGTATTGTTCTGATAAATAAGTATTATTATTTGAATACCCTCATCACAGGATTCCTGCGTATTCAGCGAACAATTTTGAGTACAACATAAAATATGAAGCCACATACCAAGTTTTATAAAAATACATGCATTAATTAGCGATAGGCCTCTATAAAATTGCATTTTTTCTCTTTAAGAATAACATTGGAACTAAGTACGGAGGTTTGCTGCAACTAGGTAGACAAAAAACTATTTTTTTATACAAATAATAATATAGGCTAATTCAACCAAGTGAAGCTACAAGTTTTATTGATTAATGTTCATAACTAATGGGGAAACTTAACTTTTAACGGAGAAACTTAGTTTTTTCTTTAAGATTAACGTTAGAGCTGCAGGTTCGCTGCTTTGAGAACCATCTACAAAAACTTGGTTTGTTGTGCAAATCTCAATATGTAGTAGTCTTATCCTCTTGAATCACGTTCACCTTTCCATGGAGCATGTGGTGAGTTATCTTTGTTCCTCTTACTGTGGGCGTGAGAGTTCTTGCAAAATTTCCTAAGCCAGATGAAGTCACTTAGCCTACCGATGAATAAGAACACAAAGATCTAAATCAAAGCATTACACTAGGTCTGTGACTAATCAATTTAGGATAAATCACATAACAAGACTTTAAAACTCTAAAATAATACCCATTAGTTCTAAGTGTAACAAGAAATACATCTTTGATTTAATGATTTTCAAAATCAGAATGGCTGATTTCTTTGTGTTTAGAGATTTTACTTTAAAAACGGATTAACGGATTTAAAGGATTGGTTTTGGGGAAACAAATATTATTACTATTCAGAGGCTATGGTTTTCCTTATTTAAGCTAGACTATTCGCATTATGCTCAGGCTTTAGCTGAAACTAAACCGTCGTTAAAGAGCTTATCAGAGTGATCAGATTCATACTAGCCTCCCAACATTACCTATGGGTTTATAGTTATCTATTACCGGTACTAACACGATTCGATTTCCGTAGATGCATGAGATGTGCTTGCTGGGCTACCGCTTTGTGATCCTGGACGGAGCCTTCCTCGTGCATGCGCCGGGTATCAAGCGCCATCCCGGGCCCCGGTCGGAGGTACAGACGGCGCACCATTTCAACAACATGCGGCGGTACGATGAGATAATGCGGGCCGTCACTGCCAGACTGGGCTCCAAACAGGGCTGCAAGATCCACTAACAGTTGCTCCCACCGTCTGGACACATATTATCTGAGGTAGGAACTACTTGAAGACACTTACTTAGGCCTACTTAATCTTCTTCTCCTCCACAGTCCATGAGGAAGGGGGATTGTCAGGGTTTGGCTTTTGGTTAGGTTGGTGCATGTTAGGTTAGGTTGGCCTAACTTGTCTATTGTGTTCTTCACAGTTGAGCCATGATTAATCAAACTTTTCACTCCTATTTTCATTATCCATGTAATTTTGTTTTACAGCTTTATTTATCGTTCCAAAACTTAGTCAATGCCAGATTTACAAAATTTGAGGCCCTAGGCCAAGTTCTATGCGGCCTCCTCCACAGAAAACCTCATACTTAACACTTGGAATGAAAACATAACCTCAACTGTCTGCCGTAGTTAAAATACAACTATTGAATGATATCTGCCGCCCATCTTGCCAATAGTACGCACGTTCTTTTTGCCCCACATCCAGCTCAAAATGACGCTGTGCATGCCATGGTGGCTTGTACTACAATCTCTGTTGCTTCGCGTACTTACATCTTTTCAGCTAATCTGCCAAAAATTGTGGATTAGTCAAATATTACAAATATGTAAAGGACTAAAATAAAATCCACATAACATCTGGATTTCTTGTTTAATCACATTATAAATAGGGCCAAACACTATGTCTGCCTTTACCGGTCAAGTGTGAGATTACACTCTTAATATATATATGTCGTACAACCGGCGGCCCCTTTCAGCTGGCGGCCTAGTCAGTCTAGTGGGAAACCCGGCACTGTGAACAGTAAAGTACAACTGCTCATTGAAGGGGTTGGCGACAACACATCTCATTGTAAGCTCACACCCTCCATTGTAAACCCACTGGAGGACTGGGATTTGTATCCTGAGACCTAGCGTGATATGAGAAATTAAAACTAATGTATATAAATTAAAATCTATAATCTTGGTTTCACGGTGTTGTTATATATTACACTTACTCAGTGGGATGTAATAATTAAATACGTCTTTCAAACCTTAAGATATATTTACACTTTTACTGTATTTACATACTAGACCTTGTAGCAAAATCTATAATCTTGGTTTCACGGTGTTGTTATATATTACACTTACTCAGTGGGATGTAATAATTAAATACGTCTTTCAAACCTTAAGATATATTTACACTTTTACTGTATTTACATACTAGACCTTGTAGCAAAATCTATAATCTTGGTTTCACGGTGTTGTTATATATTACACTTACTCAGTGGGATGTAATAATTAAATACGTCTTTCAAACCTTAAGATATATTTACACTTTTACTGTATTTACATACTAGACCTTGTAGCAAAATCTATAATCTTGGTTTCACGGTGTTGTTATATATTACACTTACTCAGTGGGATGTAATAATTAAATACGTCTTTCAAACCTTAAGATATATTTACACTTTTACTGTATTTACATACTAGACCTTGTAGCAAAATCTATAATCTTGGTTTCACGGTGTTGTTATATATTACACTTACTCAGTGGGATGTAATAATTAAATACATCTTTCAAACCTTAAGATATATTTACACTTTTACTGTATTTACATACTAGACCTTGTAGCAAAATCTATAATCTTGGTTTCACGGTGTTGTTATATATTACACTTACTCAGTGGGATGTAATAATTAAATACATCTTCAAACCTTAAGATATATTTACACTTTTACTGTATTTACATACTAGACGGTTTGAAAGTCTTGTAAAATTTCTTTAATGACATCCTGTAGCTATAACAACACGGATCATGCTAAAAAAATTATTTATTTGCTCTGTCAACTTTAATATTTAATTGACTCTCCCTTTTGGGCTTTGCTGAGGCTTGAACATCAAGTATGGAATGTTAAAACTCTCTGGGTATCTTGGAACATACTTGACATTAAAATAGACTCCCATTTATTGATGGATGAATTGAACTCCTTATTTTGGCCCCAAGCTTGTGAATGGAGAGGTTAAATCTGTATTGTTGACATTTTTGTTTGTAGCCTATATTGAAAGTCTGAACATTTAAAATTAGGAAAACCGTGTTTCCTATAGGCACTCTTAGTAAGAACAGGTAAATAATACCCCCGTCGCAGCAAACCTGCGTACTCAGTGAATTTCCAATGCATAATATATGGCTTAATACCACATAAAGCCGCATACCAAGTTTCATAAAAATATATTCACAAATAAGCGATATATACAATTATAATTATTCTCCATAGGAATAACATTGGGGATGAGTACATAGGTTTGCTGAAACAAGGAAAATAAACAATTGGTTTCTATGCAAATATCAATATAACTCAACTAGGTGAAGCTACATACCTAGTTTCATCAATATTCATTCATAAATAAGCGATATATTCCATTTGGATTAATCTTCATAAGAATAACATGGGGGATGAGTACGCAGGTTTGCTACAATAAGGAATGAAAAAAGTGGGTATTTAGGCAAATATCAATATAACTCAACTAGGTGAAGTCATGTAAGAGGTTTTATTAATTTATGTTCATAATTAAGTGAGACATAGCATTTTAATTTTTTTCCATCAGAATAACATGGGGGCTGAGTACGCAGGTTTGCTGCCACGGGAACCTTTAGCAAAAAATTGTTTTTTTGAGCAAATAACAATAGACCACAACCAGATAAAGCCGTATACCAATTTTTGTCAGTATACGTTCATAAATAAGCGAGATATAACATTTTCTATTTCTCCATAAGAATAACATTAGACAACGTACTGTGTTTAGCACTTTCAATATCTCGATAATCAATTGACGTAGAGGAATGATCAAAATACCAAATTGTGTGTTTTTTTAAAGCTGAATCCAATGGTAAAAACTAAAATTTGACTATTTCAAAAATTATATGTAAAAAGCTCAGAAAAACCATTTTTGGGGTACAAACCCCCCCCAAAATACCCCTTAAGGTTGAGCGATATGGCTGGTTTTCGAACTTAAAATCATAAATGTTGCTTTACACGTTTATACCAAATTTCATCACAATCGGTTCTTTTTTACGAGAGTTATCGCACCCATGGTCACTGTATATATATATATATATATATATATATATATATATAGTTTCGAACGAATGGTGTTTTTGGGGTCTGGGGACCTCAAAACAAAAAGTTATCATGGTCTTGGGCTTAAGTCTTACCATGAGACCTACGGTAATAGCTTCTTCCCTATAGGGGAAATTCGCTAAAAGTAGCAAAACATCTGATCACATCGCCAAGAATACACCCATTCCGTCACCTTGGTCCTGCCCAACCTTTTCCTTAATGTCCCTTTCAACTACGGCACAGACAGGGGATATCTCCTGTTCATGAGTTGGATGTGTTTGAAACCTCTGACAATAAGGAATTCAAACCCTCTATCTACGTGCTACCTTCTGGCTGGAATGACGGCATCTTTGACTAATTACAAAAACAACTAAAGCATGCAGAAGGTACATGTTTCAATATTTTTTATAAAGATACGTTCTAAGGTCCCTTTTCCTTTTTGAAAGTATTTTCATTACAAAATATCTACCCAACTAATAAGAAATTCTAAATTTTAATTTGGATTGCCATACTTCTCTTGTAATTGAATATTGGTTTATTTGTTGGACTTAAAATGAATTACTGTTCTATAATATTCTAATTTAATAAAGGGTTTAGTTTTTTGGGTAATTCTCAAACTAGTTCTACGATATTTAAGATTCAAAAGAGTGTAGTTCGTACTATGACACATTCTAGTCATATTGCCTCTTCTAAGCCCATTTTCAAAACGCTTGATTTACTTCCATTCCCATGCATTTTCGTTTTACACACCCTTCTCTTTGTCAAAGATAATTTCCATAAATTTTCACTTTTAAAATCAACTCATAGCTATCCCACTCGAAACAATCATCTTTTTCTTCCCTAACATAAAACAGCAGCTTATGAAAGGACTCCACTCTATGCCGGGAGCCGGTTTGTTTGATTGTATAACAAACTTCTTCCAATTAACACACACAGTGAAACTTCTACAAAAAATTTTAAAACAAAACTGGTCAACTATGTAAAGGAGCTTATGTTTTTTTTCATTAGATGATTGTTTTAATAACTAGTAAAGTGAAGTGAAGTGATGTGCCCTGTTTAAACGTCTGATGTGATTTGTTCCTCCATGTAGCCTACTTTTACTGTTAAGAAATATTTGTTTTATAACAATGACATGTCACCTACCATTAAGGTAATTCTTTCTGTATGGTATATTTTGTGAATTTATAAATTAATAACTGAATAAATAAATATGAAAACAATTCATAGTTTATTTTTTATATTACTCTAAACATATTCTGTAAAATCAATTAATAAATCTACAACAGTGGAATAGGAATGTGTTGATTACCGTGTGTTACTGCTGGTTCAGATGATAGGTGATGGGCTGAGCTCATTAAAGTTGGGCGGGAGTTGCAAGTATGTCGGGCGTACAATTACCTGTCCATCAAGCACCCCCAGCCACTCCGACGCCCGACCAACCCCTCTTGTGTGCCAGCAGTGTGGTCTCGGAGTGTTGTTGTGAAACAAGTTCGCTAGTTATTTGTCATCCATCAAGTTTTTCATTGCTTATAATTGTGTGTGTGTGGAATCGTGTGTAAAATCCGATCGGCATTGGAATTATTGTGTGGTTATTAAAAATTAAAAATAATAATTTTTTTTATTCAAAGTTTAGTTATAAACATACAAATTATAACAAACTGAAATTTTCGTTTAACCCTTTTACTGCCGACCATTTTTTTATGACGTTGCTAAAAATGCCAGACCACTATTAAGATTTAATTGCCAAGACTGCCAGGTTGAATTAGAGCAAATTACATGCTTACATGAAAAAATTTGTAACTTTTTTATTTTTCATCAGAAATGGATAATTTAGGTCTTGTTTTATTTGTACTGAGTTGTTTGTTTCAAATAAAATATATATTGTGGTGTATGTCATAGTTTTTTGTTTTTTTTTTCAAATAAAAAATATAAAAATATAAAAAATATATTTATTTTTTTAGTTTGGACTATAAAAACTACCCCTAAAACTTATACCTCAACCAATATTAGACATCTATGTTGTAAAACATGCATTAGTAACCACACACCCAAATTTTCATGCCATTACCTTGATAAATGCAGGAGTTCTGATGTTTTTTCCAAAGTTATTCAAATTTTCAAAATTGAAGATACACTGCATATACACTGGACACTATCAGTTTTTTCATAAAAACATGTTCATTTGGTTTCTAAATAGCAAAATCTTCTAAGGCACATAAAATAACACTAAAAACAGACTAAAATAATGAACCTAACAATGACAAAAATATTTACAATGGAGAAAATTTCACAAAAAAACACTTTCAACACCTGTGCTCACCGAAACAGGTAGGGTGAACACCTCTTTTGCACATTTTACAGACAGTTCTGCTCCTCTTTCTAGGGCCCCCAGAACTTGTACTCTGCAAACTACATACACAGCAGTTTTTTAACATTCTACCTGGAAGAGATTCTAGGCCGAATTCGGGGCGCGCTTCTCCATTGTCGCCACCACCGCCCATCGCAGCAACATGAAGTTGGGTCCTCTGGCCATGCCATTCTCTGGAAAGCTCTTCAATAATGGCACTTGTAAATTGAAACCTGGAAAGCTGTTTTCCACGAGAGTTTTCTTTGTATATGATGTAAGAGTTTAAGATCATTCTAGAAAACACATTGAACACCACCTTTTTCCAGTATTTCACTGTTCTACGTTCATCGAGATAACAGTACAGCATTTGGTCGGACCCATCAATGCCCCCCATGTACATATTGTAATTATTAATTACTTCTGGTCTTAGTTTAGGGGTTTCTTCATGCCTTCTCTTCCTCCTAACTTCTACAGATTTAGCTGTGGCCATAGTTGAGAGTAACAACACTGTTTTTTTTTGAGAAGCTTTCCCTCGATAGCCTAAAAATAACATACTTTCCTTTCGTAAGTATATTTTTTGGCCAACAGCAAACTTGTTTTTCAAGAGTGAAGGTATTCCTTTACGGTTTTTTCGAACTGTGCCTGTTATGGATGTGAGGTTTTCATACAAGTGTTGAGCCAAAGGGATGCTGGTAAAAAAATTATCAACGAAAAGATGGTATCCCTTCCTCAAATATTGTCCTAACTCTAAAAGCTTACAAACTACATTGTAAGCAAGCCCAGTTGATTTTTGTTTGTTTTTATTGCCCCTGTAGCAAAAAAAAGCCAGACAATATTTTGACACCGAGTCGCAAAGCATCCACATCTTGATGCTCCATCGATGGTGGTGCTTGTTGGGCAGATATTGTAGTATTTGGGAATGACTCTTGGTCCCTACCAGGCTTTCATCAACTGAAATTTCACGATGAGGGATGTAATAAGTCCGGGAAATTCTATTTGCATGATCTATCAATTGGATGAATTTTGCGCAGGGGTCGTAACCAGGTTCACCTGGTTTAGCCAATGACCTGTTATCAACAATATGAAAAAACTGAAGCAAGCACTCAAAACGATTTCGGCTGAACATTTTTACGAACCAGGGAGTAAGAAGGGATCCTGTTGTGGACCAATAACTCTGGATGGTAGGCTTTCTCATGAGACCCATGTTCAAAATAGTTGCTATAAAAGCCTTCATTTCTGGTAAGGTTACATTCTTCCAATCTCTGGCTCGAGAACTTGGCGATAAGTTATTGGAATGAGTTGAAAGGTACTCTCTGGCATACTGATTTGTTCTAAGTACAAAAGAATTCAGAAGGTTGATTGTGAAAAATAGATTGAAATATGAAATGGGAGGTGAATCATGCGGAGGGCAATGTTTTGGTCCAGGCAATTCATCAAAGTTAAAACTGTGGGGGAAATCCGGATCATTATTTTCATCTACAACATCCCATCCAAGATCATTCTCATTGGCAACATTTTCATTTGGATCATTAGGCCTAGGCCTATAATTTTCATCTGGTACATAATTCGCTACAACATCTTCTATAACTAAATCTACTGTTGTAGGCCTAGGAGGTGATCTTGGCAATATGAAGTTGGGCTCATTGTTATCATCTACAACATCCCATCCATCATAGTGATTGGCATTTCCATTTGGAACAGCTTCATTTGGATCGTCATAATTTTCATTTTGTACATGAAAATAATTTGCTACTGCATTATCCCTACCTTCATCTACTTCTGTAAGCCTAGGAGGTGATGTTGGGGTTTGAAAGTTATTGATTACATCGGCAATAACGTCATCAACTGTACTTGGGGTACGCCTATCCCTAACCCTACGTCTTTTTTTAGGTGTTTCACCATCATCAGATTCGTCAGCAGAAGGCTCTGATTCCACATAATAATCGGGATCTTCGTCTGTGTCGTCCTCAAACTGTGGTCCTAAACCTGATTTAGAACTAGTGTCTGATTCAGAACTTTCACCGTCTGATTCTGTTTCAGACTCTGAAAGGTTCTCAAGAAAACTGTCACTAACATCACCGTCGTCCACAAAATTGATTCCATCGCCCAAAAGATTGTTTACAATGGTGTTTTCACTCACAGCGATCGACTTCGCTTGTCCATTTTCGTAATAACATAAAAACTGTAAGAACTAATCCACGGATAAATCCACAAACATAACCAACACCGGTAAACATAAACAACAACAATCGAAAGACGGACGGCAGACAACACTCACTACACAGAGTAACTGTTGACTATGCACAGACGATAGGTGAAATCAATGAGTATAACTTTATAGGTTATACAACTCACAGAGTATAAAGTGTACTTTTTTATGTTCCTCATAGTCTTGACAACGAGAATCTCAAGTTTCGTGGCATTTGGTAAACATATAAGGCCAATAAGTTATAAATAGTAGACGTGCTTTATTGCGCACGTCGGCGTTTCTCGCACAATTAGTGACGTGCGCATATGCGCACGTCGGCGTTTTTCGCACGATTCTCGACCTTTCGCAAATGCGCACGTCGGCAGTAAAAGGGTTAAAAGGTGGATGTAAAAAGTTGCAAGATAGCCGTTTTTATTATTTTTTTAAATGCTCCTAAATCAGGGAGCTGGGATTTTATATTTATAACAAAACCCTTTAATATGATACATTATGTAAAATTCATTTCCGTCATTGTCGAGTTATGAATAAAACGTGTGTTAAAAATGAGTATATAATTAATATTTAAAAATAAATTATTAAAAGATCCTGTCAATAATACAACAACTAGAAAAGATTATGGTAGCAGAGTTTAAATATCAAAAGTAATGGAATTATTACACAATTTAGGCTTATAGAATACATCGTATAAGTTGTTACTCTAAATCTTGTGCTATTGGGGGGGGGGGGGAGGGGGATATTTGAGGTAATAAACAATTTGCGGAAGTTTACAAACTTCAACAAACTTCCTTGAGCGTGATGTAGGTTGGGGTGAAGTCAGAGTTTAATTTAAAAATACAGAGGCTAAAATCTGAACACGTCTGCAAGGCTGTTGGTGGGTCTCAATCCTGACATGAACAATCTATTTAGCTAACATTTTAGCTACTTCCACATATTTATTCTTGGTAACTTGCTGTTACATATTACTGTGTATATTTTGAAACTGGGACAACTAAATTCTTAAATTTTTCCTTCAGAAGACAAATTCATAATTATAACACGGGAAATCTCAACCATATAGACTTGCCACATCCAAATTCAACATTCCGACAAAGATGCTCAGACTACATATCAATAAAAATTTACAGTAAAATTTCTTCAGAAATAAAATCTTTAAATAACATAAGACAATTCAAAAATAAATTAAAGCAATACCTTATCGTTAAATGTCCATACAAAATTGAAGATTTTTTAGATGAAAACAACAATGAAAATATAATATAAATTTAAAATCAAAATGTTGTGGTTTCAAAATTGAATGAAGATTATTTTGTAAGATTCAAGTATTTAAATAATCAAAATTCTATCAGTTATTATTAGCTTTGCATACTCTGTCAATTTAATTTAGTCTTAACCATAATTTAAGTATGGCAATTAAGATATTTACCAATAAAGAAATAAAGAAATAAATAAAAGAAAACAAATTCTGAAATTATTGTTATATTTAATTCTGTAAGCGAAATCTTTAAGTCAAAATTGTGGGAGTTAGGCAATCGTAAGATTATAGGAGACTGCTCAAATTAAAGGTCTTGAATTAAAGGCTGAAATTAAAGAGACTCGGGAAAAATAGCAGTATTTCTAAAAAGTTACCAGCAAACGAGAAATAAGTAAAACATCCTCTATAAGAAAAGCATGGGGATTTTGAAATGTGTGATTATGTGTTTACAAAGTGACATGTGTTTCCTAGTTATGTTGTTTTATTTTCCTACAAAAATCAGGCGATGCATAGTCTTGGAGCAAGGTTAGGGCTATGGCCCCTTCAAGCCACTAGTTTTTTTTTTATAATAACAAATTTTTTGATATAATAAACTGGCCTTCTTACGATGTTTTCTAAATTACTTTTCAGTAAGATACAATTATTACATAATCATACTTAAGGATAAAGGCTTTTGAAAATAAAGTGTAACCCAACAAAAGAAACAGTGGCAATAGCAATAACTAAAAATATATTTCTAATGTCGATCATGTAACTGAATTAATGTTATAAAAATAAACATTGAACCAAGCAAAATGACCTTAAATATCCTACAATCCTAACAACATACAGCTGGCAACAGTAATCGATACAATAACAATTAAACTAAATGTGTAATATTTTAAAAACAATTATTGGAAAATGTTTTAGAGGTAAATAATAGTCAAAATAGAATATCCAGCTGCTATCGATCTACCCGACAAATCATTGAGGCGGAAGAGGGGGGGGGGGGTCAAATGGTCAAAATGTTCAAATAACGTAAACGTTTGTGATACATAATTTTAAATGTAAACTAAGATTAACTAAGATTGTCACAATTTGGGTTCTGATATCTGCAAAACTAACACTATTAGAAGTTTCATTTAACGTGTTTACGGCCGCCATTTGGTTTTTGTTCGTCCAATTTTTTTTCTTTATGTTATTATTCTTGCGTTGCCAAGACCTTTAAAATTATAAAAAACCATGGTCGGTCCTACTTTTAATTACCCCCACCCTCCTTCCCCTTGAGGGTAAAAAACGTATAACTGCCCTTTGTCAAAGTAGCTCCCAATAACTGATCAGGTTGATGTAAGCAGAGTATAATATACTAGCTGTTACCCGGCAGACGTTGTCATGCCTTTGATTATTACCAACTAAAACCAATATCACCAAGATCACCTGTTCAAGTAAACATGTCATTAGTTTTTTGTAAACAACAATATATTTCCATAAGGTTTATATGGGAACCCTCTTGGGCCTCTTGAGAGGAACCCAATTGAGTTAGGATGAAATGGATGGCTTAAAAACCTTCTCCGTGAAATTTTACATTTATATATACCAAGTTTCATTGCAAACAGTCCAACGGTGTCCGAGTCCATAAACTTCAAACATATATACAAACAAACAAACCAACATCCTTTTTTACTTTCTCCCCCTATACATAGTATATGGAGAAAGTATTGTTTTCGACAAAATTTTCGAATTTGAGTTGTTAGTGGAAA
Source organism: Allygus modestus (assembly GCA_963675035.1). Taxonomy (NCBI): domain Eukaryota; kingdom Metazoa; phylum Arthropoda; class Insecta; order Hemiptera; family Cicadellidae; genus Allygus; species Allygus modestus. Next base: position 348,813,936 of record OY776112.1, read on the forward strand.
TATTAGTTTTGGTGCTCCCTGAACCCAAAAAAGTGGTTTTTACGTGATGTCTGTATGTGTGTGTTGTGTGTGTGTGTGTGTGTCCGTGTGTCCGTGTGTGTGTGTGTGTGTGTGTTTGTGTGGATGCCGATTTTTATGAAATTTGGTATGTAGGTACTAATCCACGATATCTCCAGGCGTTTTTTTTCATTTTTTTGAATTTTTGATTTTTAAGGGTAATTATCCCCCAAAAACTGCCAAAAAACATGAAAAATCCAAATTTCTCAAAAACGGCTGTAACGATTTTGATTAAACTTTATTGGTTTGTAGAACTTTAGGTTTCCAACAAAATGACACAACCCACATTTCTGGAAAAATTCGGGTTCAGAAATTACAGGACTTAAAACATCCAAAATTCATTTTTTTGGATTTTTTTATAAAAAATCATAAATGTTAAAAAAGATTACTATTCACAATTAAAAAGAGCTCAAAAAACTAAATAAATTAGTATTTTAAATTACCATTCTACGATTGCTAGTTGCGGAGAAAATTGAAATTTTCATTTAGCGGTAAACACAGTACGTTGTCCAATGTTATTCTTATGGGGAATACAAAAATAACTATTTCTCTCTTATTTACTGATCAATTTCATTAAAATTTGATATGCAGGTCAAGTTAGCATTGACCAACAGAGGATGTTCGATATATGTTGCTATTTAACCCTGGGGGGGGGGGGCAAGGGGGCATTTCCCCTCTCAAAACCACTGTGTGTAGCAACGGACTCTATAGTGCCTCCCAAAAAGGGATTTGGGTGGATATTTCTGAAAACAACTATTTTAGACAATTTTCTGTACATTTATCTATACCTCATATTCTATATTTAGTAAATAACAAATATTTTTGTCATTAATGTTTGGCTAAAAGGGAGAAAGTATGTGTCAGTTTCCTGATACCGTTTATTATAAATATAGATTATAAACTTTAAGGGTGGCAGCCACCTGTGTTATAGCAAGGTGTTCACCACTACTGGCGCACCTGTACGCCTTGACCAGTGAGGCCAAGCCTCTAGTGCGTAAGGCTATAGCAAAGTATTGATTACTGTAACAGGATCACCTCTTTAACTCCAAATTAAGTTAGGCGCTTCTGCAAGCTATTTGTGTTATTTGACTTCCGCTCTTTTACCCTTTGGTTGTCTTAATGTTGTTGCCTCTGTTTGATACTGGTATGTTGTTAATATCTGTTCTAATTTGATTAATTATGTCAATTAATCTATATCACTAGTTAACCCAGCTTTTTCTTTAATATATATGTTTCTTAATAGTCGTTTTCTTTGTGTTATCTAATAAATAAAAGGTGTTCAAACTTGTAACAGTATTTTTGTAATTTCTCTTGTTGCTTTCTGAAAAATATTTTCCAGTTTGAAACCTAACTAAACTCAAACTTTGAAACCTCCACCCAAGTCACAAAACTAAATAAGTTTAAAACTGCTTTTAGACCTACAACTGAAGGTTACGCTTTGGAAGCATTCACGGTTTTCTTTTGTACAGTCAGCCATTAATACATTAACGTGTTAATAAGAATAATCCACAATGAATATTACATGTAATATAATTACAATTATGAAGAATAATTAACTTACATGTGTTCCATTGCAGATTAAAACCCAGTAAACCCCCAGGTTTTATTTCTTCAATGTGTAATACAATGAGATGACAGAAGGATGTTGCCATTCCAGTAGTCAGTAGTATTTTTATTTACATTAACCCTGAAACATCTGTTCTTGTTGTTGTTCTAGCATCTGGTATTATATCAGCTGTCAAATATACAATTCAATCAATTACTGTTCTTCCATAAGATTAACATTGGAACTTTGAAGGCTTGTGGGGCGTAGCCCTGAGGGCTGATATAAATTATAAGGGGTTTCTGCAAATCTAAACGATAATATATTTCTATTATTTCTAAACTTACCTTATCAATCCAAAAAGTATAAATTCAAATCAATTTCAGGTCCGTAGACTCATTATCAGTGGATGTGTAGGAAACCAATTGTTTCAAAAGTTATCATCCTTGACAGGGGTTTGTCTAGATTTCACACATATATACATAAACACAATTTTATACACTGAATAGTCATTTAGACACATTTTAAAAATTTTAGACATTTTCCTTTTTGTATTGTTAAGGTAAGCCTATAAATAATATAAATAAACAATCCAGAGTCTGCATATACTATGATAATATATTTTTTGACAGGGTTTTGTCTAGATTTCACACATATATACATAAACACAATATTGTACACTGAATAGTCATTTAGACACATTTTAAAAATTTTAGACATTTTCCTTTTTGTATTGTTAAGGTAAGCCTATAAATAATATAAATAAACAATCCAGAGTCTGCATATACTATGATAATATATTTCTAACGGTATGCGTGCCTTTTAATTTAGCCTAATGATAATTAAAGGAATTACTATTTTAGGGACTTGTTTATTTAACCACGCAGGACTTTTTTATTTAGGACTTTGGACTTTTCACTCAATTGGAGGGGAGAAGTGGGGTGGGTGGGGGGGGGCGGCTATAGGGGATCATTCCGGCATTTGCCTGAATGAGATAAGAAGCCGTACGAACTTGAGAATGGCTGCCTGATTGTTCATACCTCCCAAATGTGGGGTGGAAATATTATCACCCCGTGCTTGGGCAAAATACTGTTACACGAGTATTTGACATTTAGTACATAATTTATTGCGTTAGTTTAATGGTTGTCTTTGTCCTCTTCTTTCTTTCTTCTTTTAGTCCTTAATCGACCTTCATAAATATCTCGAATCTTGAAAACATAACAATATAAAATTGTTGATAATGTAATCAGCATTAAGTTAATAAATCTTAAAAGTGTAGAGTATAAAATACTCTTGTATATCAGTGGAGTACATGAACACAATGTATTGAGATTAAGTTAATGATATAAAAGCTCTTCTTATAAAAAGTCTTATAAGTGTCATTGAGATTAAAGTAATTTGTTCTATAAGATCTTTTATTATCGAGAGTAATGCATTTATTTGAAGTAGTAAATAACACTTAAAAACACTTTTCACTTTAAATAGCGATGAGAAATATTTTAATGGAACTACTTTGTAGTTAAGTTGGTGGGTCATTTGATCGTTTGATTACCAAATTCACAACGCCTTTTGGGATTTTATGAAAAATATCCTATCCCATACTCTAATATGAGTAAGGTTTGCTTGCCTGCTTGCTTGCTTGCGACACTGATCTCAAAAACGGCTCCAACATCCTTCAAATTTTCCATCAAATGTTCGAAATAACTAATTTCTGGGATGAAAATAAGTTCTAGACAGGCCTCATCCCCAGGAAAAATCAAATAATGTAAAAAAACTAAAATGAAAAGTTAAAAAAATTAACATTGGGCTTATGGAGTTTCAAATCAAAAGAATTGTAACAGTTGTTCATAATCAACCAGGGAACTGTCAAGGTAATACTCATCTTGTTTATGATTATTAACATGTGGTTTCCTGAGAGCAGAGATTAAAATATTTGAGTGAAGATTACATATATAGAGTAATAAAATAAATCAAAGGGGCATTGAGCTATAAATAACAACTGGAGTGACCTTAAAAGTGTAGAAAAGAGGCAAATGAGTTATACAAATCTGATTATCAGTAAGGGGAAGGGGTGAAATATGCTCCAAGTCATCTAAACAAACTGACTGGCCTTCCCCCGAGCACAAAGCTCGGCCCCCCAGGTACTAACTAATAAAAATAGTAGGAGTATCGTGATGGAATACTCAGGCTTTAACAAGGCTATCGCAGTCACATAGCTGAGACTATTTTTGATTTTGGACAGTTTATTAAACAAGGAAGAAGTTGTTAAATACCGCAAAGTATGAGCATAGTAATTTTACAAACAAAAGTTGATAAAACGACGAACCTCAATATGATGAATTCCTTGATTTAATGTCTTTAACTAGCCATAACACACAATGCAAATTATACCTCTACACTATGAATAAATTGTGTGTAAAACCACAATGTAACAAATTTATAATAACCCCAGCAAAATTAAATTTACCTCTGTATAGTAAAAAATGTAAATGTAGAACCTGTACATAGCGAATTTCACCTTTAAATATAACAAACTTTTCATTGTATTTTTGAAACTCATAATAGTGATGGATTTGAATTTATTTCTTGATTTATTTGGACTTTACCTATCGCTTCTAGTGTTTAAGTGTAGTTTTAAACATTAGAAGCGATAGGTAAAGTCCAAATAAATCAAGAAATAAAAACTTTCCATGTCTCAATCCCGGTGTAATGAATGGAAACAAACATAAATTCCTTAAATTAACTGTCTCAAGACTCAACTTGAATCATCAGTCAGTGCGTCAGTTGCCGTGGGAAATGTATACACGAAATAACGAGTTGTGCTGTACCGATGACAGATAAAAAAAACCCGGTGTGTTGCTTAGGTACTCCATACTATGTTCAGTAAATAACAGCATTTTAACGAGGGTAAATTAAATATTTTTGTTGATAAGAGGTTAATAAATACGTTTGTGAACCTTTATATAGCAAAATCTTGCTAACCAAACCTCAATTTAACGAACCTTATTGTAACATGTTCATTGATGTAAAACATTTTTTATTCAGTCCCATCATATCCGTTATGTCAAGGTTTGATTGTATTGGATCACTAAAAATCATTAAAAATCTGTGTTTAAAAATCATAAACTTCTAAATCTGCTCTTGTTTTCACACGCATACAATTAACACTATTAATCTCAACCACACTAAATTAAGCTAGGTTTTTCCTTCTAAGTGCTTGGCCAACTTAAGACTACAATATCGGGCTCTGCTGAGACAATAAATTGTTTACTGGTTTTACAAGTATTGCTTGAGTGTAAAAACAATTTTTTCCGTATTAACTAAAGATGTAACTCATATAGTTGAAACTAACTAAACACCATCTGAAATACAACTCTCAGTTATAATGCCACCACATAGGAGGAGTTTTGTCGAGGGGGAGAGATGCTCGGTTCTGCCCCTGTACCCCCATGTCATCCCGGAGAGTGTAGCAAGCTCGGCACGTGTTCGGCCGGACACTCTCTCCCCCTCCCTCCCCGGCTACATCCCCTCCCACACACACCCCTACCCCAGCTGTCCTCGGACGCAGGTCATTGTTCAGGTGGGTTCATACTGCACTACTCTGACCACAGTGTAGGTATATTATCGGAATATTTTTATTTTGAAACTAATGAACTCAATTGAACTAATGAACTTCATTGCTCAATGAGGTTAAACTTGAAAATCATACAGTAGAACTTCGATTATCCAAAACGTTTGGGGGATGGGGATGTTCGGATAATAGATTTTTCGGATAATCGGTCATAAACAAATTTATAATTTTTTAGGGACGTGGACTAGGGGTTAGCATCGTAAAATGCAAAAACCTGCTACTTTGCAACTGTATTCATACAAATCTATTTTTATAACTTAGTAATTATTTTAAAAACACAATTTCCAATAGCATAAAAGTCCTTAAATTTTATGTCAAGAACACACGCAAATTTAACAATAGCATCGCTGTTATTCTTTATTTCTGAAATTGTCGCATTGCCAACTCCATATTCCCAAACTAAACTTGAACCGCTAGCACTTTTTATCAATTTCTCTATTATATTGAATTTGTTCAAAACACTTAGCCCAACGCGTTTACTTACATTTTGGACGACATTGTACAGTAAACAATGTTAGTAAAGCAAGAAAAAGAAGCAGTGCGACCCGTCTCTAGTAAAGGCAACACACGCCACTGCCGACCAGTGTTGTTGCCAAACACTTTTATCCAAATTACTCTTAATCCTTGTCCAAATTACCCCAAAAATTTATTTTTTAACTGGATCCCCCAAAATAACTTTGTTAACATTTCATTTTTTAACCTCAAAAATCAAATACCCTCGAAGGTCCAAATTACCCTCGAAAAGGGTGATTACCATAGAATTGGTAACACTGCTGCCGACAGTCCATTAATTCATGTAGGTGTCCTTAACAGCCACTGCCGCAATTTCTTGCGACTCCGCTGCCTCTTTCGGATAACCAATGTTTCAGATAACCGGTCTTGGGATAATCGATGTTCTTTGTACATTTGTTTAAAGTTGTGTTTAGAAGCACAAATTGATTATTCGTCCACAAATTTATGTCTTCATGGAAGGTTGACTACATGCGAGTGATGCTTTCGGCCATTCCTCTATCCTTGATTATTTCACTTAATAGTTGGAAGATAACCGTAGGGGTTTCAAAGAGATGCAACCTTCATCCAATAAGGTTTGAAAATAACTTTATTTATTAAATAATGTGTCTATTGATTTCCATAAATGTTGGTCAAGAAATATGTGACACAGGTATAAGTGCTTTCTATTGTAGCTCTGTCTTGCATTCCATGTAAATTGCTCATGAAATTGTTGCTACACTCAACACTTTCACAGTGTTGGTCCTTTTAAGGTTTCTAACATAGGTTAGGATTTGTTTTGAGTATTTTGCAGATTTGCCAGACCTTGAATGGTGTTACCTACTAGCTGTGAAGTTTTCAAACTAATTTAAAAGTATTTTTTCTTGTTTAGTAACAAAAAGTAATAAGTTGAAAACTGTGTTCCACAATGATAAACAGATCGTTTCTTTTAAATATGTCCCTTGCAATCAAGTTGTCATTGGTTTTTTAGAATTACTGACAAGTTTTGTATTTGTAATTATTTGTCATTTTGCAGATATCAAGAAATAGACGTTCTCACAATTCTTCCAAGCGCAAATCTAGAGAAAAAATGTTCATCGGACGGGTCTATGATAATAAAAAGAAGAGCAAACATGTTACAAACACGAACACGTACAATGAGCAAGTGTTGAAGAAAAGAGGCTGCAGCAGAAGTCGGAGTTTGTCCGATGACGAAACCGACGACGATTCAAATACCGATAAAAGTGGGAAGAACTCAGCCAATTCAAAAAAGTCCAAACACCCAAGAGGAAATGAGTCTCCAGATAGTGATAGTGAGCATGAAGAGTACGTAAAGGAAACAAAGAAATCTTCCGTGAAGGAAGGAGGAGAGAAAACATTCATGGAAAGGATAAATGAAAGAGTTAAAAGACTAAAGAGTGTCAAAGATACAGCAAAAGAATCAAAGGAGTCTAAATTGAACGGAGCTCCGGTTGAAGGTAAGCAGATCGTGTACTCCATCCCAACTGATGTCGAGAGAGGAGCGAAGAAAGAGAAGACCAGTAAAGGACACGGGAAAGACAAGTTTGAATCTATAGAACTGGACAGTGGGGATGAAAAAGGAAAAGGAGAAGGAGGGGTGAAGAGTGTTGCGGTGCAGGCTACGCCCTACCCTCCCTTCCGCCTCAGGGTCCTGCCTCACCCCGACTGGCAGGTCAGTTGGGTTTATCATTGAAGTACAAAATAAACTTTTCATATTTTTGAGAAGGTTTTCATGAAGGATTTCAGATTAGAACCGTACTTGGGTACTGTAACAAGGTGATTTTATCAGATTTCTCAGTTGAAATAAGTAAAATTGTCTTGGATCCTACTCAATTCAGTTTCAATTCCATATTATCAAAGTTTTTTTATAGAACTAGACAGATTGTATCATAAACGTTAAAGGCTTTCCATTTCATGTTCAACTCTTGGTTGAGCATGCATTTCAATGCAATGCATTTTGAACATTATATTTTAATAATTAATGGGTACATTGTTCTCTGAGGTATCTTTCTGAGTGACATGCTATTGTCTTATTGTCTCTTATGCAGAATTTACACCTCTTGTGTTTACACATTGCACCTACCTACTCATTTCTTACTGTTTCGATGTTCATTTATAAAATGTGGGATTTTTAACTTACAAGTTACTGCTACGTCTAAAAAGTAGTTTATTATGCTTTAAGAGTTGCATATGCACCCACATGTATTACATAGTGAACAGAGTTCAATATATACTGTATATATCCATTTATATATATTTATAATAATACTGGGAATTTTCTTCACTCCTATTACCAGCTCCCTATCTAGTAGGGTGTCCAGTTCTTTTGTTGTACAGGAATTAACAGATAAAGAACTAAATACTGTAGAACATTGATAGCAAGACTCTCAAGGGGATTTGAGAAACTTGTTATCGAGGTACTCTTCTAGTCGAGGTTTGTGTTATCAAAGTCGTATAGACTAAAAGTTCTGCTATCAAGGTTACTTGTTTCTCTACAAACCCTTTATGGCAAGGGCATTTTGGATCAACTCTCCAAAGGAAGGGTTAGAGCGGATTTTCATGTTTAGACCGGAGGCCAAGGAATTATTTCCTTCAAAACATCCGTTCTGATGAGTCACTGCTCGTGGGAACGATGCACAGGGAAGATTGAACTCGTGCTACAAGGGTTCCATTATATAAAACGATGCGCTACTGATGTTGATATCGTGTTATAATGGTTCGGTGTCACAAAAATACTTGCTATAGAGGGTTAGAACTGCTACCTGAATTAGGGAAAAAGCCGTGCTGTTGAGGTGTGTAAAACAATAATAGTCGTACTGTAGAGTTGCATTTAACATTAAGTGTTTGGTAATCTTACGGGGATTGTAAAATTGTTATTGAGGAAGTGGTGCTGTTGAGGGTTGTGTTAGCGAGTTTCTACTGTAACAAAAAGTCTGCATAGTGTATGATACTTGCTTAGCTGGCCAAGAGTGTCACTGACAGCAGCTCAAGTGATCAGCCGATGGAAGGCAACCTAACCTTGAAGTGACACTAATGATGCCTTTACTCAACTGTACTTTCTTTAGTAGCCGTAACAGCCTGTACCTTACATGAGTACTCAATTTCTGAATTACTATATTATGTGTTCTTTGCTCTTGTTTTAACAGATGTTTATTTTCCAATACTTGTGTTACTGCAGGAGTCGGAGACGGTGGTGCTGAAGGTGGCGCGGCTGGTGATGTGTCAGTGCGGACTGGCCTGCATCATCCTCTCCTGGGCCTTCTTCGGAGCTTTGGTGTTCTACCTCACGGAGGCTCCCAGGGAGTACTCACAGGTACGAGGGGAGGGGAGGCTGCGGATTTACACTTAATTAGAACTTTATAACAGCATGATTTCTCGTCTTTATACGAGGTACGTCCAGAAAGTAACTTCCGTTTGGTGACAAAAATAAATCAAAGACTGATGCAGGAAAACAATTTATTGTACTAAAATCTTACTCTATCTTTTTATATAACCCCCGTGATTTTCGAGGAATTTTTTGTACCATGGCACAAGTTTTTGTACCTCATAAGAGTTTTACCGCCTGTTTCTTCAACCACGTGGTAAACATGTCCGTTTAGCTCATCATCGTTGATCTCCATGGAAACATTTCAGATCCAACAAGAAATGAAAATTACTAGAATTGAGGTTAGGCCTGTACGAAGGATGGTCTGAAATGGTTCCATGGTGATTAACAATTGAACAACAATAATGAGCTAAAGGAATATGTTTACCACACAGTTGAAGAAACAGGCGGCAAAGCTCTTTGAGAAGTGCATATGAAAACTTGTGCCACGGTGCGAAAAATGCCTTGAAAAATGGTTGTTATATCAAAAGATTGAGTAGGAGTTTTAGAATATAGTGCAATAAATGGTTTTCCTGCACCTGCCTTTGATTTATTGTCATCACCAAACGGAACTTACTTTCTGGACGAACCTCGTATCATCATGCAACTATGAACAACGCCTTAACACTCCAAGTGCTGAACGTTGCGATCCTGATCCATTTCTGCTACATGAATAGTGCTATCGTCGCCATCGCGATCTTTCCTTCACGTTGCGAGACATCGATATTTGAATCATTTCAGCTTCAGCGGCATATGATTTGGAATTGAATGTGCGGAAGTAGTCTTTCAGTTATTAGGGATTTTTACAACCGATTACAACATTTGGTGTCGTTCTATTCTTGAGACAGTTTTCAGTGTTGCGGTCAGGGCTTTTGTAATTATTTTAACCATAACAAACTATACATTTTTGCAATCTGCGAATCATTTAGGTCATTTTGGCTCTCTTGAAATTGTAAGTTATGTGTTTGTGTTTTTTTGTAACCACTATGGTACCTAAATTAAAAATATTTTTGAAATTTGATTTTTCTGGGTTTGCCTCAGGTTGGTAAGTGTGTTATGTATTATGAAGGAGATGCAAGCGCAGCCTTGTTATCGATTATTTATCCAATGACTAATAGCCAATGGCCAATGTCTGTTAAGGGGCCTTTAGTTAAGTGAGATCCAAACTTCAAACAGCTGATCCAGATTTGGATCTGACTGTATTGGTGTTCTGTAGAAAATTGTTAAAGAAACGTTACTGAACCAAGTTTTGTGTTAAAATGTCTTATTTAAGTAATTGGGGTTGTTAAAAATCAATAAACTAGGGGTGGGTGAACCAATAAATCCTAAAGCTGGGTGAATGAAGTTCCTAGGTGCGGAACTTTTCGGTAGCGGAACGCGGAGAGCGGAGAACGCTGGCCTCTCCTCATCATGTAATCAAATGTTGCTGTTTTTCTAGACAGTGGAATTGTTCCGCGCCGCACCTTTGTCTGCGCCCAGGGGAGGGGAGCCCGCTCTCCACCACGGAACAGTATTGAGGTTATGTTGGTGTCCTGTTATTTTGTGTAGTTACGAATGAGTTCGGGTTAATTTAGGGTGTCAGATGACGAGAAACTAGTTGAATGAATACAAGGCCATCCAATTATCTGGAGTACGGCAGGTATAATAACCAACAGGTAATTAAATAATTACAAAAATAATCGTTCTTTTAAAATAACATAACATTTGTCATGTACTGTTATTTTAGTTTAAATAATAGGCAGTTTTATTATTTTTTCGAAGTAAAATCTCAATTGTTTAAAGCTGAAAAACAAATTATAACCTTTTCTTTCTGTTCTTTTACACATTATTGCTAAACGACAATTGGTTGAGGAGATATTGAAAATACTTAACACAGTACGTTGTGTGTTTAAATAGACCTACGTTTAAGAACATATTATTTTGTTGTATTGCCCTTGTGTTATCCCCGCAACAGTCACAACCAAAATGAGCTAGTTTATTCCGCAGTTAGTCGCCGAAAAAGTTTGCGTCTAGGAAAATCCGCTGAGCTGAAACTACGAGCAGAGAATCTCCGTGATCTGCGCTCCGCTGCCGAAAAGTTCCGCTCCTAGGAAAACCCAGCTTAATAGGAAAACCCAGCTTAAACAAGACAGGAAACCGCTCTAGCGCACGATGGTAAAATAGTAATTTTTATGTTCAAACTTAGTGTTTTGGAGACAAGAAATTAAATATTAAAAATAAACCCTTATTCAAGAGATATTTAGCAATTAGCCATTGTATCCAACCCCTCTGTTATTCAGTGCTGTTCCTTTGTTATTATGAAACTTCGTCAAACTTTAGTTTGTTCGTTTTGTTCCTGTAGTATATTTATTGAAGGTGATACATTTTCGTTTTTTCTAATGTACTATTTTATAACAATCAAAATTCACTGTATTCTTTAGAACTGCGATATTTAGTGTGGTATTTTGTTTGCAATATCATATTAACAATAATTACTGCATAACATGAATACGCTAATTAAATGTGTGGTTTTTTCTGACAGGTACAAGAAATGAACCGGCGTCAGACAGAGCTTGTAGTCGGACTAGCGACGGACCTGCGACAGGTGAGCTCTGATTGGTTGCCAGTTGAGTGGACTGTCTGGCTGTCGAGATAAGTGGAGTGGTGCACGTTTATAATGATCAATCTTCCTACTTGTCAATGAATAAATGTGGTGGTTTCTGTCGTTTTACACGATCCACATTAGTATAATAAATAAGAAAATTTTTATTTATTAGTTTTGATTCATTTTACTCTGAACAATAACGTTTATGCTAGTAGCTATTTACAGTGTTAAGAATAGAATAGTAATTTCGAAATAAATATGAAAATTAGATTGTAACTGTGAGATGTGGTGTTTAAGTTATTGCTAAATAATTGGGTGTTATTTTAAAATTTGTAATTGAAAAATTCCTTAAGCTGATATATGACATTCGCTAAATGATTTACTTCTGTTTTCCTGTTCATTGACCAAAACCACTTTTTGCACCTAAAATTCCATGGGATTCTTATTTGTTTCAAAAGTCTAATTGCATTTTAAATATTGTCATCATAAACTTTTAGGGAGTTTGTGATTCATGCATTGTTAAGATCTAGCCAGGAAAAATTAGGGTATCTAAATCAGTAGGCTAAGTTATTGAGGAGGGAGGGCTATATACAATGAAGAGGCTCAAATAACAATGTGTTTATCCTTTCTGCAATGGTATGTGTAAATCAAAAAAACTTGCTATACAATCATAATTCAACGAGATTTAAAAAAAACTGATCAATACAAAAACTGGTACTAATATTTTTCTCAAGCATTTTATTTTGTTGACATCTTTCTGTATCCGTAATCTTCCTTCAATGACCCATTTTTATCAACCAGGTTATAGGTGTGGAGGTCTCGTATTGTCTAAAAGCAGTTGACCGCCATGAGCCCCCCCGTCAACTCGGCTTTGCTGGCAACCAGCATGATAACCAATCAAATCCTCTCTTCAAGTGTTACATGGCAGCTGACAAACATTTAACTTGTGAAGAGAGGATTTTATCGGTTACCTGAGGAAAATGGCGGTCGAAAATGCAGCCAGGGGCTATATTGATAATGGAAATACAGGAATTATACTGGATTTTTGTTATTGTATACTGGAATCATGCTGGAATTTCATATTGTATACTGGAATTTCGTTACAGTAAAGAAAGATTGATTACCGATCCGATAAACAAAAAATTAAGGTTCGAAAGTTAATTCCTAGTTCCAAGCGAGAATTTAATTTCTTTTACTTTTTTTATATAAAATAAACAGCATATATTTTCTTAGATTAATTTTTGCTGAATTTTGTTGTTAGAGAAATACTAGTGGCTTGAAGGGGCCATAGCCTCTAACCTTGCTCTAATATTATGCCTCATATGATTTGTTTACTCTTTATATGCTAAGTAGGAAGACATGACAGTTTACAAACAAAGTAAACACTTAATCACATGTTTTAATGCAAACAAAGCAGACGGTATTAGATCCTTATTCTATTTAAATGGGAATTATTTTGTTTCTTAACAAATTGTCGGTACATAATTTTCCCCAAAACGTCATGCCCAGACCTTTAAATTGAGACCCCCCAACTTTCTACGACCTTCTGTTCGCTCACAATTTCATTGTCAAATTTTGGCTTACGGAATTAGATAGATGTTAATTATATCGACAGTTTATAAAATAATACTTGATTGCCTTATTTTGAACCATAGCAAAATATTAATGTTATTCCCTTCCTATTTAAATGTAATGTTGCTGCGTAGTACTGGAATTTTGTCAAAAATGATTCTATAAATACTGGAAATATACTGGAATACCAAGATCAAATGTCAGTAAACACCCTGAATCTTCACTTTTTTGGCCCAGACGAGACCTATAGTTAACTTTATTAACCTCGTTGGTTTTTCTACTCTGGTTGCATGTTGTGGTGGTCCCGCAGGTGGTGCCGGAGGAGCCGGTGTGGCGCTCCACCATCGAGCGCTACGCCACGCACCACGAGACGCTCATACTGTCGGCCGTGGCGTCCGGCTACCCCCAGCGCGGCACTATCTGGACATACTCCGGCTGTCTGCTGTTCGCCACCTCCCTGCTCACCACCCTCGGTGAGTGTCCTCGCTGGCTCAACACCTCTTTCATGTAGAAACAAAATTACACCAAAATCAGTACAAAATAAAAGTACTATTAACAACTCTCTCGTATTTTTCTCTGTTAAAATAACGTTGAACTAAGTGTGATCCACAGCCCTTTTTCATGAATTTTTCCAGACTTCCTTACTGCACAAAACTGGTAGGATGGTTTAGTTTCGTACAGCTTCAAGTGGTGTTCTGGGAGGATGTATAGTTCACCGCTTCTGGTATTGTGTTGGCGAGTGTCCCTGTTTCTTTCCAGATCTATTCCATCCACATACATCATTACTTCTTGAATGTACAGTGAAACTACTGTAATAATTCTTAGGCACCTGAATACATCCCTGCAGCTTTCTAAAGGATGAAGGATCAGAATTGTTTTGAAGTTTTCTTTTGTTGTACCACCCCATACCACATGGCCATATCTTAGCTGAGATTCAAAGAGGGAGACATTAGCTGATTCTGCTGTTTCAGTGTTAAGGTAGCTCCAGACATACGTCATTCATTGTGCATCGAGTAGTGACTCTCCAAATCACGCGTAGTGTGGATGGGTCTTCGCCTACTTGGCAAGTTGGGAGCATTGGTGCTTGTCTTTTCCCGCACGTTGTCGGTCTTTTACACACATCAAAGTACACGAATATTCGTTAAAAGGTGAACTTAAGGTCCATCCACACATTTAGCTGTCAGCTCGGGATTTATTGGTTAAAACTATAGTTTAATTAGTGTTTGTTTCATCTGTTACTAAATCAATTTTGATAAAATTATTTGAAAATATGCTAGGGATTAAAACTTTACTAAACACATATTTGTAATATATTTGACATAATATGCACTGCTAATATGAATAAGAATTATTTTCAAAATGAACAAAGAACGAGAGGTATTTTCAAAGGCTATTGATATTGTCATGACTGTACCAATAGTATTATGAAATACCCCCGTAGCAGCAAACCTGCGTACTCAGCGAATTTCCAATGCACATATATGTATCTTAATACCACATAAAGCCACATACCAAGTTTCATCAATATACATTCATAAATAAACGATTTATGACAATTTAATTATTTTCCATAAGAATAACATGGCGGCTGAGTATGCAGGTTTGCTGAAGGAAGGAAAACAAAAAATGGGGTTTTATACAAATATCAATATAACTCATTTAGGTAAAGCCACATACCAAATTTCATTAATTTATTTTCATAATTAAGGGAGATAACGCGTTACTTATTCTCCATAAGAATAACATGGGGCTGAGTACGCAGGTTTGCTGCTATGGGAGCCTTTGGCAAAAAATTGTTTTTTTGAGCAAATATCAATGGTCCACAACCAGATGAAGGCGTATACCAAGTTTTGTCAGTATACGTTCATAAATAAGCGAAATATAAAATTTTTCTTTTCCTCCATAAGAATAACATTAGACAACGTACTGTGTTTAGCACTTTCAATATCTCGGTAACCAATTGATGTAGAGAAATTATCAAAATACCAAATTGTGTGTTTTTTTAAGCTGAAGCCAATGGTAAAAACTAAAATTTGACTATTTCCAAAATTATATGTAAAAAATTCAAAAAACCCATTTTTGGGGTACAAAACCCCCCCAAAAAAAAACGATCCTACCACAAATACCTTTCAAATATCTTTTTTTTGGGGTACCCCCCCTTCGGATAAAGCGATCTGGCTGGTTTTCGAACTTAAAGTCATAAATGTTGCTTTACACGTTTATACCAAATTTCATCAAAATCGGATAATTTTTACGAGAGTTATCGTGCTCACGGACACATATATATATATATATATATATACAGTTTCAAACGAATGGTGTTTTTGGTGTCTGGGGACCTCAAAACAAAAAGTTATCATGGTCCCGGGCCTAGGTCTTACCATGCTGACTACGGTAATAGCTTCTTCCCTATAGGGGAAATTCGCTAAAACCAATTTTTGAAATTACTACCCCATTTTTTTCTTTAAATACATATCCACCTGCTAAAATAATAAAAGCGTCTTAAGCAACAGCAATGTATTCGGCATCCATGTTTCCAATTATTCGCTATTCCCGCAACAAGCAGGGTACTCGGAAAAGCTTGCATGTCTGTAGATGTCTGCTCGTTAGTTGGCGAATAACAACACAAGTTGCTCGCCAATCGGCAAGTACTCGGCGCACGGGAATGAATCATGTCTGGAGCCACCTTCAGAGTTACACAGAGTGCTTTAGAGTACAGAGTGTAAGTGGTATAGAGTGTTAGTGTGCAGAGTGATGTGTGGTGCTATGAGACTATGATATTGCAGGGTTCGGCGCACCGGTCCCCCGCACAGTTGCGGGTCGTCTCAGCGCCGTGATGTTCGCCGGCCTCGGCATCCCGGTGCATCTGCTGCTGGTGCTCAACGTGGGACTGCTACTGGCCGTCAAGCTCCATCACCTGGCGCGCGTCACCGAGCGCAAGATTAAGCGGTACCGCAAGAAACTGACCACACGTAAGTTCCGGTTTTATTAGTGAAATTCCAAAAAAAGTGAACTGTTAGCATGACCTGCACAGTGAAAGTTAAGCCCGGGACCATAAAAGTTCCTAACGTGCCCCAGGTCCCCAGGTCACCCCCCTGGTCACGTTTTGGGGGGTCGTTAAAAATTATATGTATACTAGCTGATACCCTTGTCTTGGACAGCTGATTAAAATTCCTGCTGCAGCTACTTCGGTTTAAGTAATTATCTGATCCATTAAACCTATTGCCCACAAGAATAACATTGTAATTTTAAGGGCAACTGGGGCGGAGTCCTAAGGGATTGCCAAGATGGTAATAGGCCTATATGTAGCCCCGATAAATTATCTACCTACAAGAAAATTTTCAGCTCAATTGGTTTTTTAGTTTTTAGTTAAAACAGAACATACAAGTCGACAGATAGAGTCAGACACTACCTTTCTTTTATAAATGTATAGGATATACATGTGTATTTGCATTCTAGCTGTTGCATCTTTTGTCTGATTTACATAAAATTTGGCAGAGCCATTCCTTTCTATAATCAGTTAGATAAGTTCGTTGGGCTAAACAATTGAACAACTCTAACCCCCTTTTTTGGGATTTTAATTTTTTGAATATTTTTGGGATTTAATGTTGTGTTTTTGGGTGAAAAAAGGGTCGAAAAACCCCTGAATATAAAACCAGTACGTATTAAATGATTGTACAATTTTTTACCCCTCATATGCTTTGAACAATTCAATCTGGACTTTGAGTGTCAAGACTGAGAACAAAGTATATTTATGTTGTTTATTCGTTTTTCTAATGTTTTGAACACAAAAACATTCAAAAATCTAAAAAATTATATTTCTGGAGGACAACACACATACTGTAAGAATAGGTAAAAACAAAATGTTGCAAAACTGTTATCACAACTCGCAAAGAATCCACCTATTCCGTCAGTTTGGACCCTGGCTTAAGGTCCATCTTCTTTTAAATGCTGTCATGAGAAAAACATGAGCTTCACAAACAAACACTGAATGAGATGGTATTCGAGCCCTTATTTAAAATATCAGAGTTTACAATACTAATGAATTCAATGGAAACCAACCACATCCGCTGGGGTCCACATGTCGCTGCGTTGACAGTGGAACAAACAGCGTTTACGGAATAGGCTCTGGGGCGCTTTGAATCTAAATGAACCGGATCGAAATTGGTATCACCGTTTACGGCAGATTCTAAGCTTTCTCCCGATGTCTGTCTGCAGACGCTTTTTACGTTCATGACAATCATACTTTGGCAGAAAGCTGAATTGTGAAGTTTTGTTGTGCGTCGCTAACCTCACTTTGGGAATGGTGGTGTGTTGTGTTTTTTTCGTTGTTTTTTTGTCAAAATGGACAACAGTGACATACTTGGGGCTTTAGAAGAAAATTTTAGTGATGATGAAGGGTTTGTTGATGATCCTGGAGAAATAGGCGGCAGTGATATCGAGGTAAATTATCCTTCCGCCTGTAACGTCGCCAAGGCGATTTTGCTCATTTGCTATAGCTCAAGACTAGTTTTTCATCTGTAACTTTTTTATTTGCTGCTTTACCTGATTATTTGTTTATATATTTTGTATCCTTAAAAAAATTTAGAACAAATTTGCTATTTTGAAAATTGTATATTCTAGAACCGTTTATAATTTGATGGAGCGCAAACTTTAAATTTTGTTATGTTTTGTTTTGTTTTTAACATCACATAATTTTTCTTTTATAACTTTTATGAGATGTTATATATATAATATTGAAGCCCATAATTTTCTGAACAAGAAAAACTATACAATAATGCAGTTTGGAGTGTTTTTAAGTTTTTTACATTTATTTGAATAAAACGCCAAAAAATCACAAAAATAGCCAAAAATTAAGACCATTATTAAAGACACTTGGAGGGTTAAAATATTGGGTACATACTCCAACTATCAGAAAGTAGTATGCAGGTTTTCGTCCATATCAGTAGTGATTGTTGCAGGTAACGCGGACGAGGAGGAATGGCCGGCAGATATTTTCACGCCGGACGACACCCCTCCGCCTCCCCCCTCCTGGATCAAGTTCTTCCCCTTTGTCGCCATACCCTTCTACTACTGCACGGGGTTGCTGCTGTTTGGGGTGCTCAGGGGCAAGTCCTTTCCTGAGGTAAACAACTGAAATTATGTATTTGCCAAGTTTGGAGCACTCAGTCAGTCAATCAAAATACAGTAGAAGTCCGATTATCCGAGGTCCGATTATCCGAGCTGCCGGGTTAACCGAGGCAAATACAGTACTGTATATAGCCTTGTAAATAAATCGTAAATAAACAAATAAATAAATAATCGTAAATAGATTGAAAAATGTAGCGGCTGCGGTTGCTAGGTCGAGTATTACAAGCTACTCCTATTGGTTGTTGCTAGGACCAATAGTCTTTATCGGTCGACTGTGTTCGCACTAGAGATGGGAATAATTGTTGTTTTCCGGCAACGGTTGTAACGACAACACAGCTATCCAATAACGTGTTGCGGCAACCTGTTATTTGAACAACGATTGCCAACTTTAATAACGGGTGTAGAAACGTTATTAGAATAACAGGGAGTTCTCCGCAACGTGTTGCTGCGATAACGTTGTCACAGCCGCAACACTGTTATTCATCCTGTTATTCATCCTGTTATGTTAAATAACACCCATCTTTAGTTCGCAGTTCGCACCATTGTCTCAGTCTACGACGAACTGATTAACCGTGCGCTTTAGTCCCGTTTTCAATCAGTGTGTTGTTTCACAAATATGAGTGGTAAACGTAAAAGAGTTGTGGTTTCTTTGGAAACCAAATATAATGCAATTAAGAGATTGGATAAAGGGGAGAGTATTAAAAAGGTTTATTTAATCATACATCACGTATTACTGTATTAATAAACCGTATTCTCCAGTTTCAATACGATTTTTGTCTAATTATAACCTATACTTTTTACCTCTGTGTTATCCGAGTTTTTGATTATCCGAGGTAGTCTCGGTCCCGTTTAGCTCGGATAATCGGACTTCTACTGTAACTTTATTCAAAAGGCATATAACAAGCACAGAATAGTGTCATTAACACAAGAAAATAATATAAAACTCATCTTAATTTGCATATGTCTATTTAAAATACATAAGAATACTTATAACCAGCCTATTTTTCAAAATATTTGTCTACATTGTACAATGGCTTACTGATAAGGAAAAACTTTAGGCTCTTTTCAAACATATTCAAGTCACCTTCTCCTCTAATATTTGCTGGTAACGTGGTAAGTGATTATAAAATTTTATACTGTTATAGGAAGGATGTTTGTATACATTGATAGCTTATGTCTATTGAATGCCAGGTACTCTTTCTTAAATATTTGTGGTAAGACCTCAGTGATGGCAGTTTTCTAAATTAGATATAATATCAATAATAATTTGGAAAATAAATAAGCTTTATACTGTAACGATTCCTGTGGTCTTCAAGTGCTCTTTTACAGATTGTGTTGGTTCTAATTTTATATGACCTGAATTATCATTAGTTATCTTAGTTTTTTATTACATGTTTTAAATTATTTTCTCACTGATTAAGCAATCTAGTATGGCTAGCTCATTATTGCTTTGGTGCCAATAGCTTAAAAGTGGCTCTAGTCAATAAACATGTTCCCTTCTATCTGCTTCTCTCGTTGTCAGCTCAAAATCAATGTCAGAAGTTTATGTTCATGACAAATTTAATGAGTAATCCAGAAATTATATTGTCAGTATTTTTTAACTGTTTTCTAGATAACTATTTTCATATTAGAATTTTACTCAATCAAATAGTCAACGACCGACCATCTTGTTTGAACAGATTTGATCCAACACCATTATGGACTCTGGGATTGTGGACCCTTGATACAATGATATAACTTTAAAAAAATACTTCCTTGCTACTCAAAACATCAAGTCATTACTCTCATAATTATTTTCAGAAGACAGAATACTTTTAGGCTTACAGAGGAACAACCCCAGGATACAATGCCATATGAGAAATGGGAATGGACATCGGCCTTAAGAGTAGATATGTCGGTTGAAGGTGAAAGTGTCAGTAAAACATAAAAGTCTCGTTGAGTTTAGTTTGGACTAAGAGAGCGACTTATCAAGCATGACACTGAGAAGGTTAACAGAAGTGGATGGATTTATTGATGACTAGCCGTTACTCGTCACGACTTTGCCCGCGCTCACTACGTAGCGTTAGTAAGATGTGGAGTCAACTGACTAAGAGTCGCATCATTCCGGTGAACATTTCCCGCTGCTAGGCATAGTCCTTACAGCAATAGCTCGTCTGTGAGCTTCAGTTTCCTCAACAGTTTCTGTAGATCACTGCTCTGCCATTTCACTTGCTCTCAAACTGGCCTGCCGCTGAGCTTGCTCTTCACGTCGAAGTTGCTGTTCTTCTGGAGTTTCTTCTGCTTTGTGTGCTGCCTGCCGTAGAGCTTGTTGCAGCCTTATAATTTATATTTGTGCTGAAGTCGCCTGACTTCTATCCACTTTATTAAATTGGACTTTTTTGAGACAAATTTAATTTACGTTTCCCCGGCATTACTGTGAAACAGGTACCTTCATGGTTAGACGTTCAACAAAAATGTAAACAAAAATAAACTCAAAATCTTGTTGAAAATCTCAAATTTAGTAAAACGTGAATGAGTAGGCCTATATGTTACTTTAGGATAGTAGCTATCTTCCAACCAAATATCAGCTCAATCGGTTCTGTAGTTGGAGCGTGATTGAGACACAAATAAACAATGAAACTCACAAACTTTCAGCTTTATAATATTAGTATGATTTGAAATATCCTGCTTGAGCTGACACTATCGCTTGATTCGCAGATGATGCTGTTTCCGCTTGACTTCACCGCGGCGGGAGGGGTCGCCTCCACGTACGGTCCGCTCCGAGTGGCCTACGCCGTGTATCTAGAGGGCGCTGTGATCCTCGCCTCCACCAACGTGGCTCTGCTGCGCGTCACGGCCACCCGCGGCTTCACCACTCTCGGGATCAAACTCGGACTGATGATCAACTCTCCCAAGTAGCTACTTTTGTATCGTTTCCTCCAATAAATGTGTTCTAAACATTTTAAGTTTATTTATACTTTGTGTACTACCTGTGGTGAATGAAAATTGCATGTTCTTGTATGGTGAATAATTTGTCAAGACAATGACAGTAGCAACCACAACTTTATCCATACCAGGTGATGATTTTATTTGGTTAAGTAATTGTATTAACAAGTGTATGTTAATCATAAATAGTCATCAGTTTCCACACAGAATGCAGCACCAACAAATGTTTTCTCCATGTATCTTCCCGGTGTAATACAAGTCTGAGAAACCACAGGCCTACGGTTACTGCTTGGACAAATTATTTCCATTAAAAAATTTGCCACACAAATAAAATAACATTTACTTTTATGTTATATGTATAAGTGTAATTAATTAAGAGGAATAAGAGGAAGTTACTGTGGAGGTGGTTACACATATTTACTCATTCCTTTTTACAACTTATTTATTTATTTATTCACAGTATTTATTTATTTAAGCACCATTTTACCAATTTTGAGCACAGAGGGATGTAGCTTTTTTATAGATATGATATAGATTTTGTATGAATCTGTTAACAAGACCATGAAATTGAACTTAAAGAGGTGATTGAGTTTTTTTTTACCATTTACCCAATCTCGTCCAGAGCAGTATGTTTCCTTATGGTCTGTCAATATATTTTATGTTTTTAAACCTACCCAAGCGGCGACTGCGAGACGGACCTCTACTCTGTAAGCTATATATTTTTTGAGCGAGGTAAAAAAAAGATTTTGAAATTTTGTTTCCACTTATATCTGATGGTAAAGTAAATTATGTTCACTTTCATGATAAAAATAATTTATTTACACGTTTTATGACCAAAATTAGCGTGTTGTATATACGACAAATCACTCATTGTGAATGTCATTTAAAAAAAAAAAAAAAAAACGACAGTAGAAAACTTTGCAAAACATTATTAGCTTGTACTTCACACAACTTGTGAATAACTGACTGAACGTAAATAAACTGTCTGCACAGCCGACCAGTCTATCACATCTGTAGCGAGAACAGCGTTGCCAACTCACCGAATGAAAATGCACGACTAAAATAAACTAAAAATAGACTAATGGCTTAAACTAAATGTAAATAACACGGAGTTAATCATACAATACATAAATGTCATTTGCATGTCTGGCGTATATATTCGTCATACGCTTGCAAGTTTCTAATTGAGTTGCGTACATATACGTTTGACACTTGGGAAGGGTTAACACCATTTGTTAATGTGGAACATTCCAAATTAGAATGGCAGTTTCATTCTTGAACTTCTGAAGTATTTTCTAATAGTGGGTGTGAGTGTTGAAGTGATTTTATATTTAACTGTGACATTGGAAGCACCCAGTCTATACAGTATCATAAGTGCATGATATCATGCATGACCTACTTTAACAAGTTCACTGTGTCACAGCATATTTGTATGTGATTACGGTGGTGCGTTACGAGACCTATGGTTCACCTATGGAGACATCATGACATTTCATGCATTCAGAGCCCCCTATTCTTGTTTCTAATACTGTTTCATATTTTTGAAATGGTACTTAAATAATTTTTCTTTTACTTCATATTATTATTAATTAATTTAATCTCATAATATTCATGTATTTCTTTGAAGGTAACTTTTATTTAGCAGTGTATTTTGAAATTTCAATATTTTTAATGTAAGTGTTTGTATTATGGCTTGTATGACGTAGGTTTCACCTGATATATGACATTGTCAATGATTTGTACAAAAATTAATATGGCAAATAAAGAATTTGAATTTGGTGTGATTATGGCTGTCCGATACGAGACCTTGAGATCTCGATGCGCAGACGATCTTTTGCGCATCATAACTTTTAAACGAATAGAAACAGAGCACTCTGTGGTATTTGTGAACTAGGTCATTGTTGCCAACCTACAGCCTGCTCCGGATTTGAATATGACACAATAGGACGAGGCACCGAGATCTCGTACTGCACATTTACGAGAAAAACACACCATAAAATCAATTTAGGTTATTGCAATAACGACAAACAACTTTTGGCGCAATGTTGTGAACGGAACGTACTCAAGAGCTCCAAGCAGCAACTAAGCTTTGTTGCGAGGTCCGGGGGTCTCGTGTCGTATAAAAGTAATCATTTATTACTTCAGTGTGTTACGAGATCTATAGATCTCGTTTGTTGTCATGGTTACCAATCGATCCAGCAACCAACAAGCTTTATGGATAATATATATCTTATTTCTCTATATTCTCAATGTCAATTTACATAGAATTATCGACATCGTATCTGAGGGAAGAATATCATATTATGTAACCGCACCAAATATAGATTATGGTACGAGGGCCTTGGGACCTCGTGACGCAGTGAACGTGTTAAAATACAGTAAGAAATGTTTTTTGTTTTATTTATTTATAATATACTATATGCCATATGCCCTTCCATGAAAAATTTGCCTGAGCAGTTGACTTGGAATAATATTATAATCGGAGGTCTATATTTATAATCTAAAGCTAAACGCAACATCTGTTGTATGTTGTATGTGTAATACAACATCATTACACAGTGATACAGTGATGTAAAAAGTATAATGAAAAACAATTCTAGCTGCCACCTGAGGAAATTGCTCAATTATTTTCTTTTTTAGCATGATACGTGTTGTTACAACTAAACAGGATAAATAAAATACGTCTTACAACACTATAAAGTATATTAATACAGATGGTACCAGGCTATCTTTTGTGTATATTTTACCGTCTTGTATGTAAGTACAGTATAAGTGTAAATATACTTTATAGTGTTGTAAGACGTATTTTATCTATCCTGTTTAAATTGCTCAAATAAAATTTGTAGTGGCAAATTTATTTCAAGGTTGTATAATCACAAGTGATGAGAAGTGAACCAGACACAGATAAAGAAAATATTTACTTTTTATCCTTATTGCATTGCAATCATAATTAAACAAGCTCGTCTCTCTTATAAAAGTGTAATTTCAATTACGCTTTTGACATATCAAGAGAATGAGATAAATTTAATCAAACGTAAAGTGAAGTGAGTCAACGCCCAAACTTGTCACGATATCACGGTCAACCTTTTTAGAATGATAAGAATTACGATACCATAAAATACTAAACTTTGCTAGAGAGGGAGCATATAATACTTTAATGACAGTACTAGTGGCTTTATATTATTTTGATAATGTTTTAAACTTAAAAGTTACTGTCATTAAAGGTACTGTACCTTTAAAAATCAATTAATCTGTCAGTATATTTTGGACTGGATAAAGCTAGTTCAATTTTTTGTTCTATTTCAAGTTTATGTAAAACTACTACACTGAGCACTCTCACCGTTAAAAACGCTCAAAACAAAATTATTTACAGTTAAGACAAGCCAAACACCGTCAGCGTCAGCACTAATTTTCAATAATCTTAATGGATTATTTCTCAAGAGTAGGTTTTGTCTGTTGGTCATATCTCCCTTAATTCTTTATCAAACCATTGATTAAGTCATCATTTGAAGATCACCTTCACCACTAAATGTGACAAATTAACAAACAAGTACCTGGGGGGCGAGCTTTTCTCGGGGGAATGCCAGTCAGTTTGTTTAGATGACTTGGAGTATATTTCACCACTTCCCCCTACTGATAATCAGATTTGTATAACTCATTTGCCTCTTGTCTACATTTTTAAGGTCACTCCAGTTGTTATTTATAGCTCAATACCCCTTTGATTTATTTTACTACTCTATATATGTAATCTTCACTCAAATCTTTTAGTCTCTGCTCTCAGGAAACCACATGTTAATAATCATAAACAACATGAGTATTACTTTGACAGTTCCCTGGTTAATAATGAACAGCTGTTACAATTCTTTTGATTTTATTTGAAACTCCATAAGCCCAATATGTTAATTTTTTTAAACTTAACAAAAAACATGTCAACAACCCCAAGGCAACGCCTTTTTTTTCTTTTTGTGTTTTATTTTTAACTTTTCATTTTAGTTTTTTTACATTATTTGATTTTTCCTGGGGATGAAGCCTGTCTGAACTTATTTTCATCCCAGAAATTAGTTATTTCCAACATTTGAAGGAAATCGTTGGAGCCGTTTTTGAGATCAGTGTCGCAAGCAAGCAAACCTTCCTCATATTAGAGTATAGGATAGGATTCAAAACTATACAAATTTCAATTTTAAGGGTGATTCTTGCTCATTTACTTGTTAACGTACTGGCGGCATTACTTACAGCAACAAGTTACGGCTGGCGGCATCACTTACAGCAACAAGTTAAACTAACTCAGATCAGGGGTGTCAAGGAGAATTGTTGTCTCTTATTATTCTAATAGCCACAACATTTTTGGGTATAAGCAGTGATCAAAATTTAACCTGGAACCTCACATTGAAACAACTAAATACAGCTTGTTTTCAACTTATGTTGACTTAAAAACCAAGCTTGTGGTATATCAGGCAATGTTTTTTTTTCTATTTTGCGGTATAACATTGAATTATGGGGTTCAGTTTCATGCGCAGCTGACATTTTTAAGATACAAACAAAATATTTAAGTCAAAAAGAACATCATGTAAACCTCTTTTTGAAAAATATGCTTTATTAACAATGCCCTCCTTTATACATTTTAAATTTTTGTATTTTGAAAAACAACCACCAATCATATAAAACAAACCAGACTGATCACTAGTATCCTAACCGCTTCAAAAATGATTTCCAGTATCCAAGAAATCGCCTTTGTTTATTTGAAAAATCTACATACTTCATGGGCCTTAACCCTTTGCGCTCGTATGTCCACACTCAGTGGACAGTATGGAGTCTGCAACAGCTGGGAATTATTGTCCGACGCTCAGGGCCCAGAGCTCGCATGTCCACACTCAGTGGCCGCACTAGGTTTCATCGCCAGCTCGGCAGCCATTGTCGGTCGTCTGCTTCTGCCAGCTCGGAATTATTTTCTTCACTCTAGACTGAAACGTCAAGTTGAAGCGTACATTCAAGGTCTAAGGAAACCTCGTTGTATACTTTGAAACTTATTTATTTACCATCAAAAATCACATAATTTGCTTATTGTTTGTTAATTATATTTAAGAACATTTTAAGAAATAATTTAAAAAACTGCTTATAACATAAATAGAACAAGATGTCGATGTCACTTTCATGGTCCGAATCACTGCCACACTCACTTTCAACTTCAATCGCGTTACAAATTTCATTGGAACATAATGTTTCCTCCATATTAAAAAATAAGAAACCTTGAAATATTACGCATAATAATTATCAAGCATATAAGCCGAAGACTACACAGTGTAAGACAAAAGCGCTTGACTAACTGTTGTTGTTTACTGTTTACATTAGAATGCAACAGCCGACATTTATGCCCGTTGCATTCTGGGATTGATCTAGTTTCGAAATCCACCGTCAGATTTCAGCACAATACGGTAGAAAGAATATTAAATATTGTAAAAGTCTGCATTGTCACTGTCCACACACAGTGGACATGCGAGCGTTCGCGATCGCATGCGCCATTTAACTCTGTCCACTGGGTGTGGACATGCGAGCGCTGAGCATACGTGTGACAGAAAAAAATCCTGGCTGGCGGGAAAATGGCTGCGGCCACAGAGTGTGGACAGACGACCCCAGGGGACCATTTCTAAAGAACCTATCCGAGCGCAAAGGGTTAAACTTTACTAAAAATCAAAAATCAAAATCATAATTTCTTTATTGTTTTTAAGCAAGTAAGCAATCAACATTGTCAATAATACATTTTACCGACCACTAAGCATGAGTTTGCTGCAATCAATTATTCACTTTTATTATAATGTTGATGCTTACTTATATTTATTATTATCCGAGTTTGATTGTTATCACTTGTTATTGTTATTATTGTTAAATGTTTTTCAACGAATACGTCATTTCAAATTGTATGAATGTTATTGTAAAATGGTTGTCCGTTGATGAATAAAAATTAATAAATAGAAATAAAATTGATCCAAATAATTTTGGACGATCGATTTAAGATTTTATGACACACAATATAAAAAACACTCCAAAAATAAATACTCCTATGATGCAATCCTAAAATTGCAAAATATCATTTCTCACCCCTATGTTGTACAATGTGATAGTCTGGGGTTACTCATCCTGTAATAACCTGTAATTCATCCCTTATCCACTGGCATGCCTGAACCCTCTGCACTCTTGCTAAATTGCTTACAAAGAGGCAAATTTACTCACATTGTTATCTCTGTGCAACTTCTATACTTAACACACCAACCAAACTAGAACAGCTTTACTCTATAAATCCAAAACCTTCCAATCTACCACCAGGGCCATTTTGTAGGTATAACCCAACTTTGAGTCGAAACACAAGATAAAAGTTGGAAGTGAGTCACACATTTGCGGTTTATCTGAAAATAAAAGGTAGAGAGCAAACTTATGGAATTATAAGTTTCTGATTAACTTAACCTGGATTACTCTTTGTCTGGCTTAACTGATAATAATGCAAAAGACCCTGATGAGGAAACTGAAACTAAATCTCTGAAACGTTTTCAAACACTGCGTGACACTTGCAATAGTGTGTGACATCACTGTTTTCCTCCATGATACGTGACCATGACTTATATTTATCTTTACCGGTTTATAACTTTTTGATAACTAATCTGAGGAGTAACATCATAATTGTAGTATAAAGTTTTCCCTATCCCCCTCTATGAATCATAGGGAAGTGTAATAGACTGTTATTCCTGGAATGTATATATTTTTCTGTGAATTGTAAAATAGCACTATCATCAAACAAGTTATTGTCAGTTTTCGAGAGATGATGATGAGATAATCCCTGATAACGGTAAGGTATATAAAGAGATGACAAGTGCATTTGTCATTATATCGCCACCATGAGCTCCTCAGCCTCAGCCTGTGCTCTGCTATCAGCCGTTCTGATCTTGGTTGGAGTGCTTCAGGTAGTAAAATATTCATTTATTACAATTAAGGCAGCTAAATCCCTGAGTTTATTTATTTTACAGACAACACCTAACTAAGAATAAGAAAATAACTAGAATCTCCACCTCCCCCAGAAAAACTAACAAACAGAAGCAAATAAAAGTAAACCGCAAAAAATAAAGTAGTTGTACGTATATTGTACTGCATTCTATCTGTATTAATTAAAATGTGTTAGTTATCATTTGATTGTTTCTCCATAAAACACAGGAAGTTTAAAGACCAATCGAGTGAAGTCCTAAGAAAAAACTATTGTTAATGGCTGGAGTCGTATCGGGCCATGAGTTCATATCCATCGTCGTGT
Source organism: Allygus modestus (assembly GCA_963675035.1). Classification (NCBI taxonomy): domain Eukaryota; kingdom Metazoa; phylum Arthropoda; class Insecta; order Hemiptera; family Cicadellidae; genus Allygus; species Allygus modestus. The sequence continues at coordinate 348,842,546 of OY776112.1, forward strand.
TATATAATCACAAGTTTTAAAAAATGTCCGATGTCCTGATAAAATTTTCTTAGAATCCAGAAGTTCCCCAAAGACAAGAGTGAAAACACAAATTTATTATTTCGTGTGACTTAGGGGTGCAGGAATATATTTTCAAGTTCCATGTCAAAAACCCCATGAGTAAAATGGTAACTTTGAGTAAAATGAGTAAACTGAGTAAATGGTTATAAATTTAGCGACTAAGAATAACATAAGTAATTTTATGCTACTTTTGTTCAAATACAATTCTTAATTCCTTGCCATTTGTCATTATTGGCATTAGGGATAATTTCTAAGAACTGGTGGATCTTAAAACAAGACCAAGGTTTGGACTATTCTCTTTCAAAACGTTAAAAATGCCAATGGCGTAGACTGACTCAAAACAAAACAAAACTTTTAAGTGCCAGTAGAAGTAATATCAGTTTTTATTATTACTACATAGAACCATAATTAGTCAAACTTTGAAGTTAATTGGTTAGCTATATGAACCCTGGTTATGATATATGTCTGGCTTGTGACGATAGTGGGCAACAATTAAAAATTGAAGTAAACTGTCCAACGAGCAGTCAAATACATCACCCAGCTTCAATATATTGATTCAATATATTTATTATCATGTTACATTCATATACAGGGTGAATTTTAAATGAGTCCCCCCCACCTTTTTCTACATTTCTTAAGATATCGACTCTGGACCACCCTCGATCATTGTTGACCAACTTATGCTTCAATTTGACTTATTTAATATTTTTGGCCGCCATATTGGATCCGCCATGTTGGAATCAACTATTTATTTTTACAAACAATGCCGCAATCTGTTTAAAAAATCATTATTCCTTCTTAAGATATTGGCGAATTAAAAAAAAAAAATGAATTTTGAAGAGAGTTTTAAAGGTCCCAACCTTAAAACATGCCCATAGTCTTATCATTACATCAATTAGTGACAATGAACTACTACCAATCATTCTTGAGTGGCATTCTCTTCATTTTGACAAAATTAAAAATTTCAGCCGCCAGCTTGGATCCACCATTTTGAAATAAGATAATTTTTTCAAATGTAGAGTTGTGACCCATCATCTCCAATTGCTTTTCCACGCTGAAATCAATGCCACAATCCGTTTTCAAATATCACCTTTCATTCTTATGATATTGTCACTTTTTTAAACGTTAAACAGAAATCTTTACGTAAACAGGTGACTTGTCATAATATGTCGTTAAAAATGACACTTAAGATACAATACAAAATTATAAAATCATACATCAAAACAGACCTGACAACTGACACAACTGTATCGTTTTGATAAGAGGCTGAGCGATCTGGAGTGCTATCCTCCCGGCCAGGGAAGTGACAGAGAGTAGAGGGGCAGTGTCTAAATGTCTCGACGCAGGGAGAAAATGTTGCTTAAATTTTCAAGTTGATGTTTTGTTGGTTATCAAACCGTAATACGTATACTGTACAACCCATATTTTATTTTACCACTTGTATTCATAAGTTTTATTATGTACTAGCTGGCCCAGACGTTGTCCTGTCCTAATGTCATTGAATTTGTTTATGTCAAATACTCGTTCATTTTTAATAAGAACTCGTTCACTTCGCTCACTCGCCTATTTTTATATAGTGCCAACTTCAGCATCGAAAAAAAGAGTTTGAGTTGGCATTCAAGTAGATTTGTTATTTACATAATGAACATATGTTTGTGCCATTCAAGTATGTTAATCCTTGTTAACAGCTGTTTGGTGTAACTAACTGAAATTTGATCAAATCAATGGGAACTTTGAAGGCCAGTGGGACGGAGCCCTTAGGTCGGATTAAACATTTTCTTTTATAAAAATCTTGTCCTGACATTAACGAACACAACAAAAAAATAACTATTCAATTCGGTGTACTCATTCTCAAGTTATGGCGTGACCAAGGGAAATAGGGATTAATTTTTATATATTAAGATGAAATGTAATTCTTTTTATATTTGAGACATAGAAAAGTATGGTTTGTGGCAACAATAGTTGGGACCTTTTTACATACCAGCAAAAGTTTTCCAAAAAAAGGGGCGGGGCTTTAAGGGGTAATTTAATAGCTCTACAATGAGATATAAGATTTCCTAAGAACACATCAAAATGTATTGCTGGGGGAGCATTTTAGGCGTAAATTTTGCAGGTAGGTAGAGATTTCAATTAGGACAGATACATCTTTATTAGCCAGTATATGTATGTATCAATCATTTGCAGGCCCTGGGAGCCCCAAAAACAGCCCCAGAAGATGATCCTGCCTACCAGCTGTTCGAACTGAATATTCAGTCTCAGAAGCAACTAGCGGAGTACAAGCTGAACACATCCAGGGAAATATATGTCAACAACACGAAAACCTTCAATCTCCTTGAATTCGATGAAATCAACTCGACTCTCTACAATTGCTTTGAAGCAGAAAAAGCTAAATACCCATATGCTGACGGTGACTGTGTGGCATTCATCGAGCAAGATGTACAGCAAATCATCTCTGATAGCAAAAAAGAGTTGGAAGCCTGCACCAATCTAACACACAGCTGGGAACTGGTTTGTATAACTTTGGTTTTGTCAGCGATCATATAAGACATTGGAGATGAAGCACATCTGATCCGAATCTATTACAGGAGGTGAAGCCAGTTTTTGAGCGGCAGAACCCACATCAAGATGAAACGGAGGGATATGATTCATCATGTGACCAGTCAAAAGGTCATTTGGCCAGAAACCAGTTATCTTGGCAAATCATTTATTACTTCAGCGCATTACGTGATCTGTAGATCTCGTTTGTTGTCACAGTTACCAAACAATTCAGTAATCAACAAGCTTTATGGACATATTTTTATATATAATTCTGTAAGCAAAATGTTTAAGTCAAAATTGTGGGAGTTTGGCAAAACGCAGGATGATGGGAGATGGCTCAAATTAAAGGTCTCGATCCCAGGGACTCGGGAAAAATAGCAGTATTTCTAAAAAGTTACCAGCAAACAAGAAAAATAACGTAAAACATCCCCCATAAGAAAAGCATAGGAAATTAAAAAAGTCTGCTTTGCTTACATTAAAACATGTGATTTAGTATCTACTTTATTTACGAACTGGCATGTGTTAAAATTATATTACCGTAGGTAGAGTATTGGAGTAAGGTTAGGGGCTATGGCCCCTTCAAGCCACTAGTATATCTTATTTCTCTATGTCAATTTACATAGATTTATCGACACTGTATCTGAGCGAAGAATATCATATTATGCAAGCGCACCAAATATAGGTTACAGTACGAGACCTCAGGACCTCGGGACCTCGTGACGCAGTGAACATGTTAAAAAGAGTCCATAAAAGTGAAATAAAACACTGTAAACAATTGTAAATATTTGAATATCTTATTATTTTGTTTGATTTTGCAGATAGATGAACTACTCACAGGAGCTGAAGAAGCCATCAAAGCTCTAGATGGAGTAGTGGCAAAGATTCTGGCACAAGCTTTAGCTTGTGTTACCCGCTACCCGTACAGTTCTGCAATGAAGAACAACTGCTTCAATACTGCCAGTACCATTAATAATAACCAGTTCAATAATGCCACGTCTCTCGTACAAGAAGCTTACTTCAAAATTTCCGGAGGTGGATTGCTCTTGGGAGCTGAAGTATTTAGCTGTCAAAATGCAGAGGGCTCTTCATTCAAGGAGAAGTGTAGCGCTATTGTTTCTGAATTAGTGATCAATTGTGTACCCCCAAAAACATCAATAATTACTACCTCTACAGCAGCCCCGCAATCAGCTTAACATACATTGTAATGATGCAATAAAATTATCGTTTTATTTCGAAAGCATACTTTTTTCAAGCGACATTCTGAATCTTCCAATTATTTCGTTATAGTCTCTGAATTGTTGCTACGACTGTTGGATTAGTTCCTTACCTTACAATCTAATCGTATTGTGCATCAGTATGATGTATTGGGTTCAGGCTCGTAAGCCCATCCCAAACATATTGTGCATCAATATGATGTATTGTTTCAGGCTCGCAAGCCCATCCCAAACGTATTGTGCATCAGTATGATGTATTGTGTTCAGGCTTGCAGGGCCATCCCAAACATATTGTGCATCAGTATGATATATTTGTTTCAGGCTCGTAAGGCAATCCCAAATGTATTGTACATCAGTATGATGTATTGGGTTCAGGCTTGCAGGCCCATCCAAAACGTATTGTGCATCAGTATGATGTATTGGGTTCAGGCTTGCAGGGCCATCCCAAACATATTGTGCATCAGTATGATATATTTGTTTCAGGCTCGTAAGGCAATCCCAAATGTATTGTACATCAGTATGATGTATTGGGTTCAGGCTTGCAGGCCCATCCCAAACATATTGTGCATCAGTATGATATATTTGTTTCAGGCTCGTAAGCCCATCCCAAACGTATTGTGCATCAGTATGATGTATTGGGTTCAGGCTTGCAGGCCCATCCCAAACATATTGTGCATCAATATGATATATTTGTTTCAGGCTCGTAAGCCCATCCCAAACGTATTGTGCATCAGTATGATGTATTGGGTTCAGGCTTGCAGGCCCATCCCAAACATATTATGCATCAGTATGATATATTTGTTTCAGGCTCGTAAGCCAATCCCAAATGTATTGTACATCAGTATGATGTATTGGGTTCAGGCTCGTAAGCCGATCCCAAACGTATTGTGCATCAGTATGATGTATTGTTTCAGGATCGTAAGCCCATCCCAAACGTATTGTGCATCAGTATGATGTATTTGTTTCAGGCTCGTAAGCCCATCCCAAACGTATTGTGCATCAGTATGATGTATTGTTTCAGGCTTGTAAGCCCATCCCAAACGTATTGTGCATCAGTATGATGTATTTGTTTCAGGCTCGTAAGCCCATCCCAAACGTATTGTGCATCAGTATGATGTATTTGTTTCAGGCTCGTAAGCCCATCCCAAACGTATTGTGCATCAGTATGATGTATTGGTTTCACGCTCGTAAGCCCATCCCAATCGACGCAACACAGGGCAACCGAGTTGTTCACAATAAAACTGTTGAATAAAATTTGTTTTATACAAACACAATCACAGATCATGAAGGTGGATTTGTTGAATATTCAATTTTCTTGGGTCAATCATGGTTAATCTCACTTTCACTCTGATAAGTCACATTTCCAACTACGGGGTTTTACTTCCTCCAGGTGCTGTTATCAAAGAAGGTGGTGTCAAATAATCAGAGTTTCTTGTACAAAATAATTGTTAATATTCTTGATTTACAAGCTGCATAATTATTATCGCTACTTTACTTTGCAAAGGCTTTTCACTGGAATAAATGTAAAACATGATTGTCTATTTAAAGTGGCTTTAGGACTGACTGTAGTGTCCAAGTGCTAGCTATAGAAGCTTCTGTGGTGCAATGTTGCCAAATCTACGAGCAACAGGAGACAACGCTACATACATAACAACATATACAACATATTATGGGAATAACTTTCCTCAGTTTGTCAAAAGAACGGGACACACACATTCAAAATTACAACAAACAAGGTTTATTTTAACTAGAAACTGCCTATGTACAGTGGAAGCTCTCTTAACCGACCTCGGATCAACCGACCATCTTCCAAGAATAGACAAACTTCCGCTGCGGCAGCCGATGTCGCAATATTATTTTGCAAATAGCTTTAAGGTTAAACCAGGTTGATTACATTTTTCCGCAGTCAAATTGTCAGTTGCTCTCAATGTGTCTACCATACTTCACAAGTTTGATTGTTTTGAACACTTATTGTGACTGTTTCCAGTATTATTCGGTTCATCCGACCTTTGATCTTCTGGCAGAACTGGCTCAAAAACAGAATCTACATTTTGAGTAGAGAGTAGAGAGCTCTTTGCTTCCTCCCTGTAACATAAGATTTGATTAAATTTAAACTTGCGCCTTTGAAGCCATAAAATTAAAGCTTTTCCAAGGGAATTTCAAAATTTACACAATCGAAAGCCTTCGATAGGTCACAAAAAAGGCCAGCTGCTTAATGTGACCCATCAACAGCATCAGTTAAAGAAGTTACCAACTCATAAATTGCATCAGATGTGCTTCTTTTTTTCAAAATACAAACTGTTTATTACTCAAAAGTTTGTTACTATCCAGGTACTTAATAATTTATTATGTATTGTTTTTTCAATAATTTCTTAGAATGCAGGTAGTATTGATATTGGACGGTAGTTTTCAAGGTGAGTTTGGTCTCCTTCTTTGAAAATTACAATGCTGCATTTCAGGAGTTCTGGGAATATTCCTTTTTTGAATGACATATTGACTAAAAATGCAAGTTTCCCAGGTAAACTTCCAAGAGGTGGGGAGTTAGGCTAAGAAGACTGCATACATATATAATTTGTATGCCAATTTTAAAATCAATATCTCCCTGAGATAACAATAAAATACAATATAATAATACCCCCGTCGCAGCAAACCTGCATACTCAGCGAATTTCCAATGAATATATAACATAACACATTAAAATACTTAACAGGATTCATAAGAAATGTATTCACAAACAAGCGATATTTAAAATATTAATTATTCTCCATAAGAATAACATTGGGGATGAGTACGCAGGTTTGCTGCAACAAGGAACACAAAATAATGGGTTTTTATGCAAATATCAATAGAAGTCATCTTAGTGAAGTCACATACCAAGTTTTATCCATAAACATTCATAAATAAGCGATATATAACATTTTAATTATTTTCCATAAGAATAACATGGGGACCAAGTACCTAGGTTTGCTGCTATGGGAACCATAGGTGAAAAATAGTTTTTTTGTGCAAACAACAATAAACCCAACCAGATGAAGCCATATACCAAATTTCGTCAGTTTTTGTTCATAAATAAGCGAGATATACAATTTTTCTTTTTCTCCATAAGAATAACATTAGACAACGTACTGTGTTTAGCACTTTCAATATCTCAGGAACCAATTGACGCAGAGCAATGATCAAAATACCAAATTGTTTATTTTTTTATGCTGAATTCAATGGTGAAAATTAAAGTTTGATTTAAATAAAAATTACATGTGGAAATCCCAAAAAACCATTTTTGGGGTACAAACCCCCCCCCCGAAACCCCCTTTGGATGGTGTGATTCGTCTGGTTTTCGAACTCGTTCAAATAAATGATACTTTACACATTTGTACCAAATTTCATTAAGATCGGACCTTTTTTACGAGAGTTATCGTGCTTACGGACACACACACACACACACACACACATATATATATATAAACAAATTTGAACGAATGGTGTTTTGGTATCTGGGGACCTCAAAATGAAAAGTTATCATGGTCCCAGGCTTAAGTCTTACCATGAGACCTACGGTAATAGCTTCTTCCCTATAGGGGAAATTCGCTAAAAACCTTCGCACTTTCCTTGATCTGCAACAGCCAGATAAATTTATGAATATTTTCGATTCTTATGAGATAAATCATATTACATTTTAGAGAGATCAACTAAAAAAAATACTACAACATTCCAATATCTGACTTTAAATATCACTTGAAGAAAATCTTAAGGTTACGTTGAGTTAATTAGGGAAATGCTACCAAATAAAAACGTTAAGATAAAATGTAAGGAAAATAATAACCCTGTCACAGCAAACCTGCGTACTCAGTGAATTTCTAATGCAACACGGAAGGTAATAAATGGGTTTTGATGTGTTTTTTAAAATTATAAATACAACAGAACCAGGTGAAGCTGCATACCAAGTTTTATTAAATTAGGTTCGTAATTAAGGGAGATATAAAACTTTACCTATTCTCCATAAGAATAACATTAAGGCTGAGTATGCAGGTTTGCTACTACGGGGACAATCGAACAAAATGATTCAAACATCAATAGACCACAACCAGGTGAAACCATATACCAAGTTGCATCATCATACATTCATAAATAATCAAGATATTCAATTTTATTTATTCTCCAAAAGAACATCAATGAAAGAACTGGCATTTAATACAAACTAATCGGAATGAAATTAAATAGAAATGATAAATAGTAAATTCCAGGAAATAAGAATGAATGGAGCGATAAAATAGAGATAACGTCGGCCCAGGCGCAGGTCGTGGCAGGGGGGAAGGTCGATCCCAAGGTCACCGCGCTCCTGTCGGACTTTTAACAGCGCCTGCAAACTTGAATACACACTTGCAATACATGCGTGTACTGCCGTTAACATCTACTGAAATGGAAGGCGCTGTCGGGCTAACGTGAGCCGCTGAACGAGTGATGTTAAATACCTGCATGTTATTTTGACTAAGGAACTGTCTTTTAGAAATAAGTGAAGCACTGGCAGTCAGTGAAATGTTCCAGATGCTTCAACATAGATGGGGATAGAGGAGCCCCAGATATTACCATTAGCATCGCCATCGGCAGAATAAAATGCTACCATAACGTGAAGCGAAACGTATATAGCGAAATTTTAGGATGTTTTAGCTGTATTTAAAACCAAAAACATGAAATCAGTAATACTATATTTTTATTTTGGAAAAAATCTATCGATTACAAAATAATCGTCTGGTCCCAAAATAATATCTTCCGTAGTTTTATTACCATTATTATAAATACCCCCGTCGCAGCAAACCTGGGGACTCAGCGAATTTCCAATGCATAATATTTGTCTGAATTCCACATAAAGCCGCAAACCAAGTTTCATAAAAATATATTCACATATAAGCGATTTTAATTATTCTCCATAAGAATAACATTGGTAATGAGTATGTAGGTTTGCTGAAACAAGGAAGAGAAACAATAGGTTTTTATGCAAATATAAATAGAATTTAACTAGGCGAAGCCACATACTAAGTATCATCGATATTCAATCATAAATAAGCGATATATGACATTCTAGTTATTCTCCATAAGAATAACATGGTGGCTGAGAAAGTAGGTTTGCTGCAACAAGGAACATAAAAATGGGTTTTTATATAATTATCAATATAACTCAACCAAGTGAAGCTACATACCAAGTTTTATGTTCATAATTAAGGGAGTCAGTACATTTTACTTATTCTCCATAAGAATAACATGGGGGCTGAGTACGCAGGTTTGCTGCTACGGGAATAATCAACAAAAAATCAATTTTTTGTGCAAATATCAATATACCAGTACTACTTGAAGCCACATACCAAGTTTCATCAACATACATTCATAAATAATCAAGATATCAAATTGTATTTATTCTCCATAAGGATAACATTGGACAACGTACTGTGTTTAGCACTTCGAATATCTCTGCAACGGTTGGGTGTAGAATCACAATTTAAACACCAAAATGATTGTTTTGTGGAACTGAACAGATTGGTAAAAGCAAATGTGAAGTTTACATTAAAATAAACTGAGGAAAAGCCAAAAACCTTTTTCCCATAAGATTAACATAGGAGATTTTATGAGCAGTTTTTTTTGGATTTTCTCCGCAACCACTTAACCTAGGTTAATAATTAAAGATACTAAATTATTTGTTTTTTTAAGCTCTATAACATGGTCAAAACCAAAATTAAGTTTTTTAAAAATTGTAGGGTGAAAAATGCAAAAAACTGAATTTTGGAAAATTTAAAATCCCATAAACCCCCCTTCCCATGGTCCGATTTTTCTGGTTTTCGAACTTAAAGTCATGAATGTTATTTTACACATTTGAGCCAAATTTCATCAAAATCGGACGTTTTTTACTCAAGTTATCGTGTTAACGGACGCACACACACACACACACACATATATATATATATATATATATATATATATATATAATATATATATATATAATTTGAACGAATAGTGTTTTTGGCATCTGGGGACCTCAAAACAAAAAGTTATCATGGTCTGGGGCTTAAGTTTTACCATGAGACCTACGGTAATAGCTTCTTCCCTATAGGGGAAATTTGCTAAAAAAGAAACATACATACAGAAAACAGTTCTAAAAAATCAATTGTTTTTTATCCAAAAGAAGAATTCTTAAAGATTCTAGAGAGTTAAAAAAACACATTGTGTACATAACAGAAAAGGCAATTTTGTACAGCTGCTCAAAACAAAAAATTAGGAATTTGATCATCATGCATACGTTTTTTGAAAGCCCCAAACGTAAAGGTGTTATGGGTCAGAAGTTTTCGAAATTGCCTCAAGTTAATAGCAAAAGCTCAAACAATGAAACTTCCCCATTTAAACACACAAAGAATGTCCGTATCTCTCATGTAGCAGTTGTTTTCTCAATTTATCATCATACAACACTGACTGGATATAAAGAAAGAAATTGTATTTTGTGTTGCATTATTCTTTAGCAAACCAAATGATCTCTAGTGATCATTTACAACTCCAGTGACCATTCCAGTTACCACACCAGTGACCACCCCAGTTACAACACCAGTGACCACTCCAGTTACCACTCCAGTGACCACCCCAGTTACAACACCAGTGACCACCCCAGTTACAACACCAGTGACCACCCCAGTTACCACACCAGTGACAACCCCAGTTACAACACCAGTGACCACCCCAGTTACAACACCAGTGACCACCCCAGTTACAACACCAGTGACCACCCCAGTTACCACACCAGTGACCACCCCAGTTACAACACCTTTGACCACTCCAGTAAGAACACTAACCTCTAAACCTGATTCCAATAGGTGCAACCTGATTGCACCTATTATTGATTTTAAGTTTTTTTTTATGATTTAATCTTTATCTTTTTTGATCATTATTGTTATTAATTTAAGGTATGATATACTGAGGACAAGCCTGCAATGGGTCAATCGGGCAATGGGGTAACGGTAGTCTCGCACTGGTCCTGTTATCGGAGGCAATAAGATGCGAGGTCATTGCAATATCATAGCAAGCGAGCGAGAGAGTGAGAGAGAGAGAGAGAGAGAGAGAGAGAGACTTCTTTATTTCAAGATTATGGAATGAGACTCGAAATAGCGTCAGATAAAATTTTAACAAACAACAACAAAATTAAAATAGTAAGTCACTAAGAGATAATAGGTCGTAGATGTCCTTTTTAATTTTGCTTGTCGTCCCAATCTAAGAACTCGTCTGTACTGTAAAAGGGTCTTGAAACAAGCCACATAAATCATTTATTTTTTAAGGAGTTCCCTACACAACCTTTCACTGTATGAGGAAGGACATTAAAAAATTTCGACCCAGCATAAGTTGGTTTACCCTCATTATTTTCGCTTATGAGCAGGCAAATTGAAATCTGTCGCATTTCTTATATCATATTTGTGAACATTTTGATTCCGAGAAAGTTCACTAAAAGAAGCTAGGAGAATTACGTCATAAATGTAAATGTTTACAACTGTTAGTACTTCCAAAGCTATAAAATGTTCTCTACAACTGTCATTCCAATCTATTCCAGAGATAATTCAAACTGCCTTTTTCTGTAAGATTAGCACTCGACAAAGATTAATTTTACAAGTTGCACCCCAAGTAGCAATGCCATAACGTAGCTTATTTTCAAAAAGAGCATGGTAGGCTGTTTTCAATGCTTCATGTGTGCTTATTGATTTTATTCTTTTTAAGGCATAGAGGGAACTACTGAGTTGCTTGCAGAGTATATCAATGTGGTCGTCCCAAGATAATGATTTGTCTATTGTGACCCCAAGGTATTCAGTGGATTCATCAGTTTGAAGTTCCGGAAGACCATAGGTCTCATGATCCCTCTTCATAACATTAATTTGCACTGTTTTTGATTCATTGAATACTAATTGTTTTTGTGACAGAAATCAAATAAAGGTTAAGGGCTATAAATGTATTGATTTCCAGATCTTCTACTGATTTTTGAGAGGAGAGCATGGCAGTGACATCATCTGCATACATGACAGTATGGCTGAAAGGGTCAATAAAATTAGGTAAATCATTAGTAAACAGAATGAAAAGGATTGGCCCGAGAACTGATCCTTGAGGTACTCCTCTAGTCACTGGTAAAATACTTGATCTGAAATTAGTTTGTTGACCAAAAATAACTTGAGGGATTTCAACAAGCTGACTTTGTGTATTAAGGTAGTTCTTAAACCATTCCAATGCATTTCCTTGTATTCCAAGCGAAAACAGTTTTTTTTTATGATGAGGCTATGGCTGAGGCAATCAACCGCCTTACTTAGATCCAAGAAGATGCCAATGACATACTCACCATCTTCTAGCTTGTCTATTATGTGCTCTACAAGATATACAAGAGCAGTTTGTGTAGATTTTAGTGGTAAAAACCCATGCTGCCTCTCTGTCATGAGATTATTCAGAGCCAAATGTTTTAATACTCTTTCTAAAACTATTTTTTCCAGTATATTTGAAAATGTAGATATAAGAGAGATAGGTCTATAGTTTCCAATGATATCTTGAGCCCATTCTTGTGTAGTGGTATAACTAAAGACGGCGCTGCCATGAACCATGTTTGTTCAGCTTTTACTTTTAAATCAATCAATAATATATGTAATTCTAAGAGATAAATCAGCATTGTATAGAATACTGAGATATGGAGAAGACCAGAGTTTTATTTGTTTTCATACAAAAATAAAATGTTAAACAACATAATTTTTGTGTTTATTTAAACCCACACAAACAAGCAAAATCTTGCCACATAAATTATCCAGTGAAACTCAATCAATGGTCCTGGTGACATCCTCAACGGTATCAATTCCTTCGAATATGAATAACTATTGATTTCTTCAATTTGAAATAAAGAACGAAGAACAAATATTATATTAATATTAATAGGCAAGAGCACAACACTCATTTTTTATCAGCGTGTGTGTATCAAAGGAGAAATTCAAGCATATCGTTAAAAAGGTAATGTCGTTTAGATGTTCAGAAACCCCTAACAATTTATATCGGCCCACAGGCCCTACAGGCTTTTAAAGTTTCAACGTTAATATTATGGAGGAACAGTAATTGATTGAATTGTATATTTGAGAGGGCCGGAGAGAGCGATGAGCGCACAGGATGAGCGATGAGTGAGTGACAGGACTCACTAGATATTACTAATTTGTTTAGTTACCGTATTCATGAAGTTAAGCACCATGGCACTGGTTCAAATGATTTTGTTTAACTGCTAATGCAGGTTAATGTGATAAAACATTCTAGAAAACAGCAGTTATTCGCCTAATAATATTTGGTCGAATTTTGATCATTATGCAGTCGCTAGTAATCATAATTTTGTGGCCAAATGTTTTATAGTGATAGTCAACAAAACTTTGGCTAAATGTATAAGGCTTTGGCTTCTTGGTAATATTTGCAACAGCTGAATGAAAGAAAATTCTACAGCTGACAAAAGCCTCTGCTAGTAGGTTTCGTCTGCATTGCCGATTGCATTGCAATCCTGGGAAAGGTTTATTTTAGTCGCGTAGGTCAAGTTGTTGTTTTGTTGTTAACGTTATAAAAGTAAATTCGCATCTCTGGAATGATAATGCTGCACAAATCCACTGTTTAGAATCATCAAATATATGTTGTCAGGTAATTTTCATTCATGAAAACCTAATTTTATAAGATAAAGTAGCACATCAGTTATGATGATTGGTAGTATTTTGGTTTGTCATAAAATCACATTTCCTTTAATTTGTAATAAATTGTAGTAATCTTATCAGAAAACAATCTCTTTAGTATGTAGAGTATTATTGGAATAAAATGCCGGGTAACTTATACCCATTTGATAAACATCCGATTAACTGACTAAAGGGGTTGCAAATGAATAATAGATTCATGTTATAATCGGGCTTAACAGTAATAAATTAAGTAGACCTAGGCTTAAAATGATTAGAATTTCGTACAAATTAAGCTTTAACTGGAAAATGAGTTACAATAAGTTATCGCTGGTGCTTTTTTTGTCACAAAAGTTTAGTGGTGTATAAATGCTGGTGCTGGTAAGTATACTGTACACTTGTAAGTTCCAGTTGTTTATGTGAGGTAAACTAAAACTGTATAGACTAATTTGTTTTTGGATTAAAATTAATTTTTATTGATGGTAATTTTATGTCATTCAGGAAATTATTGTAAACATTTGCCAATTTGAATGATCAGATAAAACAAGTTTCATGGCGTTTCGGGACGTGGATCTTGTCTTTAGGGACAAAGAATAGCCTAAGCCTACCTAGAACATCTCAGAAGTATGTCAGAAATCCAGACAAGGCTAGATATAAGCCCAAACCACAAAGGAGCTAAAAGAGAGAATTGTAAAATTGGTCAAATATCCAGAAAACAAACCAATAGCTTACACAAGAGCCAAATGTACAAATGACACACAGTATGAATTGACCTGTCTTACCTGAGTCTACACGCTGTGCAGTAACCTTGGTACTGCATGTATCTTTTGGATTATGTTTACTCCTTTTTCACAGTTCCCTATTTTAGCTTATTTATGATTGATTTAAAGATTGTTGTCACTTATTTTGTTATGTTCTAGGTATTTTTCAGACAATTTGTGCAACATTTTTGTCTCTATTCATTGATGATAAATGTCCGTAATGATTGAATAATTCTTTGCTCCATTTTGATTCAAGTATTTTTGATTTTATTTGCTTGTCCACACCAGTAGTATATTTACATAGACTTTGTTAGAGAACAACATTTTAAACCTCGTAAATAGTTACGTGTACACCTCGGGAGTCAAACCCACCAACCTCGGATCTCTGACATTGAAATCCAATGTGTTAATCGTTGGGCTAGAGAAATGTCCGAACATTTCCTTATGTCGTGTGCTAATATGAGTTTTGTGAAAAAGAGGCATACTCGATTACAGAGTTGTTCATACAGCCTACAAAACAAAAGTTTAGCCTAGGCCCATATATAATATAATATTTTGGATTGATGTTACGTTTTACTACGGAAATCTCCATCCTTAATTGATTTTACTGCTTTGCAATTGCAACTTCGAAGATCTGTAACTGCAGCTCCTAGGGCTGAACACATTGCTCGTTGAATCCAGACACCAAGTGTCTCACATATAAAAAAATCATATATGCCCCGGATATCCCCACAGACCGACACAAAGCAATTTTAAGCCTAATCCAATGGTATAGCGAGACGATGGAAACTTAACAATCAGGAGCTATAGCAACGTCGACTTTGCGCGGTATAAATGTTTGGTGGGGAACTGGCGCAAACACCCCCCACCCCACAGCTGCGACTACTATGCCACGCCCTCATTCCCACTCCATGCATAAGAACAGCAATTCTGCCAACTTCCAGCATCCAGCATAAAATTATGGGACACTCGGAAACTATCGTGTTGTGTACGGGAACTAGAGTAACCTAACCTAACTGACGCAGTACGCTGTGTAAGTTTTTAGTCCTGTATATAAAACTGTAATTGCTTACTTTTCATATATATTTTGATATGTTATTTGCACGATCGGTTAACTGAAGAAAATAATACAGTGGGACATTCATTCAATCAATGTTATTTACAGTTTACAAGGTCATGAAAACAATTTAAATGTACTCTCTCAAGGAATTTATTTATTACCCCTATAAAATTATATTCACTATGTAATAAAAATGACAAGATTTGTGGTTTGAAATTTCCGTATTTTAGGAGTATACGACAATTCTGTTATGTCTGTTGACATCACTGACGGGGTGGGAGCAACCTTGGTCAGAGGGCGTGGTCTATGGTACAGTAATGGTGGCGGCATGGGGCGTGAATTCCTTGAAACCCCCTACCAAACCTTTAGGACTGCTTGGAGTCGTCGCTGCGACATGACCCGAATCGTTCAATTCTGCGCTCCCGGTATAGCCTAGGCCATCAAATTTAAGGAAATGAGCGATGGATAAGACTCATAACGAAGGCATATTTTACTGCTGATGATGGCTATATCCTTACTGTTAATCACTTTTCTAGTCGGGTCTATAAATTATGCAGAAGTCTTTATTTTCAAACCCATTTACAATGTAGGCTACAGAGCAAGAACCTGGTCGCAGCGACTGCTGCCATGTTCAGTAGGGCTACTATAGGGTTAGAAGCTAGCCTCTCCAGCCACTTACTTATGCTGCGTCGTCCCGAAGATCATATCAGCGACATGGGACCAGTCAGTTAGAACCCTAATTAGAAACTGCTGCTCACTGCCCAGACCACATTTTTCTCTTGGACCTGTCAGTATTTTAAGAACTCGCTTATACAATGTTAGACACTTTGGACTAGCATATTTTATTTGTGGCAGCGATGATTTCATTGTGAAGTTTTTGTGCGGTATTGAGGAGTGTCAACTTACTGTAAGCTCTACTTCAGGCAAATTTTTTAATGGTGGAAAGTGAACCAGTAAGAAGGGACTTAAGCCTTAAACGAAGTATAATTTCCATCGGCTGTCTTCTGTAGTTATAAATTATCTGTCGTGTCCTTCAAGGTAGCTTCCCATCCTGATTTCTTGGTTGTACTGCTCATGGTATAAGTAACAGTCAGAAGACTGGAAGTTTCATGCCCTCTGATACCTAGAATAGCCAATTAATAAAGAACAAGTAGTCAAATGATATTCTGTAGTCACAAAAAATAACTGCTACAAGTTGTTTGTTCTCCTTTTAAAAATTTGACCAACCTAACTAGTGAACCAATTGTTGAATTTCTTATGGCAATCTACTATGGAGGCTGGTGCTTTGTTAAGAGAACTTGATGTAGATGTTTTGTAATTCAATTCAATTCAGTTCAAAGAATCTTTATTCACAAAGTCTTCAATTACAGTAATACTATACAATTCCCACGTGCACTCACACGTGCGGATGGAATTCCTAATCGTCTACGTTATTTGTGCTATATAATATTGCTGGACATGACATTCTCATTTTTCATTGAAGTTACAAGCTCACTTTTAATTTATAATATTAGCTGTATCATTCTCTGTTTTTCCTTCATTTTGGTAATTCAAGTTACTACTTTGTTCTCCAGTTTGTGAAAAGGTTAATATCAAGGAGACTAGTTGAGAGTTCTATACATTTATGGTAGGTCCTATTTTGGGTTTTGGTTTTATTCAGAATAGATTTACTCATTCCGGTTTTTGTACCAGGCAAGCATATTTGCTTTGCATGTTTCCGTTTCTTTGCCTGCTGATGATTGCCTCGCTTTGCTCATTAGCTTCTCTGCAGTGGAAGGTAAATTCACTGTGTGAATATGACTGTGTGACTGTGAAATAGTCGATACGCGAGATAGTTAAACCTTGTGAGGGGAAGGAAGAGGGAGGATTTGTATGTATTAATTTGCTGTATTGTGGGTAGGAGGGACCAGTTGGTAGCATTGTTGCTATTTCCCTCCCACCTCCTTATCAAATCACTTACCCTCACCCCCACAAGGTTCAATAATATCTAGTCTAAGTGCTTGTGTTCAAGTGGCGGCTATCTTTACACTAAATTTCACCTCGCAGAATCAGTATTAGTTAACTAAACTTTTCTGCTTCCCATTTTACAAATTATATTTTAGTTTAGGCCTACGTACTACATCCTAGCTATTTTGTTGAAGAGATTATTAAATGTGGTTCCATTAAATGTCATCACTTCATACTAAGCATTTTTTCAACCAGTTGTCGGATGCGGGCTTATTTTTTATAGAAATTCATCTAAAACGCACAATATATTTTTGATTCAGAAAAAAATTGTTAGAATACAAACTCATTATGGAAAGCTCAATGCAAACCTCTCTTTAAAGATCTGAAGATTCTGTCTACAACTTATACATTTTTATATCTTTAAACATCTGAATAGTTTTAATTCAAAAAATAATATTCACTCCTACTCCACACTAGATCAGTCAAAAATTTATGTACCTTATTGAAGAACATCAAAAACTCAGTCTAGCCATGTAATTACAGGAATTACACTGTATAACAAATTACCTCAATCTGCTCTTGATATTCCATTTAATTCATTCAAGAAAAGACTGCTTGCATGGCTACTTTCAACCCCATTTTTATGCATAATATCAATAGACCAAAACCAGATGAAGCTGCATACTAAAATTCATTATTACACGTTCATAAATAAGCAACACATATTAGCTGTTCTCCATAAGATTAACATAGGATAAAATACTGTGTCTCAGTTACCAATTTGAGGTAAAGTAAAAATTTAAAATGGGTATCAATTTTTCAAGCTTAAATTAATGGTGCTAATCATAATATAATTTTTTCAACTATAGGGGCTCTATGTAAAAAAAATGAGACATAAAAAAATCCTCTGGGTGGGGCGATCTGTCTGATTTTTGAAGTAACTGTCCAGCAGACTAATGAGGTACACAGGATTAGGTTAGGTAACCTACCACTACCAGGTAAATATAGCGTTTAAAGACCAAATAGTACTTCTATTAAGTAGCCTACCTGGGGCCCGAGCTTTGCTCGTAGAAGTCCAGGTAAATCCAGGTAAAATCACATTCACGTTCTTAACCACCTAAGTGCTACTTTGACAGTGCATAGGTTGAAAAACGCCAATATTAGCGAATTTCCCCTATAGGGAAGAAGCTATTACCGTAGTCAGCATGGTAAGACCTAGGCCCGGGACCATGATAACGTTTCGTTTTGAGGTCCCCAGACCCCAAAAACACCATTCGTTCAAAACTGTATATATATATATATATATATATATATATATATATATATATATTATATTTGCGTCGGTGAGCACGATTACTCTCGTACAAATAATCCAATTTTGAGAAAAAATTTGGTATAAACGTGTAAAACGTGTACTTATGACTTTAAGTTCGAAAACCAGACGGATCAACCTATTCGAAGGGGCATTTTGGGGTGGTTTTGTACCCAAAAAAATGGGTTTTTGAGTTTTTACATATAATTTTTGAAAAAGTCAAATTTTAGTTTTTCCATTGGAATCAGCTTAAAAAGACGCACAATTTGGTGTTTTGATCATTGCTCTACTTCAAATGGTTATAGAGATATTGAAAGTGCTAAACACAGTACGTTGTCCAATGGTATTCTTATGGGGAATAAGAAAAAGTGTATATCTCGCTTATTTATCAACCTATCCTGATGAAAATTGGTATATTGCTTCATATCGTTGTGGTGTATTGATATTTACGTTAAAAAACATTTTTTGGTCAATAGTTCTCGTAGCAGCAAACCTGCGTACTCAGCCCCCATGTTATTCTTATGGAGAAAAAGTAACGTGTTATCTACATTAATTATGAATATAAATTAATACAATTTGGTATTAATTTATAATTAATACCAAATTAATTTGGTATTAATTTTTTTTTGTAGGCTTTACCTACTTGAGTTATACTGATATTTGTATAAATCCCCATTTTTTGTGTTCCTCGCTTCAGCAAACCTGCATACTCAGCCGCCATATTATTCTTATAGAGAATAATTAAAATGTCACAAATCGTTTATTTATGAATGTATATTGATGAAACTTGGTAAGTGGCTTTATGTGGTGTTAAAATACATATATATATATATATATATATATATATATATATATATATATATATATATATATATATGCATTGGAAATTCGCTGAGTACGCAAGTTTGCTGCTACGGATTTATTTTTTATATTCATTTATAATTCCAAAATAAGCCTGTAAAAATCTTAAATTTCCAAATAAGTTTGATTGCTAAATCAAATTTCATACGGAGTGAAACCTATTTAAAAGAGATTCATAATTGGCAAATAATTTTACTCCAGCATTTGAAAGAAATTGATCATGCTGTTTTTCTTAGACAATCGTGCAATAAACTAAAGCAAACCTTACTCATATGAGAATATATAGAACACATCAGATAGCTGGAAGTTATAATAACAGTTATTTAAGAATAACAGTTTTATAATACAAATGATTAATTTAGCCGTGTTGAGAACAACAAGTGTTTGGAAAGGGACGGTCAAGGAAGCCGAGCCCACGTGCAGACATGGTAATGAAGCAGTTTGAGTAGCCTCCACTTCATTTTAATGGTCTTTTAAGAGTCTACAAAAAACTCTAGTACTTTGTTTCCTCCATTTAGCCGGAAGGTAGTCATTTAAATGTTATAATAATTGAAACTTCTTCCACTACATACAACTTTGGAAGTATTTATAACTAAACTTGGACGGAAACAAATGTAATTTTTTCTCAAAGAATTTTAGTTAAAAAAAAACTTGAACTTTCTTTTATTACTTAGCAGAAAGGGAATAATTTAAATGTTATAATGATTCAAGCTTTTAGTGAATTTCCCCTGTAGGGAAGAAGCTTTTACCGTAGGTGGCATGGTAAGACTTAAGCCCAATACCATGATAACTTTTCATTTTGAGGTCTCCAGATGCCAAAAAACACCATTTGTTAAAATGTTTATAGTGTGTCCGTAAGCATAATAACTCTCGTAAAAAAGGTCTGATCTTGATGAAATTTGGCTCAATTGTGTAAAGTGCCATTTATTTGACGAATCGCACCATCCAAAGGAGGGTTTTGTACCTCAAAAATAGGTTTTTTGGGTCTTCATATGTGATTGTTATTTTAATAAAATTTTAATTTGTACCATTGAGTTCGGCTTTAAAAAAAATATCGGATTTTGATCATTGCACTACATTGATTGGTTACTGAGATATTGAAAGTCCTAAACACAGTTCGTTGTCCAATGTTATTCTTATGAAGAAAAACAAATGTTTATATCTCGCTTATTTAAGAACATAAACTGACAAAACGTACTTCATCTGGTTGTGGTTTATTGTTCTTTGCACAAAAAAACCAATTTTCGCATATATGGCTCCCATAGCAGCAAACCTGGGTACTCATCCCCAATGTTATTCTTATGGAGAATAATTCATATTTCAAGTACTGGTATCGCTTGTTTATAACTATATTTCTTATGAATCCTTGTAAGTGGCTTAATGTGTATATATTCACTGGAAATTCACTGAGTATACAGGTTTGCTGCGGCGAGGGAATTTATATTATACAACCTTAAAACTACTTAGAGGAAAACAAAGTTCATTGAATTAGTTGTATGTGGCTGAGCACTTAGTAAACTATACACTGTTGTTAGATGTCTTTAAAAAGTGGATCTTAATATATTGTTACTCTTTGATTAAGAAAACTTTTCTTTTAAAAGATACTTCTGTTCTTTAGATTTTACATGTTTCATGAAAGATAACTTTGGTAGTTATACAGGTATGCGTTGTTTGAGTTGTGCTAACTTTTTACTTTGATACCTTTTATAATTGATTTTAGTGTTAAATCATGAATACGTTTATGAAAATTCCTTATAAAAAGTATTTAATATCTATTGGATAGGACAAAGTTTATGTAAAGTTATAGACGAATAGACAACACTTTTATTCATTTATTCTTATAACTTAAGTAGTTATGGCGTCATAAAACTGAAGTATTAAGAAAGGTACAAAATACTAGGTGTTCAAAATGGACACCATTTAATCTTAATAGAACATTTTGTTAATTATATTGGTTTCCATATTATTTTCACTAGTGGCTTGAAGGGACCAGAGCCCTTAACCTTGCTCAAAGTAGGAACACATGTCAGTTCGTAAATAGATTAGGCACTTAATCACATACTTTAATGTAAGCAAAGCAGACATTTTAAAATCTCTATGCTTTTCTTATTGGGGATATTTTACGTTCTTTCTCGATTGCTGGTAACTTTTTAGAAATACTGCTATTTTTCCCGAGTCCCTGGGATCAAGACCTTTAATTTAAGCCGTCTCCCATCATTCTGTGATTTGCCAAACGCCCACAATTTTGACTTAAAAATTTCGCTTACAGAATTATATGTAAAGACTAGCGGCTTGAAGGGACCGAAGCCCCTACTATCCTTACTCCAACAGTCTGCCTCATCTGACTCTTTTACTTTTTACATTCTAAAGAAAATAAAAAAATACAAGTAGGAACACACATTAGTTGTAAACAAAGAAGAAACTTAATCATATGCTCAACTGTAAACAAAGCAGACGTTTTTAACCCCCAAGCTTTCCTTATGGAGGATGTTTTACGTTATTTATCGTTTTCAGGTAGCTTGTTAGAAATATTGCTATTTTTCCCCAGTCCCTGGGATTGAGGCCTTTAATTTAAGCCATCTCCTATCATTCTGCAATTTGCCAAACCCCCAAAATTTTGACTTAAAAATGTTGCTTAGAGAATTATATATAAAGATTTGCTTTTTTATTATAATGTATTTGTATTTTTTTATTGCAATTTGAGGAACTACCAACTTAAGGTGTAGGGAGCTGAGTCTTATGGGACAAGGTGGAGATCTGCTCAAGTTTATTCACCTTTACGAGTATTAGAGATTATTCAGGGTAAGAAAATAAAATATTTTCAGGCGTAGTAAGTACATGTACATGTTAGCAGGAGCTCCTTTATAATAACATACCATGATGCTAAAACAGCACAACAAACAACAACATTTCTTTTGAAAACATAGTGCCGGGGGCCGAGCTTTCCTCAGAATCTAATTTTGGTTTTTTTGGTTTCTTTAATTTTCTTGGGAAATGTAAATTATTTGATGTCTTTTTTGCATTTAGATTTTTTTTAAATCATAAAATTTTTGTTTGTTTTTTTATTTATGAATTAAATGTTTTATTAAATTTTGCTTGTGAATTATCTATAGCTGTTAATTACTGGTGTTCCATTTGTTCCTCTCGTGCGGGATTGGGTGTGGTCTGGTGTGAGAGTTACGAGTCCCCAATTATCGTCGTAGTCGGAACAGTCATAATAAATATCCGGCCAAGCCGCTATTGAACTGGAAATACACCCCTGTGTTTGTGATCTGTAGTGAATATATCGAAAAGTATGTCCTCAGCCTGGTGTAAATATCTTCACAGTTGTTCTTCTAAATATTTAACAACACAATTTCAAGGAGCAAATGTTAAAGTAACAATAAGACCATTTTTTTACATAGATTATATTTAATTTTAGCGAATTTCCCCTATAGGGAAGAAGCTATTACCGTAGTCGGCATGGTAAGACCTAGGCCCAGGACCATGATAACTTTTCGTTTTGAGGTCCCCAGATGCCAAAAACACCATTCGTTCAAAACTGTATATTTATATATATGTGTGTCCGTGAGCACGATAACTATCATGAAAATAGTCTGATTTTGACGAAATTTGGTATAAATGTGAAAAGCAGAAGTTATGATTTTAAGTTCTAAAACCAGACAGATCGACCTATCCAAAGGGGTATTTTGGGGGAGGGGTTTGTACCCCAAAAATGTTTTTTTTTGAGTTTTTTACATATAATTTTTGAAAAAGTTAAATTTTAGTTTTTTCCATTGGAATCAACTTAAAAAGACTCACAATTTTGTGTTTCGATCATTGCTCTACGTCAAATGGTTACATAGATATTGGAAGTACTAAACACAGTACATTGTCCAATGTTATTCTTATGGAGAATAAGAATAATTGTATATCTCGCTTATTTATCACCTTACCCTGATGAAGCTTAGTATATTGCTTCATATCATTGTGGTCTATTGATATTTGCACAAAAAACCATTTTTTGGCCTACAGTTCCCGTAGCAGCAAACCTGCGTACTCAGCTCCCATGTTATTCTTGTGGAGAATAAGTAACGTGTTATCTCCCTTAATTATGAACATAAATTAATAAAATTTGGTATGTGGCTTTACCTTCTTGAGTTATATTGATGTTTGTATAAAACGCCATTTTTTGTCTTCCTTGCTTCAGCAACCCTGCATACTCAGCTGCCATGTTGTTCTTATTGAGAATAATTAAAATGCCATAAGTCATTTATTTAAGAATGTATATTGATGAAACTTGGTATGTGGCTCTATGTGGTATTAAGATACATATATAATATGCATTGGAAATTCGCTGAGTGCGCAGGTTTGCTGCTACGGGGGTATTTTATAAATATGTTAGAAAAAAGTCGAAGCAATTTTAAATCTGGGAATGAATCTTTGCTGCAACAGTTTTATTTATATATATATTAACTAACAGTTACCTGTGGCTTCGCTGGCAACAAATTACAACACATTAAAATTATTAACCTGACCAGCACTATCTTTGTGTAGTTTTACCACATGACTTCCTTTGCCTTAACTGACAACCAACTTCAGCTGGTAATTGTATAAATTATATCCTCCTATAAGATATGTACTGGAACTTACAGGCCTTATGGGGTGGAGTTCTAAGTTGGGACGTAGATATTATCCGGTCTATATGTTAATGTGATATTTAAGCTATGTTCATTCAAAATTTAGCTTATTCGGTCCATTAGTTAATGCGTGAAAATACAAATACCATACATCCAAACATACATCCAAAGTTTCACATACAATATTAGTAGGGTAGGATAATGAATAATGAATATTTTACTGTTATCAACACAATACATGTTACATAAAACGTCAGTGTATTCAAGTCTACCAGTATACACGTCTAGTAGTATTGAATGGATTTCGATGTTATCTCGTATCTTATGTTTTGATAGTTGCGTACCTGTTGAATTGGGGGGAGGGGGAGAGAGATAAGCCAGCAGTTGAGATTTCAAAGATTGCAAAATACAATTTCTAAGGCAAGAAATATTTATAAAATCGAATATCAAATAAAAACTGTGAAGATTTTTCCAACTTTAAAAAACTATTTACACTATCTATTTCTTTATACCTATTATCAATAACCCATAAAGCAGTCCTCAATCCATTACTATAATAACTTTTCAAGTCAATTTTTCAACAAGAAGCTACTATCTAGAGTGGCAAAGTCTGAAAGACCTTAGTCAAAAACAGTTACATAATAAAGGCACAGCTACAAAAAAAAAATTTCCAAATTAGCACAGACATTATCAGCTAGCGGTCACAATAGACTCTTCAGTTTGAGCGATGGAGTGATGATTGAGAGTAGGAGGGTCGACAGCCATCGGAGGGTGTGGTGCCATTAGTGTGGCAGGAACTGGGTAATGTCTATCGACTGGTGACGCTCCTGAGGCGATATCGACTGTGGGAGAAACACCACAGTCAATAAGGCGAGGATATCGTCGGAAAAGAAACACTTTATAAACATATGACGCATCTTGTAGGCATGCAAGAGTCAAATACCAGTCAAAAGTGTTTTCCTTGGAATGCTATGAAATATGAAATTCCACTTCTTTACAATATTTTCTAAGAAACACCACGGTGTTGTTGAGGTTTTGACAGGGAACAGAGTAGTCTGCTAACTAATACTACGTGGGCTTGTTACTGTCTTGTGTCGACCTTTTGTTCGAAAAGCATCATTAATTAGTAGCCCATTGTAAAGTGGCACCTAGGTCCAGTATCAAACCTTCACAATATTTTGCTCAGGATCGATCTGGAGAATTAACTAGCAAAGTTAGATTTTTCAGTTTTACAATGGGTTTTCAATTAATATTGTGTAGACTTATAAATCAGTGAACAACTGTAATACCTTTGGAAAAGCTATTTTGAACGTTGTTAAATTTTATTGTTTGTAGAATCAAACCAGCCTTATGGTTATCATCCTATGGGGAAAAGTTAATTTTGTCTAGAGTTTTTACCTATCAATCAGAATCAAAGTGTTTGCCAATAAATTATTTAACTCATAAAAAATCAAATATTCCCATAGCAGCAAACCTGCGCACTCAGAGAATTTCCAATGCATATATATGTACCTATCTTAATACATATAAAGCCATATACCAAGTTTCATCAATATACGATTAATGACATTTTAATTATTCCTCATTAGAATAACATGGCGGCTGAGTATGCAGGTTTGCTGAAGCAAGGAAAACAAAAAATGGGTTTTTATACAAATATCAATATAACTCAAATAGGTAAAGCCACGTACCAAGTTTTATTAATTTATGTTCATAATTAAGGGAGATAACACGTTACTTATTCTCCATAAGAATAACATGGGAGCTGAGTACGCAGGTTTGCTGCTACTGGAACTATCAGCTAAAAAATTGTTTTTTGTGCAAATATCAATAGACCACAACGATGTGAAGCAATATACCAAGTTTCATCAGGATAAGTTGATAAATAAGCGAGATATACAAATTTTCTTAGTCTCCATAAGAATAGCATTGGACAACATACTGTGTTTAGCACTTTCAATATCTCTGTAAACAATCATTGTGGAGCAATGATTGAAACATCAAATCGTGCGTCTTTTTAAGCTGATTCCAATGCAAAAACTAAAATTTAACTTTTTCAAAAATTTTATGTAAAAAACTCAAGAAACCCATTTTTGGGGTACAAAACCCCCCCAAAATATCTCTTCGGGTAGGTCGATCTGCCTGGTTTTCGAACTTTAAGTCATTACTGCTGCTTTACACGTTTATACCAAATTTGGTCAAAATCGGATAACTTTTACGAGAGTTTCGTGCTCATGGACACACATATATATGTATATATAAACATATATATATATATATATATATATAATATTAACATTTTAAAAAAACATCAGCAGCCCTAATCAATCAGAAATATTCAATATATATATATATATATATATATATATATATATATACAGTTTTGAACGAATGATGTTTTTGGCATTTGGGGACCTCAAAATGAAAAGTTATCATGGTAGGTCTTACCATGCCGACTACAGTAATAGTTTCTTCCCTATAGGCGAAATTCGCTAAAACAGTTTGTTATTTTTCAACATATATTTTTTCTTGCAAAATATATATTTGTACAATTCTTCAAAATTGCATTTTGTATGAACATTTTTATTACACATTTAAAACCAATTAGAGTTTAGCAATATTTATAAAATGTAAAAGATACAACCGACAATCTGAAGTAGATTACCTTTGGCCTTTAGCCAATAGCTATTTACATAGTTAGAACTACGAAGGAGTTAAAGATCCAAACCAAGTTTCACCAACAAATAGCTCTCTGTTAATTGATTACCATGTGTGAAGATGACGTTGATGGGTAAAATTGGTGCTTGACAGCTGATTAATTAGTGTGTAAGGAGTGTGAGCGAAATCCAAGGTGGAATGTTGAATATGTAAAATATGCTTTTGCTGGGCGCTCTTGTTAATTCAGATACCAATTAAGGCCACAAGAAAGTGCTAAATCTCAACGGGTTTTAACTTATCAAAATTAACAGTTTAGAATAAAAATTGTGTATGTTTTATGAAACTGTAGTATTCTTTTGTTAATGTCACTAATATGTTATTACATGATGTAATAAAATATGTATTACGACATAGGAGATATATTTACACTGTACTCGCATGTAGTTTGTAAATTATGTATAGTAATTTTTCATTCCCGTTATTTATACTATCGTCATTACATATAAATTCTGGCTACCTTGACCGACATAAATTTTGCTCAAATGTAAGGGATTGTCAAAGAACACATAACTTGCATATCCCACATAAAACCACAACCCACATAACCCATATCGATTTTGTTCTCTTGTCAAGTGCACAGAAATATAACTTTTAAATCTCACATTGCTTATATATAACTACAATAATCCTGTTCACTTGGTGATAATGTCCATGTAAACTCTTCCCGTGCTTAATTTTGTAATATTTTGCTAAGTTTGTTTTCAGTTTAATTTTTTATTATACAATTAGGTTTACCCATATTCGATTTACTAAATAATCTAAACTTGTTATCAGTAAAGTCCATCTATAACATAATCATTCATTTTAAGCTATTTACCTCAAATGTTTTTAAAGAATAAATTAATTCCTAAAAAGATAAAATACTGTTTTTCAGAATTGTAAAAATTCTGTGTATAATAAATTCTGTGAATTTCTAATTTAAGCACTTCAATGCCGTGGTCGGTTACTGCAGCTTTGGCTTTATTTTGCTTTTATTCAAGGAAAAACCATTGCCATACCTGGTTTATTTTTACATAACGTTTTAGAGCCAGTAACTCAGTTTTATCGATGGATGGGGTGGGTATCAAACTTGGAAGTTGAAATATATTTGATATCTGTTTGGCTTTGATGTTAAGTGATTGCCCTCCTCGAGGTCCCAGGGGAGGCCATCTCATGCCCATCACTGGGCCAATCAATTCAAGTGACTGCCTCTTACGAACAGGTCTGTTAATCGTGACTGGGGTCTACTTTATAGAAAATCATGTAACACTCGGGAACGAAAAAATGCACTTGTGCTGCACACTGTAGTGAATGGAATGGACTCTTGGTTGATGAATATCTGTTAAAGTTATCGTCCATGATTTCCGTAACATGAATATAGAAACTTTGAACGCCAGTGGGGTCATAGTGGGGTAAGGTCATGAAGAAAAAGTTAGTCTAAATGTCTGAGGATTTGTCTGGTCTTAACTCATGGTAAAATTATTAGGATTATGGAAAATAGCTAGTTTAATTTTAATTTTAGATTTCATAAAAATTTTATTTTTCTCCAAACACGGTAAGTTTTATTTGTAAAAATACCCTGCAAAGAGTTTGAATGGTTAATTTGTGGTGTAGCTGATGCGCAATTCAATTTTTTTGAATTAAAGACTTTTTTGAGTTAGAGAATTTACTGTTCTAAATTAGATATAATAGAGTGACGTTTTTTATTAATTCAGAATGTGTAAGGAAAATTAACTAATGTGCTGTAGTTTAGTTTGGGTTCATCATAATATTGATGCAAATTTCAATTGCAACCCTACAAAAATAATTTGTAGAATTAAAAGATTACATTTGCATTAAAACAATAAATATTTGCGAATAACAGTGGAATTAACCAATTTACAGGCAATTTTTAGATTAATTGCCTAAACAAATTAGGCCTATTAATTTTGTTTACAAACTCCTTTAGTAGGTTTTAGTCTAACTTCTGGCATTAAAACTTATAAATGGTGTCATATTTTTAATGTATAATATATAAAGTGTTGTAATTTAAAGTAAAAGGCAAATATGCTTGCTATCTTGGTTTTGTCGGGTTATGGTTAAGTTTTACACATTTCCTATGTATAAATGGCTACGAGTGCTGCATTCTGCGGTGAAACAGAGTCACAGAGTAACTTTTACAGCTAGTAAATATGCGATTGAATAATCAACTCATCATATAAAATCCCCTTCTTCAATAGATACTGCAACTTAGTAAAGACCAATGGAGTAAGCTGAGGTTTTTTTAATGATAATACATGTGAGAATTAATTGTAACAAACATCGTATTACGGCTAGTAGCTGATGTACCCGTTCTTTGCTCAGGGCTTTTCTTTGCCCGTTTTATAGTCAATGCAAATTTGCATTTTACTTAGCTTGAAACAGCTGTTCTTGCTTCTGCTCTTTAGGCTGTCAAATGGAAGTGTCCTCAGCTGCTCACATTACAGTTTCTGAATATTTACTTTCTTCTGAAATGTAAGGATTGAAACTTAGGACGTTCACGGGGCGTAGCCCGAGGGGATTTTAAGGAAGTGATTAGGCCTATGTGTTGCATGGGTTCAAGATCTACCTTTGTGTAACGTATCAGCCCAGTCGGTTCAGTAGTTTTTGCGTTTTCCCGGAACATCAGACAGACAGGCACACAGACAGACAGAAACCACCTCTTCTTTATAATATTATAGATATACCAGATTTTTGGCATGAAAACACCTGCAAATTGTGTATTGCTGATTTCCCATTTGATTACGCCTGGCAGTCATAGGAACAAATGAAACATTTACATATGTTGTGTCATTTGTTCTACATTCTGATATTTTACACATGTGAGCTTTCCTACATTTTGACCTCTGAACATATAATTTCATGTCATTAGTTTGATGGGTAGACACTAGGCAGTAGAACAGTAGCGTATTCTGGAAACATAAGTGAGATAAAACATTTGTTTTTAAATCTGTCACAAACATAATTTAAACTAAATTACATTGTCTTTCAGGAAGTTAAACAAAACAAGGTTAATGGAATGAAAGCAAGTTTTCAGACTTTTTATGAAAACGACGCATCTAACTTTCTTAAAGAAGTATTATACTTCCATATCTGAGTTTATTTTAATTAGGTGTACATCAACAGCATTCCTTCTTGTAAAGTATTAACAATTTGTCATTGGTCTCCAGAACATTCCACGTAGTATTATCCAAGGATTATTTGATTTTTATCTTGTATATTGTGTACTATTATTCATGAGTAAAGTTAAAGTGTTTGGCTCCTTCATTTTATTAAAGGTTACTTTATCAATTTGTACACTACTTACCACCTGATTTTGTAGTATTTTCTATTCTTTATAATGAATAATCACAATACACCTTATTTGTTGGTTAGTATAAACCACTTTATAAAATGACCATTTTTTGTTGCTGTTTAGAAATTCTATGTGAAAAGGATCTACAGCTTCTTCGTAATTTGAGAGTAAATTTAAAATACTTAAAGGATTTATTCATAAGAACTTGTTAAATCGATAAAATTAAAAAGGTTTTAGTGAAACACACACTAATAAATTTGTTTTTCTTTATTGGTTATTGTTGGACGAATCCCTAAAGCAATTTTAACCAAGTGTATATTTAAGTAAAACCAAAGTAAAAAGTACGTTGACGTGAGGGGAGCGTAACCGCCTTAAAAACTTTAAAATCAAATAACGTGTTTAAAAAACAAACACTTCCCAATTCTGTTGAAAATTGGAAAACATTTAATTTGTTGGCTGTATTTTTGCTTTTGGTTCTACTAGTCTGCAATGTAAGGATAACAGTGTTACACACTGTAAGATTAGTAGGAGGTCCAGCCAGGAGTGGGGGTAGTGGGGATGATAAAACTATGTATTTATGTGGAAAACAGCCTTTTCTAAGGTAAAATACCCTAAGGCAAAATACTATATTTGGTCAATTTTGTAATAACTCTGTAAATATTAGTGCTAGAATGATGAGGGAGGACTTTGATGAGGGAGGATAAGGGAGGACATAACATTTTGTATTCATTTATGTTCCGTCATAATGTGTTGATTTTACATCTGGGGATTTGTTGACCTTTTTGGGCTAAAAACTCAAATACTGTAGTCAATTTGTTAGTTTTCAAAACCCCCGAATAAGGTGGTTAGGGGTTTCCGATTGTTTTCTCAACAATCTTATCCAACTAATATCAGAAGGGTACATCCCCACTAAATTTTAAGTAAATCGGATAAAAAATGTGAGTGGTAGATTGTAAACACAGTGAGTGCTAGATTGTAAACACAGTTATAATCTTTAGCGACCACCCAAAACACGTGTTCAAGGGTTCACGGATGGAACTTCAATCGTAGTTCCGAAGTTGAGTCTCACCGTGTGGATCATTCTAATAGGAAATTCGCTAATAAAATGTAACTTAATTTATGAAACGAAACATGTTCCAATAGAACACATATAATTTAGAGTTTTCATGAAGATCCAAACTTTGGTAGAACCAGCTGAGTTGAGACACCTCCCAGCACACGATTGTGGCGCAGAACCATCTTTCACGGTCGATCACAGTTTACGGCTAATTGTTCACCGCTATTCCTGCCTCTTTCTTCCACCCCAATAATTCATACCTCTATTCTCTATTTGTTGCAATACTTTTTAACACCACACTTCAGACTGCACTTCCGATTAAACTTTGCAATTGAAATAATTATTGTAGTTTATCACAAGTTTGATCATGTGGTGTGATTAGTGGTTGTTCTCAGATCGAGTTACATGCAGTGCTCCGGTTAGAACGTAATACAGTTTTTCTGATAAAATAATTGTATGGCAATGTCGGTACAATTTTATTTAAAATATACATTTAATTGGTTATGTTGCAATACAATTTGTAGCTTTCTGTTTCTTCTCAGTTGTGGAGAATTTTAGTAATCTTGCGTTAACTTAAATACACTTTTATATCCCAGGGCTATTGTCACCTATATAAAGCCTTTGAAATAAAAAATTATTGTTAATTCTCATTTTGAAGAAAACTATAATAAAATGAACCAAATTCATTATAAATCATTCGAATATTTTATTTCCATCAAACAATGCAAAAAAACACAATTTTTTCCAAGATGAAAATCTGAGAATCTTATGATCCGTTTAAAATTTAAACCTCCTGTTAAATTTAAATCTTACTTCCCAGTCTTTGGTTTAGAGGTGGGTGTGGCCCGAAGGGTAGCGCAGGTTATCTGCCATCAGTGAGCCACCCTCGCCTCTATCAGCCATCAGTATGTTATTGTTCTCTTTTAGGGTTGCTTAAATAATCTTCATATACAAAGCTCCGTTGTCTGTCAGCTAGTTTCTATTTAGTCATTTTTTGATATCACTGATTGGCTGTTTAAAAAAATATTCCTAGTATTTAAGATCCCAGAATTTTTAATAAATTGATGTATGCATTCTTGGCACAGGTTAGAAAGGTTGAAATCTTGAAACAGCTGTTCTTGCTTCTGCTCTTTAAGCTGTAAAATGGAAGTATCCACAGCTGTTCGTATTACAGTTTCTGAATGTTTACTTTCTTCTGAAATGTAAACATTGAAACTTAGAACGTTCACGGGGCGTAGCCCGAGGGGATTTGAAGGAAGTGAATAGGGCTTATGTATTGCACGGGTTCAAGATTTACCTTTGTGTCAAGTTTCACCCCAGTCGGTTTATTAGTTTTTGCGTTTACCCGGAACAGCAGACAGACAGACAGACAGACAGACAGACAGAAACCACCTCTTCTTTATAATACTACTAGCTGGTAATCCCGTGCTTCGCTACGGGGAAAAAATTCAGAGTAGAAAAACTAAGCAGTTAAGTGCGGTGCATTCTGTGGTTAGCCCGTGGAACTACTACGAATCAAGATCAGCTGTTTGTATTTTCATCAGCTCAAACAAAAATTAATATCCATAAGGAATACATGGGAACTTTGAACTCCCGTTGAGCAGAGCCCTATAGTATTTTCAAAACGAAAATAGGCCTATGTGTTTATTTGGTATAAAAAGAAAATTCCTGTAAATTTTCATGCCACTCGGTTCAGTAGTTTTTGAGTGATTGAGGAACGAAAAGCAGACAGACACACACCATCCCATTTTTTATATATTAGTATGTTAGATTACAAGCCTTTGCCTCTGACCAAGCCTCCTCGATGCACCGTGCTCCTAAAGTTCACAGAAGCCTACAGTTTGGTGAAGTAAAATCATTTATAAATTTTATGCAGTAAAATTGCACATCGTAATATAAAAATAAAACCATAAAAATAACCATTCTGTATCTCAGAATATTTTATATTCAGATCTTACATTTCTAATAATTCTGAAGGAGGTAACCAAAGAGTTACTGAAGCTGTAAGTAGAAAATAAAAATGTAAATAAAAAAAATACCTACAAATTATTTATTGTAGTTACTGTATTAGGGGTTTAGTTCCTTTTGTAACTACTCTATTCCAGAACTGATGGACAGCTTGGCGAACTATGTAGGCTAAAACTGAGGGTGGCATATGATGACCCTGTATGAGTTGTTTGCGGCGAAGTCGCTATCATCAATTAATTAACCCCCTCGGTGCTCGATGTCAAGCCTTATCTCCAGTATCAAATTGGCACACAACAGGGGTTGTAATTGTTATTTATGGGATGAAAATTATAATCTAAAATAGACTAATAAATGGTGTATTTAGTTACATTTGAACTCCTTAAGAAAAATCATTTAAGGAAAATAATTTAATTTTTTAAACAAATAACTTGTGGATATGATTATTTGGGGGTAAAATTGAAAAAATAGAGTTAATTTATTCCACCAAAATATAATTTGTTTATGAATGTGTAGCCTTAAAAATGAATTAATCTCTACATGGACGTTTAATACGTTTGATTTGAAAACGTTTAAGCTAGCAAAGAGTAAAAGATTACATAGGTTTTTGCCAGTGAAAAAGATGATTGAAGATTGAAAATAAACTAGCGAATGTCTTTCAAGGTTGGAGGGTTGTGGTTTGTTTGCAACGTGGTTTAGTGTTACAATCAGCTTTAGCATTGAGCATTGCTGTAATACCTTACTAGACTCCGGTGACTGCAGCAACTTGTCAGGCTCAGAAACAACTGCTAGTCTCACTTTAAAGATAAACCTGAAAGTTGGTCATTAGCGTATAAACCACTGGTTGATCTGCTGTTCAGAGATATTTAGGTTTATTTTAAACGTTCTCTTTCACGTTAATAGAAGTGAAAATAAGTTTTCTTGTTTTACTGTTATCAATATTATTCTATGTATTAATACAACTAGTTTTCCCCAAAAACTTTGCTTGTTCACCAGTTTTATTGTAAAATTAAATTGTTTAAAATGTTCAAATTTCAATAACCTGACATTTTTCAGTTATGGAGTTAGGAGGGGTTGTATCAAAAAACTAATATTTTTCTTCCTATTTTTTAATTGAAACCTTTTTTCAAGTACATGGTTCAATGGGGCTAGTCGTATGGTTTTTCCAAAAAGTTGTGGGGTAGTAAGGCTTTATACAGGGTGTTCAGAAATTGTCAATACAAACTTCGGGGGCTGGTAGTACTTATTAATTTGAACAAACAATTTGATATAAACATAGGTCGAAAAATATTCTGTTTAGCCGCTAGCTGCCATTTAATATTTTTAACAAAAAAATTAATATCTCGTGAACTATTTAAGCAACAGAAACTTAACTTTGCACGTACATTAAATAACCAAAGAAGCAAATAATAAAAATTATTATTAACTTGTCTTAGATATTTTCAAAATGGCGCCCACTTTAATATTTTAAAGTCAAATAACATACAGACCATTAATTTTATAAAACATTTACAGGATAAAATTAAAATAAATAATTTGTATCATAAATGAGCGCCCAAATGCACGACTTCTTGTTCCCGATTTATGCAAGCAAACCTTATAAGTGCATTTTCTCGCTTATGCGTTGACGGATTGCGTTGAACAAAGCATCATTAGGTTTGTGATCAAAATGTTTATTTTATTTGTATCCTGTAAATTTTTATAAAATTAATGGTTTGTTTGTTATTTGACTTTAAAATATTAAAACAGGCGTCATTTTGAAAATATTTAAGACAAGTTAATAATAATTTTTCATTATTTGCTTCTTTGGTTATTTAACGTATGTGCAAAGTTTAGTTTCTGTTGCTTAAATAGTTCACGAGATATTAATTTTTTGTTAAAAATTCAAAATGGCGGCTAGCGGCTTAACAGAAAATTTGTCGACCTATGTTTATATCAAATTTGTTTGTTCAAATTGATAAGTGCCACTAGCCCCCGAAGTTTCTAATGACCCTTTCTGAACACCCTGTATATAGATCTGCTATTAGAAGTGAACAGTTTGCAAATAAACCATAGTTTTGGATTGTAATTTGGATTTCCATTAGTATGATCACAGACAAGGGATTCGTTTCTCTGTGGTATGATTTATAGGTTACTTTTATCACAGGCTTAAAAATATGCAAATCGTGTCCTCTCAGTTTTGTGGACTTGGATAGACCACACCCCTAGAGCCTGGAGTTAAATGTTCAAAATGTAACATATTGACGAGTCCCAAGAAAAAAAGTTTTGACTATAAAGATTTAAGAACTTTCTTGTGTTTTATATGATTTGGTTAAAAATAAGATAAACTTTTTGGAAATGTTTTATTGGTAAGTAAGGTAAGAAAAGAATTGAGAGGAAACCATGCCCACCACAACTGAGCTCGATTATGTCTTTGTTTGAAGCAGTTTTTGTTTGTTTGTATAGCGGTTTTATCATGTAAAGTTAGTAATTGTACATCCTTAATTGGTGTCCTGTTCTTTTCATGGGTGTAAGAATTTATTTCAAGATCAAACAAAGTATAGATGCTTAACAAGAAAACGTAAAATACAGTGCATGCCGTCGAATTACCAGAAGAAAAATGAATGAACTATTTGAAACCCAAACCTAAGCTCTCTCAGTCGTTTCAGTCATATTCAGTAGCTTCATGAAGACTACATAGTTGTTGTTGCTACACTACATACTTACAACATTATAATTAGGAACTGGACGTAGTGAAACTTTATGTTTTATAGCATGTCGTATGTAAATTAAAAAATTTATGTTTTATAACATGTATGTGTAAATTACAACATTTTTGTTTTATAACATGTTGTATGTAAATTACAAAATTTATGTTTTATAACATGTCGTATGTAAATTACAAAATTTATATTTTATAACATGTTGTATGTAAATAACAAAATTTATGTTTTATAACATGTCGTATGCTAATTACAAAATTTGTGTTTTATAACATGTCGTATGTAAATTATAAAATTTATGTTTTGGAGCTTTACCTAATGAAACACTGCCTCCCAATAGGATTAAAAATAAAATACTAGACGTTCTAAAACTTTACGCTCTGAAACACTTACACACTTAATATTGATTAAAACAGTTACTTTACCTTTTGAAACTTGGTGTTTCGACAATAGTTTTTTATTGCATTATATTCAATTACAACTTTATGAAACTTTATGTTTGGAAATGACGCATTGTTTTTAATAGAACTCTATATTATGAACCTTGACGTTGCAACTTAGATAACTTATTGAAAGATGCCTAAATCAGTCAGCGGAAGTGAGTTGGCTGTAGAAACGAAAACAAAGAGTAAACTGTTGAAGAACCACAAATCAAACTGGTTTGTTGCCACACGTGGTTCGAGCAATAATACGGTTGGAAATAGATGCTTGGGTGTCCACCAATACCAGCAGTGCCAGTGAGGCTGAAAACACAAAGTGGGGAATAATTATTCAGAAGCTATTCATGAATGCAATGTGAAATATAAATAATCAACTTTACTGGTTTTTATGGCAGCTAATATTAGACATCTTTAGGGTTTCCTCTTTTCCAGTTAGTTGGGAGCATCCCAGCCAACAAATTTCCAGTGTCAACAAATTAATTTTTTCAGATTATAAATGTTATCACTCTTATCATCCTGTGATTAATAATAATAATAATCAAAACTAACCCTGATAATCCTAATAACACCGTAAAACCACATACGAATAAACATAGATGTTAAATAATTACCTAGCCAAATAAAATCGTCGTTTGCAACTGATAATTATTGAAACTTTAGAGGTCAATGGTACAAAGTGCTAGAGGAATTTCATAAATTTTCTGAGTTTTTACTTATATAAACATTTTGATATGCTATACAATAGTTTTTGTCATGGTATCACCTTAACATTTTGTCTGGCGGATTTCCCGATTGGTTACTTACATTCTAAAAATGGTGTAGCAATAATATGTAATAGATTAAAATAATCAGTTTAAACTAAAAAAATATTGAGTTTAACTCATTTTACTGTGTCTGGAATTTTATTAAAATAATTTAATTTAATTTAAAATATAGAAAGCTAACAAATGTCTATAACTTATTCATTTTTTACTTGTGAGCACATAATTTACAATTGTCTTAATTTGTAATTTTTAAACATTTGTGATCTTAAACGACTCTGATATAGTAATAAGTTAGGTTTTTCATGTGGAATTGGTACATTAGCTATGGATTGTACATCCAGGTAGCGATCGTGGTGCAAATTACAGTTTCTGTGCTTAACACTGACTGTAGATATATATAGAAAAAAACAAAAAATATTCAAAGAATATAATTGAAAAGACAATACAAATTAAGAACAAAGCACAGTGTCAAAAACTTTAATTTTTTCAGCAAACTTATTTATATCAAAATAATTTATTTTCGAGATAGGCATAATGTTACCGTACATGACATTGTGTGGACTCCTATGTCGTTAATATTTCTTGGCACTAAAATTTAATTTTTAAAAGTAATTTTCTAAATTTGTATTATACTTTTGTTTCACTTGAAATTAATTTCATAGTAGACCTTTATACGTTCTAAAGTCAACAAATAAGAAAATAAGATATACAAATTGTCAAACGTTCATACATAAGTAATAAGTTAAGGCATTCATCTAAAGTGTTTTTATATATCTTGTAAATTGTAAAATTAGTTAATATTGGGAATAAGTCTGTTATATTCTATTTAATCCATTTAATTTTCAAGAGCCGGGCACAGTTCTGCGAAGGATTCTGTTTTAATTGATTTAGAATTTCATATCCGTTGGAAGTAAGGTTGCCTTTTTCAACTTGAAATAGGTTTTTAAAACTTATTGTAATTATTTTATATGTTGAAGTCCGTAATTTTTTTATTTTTTGACAGATGGAATTGAAAGAAAATACAAAGTGTTTCCTATAACTATATTTTCAAATTAGATTTTTGATGTGAATTCTAATTACATGATTTAAATTATATGATTTAGTAATTTTCATACTCAAAATATTAAAATTAATTAATAAAAGATTTTTTAATTTCATCAACTTTTGAAGTCTAATCCACGGTAAAACTAAAATCATAAATGTATTATAATTTGTCAACTTTGTCAGCTATATGTTTTTTATTCATGTTGAATTCATTGTCATTATATTTTTCTTCAAGTCACAATGACAACCGGATAACGTTTACGGTAGTTTTTACATTTCATAGCGTACTTAACCACTGCTTAAGGAGGTCAGCAGTGGTAAAGATGGAGTGGCAAACATTTCCAGCCACGACAGTGAAGGATGAGGATCAATATGAGGCCGAGCCCTGGCTATGTTGACACTGCCGTGGAGGACCACCTTTTGAAATGGCCTCCGTGGAGAGTTATCGTTCACATTGTAAATATATCTGTCACCCGATCAAACGAGTTGCTAACGGTTCCCAGTGTACTGGTTCTGTGTCGGAGTACGTTGTTGCCTACAGGTGGCATATCAGAACAATTATAGACCGTGTAGCTGTGTTCTCAGAGCAAAGCTTTCTCCGAGACTTAGAAACTGAGTATGATAGAATTAAAGGAATTTTTTATATGAGAAAACTGTGCAATCGAAGTTAATGCGTAATCCACACTTTTGTCAAAGGAAGGTGGTGTCTGTCTGTCATCGCCAATGTTCCGTTTTACCTCAAAAACTCCTACAACTGAAATTTTGCATGAAAGAAAATAATATACATTGGCTCTGTTTAGGCCTATTCGTGTTCAAAAATCAATTAGGGATCCACCCTAATTCCAAAAAAGTTCCAATGTTAGATTTACGGGTTTTAAATTATTTATTGATTACAATGGTACATTAAGTAGGGTGAGTGCACTAGTGAGTGACCGCATGAATTAACATCCTATCCTAACCTATACTCTAATATGAGTAAGGTTTGCTTGCTTGCGACACTGATCTCAAAAACGGCTCCAACGATTTCCTTCAAATGTTCAAAATAACTAATTTCTGGAATAAAAATAAGTTCTAGACTGGCCTCATCCCCAGGAAAAATCAAATAATGTAAAAAAATAAAATTAAAAGTTAAAAAATTAACATTGGGCTTATGGAGTTTCAAATAAAAAAAAAATTGTAACAGATGTTCATAATCAACCAGGGAACTGTCAAAGTAATACTCTTGTTGTTTATGATTATTAACATGTGGTTTCCTGAGAGCAGAGATTAAAAGATTTGAGTGAAGATTACATATATAGAGTAGTAAATTAAATCAAAGGGACATTGAGCTATAAATAACAACTGGAGTGACCTTAAAAATGTAGAAACGAGGCAAATGAGTTATACAAATCTGATTATCAGTAGGGGGAAGTGGTGAAATATTACTCCAAGTCATCTAAACAAACTGTCTGGCCTTCCCCCGAGCAAGCTCGGCCCCCGGGTACTCTAATAATAAAGAGACAAACTTAGTTACATAACGTAAAACTCGTTTAAAACCTATAAATATAATTCATAGGTATTATTCCAAGTAGACTATGTTAGTTTGGTTCCAAACCATAATTTGTGAATTTGTGTATGTTTTAAAATATTACCGATTCCAAATTTTTGATATTTTATAGTATTAAGACCTATCAATATAAAATGCATGTAAATATGTAATTTGTATTTCTTTTTACACTTAATACTATTAATATTTCCTTTGTAGATATCCTATACTCTAATACAAGCTATGTCTTGTTTGTTTGTTTGTTTGAAAAATTTATCTCAAGATCCAGCGGAGGGATTTTGCTGAAAGTTTGGGATTAGGGGCTTTTGGATCTAAAAAATCGATTGGTAAAAACCACTACCTCAGGAAAACTCGTATTTTTTTAAACAACTCATTTAAAAATTGAAAATTTTAACGTTGGGCTTATGGAGTTTAAAATCATAACACCGGTTACTATGAATAACAAAAAAAAACATTAAATCAGCGGTTTGATTTTATCTATAACTTAAAATATTGTAAACAACTGTTTATCATTATGGAAATAAAAAACCTACTTGAATGGCAACTCTCATAATGGAAATAAAAAACTACTTGAATGACAACTCAAA
Source organism: Allygus modestus (assembly GCA_963675035.1). Lineage (NCBI taxonomy): Eukaryota > Metazoa > Arthropoda > Insecta > Hemiptera > Cicadellidae > Allygus > Allygus modestus. The sequence continues at coordinate 348,882,728 of OY776112.1, forward strand.
CTCTTTTTTCGATAGGCGAGTGAGCGAAGCGAACGAGCTCATCCGGGAGGCGACTGAGCGTAGCGAACGAGCTCATATTGAAAATGAACGAGTATTTGAAATAAAACAAATTCAATGCCTCTTCTGCGGAATCAAACACCGAGCATGGCTCGGTTCCCCGGTACTATTATTAAACTGTACAACATTTAAATCCTTTAACACCATTTAAAAATTGACTTTTAAATTAAATGTAGGTTGGATCACACACTGGGTCAGAAAAGAAGAGAAAAACTTGCAAATGTGACCTGAAAAATTGCTGTCTTTTATAAACTCATTTCAACTTTAAGCATATTGTTTTCATGTTTACTAGTATGAGTTGAAGTTTGGCAATCGCTAATCCAAATTTCTAAGATTACTGAGCATATTTAGTGAGTGTTTTGGTGGGTTTGTAATAATTTCTCAATACTGTTCAAAATATAAATTTTTGGGGAGGAGTCTTTTATTTGCACAAACGTGAAGTGAGTCAATACATCAGTTTCTAATTCATTAGTTTTGCTTGAGTTCATATTCTGTTATTTGTATTTAACTTTACTATAATCACTGTATATGTTGCTGGACCTGTCACGACTCTAATATAATGAATTATGTTGCTGGCTGAGTTTACTGTTATGGTCATATACATCTCTATTGCTGTTACATTAGTTATGGGTTGTAATAAAAGATTTCTTATCACACTTAAACATATGTATACACTTATACTGTATATATACAGGGTGTTTCCAAATTAATGTTGCTAACTTCGGGATATTGTTCCTTATGTCAAAAGAAACTTAAATCATCATGTAACCGGGGGTCTATTTCTTTTTGTTTACTGTCTGTCTGTCTGTATATGATTTTTACTAGAAAATTTATATTTTTAAAACGGCTTGACCAAATTCAACAAAATGTTGGTTAAATACTCTTCTTGGTAGGTTCTTTTTTAAAAAAAATTATTTGTTCATAAAACATTTCCGTTTAAGAATGGCAGCCATTGAAAACTTTTAACCTCAAATATCTAAAAACTATAAATTAAAAAAAACCTTTCGAGAATATAAAAATTTAGGAAATGTAATTGCAAATCCATATCTGCTGCTTTAACATTGAAAATCGGATTTAAATTGACTGAACTATGACTGAAAAAGAAAACACATGGCTAAATTTTGCTATCTAACTATTCAAAATGATAGCAAAGTTTAGCCATGTGATTCGTTTTTCAGTCATAATTCAGTTAATTTAAATCCGATTTTCAATGTTAGAGCAGATATGGATTTATAATTACATTTTCTAACTTTTATATCCTATAAAGTTTTTGTAAAATTTCTTGTTTTTTAGATACCGGTATTTGAGGTTAAAAATTTTCAATGGCCGCCATTTTTAAACGGAAAGCTTTTATGAATAAATATTTTTTCTAAAAACGAACCTACCAAGAAGAGTATTTAACCAAAATTTGGTTGAATTTGGTCAAGCCGCTTTTAAAATATAAATTTTCTTGTAAAAATCACATAGATACAGACAGTTGGTAAACGAAAAGAAATAGACCCCCGGTTATATGATGATTTACGTTACTTTTGACATAAGGAACGATATCCCGAAGTTAGCAACATTAATTCGGAAACACCCGGTATACAGTATATACAGTAAATACATATAAAATATATCTATAGCCTTTTACCATCCTTTATATACAATATATAATATATATATATATATATATATATATATATATATATATTTACTGTCTAATATGTAAATACAGTTATAAGTGTAATTAATATATTTTTAAGTGTTGTATGACGTCTTTTATTACATCCTGTAATAAAAACACATACAATGCTATCAAGAAGTTGTTTACATTATTTGTAATGTATGCAATTAAAACCTGAATGTGTTGAACAAATTTTTAATCAAATTCTAAACAATCAATTAAGAAATTACCTTTTGATACCGTTCACTTACAGATAAAGTTCGGTAACTTATGACCTTAATAATAATTTTCTGTTTATATTAAAATTTGCAATTCATATATTTGTATTACATCTATCACTAAATACACCTCAGATATGTGGCAAAAGGCAGTACACCTTCGAACTTGTAAATCCAATAATAATGTGGTAAAGCTAAATAATGTATTTGAATGACAGGTCACTCAGTGGTGCAAGCACCCTAATAGTTCCGAATCACGGGATGTGTATGAGAACAGGATAAGAGCCAGTAAAGAAAGCCGAGGTCGCAGTCAGCTCGCTGACATGAGGGAAGTGAATTTCCGCATTAAAACCTTAAAAATACCCCCGTCGCAGCAAACCTGCGGACTCAGCGAATTTCCAATGCATAATATTTGTCTGAATTCCACATAAAGCCGCAAACCAAGTTTCATAAAAATATATTCACATATAAGCGATTTTAATTATTCTCCATAAGAATAACATTGGTAATGAGTATGTAGGTTTGCTGAAACAAGGAACAGAAACAATTGGATTTTATGCAAATATAAATAGAATTTAACTAGGCGAAGCCACATACTAAGTTTCATCGATATTCAATCATAAATAAGCGATATATGACATTCTAGTTATTCTCCATAAGAATAACATGGGGGCTGAAAAAGCAGGTTTGCTGCAACAAGGAACAGAAAAATGGGTTTTTATATAATTATCAATATAACTCAACCAAGTGAAGCTACATACCAAGTTGTATTTATTTATGTTCATAATTAAGGGAGTTGGTACATTTTACTTATCCTCCATAAGAATAACATGGGGGCTGAGTACGGAGGTTTGCTGCTACGGGAATAATCAACAAAAAATAATTTTTTTGTGCAAATATCAATATACCAGTACTACTTGAAGCCACATACCAAGTTTCATCAACATACATTAATAAATAATCGAGAAATCAAATTTTATTTATCCTCCATAAGGATAACATTGGACAACGTACTGTGTTTAGCACTTCCAATATCTCTGCAACGGTTGGGCGTATAATCACAATTTAAACACCAAAATGATTGTTTTGTGGAACTGAACAGATTGGTAAAAGCAAATGTGAAGTTTACATTAAAATAAACTGAGGAAAAGCCAAAAACCTTTTTCCCTTAAGATTAACATGGGAGATTTTATGAGCAGGTTTTTTTGGATTTTCTCCGCAACCACTTAACCTAGGTTAATAATTCAAAATACTAAATTATTTGTTTTCTTAAGCTCTATAACATGGTCAAAACCAAAATTAAGTTTTTTTTTTAAATTTTAGGGTGAAAAATGCAAAAAACTGATTTTTGGAAAATTTAAAACCCCCATAAACCCCCCTTCCCATGGTCCGATTTTTCTGGTTTTCGAACTTAAAGTCATGAATGTCATTTTACACATTTGAGCCAAAATTCATCAAAATCGGACGTTTTTTACTCAAGTTATCGTGTTAACGGACACACACATATATATATATATATATATATAGATATATATACATATATATAAATTTGAACGAATAGTGTTTTTGTCATCTGGGGACCTCAAAACAAAAAGTTATCATGGTCTCGGGCTTAAGTCTTACTATGAGACCTACGGTAATAGCTTCTTCCCTATAGGAGAAATTCGCTAAAATCAAATAAAGGGTTTCAACCAACACTGGTTAGATTTGTTTGAAAATTGAAAAATGTTATTTTTTGGCTGTTTTGATGCTCCTGGTTATATTTAAATTCACTAATGGGATGCAAATGTTGTACATTATAAAGTTAGAAGGAGGTATTGTTGGGATTACAAGTAGGATAGGGGTATGGGAGGTGATAAAACAATATTAAGATATGAAAAACAGCCTTTTCCAGTGTAAAATCCCCAAAAGACAATGTCCTGTATTTTGACAATTAAAATTTTCTTTAATAACTCGGTAGGTTCTTGTGCTAGAATGATGAGGGAGGGCTTAAAATCTTTGGATATTTACGTACAGTAAGTTAATGCGCAATAAGTGCACATTTGGGACTTTTATGACCCTTTATGGGCCCAAAAACCCAAACTTTTAAAACTTAAAATCCCCAAAAAAGGGGGTTAGAGTTTTTCGATTGTTTTGCCTAAGAAACTTGTCCAACTGATTGTAAAAAGGAATGTCTCTACCAAATTTGAAGTAAATCGGACAAGACCGCTAGAGTGCGAACACACATATAAATATATATATATATATATATATATATAAATAAATTATATATAGAAATATAAATATATATAAAGTTTTTAGAGACCCCTCAAAACGTGTTCAGGGGGTCATGTTAGGAAATTCTATGGTGGTCCCGGGCTTAAGTCTCACCATGTGGGTCATGCTAATAGTTCACTTTTCCATAGGAAATTCACTTATAAAATGAAAAGGCCTGATTTGAGTCATTGTTTAGAAATTTAATAAAGAAAGAAGGATTGCCAATTCTATCCCTTCAACCTCGGTTTCATTCCCACAATTGTGAATTGAGTGTAATCAGATAATTTGGTCAAACTGAAAATCTAATTTTCGACGAGATTGAAGTGACTGTTTTAGTCATTGCGTTATTGCCATCCTCTTGTCCTCTGCCCTTTATCCCTCTTTTTCGCACATCGGTGATTGTAATTATCTTCTGCACAGATTGTTTTGAGCATCGAGGTTAATATATCTAGAGGTCTCGTCTGGGGTAAAAAAGGGTACTTACATGCTGACCGCCATTTTACCTCTCTGTAGAGATGGGAAGATCGAGTACTTTGAAGTATCGAGTACGAGTACACCACTGTACTCGAGTACTTTACTCAAAACCTCATGTGTGCCCTTTTCTGGATGAGTTCTGAACAGACGATGGCGCCCGAAATGGCCCGAAACACCAAAAGTATATATCAAGTTTTTTGTGTAGTTATTAAGACTGTACTTTTGTTGTTGTTGTACTTTCATATTTGTTCTTATATCTTTTATTAGCCTATTATAACTTTTACCTTATAATACATTAATTTGTTTGGAACATAAAATTGTGTTTTAGTCATTAAAAACCTTTACCACAGTTTTTGTTAATTTTTGTGAGAAACCCATTAAGAACATGACAATTATATTTTAAATTGGTTTTATAATATAATTAAAATAGAGTATACATATCGAACATAATCACAGTGTACTCGAGTCCAGGACGGCATCGGCAGTGAGTGAGTACAGAGTACAGAGTACGAAGAGTACTCGAGTACAAGAAATAAAGTATCGAGTACTACGAGTACAAGGGGTGTCCTCGAGTACATGAGTACTTTGTACTTGAGTACGCTCATCACTACCTCTCTGTCTACTCTGCTCCTATAGTAACCAGCATGGTAACCGATCAAATCCTATCATTACTAGTTATATGTTCGTCAGCTGACAAATATATAACTAGTGATGAGAGAATTTGATTGGTTATCTGAGGAAAATTGGAGTCAGCATTTAAGCTTCACTTTTTTACACTATGTGAGACCTCCAGATATATTAACCTCGTTGGTTTAAGGTGCAATAAAGTAAACAGCACGTATAAGAATTAGGGTTGCCAAATTATAAACTTGTATTACTCCCAAACAGTGACTTTTGGTGGTTTCAAAATGAGTTGTGTAAAAAAATAAAAATAAAAAAAACTTTGTTGACCATACTAATTCCAAAATTACAATTTAAATCTAGATAATAGTAATCAGATGAAACTTGAAAGAATTGCATTTTAGTTGTTTGATTGTATCTGGAAATTTATTAAAATAATTTGAACTACTTCTTAATTCTCTGAGGATTTTTTGTGTGGACACCTACGTATTTCTTCCAAGACGTTGTTCATTGAGGTGTCAAATTAAATGGGTTTTTCTCAAAATATTGTAAAAGTATTGTGTAAGTAGTTTTTTCTTTTATAAAGCAATACTACTATCTGCAGACTGTCACTGTGTCATTCACAGTTTTAAGTTATTTATGTGAATTGCTATTTATGTCTGCGAGCTTCCCTTGGGGAGAACAGGAAACCACTAGTTTCTTTTCAATTTAGAAAGCTTACAAATTCTTAATCTTTACTCCTTGTTAAGTCACATAATACATGAGAGCGAGGTTCACAAAATGCTAAGGCAGTAAATATTACATAATTTACAATTATTTTAATTGAATAGTTTGTAAACATTATTTTTTTAAGTGCTCTGAAAATTACGCCTCTTTTTCGTCAGCCTACATGTCCTACATTGAAAGCTTTTCATTTTTGACCATTTGGTAGTTTAAAGGTTATCAGCCAAAAGGTCGGTCGGTGGGTTGATAAAGCCAACGATGTCATAACGGCAGCGGTGAGCGATGTCGGCTTAATATTGATCACCAAGCCTTCTACCACATTGTCTCTCCACCCTTTTTGTGGAAAACTAACTTGTTCAACTTAATTTTATTTGAATTACCTGTTGTTATGTTGTGTGGTGACTACATTCCATGAAGGATTCAGGTTTTTCACTAACCAAGTGGTTTATCAAAATAAATAAACTCTGCTAAATTTATCGTTGAAATATACTTAGTTAACTAAAAAACTATATATTTAATATAAAATTAACTGTTATAAGAAATAAATGGTTTGTGTACCATGTGTTTATTTCTCAGCCTTTAGTTTAGAGAAAAATTCAGCAAACTACAAATAGAACGTTTAATAGTACAAGAGTGGTGGTGGTTGCTCGTTGAAGTTTGTACCACTTAACTCGTCTTGAGACATTATCTTATAATCAGAGTGTAATAAGACAAGCAAGTAATATGAGATGGTAAAATGATAATTAATTGTTGTAGTAAGTGGAATACAAGCAGCTAAAAACAAATCTTTACTATCTAAATTATAAAGTTAAATAAGGCCTGTAGGTTCTTTTATTTTTCTAAGTTTTTGTATGTAAATAAAATTCAAAATATAGGTTAGAATTATGCATATTTGAGATTATAACATTGGATTATGAGGATGAATAACACGTCTCACTAAGACATACTTTACAAATATTAACTTTATACAAATATTTTCACATTTGTTTCATCATTATATATATTTAAAACCTTATTATGATCTAAATATATATAGGCTATTTAATAAAAAACTCTATCTCAAGTTTTGATTTCATCTGCACTTGGATGTTTTTTTTTATGAACTTTAAACAAATAGCCAGCCGAAAGGGTTGCTTGATATGCTTTGAGTGGTCAATTGTTGGACAATTGACAAACTGCACCAGTCCGGATCAAGGTACCGGTAGCACTGTAAGGCAAACATCAGGCGGTGAGTTTGCTGTTAGCAGATTATAAGTTTTTGAAATACAATAAAAATATGTCTCATAAATCACAGTTTAACAAGTTTTTATTTTGATGGAATTTTTAACATCCTTTTAACATGGATTAATTTGAATTTACTTTTTCTACCTAAACTGGACTTGCGTACTGAATACACCTTTAATACTCCAATAAAATATTTGTTGAAAACTCCCCCGTTTCTCAAAGTTATTGCAGGTTATGATGTTTATTTATTGACTTTCCTTAAAATTTAAAACAGCAAAAGGATGCAGCTAAGCGTTTGAGTGTTGCATATCCACCATCTTTACTGCGGTTGCAAATGAGCGTACCAAATTTGACTGCCTGTTGTGAAAAATCCACCAGCCTGTCCACCATCTGCCGTGTAACGATTTTGCTGTATATTTTGTCTTGTTTGTTTATTTTATGAGAGTTACGCCAGTAAACATTAATAAGCTGTGCTTGTGATTAAGCTTACGGCTCTGAGAGTTGATTCTATCAAGTAATTTTCTTCCATGGATTTGTTCAACTTTAAAAATATTAATGGAACATATTCATTCCCCAAAGCCATTATCAGGGGGTGGTGCATTTTTCTCCCTTATATAAAAAAGGGGAAGATAAGTGGTAAAAACAGTATAATTGTAACTTTTTGGATGCGAGACACCTTTCAATTTAGGGTGGCAACAAAAATCAAATCTCGGGGAAAATATCCCCTAACTAAAAGGAGGCTTTGGGGTGTCGCCGATTTGATTGAATCCCTCTGCCCAAAAATAGGGGGTGTTTAAAAAATAATTTAAACAACTATTTGATCATATAATTCCCAAAGATACTAAACACCATTAAAAAAAATGTTGTAGGGAGTCGTTTACCAAGCGAGGTATGACTGCACAGTCCTCTCTACCACCTTACCTGGTGGGGTTCCTTTTGGAATTCATTCCGAAATTTGACTAGGTCAAATGAGAAACCGTACAAACCCAACTCAGTTTGGCCGGACCAAAATGTGAAGTGCGAGCGTTGCCACTGTGCTACCTCACTCGGGTGTTTACACCAACGTAACACATGTTGACTTTGAAACTCTTACACACAATTTCTAAACCATTATCAGTTGTTTATGTTGTTTTAAAACTCAGCTTATTTACTTAATTTTATTTCAATATGTTGCCAGGTGGACTTAGTATTATAAATATTTCACTTGCACGTACTGTAAGGCACTGCCTCCCCCCACCAGCACTGAGCTCCGCATTATGATTGACCGTGTATCGAGGCCACAAGCTAATGAAGCGAACAAACGTCTCTGGAGTCACTGCAGAATGTCAAGTAAGCCCTGGAGAAATGAACTTCCTTGCGCTGAAATATTAAACTCATTCCTTTACTTTAAAGTGTTGTAAGTTATTGGCTTATTGGACATAGTAGGTAAATATGAAAGTAAATGTAATGTATATATTTAAGTCTGTCTTTCATCAACAATGAATGTTTGCGTTATCATTCTGTATGGAAGCACTAATGTTTGTATTTAAAGTAAAGCTATGTATAGACAAATAGAACTTGAAACTTGTCTTGTTGGTTGTACTAATGGTGTAGTTATACCACTAAAAGACCTTTAATTTTTGATGAGATGACTTAAAAATGTGCATACTATTTTCTGTGATTCGTTTAATTGAGAGCAATTCGTTGCACCGTTTTTCAAATACAAATTATTGATTAACTCATAACATCTTACAAATGTACAATGTACACAGACAGGAGTTTTGTCTTGCTAGGAGTTACCATACTAAAAATATAGTTACTAAAACAAAAATTAAAACTTAATAAAAAAATTATAACAATATTTTAACTGAAAAATAACGATTTAGAAAGAATGAGGATTTTTAGAGATCTTGTAGTCAATAAACTCAGATATTTTGAAAATGTTTGTACTCTTCTCATGTAATCAGTAAAGAAATAAGTTTCTATAAGAATAACATTAGAACTTAAAAAACCCATGAGGCGAAGCCCTATAAGCAATTTTTGAACGTGAGGAAGCCTATTTGGGAGCCCAGATATCTTTATATATAATTCTGTACGCAAAATTTTAAATCAAAATTGTGAGAGTTTGGCAAAACGCAGGATGATGGAAGACGGCTCAAATTAAAGGTCTCCATCCCAGGGACTCGGGAAACATAGAAGTTTTTCTAAAAAGTTACCAGGAAACGAGAAATAACGTAAAACATCCCCCATAAGAAAAGCATGGAGATTTAAAAACATCTGCTTTGCATACATTAAAACATGTGATTAAGTGTCTACTTTGTTTACGAACTCGAACTGACATGTGATAATTTTCCTCAGCATGTAAAGAGTACAAGAAATCAGAAGAGGTGGAGTATTGGAGGAAGGTTAGGGGCTATCACCTCTTCAAGCCACTAGTAATATATATATATATATATATATATATATATATATATATATATATATATATATACAACTTATTGTCATGCAAAATTTAAGCTCAGGCGATTTATCAGTTTCTGCGTGAAAACAGAACAGTGATGACAACAGACAGAAACTCTTTCCTTATAATAGTGTGGATGGATAAGAGCTGCTATAAGAGCAGCCTGTTTTATCCTTTTTTGTTCCATGTGTTATTTACTCTTCTAAATCAGAAAAGGACAATGGATATAACAATTTTGCTCTTCATGATCAGACAATTTATTTGCAATCTATCCTCCATAGTAAACTCCATTGAGGGAAACAAAATCACCCTCCATAAAATAAACTTAGGAGCTCACCCTCAATTAAACCACTTTATACAACACAAGGAATCTCACATTATTTATTCAAGCATTAATGTTTTTGTTTTAAAGATAGACAATTTTCGTATCAGGAATTAGTCAGCCCTTGTCATAATTAGTTTTTAGATTAGGCATACTTTGTTCTACTCGACTCCTTGTTCATATAAAAACTGAATCCATAAATTAATACTAAATTATTATTTAACTATTGATATTGTGGTTATTTGGAGGAATATTAATTTAATTTCTAGAGTTTTTGATAAAAACTAATTACTATATAAAGTTAAAGTTTTTAATCTGAAACATTTTGATCAAAATGGTTTGTCATTGGAATTTGTGTTTAGACGTATATAAAAGCTAGTCGGGAATTAAAAATTCATAAAAGGTGTATCAGAAGAGAGTTCTAAAATGTTTACAATACACAAATGCACAATGTCTGTCTGCCTGCAAAAAATATCTTGGAATCTAGCGGAACAATTTTGTTAAAACTTTTGAATTAGGTGCGTTTGGACCTAAAAATATGATTGGTAAAAACTCCAGGAAAATTCATCTTTTGTTGCAAATCAAATTTTGATAATTGGAAATTTTGACATTGGGCTTATGGAGTTTCAAATCAAAACGAAAGAATCATAACAGCTGTGATTAAATTAACCAGTAACCTGTCAAAGTAGCACTTACACAAGGTGAAGTATCAACACAAGATTTCTGGAAAACAGTAACTAGATCCATCGAATAAAGATTGCATATAGATATATTTTTCACCCACGAAACTAATCAAATATCAATGAAAAATGGCTCGGTTTCCCCGGTACTATAAATAGGTTTTGTTTCAAGGTTGGTTCTTGAAGGGAATGCAGTCGAGGGAAGAAAAATTACTTTACGTGTTTGAATAAGAAAAGTTAGTTTCTATAAGTCGTTATACCCGAGTAATCTCACTCTCGAGGCGTGTTGCAGTCTCGTGTCAGGAGGAGACGTTTTTATAGAGCTGGAACTACAGGAACTAATCAATAGCTGGAACTATGGTGCTAACAACCGAGTCGCATGCTGAGGCCGCTCGTAGCTCAGCGGGAACCGATAGTTTGGCACAACCACTTAGTTTATACCTCCAATACCTCCTCCTTCTCTGAATGCAATTCTCATTGAAAGCTAGATAACAAATTTGTATATCTTATTTGAAAATTTGTTTAATTTATTTGTCAAAATGAGGGTTTTAATATTTATAACAAACTTGTTACTGACAGGAAATTACTGTTTTAATACAACAAGGGAATCCAGTTGCTCAGATTCAAGAAAATCCCCCCCTCTGGGATTTGGTCAGCAAATATCCCCCTTCTGGGATTTGACCAGCAAATATCCCCCTTTGGGATTGTCCTGCAAATATCCCTTTCTGGCATTTGTCCAGCAAATATTACCCTCTGGAATTTTTCCAGCAAATATCCCCCTCTGGGATTTGTCCAGCAAATATCCCCCTCTGGGATTTGCCCAGCAAATATCCCCCTATGGGATTTATCCAGCAAATATCCCCCCTCAGGTATTTGTCCAGCAAATATTCCCACTCCAACATTTGTCCAGCAAATATCCTCCCTTTGGGATTTGTCCAGCAAATATCCACCCTTTGGGATTTGTCCAGCAAATATCCCCCTCTGGGATTTGTCCAGCAAATATCCCTCTCTGGGATTTTTCCAGGAAATATCCCCCTCAGGTATTTGTCCAGCAAATATCCCCACTCCGGCATTTGTCCAGCAAACATCCTCCCTTTGGGATTTGTCCAGCAAATATCCACCCTTTGGGATTTGTACAGCAAATATGCTCCCTCTGGGATTTTTCTAGCTCATATGCGGTTTTATTAGTTTAAATCGTGATGCCATTCCAGAAGTTAGCTTGAAACAGCTGGTCTTGCTACTTTCTTTGTTTTGATATTATAAAAAAAACTGCAAATCAATGTCCCCCTTATTATGTTTGGGGGTTAAATGGATTTATATTCTTCCATAAGGTTAGAACTTTGATAGCTCCGGGGGCAGAGGCCTAAAGGTGGATGTTTTCCAAACCCTCAAAAGGCACATCTAGACGTTAAGGCTTTCAAAGAACTCATAAACCATGATTTAAGACCTAATAGTTTTGCCGGTAGCCCGCTCACCAATCTGCTTATTTGATGCTAGTTGCTAGTAACATATTGTTCTGTAGCTGTGCCATTTCTTACTAGATTGTGGTAGAAATGACTTAGATTTTACAAAGTCCTATTGCATACATATTATATAAAATGCAGGAAATAAACAGGAAAGGTCAGGAATTAGTCATACCGGTCATTATCAAGCCCAATAAATTGTAAAAATACAAATCATCCTAATTGAAAATTTGTACATGATTAAACCATTATATTAAGTTATGCTTTAGATAAACACCCACCGTATATGCCTAAATCTGTGTGTCAGTCTGTTGTAGGGATGGGCAATAGTCTGGAATATATTTAATTATAAAAAAAACTAATGAACAATATGTTTTGAAACATTGCATGATTAACCAATGCAAAGTGGGGAGCAATGAAAGGAGTAATCCCATGATTTTGTTATTTTGTTTAATTTATAGTGACATACACGTTTCACCATAACCAATAGTTAGCCATTGTTTTCTCATTTTGTATTTTGCTTGACTAGGGAATGGCCCATGTTGGGAAGTCTTGAAATTTAAAAATGTAACCCTTAGTTTAAAAGTTGAATTTTTCGTAAAGGAACTGCTTCCTTATTAGCTATTAAATTCGTCTGAAGGACTCAAGTTATTTAAAAGTAACCAATCTCAGATTGAATGTTTTCAAAGTGTAAATGTTGAGACGACTTATCACAGTCTTGGACGAGTGTCCAGGGATCTCCGAGGTCTCCTGCTTGACCTCATTTCTAAGGGCTTACTTGACATGGTGCTCCTTATCCTAGTCTTCCTCGTCTGTGTTTCTTAACTATTATAATGATTTAAAATATCTCTTTGTTTTTTCTAGTAACTATTCCATCTCTATTTTTATGAACAAAATTATATCTCAAAATAATCTCAGTGTCTAGCAAAAAATATTTAGTTTATTAAAAAATGTTTAGATTACTCCTAGCAATTTCTTGTTTAGCATATTATGTGTTGTTACAATTAAGTCTTAGTAGATCTTGTGCGGATCTTCGTGAAGCCTGAATGTTATTGGTTTAAACTGGTTTTTTAGGGTGGGGGTGAGCGATTGACATCTGTTCTCAGACTGTTGACTAAACATCGCTTGTGAGAATCATCTATTACGTGCCAAACCAAAAACATTACAACCGCGAAGTGATTGTTATGCATTCCCGAGAAGTGAAGGGACAGCCTTTATTGGTTAGGCCTGACACAAATTATTTTAATTTGCCTTCAATCTAGCGAGTTCGCTGCGCTCATATGTTTTATCATTAGTTTTATAGGAAAAAATAATGAATTTACAAATAAACAATCAGCCAAAGCAATAACATTTTTTAAAACTAAAAAAAACAGCTGATCGTACAAGAGCAAATATTTCAACTATACTGCCTACAACAGTGAAACAGTTCAACAACTTGTGTTGACGATTCCATACGAAAAGAAACTCAAGAAGCCTCATGTAATCATTTAGAATTTGTTAAGTCATCATTTAAAATACAATACTCAAACACATAAAGAGTATGTTGTCAATTATGGTTTAAATACCATCCTCGTGTTTATAAAGACTATCATAAAAACGTAATTGCTATACGTTCACCCAGTAAAATATATTTAAATACAGACTAGGCAAATGTTTTCCGCAGGAATAGTATTATGACACATGGTATTGTGAACTTGCCCTCCAACGCTGATCCCCCACTCTTCTGCTGACACCCCCTACTCAGGCTTCACGAAGATCCGTACGAGGTCTATTCGTTTTATTACAGTACAGTAGATCTCCATCTGAATTAATAAAGAGTTGAGTAATTAAAGCTTGCCAACTGCCACAGGTAGAGCGAAACCCATGATTAAAATCCTGTCCTATACTCTAATATGAGTAAGGTTTGTTTGTTTGCATACTTGCTTGCTTTCTCGCTTGATTGCACCTCTGATCTCAATAACGGCTTGAATTATTTCCTTAAAAAGTTTTAATTAACTCATTTTTGGGTTAAAAAAAATTTCTAGACAGGTCTCATCCCCAAAAAAATCAAATTATTTAAAAAACTGATTTGAAAAGTTAAAAAATTAAAATTTATGGCTTATGGAATTTAAAATCAAAACAAAGGAATCATAACAGCTGTTTATAATCAATAAATGAACTGTCGAAGTAATACTGAAGTCGTTTATAATTATTGACGTGTGGTTTCCTGAGAGCAGTGAATAAAACCATTGAGTGAAGATTACATATATAGAGTGGTCATATCAAAATAAATCAAAATTAACTTTTTGTAACATTTAATCTGAAAAAGTTTAAATGTAATCTTAACGTTAAAATCTTAAAAAGGTTTTTAGTGAAAGGGCAGAATGTGAATATTCAGATACTAATTATACTTCTTTACTTAACAAAATTTTTTTTAATTTAAAAGTTTAAAAAATATGCTATAACTTATTTTGCATAGAAATCTGTATTTATAGTTAGTTTTATTTAATAATTCAATACTCATTATTTTATTTTTGTCAATCAGTGTCCACCCTGTTATACTATTAACACACAACTCTTGATTAAGTTTCTAAAAAAACTTAAAAGTTCCTTGAGAACACCGTCGGATTCCTCTTGTATTTAGCTACAACCTAGCAATGTCCATAGTACTGTCTAATGCCACATCAATAAAAGGGTGATAATTGTTTTTATTCTCTTGATATAATTCTATCTACTAATATATTTTATTTTTGTAGTTATTTCCTCATTTGAAACACAGTAAATTTCTTTATCGCAATACAAATTGAGTTAAGCATTAGACGTAATGTTCTCCAAAAGCGTGTGCATTCTATTGAATACATTTTACAAAATTATGTACATCAAATTTTGTCATAGAGCCACCCTAAGGGTAATAGCTTTATGATCGTTGTAGCTAAGGGTAATAGCTGCCGTTGCAGTAAAGTGATGCGGGTGGCGAAAGGTCGCAACATTTAAAGGTTAGCGGGGACAGTAGGTGGGGTTGGCGGTGGGAGGTCGGGCTACAGACAAACATACAGACAACAGGGTCCGTGTAAACTCGCTTACTCACCCCACCCCCAACCTCCACCCTCGTGTGTACAAAGTGCATGGCTTTCAACTGAACATCACGCCGGGAGAGTGCAACATTCGCTGTTAAATTGTAACCGAGTAGTGTTGGTGGAAATATGTTGACAGATTGAAATTATGAATATACACATTCGTGATTCAATTGTAAACGAGAAATGAAAATATTATTAACTATACAAATGTAAACAAAATTAAAAAAAAAATATAGTAAAAAATATAGAAAATGAATAAATAAATAAATAATAAAATATGAAAATAAATAAATAAATAATATGAAGTACCTGGGGGAAGGCCAGTCAGTTTGTTTAGATGACTTGGAGTAATATTTCACCACTTCCCCCTACTGAAAATCAGGTTTGTATAACTCATTTGCCTCTTTTATACATTTTTAAGGTCACTCCAGTTGTTATTTATAGCTCAATGTTCCTTTGATTTATTTTACTATCCGTATATATGTAATCTTCACTCAAATCTTTTAATCTCCGCTCCCAGGAAACCACATGTTAATAATCATAAACAACACGAGTATTACTTTGACAGTTCCCTGATTGATTATGAACAGTGGATACATTTTTGTTTGTTTTGATTTTTAACTCCGTAAGTCCAATGTTAATTTTTTTAACTTTTCAATTTAGTTTTTTAACATCATTTGATTTTTACTGGGGACGACACCTATCTAGAACATATTTTTATCCCAGAACTTAGTTATTTCCAAAATTTGAAGGAAATCCTCGGAGCCGTTTTCGAGATAATTGTACAACCAACCAACCAAGCAAACATTGCTTATATAAGAGTATAGGATAGGTATAAAAAATATTATTATTAATTTTGAAATATTTATTTGTTATTTGAAAATATATTGTCGACAAAAATTGAAATTATGATTAACTATTTACTTATAAAAAAATGAAGAACGTAAGAGGTCGGTTAAAGTTTTGAAAATCTGTTTTCTCAATGGTAATTTAATTGATTTTTTTTCGATAAGAATCCACATGATAACAGTTCTACCATGCAGGGTAAGTTGTACACGAGAATGATAAAGTTTAGTGAGTCTCTAAAATTTTTCTTTTTAAATTATAACAGTTTTGTAATCTACTTCACATAATTATTTTTTTGTGATTATGTTACTAGTAATAAAGTTATAGTACTAATAATAAAGCATAACGTCACGTACAAACCATGTCATGGTTTTCTATGACTACAAAATGTCCTGGATAAATAACTCGAGAAATGTTGAAAACATTATGGAGTTTCTAAGGCCATTGACTTTTAGTTTAAAACTGAAGCAGGAGTATTTATATTTGATGTATACACCGCCAAGATTAAAAGCATAACTTGACAATGTGGGGCAGGGTCTTGCTTGCAGCCCAGGGGAATAGCTGTGACAGAAGACAGTGTGGAAGGAGGTGTGTTTCCTTAACACATTCAACGTTTATCTTGTAAAGAAAATACATTCAAAAGATTTTAGCTTTTTAATTTTTAAATTTTATTTATTTCCATGTATCAAAATAACGCTTTATGAGTGCATTTGTTTATAGGCAGCAAATTGTCATCAAAACTGATTACAATAAAGACATTGGGAGGGGAGTTTTATAGATTGTTAGACTTAACTATAAAACATATTAAAAATTCCAGTTATTGCTTTTTATTTCTTATTTTTGCTGGCATGAGTAATATGTGTAAAATCTGATTTATTTATAACAGTGCAGTATATAGAAAATTATTCTAGAAATAAAACTACTTTAGATGATGTATGTTGTACAAGTTATGCATCAATAATTTTGTTAATGATTACCTTTGTCTCGTTTTCATACATTTAACTGGTTAATAAGTTCATGTATTTATGTTATTTGTGTCTCGAATTGAGTTAAGATAAAAAATAAGGTTACATAACTTGCCATCGTCAGGTCGACTAATTTCTTTTTTAATTACCAGTTTCCGGACTGTTGACCCATTATTAAATTTTGGTTGTCAATTATGATCACAATGTCATTGACTCGAGGTTAACTTTTTTTATTTATTTTTATAATGAAAAATCGTTTAACCTCAGGACGACAACATTGTGTTTGTAATTTTATTTGATGAAGAAAATTTGATAGTGGAATAAGTCCTGAAACTAGTAATCTTTAAAAAACTAGTAAGATTGACGACAGCAAGTTGTGTAACCTTACTTTATTAGAAAAAAGGTGATATTTGTTAGGTGGTAATAAATTAATAAATAAGCCACACATGTGGCAAAGCCGAGCGACACTGAGGGAAGGTAATTGTGTCGCGCCCAAACGTCAGGTGGAATAACACAATAATCTCTTCACAAGTCGTCGGTGTCTGATCACATGAACACATATTGAACATCACCAGCAAACTTAACATTCTTTCCTAGTTCTCTTTTGCGCTATTTTCATAAAATATTTGGATTTTTATGTATTGACGCCAGTGGCATTTTTAATGTTGTAAGGAAATGGTCCACACCCTAAATTAAAACGGCATACAGATCTTGTTGTTGAAGAAAATTGTACTACCTATACAGTATGTATTGATTTAAAAAATAAAAAAAACTGTTAAGAAACAAACGGGAAAATGCTGAGCAACAACTTGAAATGAATGTCATTTTATTGTACTAAGCGATGTACGTTACGCAACTTAATTTAAACCATAGTAACGCTCATTTTATTTCAACTGTACATGGGGGCCGAGCTTTGCTCGGGAAAGGTCAGTCAGTTTGTTTAGATGACTTGGAGTAATATTTCACAAAAAATAGGTACCAAGATGGAATAATTAATTAACTGTGGAAACAAATGATCGACTTATTGTGACTGGAATGATTTGGATGGTACATTATTGGGACGTCGGGTATGACGGCGGACGTTAGTAATTTCCTGGAAAAAGGGCGGTTAATCCGATGGCCGGTTGAAGGAAGGACCATTATGAGGGCGTCTACTGTATTACTTTGACAGTTCACTGATTGATTATAAACAGCTGTCACAATTGTTTTGTTTTGATTTTAACCTCCATAAACCCAATGTTAATTTTTTTAATTTTCAAATTTTATGTTTTACATAGTAACCTTTTTTTTAGGCATGAGACCAGTCTATAACTTATTTTTTACTAACTTTATAACCGCACTACAATTGCCCGAGTGGAAACCAACTGACCCAAGGTTAAAGCAAGATGTACTCGATACACTAGTGTTGTATACGCCCCCCTCAATCGGAGGCCAACTTTGCACTGAGCAACTGATTGATGCATTGAAGTGTGGCACAGCACTGGGCGACACCTGAGCCCTTCGATTGCCATGGTCATCCACTGTGAATGTGTTAAAGGGGAAAATATAATTAAATGAACTTCTCTGTGAGAAAGACTGTTTGTGTAGAAGACCTTACAGTTAAAATCTTGTGTAAATATTGGTTTTGGTTTGATTTGGCTAATGAATCACAAGATCACAAGATTTGAAAGGCTTTTATATTCAGATCTTGTTAATTGCTGCCTTGTACATTTGGTCTAATTTTCGTTGGCAATTTTGCCAAGGTTCTTTTTGGGATTTGGCAAAAAGACGACGATACAATTTTAATGAGCCATGCTTGAAAGATGGTTGTAATTGGTCTGTATCCAAGAGACCAAGAATATTTATTCACCAGGAAAATCAGTTAAGGGTTAGTAATCTATATTATTAAGAGAATTTCTTGATATCTGTTCGGCGATTTTAGACCCCTAAATATATTATTTTGTATGCATGTTTGGTATCAATTGAAAGCTCTTACCCTCTAGATGTGCCTTTTGGGGTTTGAAAAACTTACTTCTTCCGAGCTTCACCCCGCAGGCTTTCAAAGTTGCAATGGTAATCTTATGGAGTTATATTTGATTTAGTTAATCAGCTGATTACAATGTAAATAAACTTTTAAAACGTCTAGTTCTATGCCTGCTAGATCCCCGTGCGGAGAATGGGACATCAGCTAGTCAATTATTTAAATAAAGCCAGATACCTACTTTTTTATATAAAATAAATTCTTAATTTTTTAATTGAAACAAATCATAGGGGTGTACTGTAAAAGGAATGTTGCCTAAGGGCATAGTCTGAGTTTGTGTGAAGTTTCCGACATTGAAGTATTACCTGGCCTCAGTATGGGGTGAAGTACGGATCAATAGATGCTTGCAGATAGTGTTGCTGCTTCTGATATTGTCAACTTTTCATTTAACAAGTCATTTTTAGAAAGTGGTTTTATTTTTTGTCATACCTGGCAGTTATAGAGAAAACAATTTTGTTCATTACCGATAGTTTATTCTTGTCAATTTTTCAACAACGTTACATGATTTTTTTTTTATATGTTATATTAAATATTGTCAGAGATAACCTGTCCAAACGCACAAAGCAAATTGAACGTCGTCACTTGGGAATCAAACCCGATCTCTTAATCTGAAATCCCAGAGGTGTTTATATCCCTTAAGTCTAGTGAGTTTTAAACCGAAGTTTATACAACAGCTTTATAGAGTGATTGGGAAAAGCCTTTTTATGTAAAAAAAAACTACACATGAATAACATTAAAGATGCCTTACAACATTTCAAAGTATGTTTGCACTTGTACTGCGCTCATATACAGTAATAAGATTCACAAGATTAAACCCGTCAGTGAATTGGTTGTGACGGGAGAATAAACATGTACGTCGCAGGGTAAGTCACTTGGGTACTAACACAAAATTGATGTAAAGTTGTGTAGTAATTAATACACATATTGCGTGCCTCTCCCCGTCAAATTAATAATTTTCCAAATTATAACGGTTTAATGCTTAACTAACTTTTATTTCGTTTATCCGTATAGGGATTTTGGGCTGTCACACATACACGTTTTAAATCAGCTTTGACTAATGGGCTACTTAAGCACCCACTGAATTGCGTGAACAAATTTTTGGATTTAAGTGCTACTGATTTTAAAGGTTTTTGATAGTGACTATAGAGTACATGAGGCTGATTGTGTGTTTATTTAGCGCAGTCATTGTTCATTTTTTTTATTATTATTAATTTATTAGTATGAGTTTGTGTTTCATAGGCCTATTCATTTACCAAATAACTAGCCTGCTCTATCTCACTTACAAGCATATTATATTGTACTTATTGTACAATGTGTATTACACAGTTGTGTCAAATGTCAAGAAAGGATTCTTATTCGTATTCTTATTCCAGGTCAGGTGATGTCAGTGTGGCCCCCGGTGGTGGACGGTGGTAGCGCCACTAGCATGGACTCGTGACGATGTTTCTCACCTCTCGGCCTCTCTCGGCTCTCCGCCCCGCCTTTTCTGCGACCGGCATCGGCTAGCCCGCCCCTCCACGACACCATCTCTCCACAAAGCACAACTATATTTTTCTAGAATATGCCCGGTCTATCGTGAAGTCTAACCGATCTTCCTTCTTTTCCTCGGATCAAAACATATTTTCATCGATGTACATCAAATGCGACTCTTCCATATTTCGGTAGAATACGTACGTGTTAGTGATATTAAGTAGCGGCAAAGTAGTGTTCACTCGTTTGATAATTTATTTACACTTTTCGAACTTTTAATCTACCGTGTGTTTGCCTTAAGACTATAAAGGACTTCGAGAAAGTATTGAAGACTCTGGTGCTCTCATGTATTTTTTTAACGGACATAAACATAAGATTCACAATTATGAGTGTGAGTTGTAATTTATCGATATACAATTTTCATCGCGACTAAGCTTTTATTTTATAATAAGTAAAGTCGTCTATTACGGTGATACTCTGTGTTTCGTCTCTCTTCGGTCGCCGTATCTACACCGGGTGTAGCGAGCATGCACACAACAGCGGGTAGCGTCGTCACGGTGCGGGGGTGTGTGTCGGTGGGGGAGTGATCGCCGCTCTAATGTCCACCGGCTGGAGAGCCGAGCGTCTGCAGGAAGAGAAGATTCTGCAGGAGGAAGCCAAGTCTCGCCTGATTCGAGAGAAAGAGTCGCCGGTGATCGACGAAAACACAGGAGGAATCCCTCTGAAGGCGATCGACAGGAAAGAGAACGAGAATGAACCGGTCGTGGAAACCTGTGTGGACACTGCCGTCGGAGAAAAGACTCTTCGCGAGACGGTCCAAAACAAAACTAATGTTCCTCAAGTGCACAAAACGGACTCGAAAAAGAACAAGACTAAATTAGTGAAGCAGCAGACTTTGACTGATTTACCCGAAGACGCTTCTGGAGAGAAACTTCCTGAGAAGGTTCTGAAGAAGCAGAACACTGTGAGTGGTGCGTTGTGCTCGGAAGGCAAGTTCTCGCCGTGCAGCCTCTCGACGGACGGGGACCGACTGTTCATCAGGGTGAGGACTCCGTCAGGCGTGGACCTGGTGACCAAGTGCCACACGAGCGCCCACAGTCTGGACAAGGCGGTCAGCACGAGCAGCGATGAGGCGGTCCAGAGGGGCGGCGGGGGCCTGCGCAAGGGGAGCGACGGTAGGTCACTCAGAGGCAGTAATGTAGAAAGCTTGTGATAACACATTGATATTATTTTACAACCAATTACTTATGATTCCCTTTAAATGTTTTTACTTTACTTTACTAAATAGCTTGGTAGGTATGCCTATTCAATTGGTTTTGAATTAAAAAAATACATGCATTACTTAATTTACTATACTTTATTGCTATTTAGGCCTAGTAGAAAGCTTGAATACCTCCCAGGTTTGTTATTTGTTACACGTGATTTATGACTAAAAGTTACAGTGGAATATAATCTGACAACTTTCATGAAAATAAACATGTGGAATACTATTCTACAGCTTATAAAGAGATCAATTGAAGTCAAATTTTCGTGAAGTAGAAAATTCTAGAATTTTTTTAGTTTATTTGAGAGTTTTGATTATACTTTGGTAAAATGTAGATTTAGATTTATTATGTACTTATTCAAAATATTACCACAGTTACTTAAATTAGAGCCATCTATATAGTTACACAATGAACCATCTACTATTGTTGCCTATTAATGGTGACATACAAAATTAGATAACTCCTAGATAATGTTACCTAGTAGTTACAGCTAAGAAATCTTGAACATTAACAATCTGTTTGCATTAACAAAATGTAAATATAAAGACTGCATTATTTTCCACTGTGCCTGGATACTTACTTGCAAGAAAAATGGAAGAATTAAACAAAATATTTGATAGGTTTTTAAAAAATATGTTGAGGCATAGATTGTCAATTATAACTAAAATCCATGAGCAAGTTTTACTTAGTTAATTTCCCTAGTTATTCAGGCTTAATTTTTTATAAAAATATACACTTTACTTTTCATCACGCTGTGCCAAAAGTAGCTATTTTTGAGATCAGCTGTGAGTTCAGAAAGTGATACTTTTCCACCCTAGTGCCTTACAAACAAGTGGTTATTTTTGCAGCATTGTTATTAGTTATTCTGACACGTAGCGATAGTAGCTTGCTGTGTCTACCAATTGCAATGTGTCATTCAAAATCAGCTGATCTTATTCATTCAGTTAGCAGCATAAATGCAATGTGTGCATTCAAAATCAGCTCTTGTTATTAATCTAATTGCTTAGATTAATGTCCACAGTGTAAAAACAATTTTTGTCATTATATTATGAGAAATATCACTCAGCAACCCTTATAAAAATGTCTGAAAAAGATTTTCATGATTATTATTATTTTGTGTGATGAAAAGTATCGTTCATAACTCGAACCTAAAGAGTTTTTCCAGTACTTGATTGTATTTCCGAGCTCGACCATCGCCTCACATGGAAAACACTATCCACTGGAAAAAACTATTTTGACACTAGTGATGAAATATACTATTCCTCACACTGTTATTGCAATAGAAGTGACAGGTCACGTCATCACTTTTATTTACATGACAATTAACTCTTACCGCATTCTAGATTCCTCGGTTATTAGGTTGAGTGATTAGAAACGATGGTTATTCACAGTGGGCAGCCGGTCGAGCGGTGTGGGCACTTCGCTGGTGTCACTCAGTGCGGAGGGCACTACCGAGCGGCCGGCCAGCATCCCGAGCGTGCGGCAGCGCATGTCAGGCACGGACTTCTGGAGCCAGGTGGCGCAGCAGGTGGCCTACATCGACAGCACGGGCAACAGCAACCGCAACTCTCTACTGCTCAACTGTGGCCACCAGATCCCGGTGCCTCCCGGGGTACGTGCGGGGCGAAGCCCTACTTAGTACGCTACACAGTTTTTGGTTGGGGTCAAAACATTTATTTTGAAATATTATTTTTCCCACGTCTATCTGATGGTTAGAGTTAATAATTTTCACTTTGGTGATACAAATAATTTTATTACAACTCTTATGACCACAATTAGCATGGAGTATATTTAGTCGATCATTCACTCTGAACATAATTTTTGAAAATAACAATGACACAGTCTAATGCACAGAATACATTCTGCTAAACATCGTTGGCTTGTACTTCACACAACATCGTGTAAACAACTGACGAACGTAAACAAACTGTTTGTGCTCGAGACAGTAACAAAGTATTGCATCAGCCGACCGTTCTGTAGCAGCTGTTGCGAGAACAGTGTTGCCAACTCACCGAATGTAAATGTATTACTGAACTAAACTAAAAAATAGCCTAGTGGCTTAGTAACTGTAAATAAAACAGAAACAACTTTACAATACCTAAATTTATTTTTCAGGTTTGGCGTATAATGTTGTCATACGTTTGTAAGTTTCAAATTGAGTTCTGTTTATATACGTCCAACGCTTGGGAAGGGTAAAGCTTTGGACACCACATTACTCACCTCAGCTCCTTCCTGAGCAATATTTTAAGTATCACAGCCAGTCTTTGGATTTTGCTTAATTTAGATGCGGAACTGTGGTGTCCACAGTTGAACAGGTCGAGTGCCAAACAATGTACATTGGGTAAACAGTGAGGATGGTGATAGCTACCCGACATATTGACTTGTCTTTGGCAAGTAGATTATTTGTGTGTTTTTCAGGCAAATCTCTGTAACGGACTGAGATTCTAGACCCTATATACGAGGGTCATCCAGAAAGTAAAGAACGTTTGCTTGCTGCGTCTAGCACAGCTCCCCCATCACCGCCATTGCGTGTGCGGAAGTCCACGCACCTCTCCACTAAAGTCTGAGCCGAGTCTCGTTGCTGTGCGGTCACACGTCTTATTTCTACAGCGATTCAAAATGGCGCTGGCAATCGAAAATCCCGCCAAATATGGGATAAGCAGTTTTATTCGGTTTCTGAGTTAAAAAATGTCTAGACCATCAAATTTTTTAGAAAAACACCAAATAGAATTGGTGGTGAAAGTGCAAACAAGTCTTCAAGTCGAGTTTTCAGGGGGAAAAATGGTGCAACAGGTTTAATGGAATAAAATCCATTATGCACGACGAGGATCGGAGTGGCAGGTCACTGCTCGCAAAAGACGATTTGAAAGAAAGACTTGAGGGAAGATTGGAGGAAAACAGCTGCTAAAATCTTAGCACATTACATCAATTTTAAGATTTGTTTTTTTGCACTTTCATCATTAACTTTCTTTGGTGTTTTTCTAAAAATTTCTTTGGTATGGACATTTTATTACTCAGAGACCGATTGACACTGCTTACCTTAGATTTGGCGAGATTTTCAATTGCCGCCGCCATTTTGAATCACTGTAGAAATAAGACGTGTGACCGCACAGCAACGAGACTCGGCTCAGACTTTGGTGGAGAGGTGAGTGGACTGCCGCACATGCAATGGCGGTGATGGGGGAGCTGTGCTAGACGCAGCAAGCAAACGTTCTTTACTTTCTGGATGACCCTCGTACATCTTTGAAAGGTTTATTATAATTATATCTCGTTAATGGTGGTATAACTTAAATCAGATTATAATATTGTTAAATCTTCTGCCAATAACTGACTTTATTTTATGTTATTTATGTTAATTTTAAATTGTGTTATTAATTTTATTGTTATGTTGTTACAGTATACATATTTTGAGTATGGTTTATGGTAATTTAATATATTCATTAAACAAAGTAACACACTACTGACAAGTGATTACTTAGGGTTCACAAACTATATGGTCATGACTTAGGCATATGTTGAGCATTTAATACTACTTTGAAGAGGATTGCAGTATTGGAGATATATCTATATATTAATACGCTAGGGTGTTTTTCTTCACAGTCATAACTCGATAACGGCTGGACGGATTTTAACGATTGAGGTGCCAAATTAAAGGTGTTTTTTCGTAGATTTGCCAATACGTCTCATAATTCTAAGAAAGGGTATCACATAAACACAGTAAAGGGCTGAATTTTCAAAACTGGCGCTATCCGACAGCGGAAGTCGGATGTGTGTCTATATGTTGGTTGAAAGTACGTTGTTATCATCCGTTTTAATATAAGATGTTTTGTTACGGTTGTTTACAACTGAAGAAACCTTTTGTTGGGTACAAACTCGCTCAGATTCGAGCAACAAGACAACTAGTATTAATTATTTTCGACCACATCACATCCAAGCAATCAGTTGGTTGAGGGGCACCTTTGTTAGACTGATTTTCTTATCTTGTGTA
Organism: Allygus modestus; assembly: GCA_963675035.1. Lineage (NCBI taxonomy): Eukaryota > Metazoa > Arthropoda > Insecta > Hemiptera > Cicadellidae > Allygus > Allygus modestus. The sequence continues at coordinate 348,908,482 of OY776112.1, forward strand.
ATTCTTGTTTATGTGTAAATAAATACCAATTATTTCACTCATTAGTGGCCATTTGGAGTTTTGGTCACTAAAAAGAGTTTTAGTTTACTTTATTTAAGTATAGCATTTAATTAAATTAAAACAAACCCTTAATCTACTTACCGCTGATCCCCATTTACTGACTTGACGACTGCTGCTTCCAGAGCCTGCCTCTAGCGCCAGCCACCACTCCCTGCCACACTCTGTCCGGGTCCTCTGGGTCCGTGGACTACAGCACACAGACAGACTCCCCTCCCTCCCTCACCCCCTCCCCCCTCCACCCCCGCCACCACCACCGCTTCTCCTTCCGAGACCAGCCGCGCAGGGGGAAACTCAGCCGCTTCTACAGTCAGGACCCAGAACCTGTCACTAGAGGTGAGACCGCATTTTTCCTTACTAGGAAGTATAAAACTCAAAAGCTACCAAAAAAAGGTTTTTCGTAAATTAAGTTTATTATCTGAGTTTTGTATCAATAAAGATATTTTTGTTTCTAATATAATGATACAGTGGTGTATGTACATTGATTTTGTGTACATTAAATCCTATGTGAATGACTCTGTTCTACAGTGGAAGCTCTATTAACGACCTCGGATCAACCGCCCATCGGATTAACCGACCGTCTTTTAAGAATATACAAACTTCCGCCGCAGCAGACGATGTTGCGTTATTTTTCCGCAAATAACTTTCAGGTCACAACAGGTTGATTACATTTTTCCATAGAGAGTCAAATTCAGTCAGTTACTCTCAATATGTTTATCATATACTTCACAAGATTGATTGTTTTAACACTTATTGTGACTGTTTCTCGTATTATTCGGTTTAACCGACCTATTTCATTATCCAACCATGGCCCGGTCCCTTAGGTGTCAGTTAAGAGAGCTTCTACTGTATGTACCATGTAAAATTTATGGATTAAAGTAATTTTTGATTTGATTTGGGTGTTTGGAATAATGGATAACATTAGTGTAACGTTGAACAGCTACTTGTTCCGAAGCTCACACGTGTTGCTGCGCAGGCCTGGGTGGCGAGCTGCGGGTGCTGCAGCCGTTACTGCAGGGCCCCGAGCCGCTGACCTACTCCCCACCGCTGTCCGTGGGCCGCAACTCGCTGGCCACCGTGTGGGGCGGCGCGCAGGACCTCAGCACGCGGCGCATACGGCCCGGCACCTCGCGCTTCCAGTCCACGGTCAGTCATGTTGGGTAGTGGCTTAAAAATTACAAAAGTTTTATAATTCATTAAAGGAGCATCAGGACCCTAAGTAATGTACCATATAGCAAGCCCCATTTCAAAACCTCGGTACCTAACTGGGCACAGCTACCATAAACCAATTCCGCTTTAATAGTTTAACATGAAAACTAACTCTCAAATTTAATAGCTCCCCAAAAATATGATTCTAACTGAAATATTTATCCCCACAGCCCAAAATAATATTTAAAATTTAGATTCCCTTCAACGCAAAACCCTGTGATAATGATCCAAAATGGAATCAGGTCACTTACCCCTAATATGCAGTCAGAGGGCGATAATCCCAGGTCCTCTTCTCTGGGCCCCTCACTCTGGCTGACCCCCTTTCCTAACACCAAAACGCTAATAAACTAAACCCTGAAATCGCCCCTGAAGGAAGCAAACCCAGCAAGGCTTCCCCCAACGTAACTCGGGCATTGTTTATGGTAGCTGTTTACATTCAGCCGTCCACAGCTTCTAATCTATCAACAATGGTCACTGACGCTATCAAAATATCTTTACACAAAACTAAAACAATACCCTAAAAACTCTGTTATAACTATAATTGCAACTGTTGTCGATGTTGGCAGTACGGGCGGAAACGCAAGCAGAGCAGCTGGGAGGAGAGTGTGTCACTGCAGCGGCGGCGCAGCATCGCCTCACGAGAGGAGAGCCGCGAGTGGAGGGAGAGAGTGCTAACCCACCACCCCCCCGAGGCCCCCCGCGACGACACCCCTGACCCCTCCGCCCCCCTCGACAAGAAGGACCTCCGCTACTACTTCCAGCACCCGTACCTGCGGCTGTTCGCCACCTACTTCACCATATTCTGTAACTTCCTGCTGTTCGCCGAGGACCCTATATCGCACAGTCATGCCGGTGAGTGCGGGTTTCATAGTGGGGACCTGGGAGTAGTATATCACACCTGTAGATTAGCCAAGCATATGTGATTTGATACATGTCCCTCTAAGGTTGTATAGCTGGGCCTGAGATGACCATGGATTTCAAGGAAATTAGCCTGTCATGGTACCAACCACTTATTTCAAGGCAGAAGTTCAAGAAATGTTGCCCACCAAGGAACTAGCCGGCTGTTCTGTTCCATCTTCGCTTTTCCTTTCCGGGAAGTTGCTTTCCTTCATGTGTGCTTTTGAAAGATCTATGTGATTATTTCTTAAATGCATTGCAAGGTCAAGGATACCAAACGATTATTTCTTATTTGCATTAAAGTGCCATCAAGGATACCAAATTATGTTTTCTCATATGCATTACAGAATTAAGGATATCAAATTATGGTTTTTCATATGCTCGAGGATGATTTTTCTCACATGCATTGCAGAGTCAAGGATACCGAATTATTATTTCTCATATGCATAGCAGAGTCAAGGATGCCAAATGATTACATCTCGTATGCATTGCAAAGTCAAGGATACCAAATGATTACATCTCATATGCATTGCAATGTCAAGGATACCATATGATTATTTCTCATATGCATTGCAGAGTCGCGGATACCGATGGTGGGGAACGTGTTCAGCTTTGTCCTCACCAAGTATCCTCCTGACTGGAGGTGGTCTCTTATAAAGGTCAGTTGATATTTAAAGTCAGTGCCATTGTTAGCTTGAATCACTCAATCACGCTCAACTAATCATCTTCCTATTAAATATGTTTAAACTGTTAATATTATAGCTTGCTATGAACATAAGTTTCTAGACCAGCCATTAAGTTTACTGGACAAGTGTTTCAAAACTATTATATTTCGGAAGTAATAATCTTACCTGAATATTTAACTGTAATATTAATATCAGTCGAAAGGTTGTAAGGTTGTCATACACCGTTATGACAAACATTTTGGTTTGATAAAAATTATGTTTACCCACAAATAAAGTAATTGTAAAAGCTTTAAACCCTGTGGTACAATGAAGAGGTGGAAATGAGAGCAATGTGATATTACAATTTTTATTCCGAATTAAAATTACATTTAAAACAAGTGGCTTACAGGGGTTAAAGCCCCTAACATATGATTTTTGTGTAAGTGGATAATCACAGCTGATCATTAGTTCATTTTGCTTATTAACAAAAACTCTGTAGTGATATTTCCATAACAAAATCATTGGATTTATGAAGTCCAGTGGGGCGCAGCCCACGTAATTTTTGACATTTCTGATAATTTTCCCACTGTCCTTGGCCCTCGAGTTGAATGAATCGTCATAACCTAACTTAACTTCTTCCTAGCTCGAGATATTTCGTGGGGACCGATTCGCTTACAGAATTAAATACGAGGATAATCCAAAATCCAAAATGTTGTATGATTACAATGTAGATTGAAATTTATCAGTAAAATTAAATGAACAAAATGTTTGATAAAAGTCCAAATAACCAGTACGTTATAACGTTGTAAGTGTGGATGCCAACCAATCCAGATCACTCCCCATAGAGCAGGGGGGGACACCCACCCCACTTTTGGGGGATGGTCTATGGGTAGAATATTATCTTGTTGCACAAAACACTTTCAGTCTTGTGCATATATCAATAACTACGCGGATATGGCTCAGTCTCATTAGTTAATTTCAATTTGATATTCGACTAAAATAATAACGAGTTTACCATAACACTCCTAATGTTATATGAAGCCAGCTCAGTAATGCATGTGGTGTTTTGACTTTGCCAGGTGCTGATGTGGCTTATGGCCATCTTATGTGGACTGGTGTTTGGCAAACTGATCGTTCACAACATCCTTTGTAATGAGTTTACCATAACACTCCTAATGTTATATGAAGCCAGCTCAGTAATGCATGTGGTGTTTTGACTTTGCCAGGTGCTGATGTGGCTTATGGCCATCTTATGTGGACTGGTGTTTGGCAAACTGATCGTTCACAACATCCTTTGTAATGAGTTTACCATAACACTCCTAATGTTATATGAAGCCAGCTCAGTAATGCATGTGGTGTTTTGACTTTGCCAGGTGCTGATGTGGCTTATGGCCATCTTATGTGGACTGGTGTTTGGCAAACTGATCGTTCACAACATCCTTTGTAATGAGTTTACCATAACCCACCTAATGTTATATGAAGCCAGCTCAGTAATGCATGTGGTGTTTTGACTTTGCCAGGTGCTGATGTGGCTTATGGCCATCTTATGTGGACTGGTGTTTGGCAAACTGATCGTCCACAACATCCTTTGTAACGAGTTTACCATAACACTCCTAATGTTATATGAAGCCAACTCAGTAAAGCATGTGGTGTTTTGACTTTGCCAGGTGCTGATGTGGCTTATGGCCATCTTATGTGGACTGGTGTTTGGCAAACTGATCGTTCACAACATCCTTTGTAATGAGTTTACCATAACACTCCTAATGTTATATGAAGCCAACTCAGTAATGCATGTGGTGTTTTGACTTTGCCAGGTGCTGATGTGGCTTATGGCCATCTTATGTGGACTGGTGTTTGGCAAACTGATCGTCCACAACATCCTTTGTAACGAGTTTACCATAACACTCCTAATGTTATATGAAGCCAACTCAGTAATGCATGTGGTGTTTTGACTTTGCCAGGTGCTGATGTGGCTTATGGCCATCTTATGTGGACTGGTGTTTGGCAAACTGATCGTTCACAACATCCTTTGTAATGAGTTTACCATAACACTCCTAATGTTATATGAAGCCAACTCAGTAATGCATGTGGTGTTTTGACTTTGCCAGGTGCTGATGTGGCTTATGGCCATCTTATGTGGACTGGTGTTTGGCAAACTGATCGTTCACAACATCCTTTGTAATGAGTTTACCATAACACTCCTAATGTTATATGAAGCCAACTCAGTAATACATGTGGTGTTTTGACTTTGCCAGGTGCTGATGTGGCTTATGGCCATCTTATGTGGACTGGTGTTTGGCAAACTGATCGTCCACAACATCCTTTGTAATGAGTTTACCATAACACTCCTAATGTTATATGAAGCCAGCTCAGTAATGCATGTGGTGTTTTGACTTTGCCAGGTGCTGATGTGGCTTATGGCCATCTTATGTGGACTGGTGTTTGGCAAACTGATCGTTCACAACATCCTTTGTAATGAGTTTACCATAACACTCCTAATGTTATATGAAGCCAACTCAGTAATGCATGTGGTGTTTTGACTTTGCCAGGTGCTGATGTGGCTTATGGCCATCTTATGTGGACTGATGTTTGGCAAACTGATCGTTCACAACATCCTTTGTAATGAGTTTACCATAACACTCCTAATGTTATATGAAGCCAACTCAGTAATGCATGTGGTGTTTTGACTTTGCCAGGTGCTGATGTGGCTTATGACCATCTTATGTGGACTGGTGTTTGGCAAACTGATCGTTCACAACATCCTTTGTAATGAGTTTACCATAACACTCCTAATGTTATATGAAGCCAACTCAGTAATGCATGTGGTGTTTTGACTTTGCCAGGTGCTGATGTGGCTTATGGCCATCTTATGTGGACTGGTGTTTGGCAAACTGATCGTCCACAACATCCTTTGTAATGAGTTTACCATAACACTCCTAATGTTATATGAAGCCAGCTCAGTAATGCATGTGGTGTTTTGACTTTGCCAGGTGCTGATGTGGCTTATGGCCATCTTATGTGGACTGGTGTTTGGCAAACTGATTGTCCACAACATCCTTTGTAATGAGTTTACCATAACACTCCTAATGTTATATGAAGCCAGCTCAGTAATGCATGTGGTGTTTTGACTTTGCCAGGTGCTGATGTGGCTTATGGCCATCTTATGTGGACTGGTGTTTGGCAAACTGATCGTTCACAACATCCTTTGTAATGAGTTTACCATAACACTCCTAATGTTATATGAAGCCAACTCAGTAATGCATGTGGTGTTTTGACTTTGCCAGGTGCTGATGTGGCTTATGGCCATCTTATGTGGACTGGTGTTTGGCAAACTGATCGTTCACAACATCCTTTGTAATGAGTTTACCATAACACTCCTAATGTTATATGAAGCCAACTCAGTAATGCATGTGGTGTTTTGACTTTGCCAGGTGCTGATGTGGCTTATGGCCATCTTATGTGGACTGGTGTTTGGCAAACTGATCGTTCACAACATCCTTTGTAATGAGTTTACCATAACACTCCTAATGTTATATGAAGCCAACTCAGTAATGCATGTGGTGTTTTGACTTTGCCAGGTGCTGATGTGGCTTATGGCCATCTTATGTGGACTGGTGTTTGGCAAACTGATCGTCCACAACATCCTTTGTGGGAAGATACTCAGGCTCAAGATGTTCAGGGATGAACAGGTATGTCTTAGTAGTAGTATGAGGTTGGCAGCCCTGATGAAGGTGTGTACTGAATATGGGGCTCTCGGGTGTTGTTCATTGTAGTGGCATTTTCAACGAGTTGTTAAAGGGAAAAGAATTACACTTATTATGAGGCTTGCTTTAAAGTCGGTACCATTTTATAATCCCGTCGTAGCTGCGGTTGGTATTCCTGCATTATGCACTGTGTACGTGCATCTAGTGGCTAGCCTGGGACGCCACTACAGCAAAAATCGAGTTTACGTAAGTTAGTGATAATTTAAAATAGTGCCACTGATTTTTTAATGGCAATGGCGGAATTTAAAAATGGCATTTACTTCAAAAACACGCTCTATATGTTATCAGTCATCTGCCGGATTTGGAAGCCTCGAGTCATTTTAAGTTTCATTGATAGTTTTCAACAACGAATTCCAGTTCATCCAAAACTTTCAAGAGCTCTAAAAACCAACATGTCAGAATAGCTTTCACATTTAGTTTACACTTATTTTCTATAATGTACTGCTATGTTAGGCACACGAACAGTAAACATAAGTAAAAATTAGCGATCAGTGGTGACCATGTGCAACTCACAAAGAATTAATCAATCCCGTCAACTACCACGCTAGCTTGCTACCGTTTATTTCACTAGGGTCCTCCCACCAACGTTGCCACAGATTGGTTAACTCTTTGAGAGTTGTACGACGGGTCAGTTTTGGTTGTGCCAGGAATCGAACCCACGAACTTCGTAGAGCACCTGACCAAGGTGTTTCTACGATTCAGCCCACACGGCTATCACGACCAGTAGCTTAGATGCGTTGTTAATATATGATATGTTAATATGTGATATGTTAATAGTCGGTATTTTCCCCTAGCGGAGAGAACCGTAGCTAACTGCAGTCATGAGTTAATAATTTTGCTACTAGAGTACAGCACCAAAACGGAGCCCATTTTAGGTTATTGTGAGTAGAATAAAATGATTACTTTAACGGGTTAAGCAGTATCTATGAAACGATTAATATATGAATTTATATTATGTAAGAATATATTTGATTTTTTGTTTGAATATAACCATAAGTATTTTAATTTGGTTTTTGTCAAACTCACAGTATCCTATACTCTGATATGAGTCAAGTTTGCGTGGTTGCTCGTACGCTTGCTTGCTTGATTGCGACTCTGATCTCAAAAACGGCTCCAACGATTTCCTTCAAAAGCTGCAATTACTAATTTCTGGGTTAAAAATAAGTTCTAGACAGGTCTCAACCCCAGGAAAAATCTAACAATGCAAAACAACGAATTTTAAAAGTTACAAAATTAACATTTGGCTGATGGGAGTTTCAAATCAAAAGAGTCATAACAATTTTGTATAATGAACCAGTGAAGTGTCAAAGTAATACTATTGTAGTTTAAGTATTAACATGTGGTTTTCTGAGAGCAGTGACTGAAACCATTGAATGAAGATTACATACAGTGTGGTCATGTCATATCCAAAATGAATCAATGGAACATTAAGCTATAATAACAACTGGAGTGACTTTAAACATGCAGAAAAGAGGCAAATGACCTAAGCATATGTGTTCATCAGTATGGGACTTGTTGAAAAACTACTCTGTCATCTAAACAAACTGACTGACCTTCCCTGAGCAAAGCTCGGCCCTCCAGGTACTGTTTGTAATACACAATTGTTTATGTTCCAGGGTTCATGGATAGCCATGTTCTTAACTGTGATAGTGTCGCTGTACCTGTTCTCCCACATCTACAACTTGCTGATGATGATCTTCTACAATGAACCCAGCTATCACATTGACAGCAGAATGGGCATTACGTACGCCAGGTACAATGAACAAAAGGAATTTATCTCAGTAAATAAAATAAAACAAATTAATATACTGTATAGCTGCTGAACATTTAAATAAACTCAAAACTGGAAAAATCAAAATTCATAAATTCATTACTGGAGTAAAATCATGTAAACAATCTTTTAGAACCCTTTTAAATTTTATTCAATTTAGTGCTCTCACAGGATCTGGAAGTTGACTAACAAATTTTATTTGTTAAAAATAATGGCTTTTAATTGTTTTGCTAAGTCTGACCTAAGGTAAATTTAAACTGTGCTTATTTCTGGTATTGTGTTGATGAACTGTTGATCTGTCTTGAAAACAGTTTTCATGTTCTTTTACGTATAGTAAGTTTGTGTATATAAAAAGATAAGATAATGTCATCATTTTCAATTCTTTAAAACTTTCCCTGCAACTTTGAAGATATTAATTAACTTTGATATTAATTACTCTTACAGTTTTTTTTTGCTGTATAAATGCGATGGATGCTGATGAAGCTCCTCCCCACAGACGGACACCGTATGAAAGTAGAGAATGAAAAAATGCATAGTAAGAAGTAAGAAGAACAGAGTTATACATGTTTTTATTTTTCTAAGCAAGTATAAAATTCTGGATAACTTTTTTCTAAGATTCTGAATGTGGATTTCCCATGTCATTTTATTATCTAAATGAATTACAAGCAATTTTACGTTATATGTATTCCAAAATTTACCTGTTTGATTATTCAAAGAAAAATATATTGTTTCTGTCTTGGAGTCATTGACACAGAGGTTATTTTCAAAGAACCATTTTTTAACACAGATTAGTGATTCTTTAAGATGGAATTTGACTGTTTCCAGATCTCTGTGAGAGCTTAATAAACTTGTGTCATCAGCATAAAGAATACATGTTGACTGAATATTATAATCTAGAACAAGTTATTTCAAGTTCATGGGTTGGTGATAGTCAGATTGAGATTGTTTGAGAAATTAGTTTGTGGACATTAGCTTACCAAGAAAGGGATTTCCGCAACTGGTATAAATGTTACCGCAAAGTTTTGAAACATGTTATTTAATATTTCCCACGTCGAGTTAAACTAGTGTTCCCATTTAACAAGTAGTGTAGCCCTAGTAAGTCAATTAAGTCTGCTTTGTTGTAATATAACTGTGAGGAAGTGGTTCTAAAGGTTTAGAGTCAGATTAATGAAAAGAGCAAAATATTGTACCTAACCTTTAAGGTGAACAGTTCCTCAAGGGTATGTCATGGGTCCAGTCCTTATAATACTTTTCACAAAAGATCTACCTCGACAACAAAATCAAATCGTAGATGGTTTCCTTCCTTTGACGAATGTTACCGATACAGCTGTAGCACTTGAGGAACCTTTTGCTGAAAACTGAGGGTAATATGCTATCAAAGTCTTAACGTATGTTATGTCACTATAATGAACTTTCAACTAACATAAACATCTTAACTAGATTTTGGACAGACTGTTTAGAATTTTGAACCTCAAACCCATTTTGTGAGCCTAGCAAGCATACATCGTTTGGAAAGCAGTAGGGATGCTTTCAGGTCCCTGTGAATCATGACGATAGTTTCACTGTACATTCAAGAAGTTGTGATGTGGATGGGAAAGATCTGGAAAGAAACAGGGACACTCGCCAATGAAATACCAGAAGTGGTGAACTACACATCCTCCCAGTACACCACTTGAAGCTGTACGAAACTAAACCATCCTATATCTCTACAACTCACTACCATAAGAACTTCACCACAAGAGAGGGAACTCACTGAAGTCAGGGCTGAAAGAAAGGCTTCTGTACCGACCTTTCTACTCTCTTGAGGAATATCGTCAAGGAAACTTCCAGAACTAACATTTCTTTTACAAACAAAATTTACAATAATATATAAATGTTGATTCTTTACACTATTTTTGTAATCTTAATGATTGAAAATTAGAGGTGTGTGAGTAGTGATTTTTTGGATCAAGTCGAGTAGTACCAATTATTTTTGTGCTTCGATTATTTTTGAGTGAGTATTTGCTGTCAGCAATAACTTTAGTTGCTAGTTTCAAGTAGTGTAATGGGATTTAGATTTGATTGTCTAAACACAGTTTTTAAATAATACATGAGGAGCAATCACATTTTTGGCCAGTGCAATCAATCTGGATTATTTATTGTCGATATTGTGTCTATGTCTGGTTGTTATCTCTGGCCAACATTTGTCGTGACGTAAATTTCTACCGATATTAAGTGTTCCGATGGTCATTTTTGGCTGATATAATCTTTCCCGTTATTCATTTTCGGCCAATTTTTTGTTACTGTCATCGTTTGCAGCCGATATTTCGTGGTCCGGTTGTCATTTACACAAGTTTGATTGTTTTTTATGCCTGATTCATGTTTCTTGTTGTAATTTTTGGCTGATTTCACTTGGCGCAATCGTCTTTTACAGCTGTTACTACGTGGTTTGGCAGGTTGCGATCATTAGCGATCACTGCTGATCGGTGGGAACTACTCGCTCGAACTTTTAAGTAATTTTCAAAACATCAAGTCGAGTCGAGTAATTAAATACTTGGCCTAAATACTCAAACTTTTGAGCACTCACACACCCCTATTGAAAATAAAGGTGATCTTGATTCCGATTGTGTCACAGTGTGATGAAGACCGCGGCGTGCGGGACATGGCTGGGCGACCTGATCACCGCGCTCATGGTCACCGATGTGATGCTGCAGGACAACCTGTACCCCGACTGGGCACCGATGCTGCGCCGGCTGTGGCGCCGGTCCAACATCCCGCGCATCCTCATCTTCTGGGTCGGCTCGGTCCTGGCCACCATCATAGTTGTCACCCTCATCATCAGTGACTTCATCAGCTGGGACAAACTCAACAAGGATTTCATCGCCAGCACTGGTATTGGTCTTTAGATTGAATTAATCACCTCTCAGAAAATACCCATCATGTGCCTTTTCTGACCCCAAAACCTCTCTTAGCTAAAGTGATTTTTTATCTCCTATTGTCAGCTCTTTTGTAGCCACCTTTATTTTGACTGTTTTTGAAATCATTATAAACCAGTAATAACCCAAACAGGTTATATTCTTAGTTTACTCCCTTATTTGAAAATTTATTCTAACTAGCGAATCCACCTGCTTGAATTCAAGCAAATACAGTTCTGCTAGTTTAATTTGTCATGCCATTCCAAAAATTTGCTTAAACAGCTAATCTTGCTTCTGTACTGTGTTTTGTTACCGTAAACAGTTGTCAAATGTTCAATTTCAATGATTAATATTTTTCTATAAGATTACAATTTTATCTTTGAAGACCTGTGGGGCGTAAGCCTGAGGGCCGATGTAAATTTTAATGGTTTTCCACAAATCTACATATTGAGACCTTTCCATAGATACTTCAATGATAAAAATCGGTCCAGAAGTTCCTGATATCTCAGCGTGATGTTTTAAAAATTAGGATTTTATACTTTCTCCTCTTAAATGATAAACTGTTTGATGTCGCGTTGTCGCAGAGTTGTCGCGGGCATTCCTGGCGTCGTTCATCCTGGTGATGGATCTGCTGATCATGATGCAGGACTGGGACTTCCCCCACTTCACCACCACGCTGCACATCAACCTGCCGGGGTTCAGCGTGGCCACACTCGAGTGGAAGTACGCCGAGATTCACCTCACCGGTCAGTCCTAGAGTGTAGTGTAGTGTAGCCTGTAGCAGTGCTGTGTCTTATAGCAGGCTCAGTGTTGTGTCTTATAGCAGTCTCAGTGTTGTATCTTATAGCAGTCTCAGTGGTGTGCCTTACAGCTTAGAGTCTACAGCAAGTCAGCCGGAGGGTCGTTGCTTGTGCTAGCTTGCCTCGAACTGAGCGATAGATGTGTATACCAGTTGGGATCGAACCTACGCTTGACCACGGCTGACTTGCGAGGCCAGGGCTCTACCTCTGAGCTACCGCCTCCAGTACTTATTTAAAGTCAGATTTATTTATTGTCATAACAAAAGTACAATGTAGCATTGACAAACGTCACATGTTGCTTAACCTACAACAAAGAAAAGTAATGCTAAATTAAAAATAATAAGTAAACATTACTTTTTGAAACATAACTATTCTTTGACCCTGTAGAACTCAATTTCAATCAGAAACAACTTTAGTTTTTGTTTTATTAGCTACATCTGAAACTATTGTTTGAAGAAAGGGAGGAAAAGTGTTAAACAGGAATATTTCAAAATAGTATGTCTATGTTCGAAAAGAGGTTTTATGCTGTCAAATGACTAGGGTAGTTTATTTAGAATATTGTGTAAGTTAACAATCTTAACATTGAATAATTTTTTGTTTTTCGGAAGGAATATGAGACAATATAGACATATAAAATGCTTGAAAATGTAAGGAGGTTATTTACTAAAAAATACACCTACTAAATTGATCTAAATGCAAGAAAATATTCCCCTAAACGACAAATAAAGTCATGGTTTTATTTAGGAGTACATAATTGATGTGGTTAATTTATTACCTACGGTTTGTTTGTTTGTTTGTTTTTGGGGTGAGTAGGAGGCCCCAGCATAGCTAGCTAGGCATGTCTCCCTTTGGGATACTATGCAGCCACCGGAAAGAGGGAAAAGAGGGATGGGAAAGGTGGTAGGACGGGGTCAGTCTGCCTCGCTCCAGAAACAGAGAGAGAACCTTACCTAGCTCCCGGGCTCTGTTGGTGACATAACCCCAGGATGATTCGCCCTCTAACCCGACGTCCCCCTATGTCCACCAGACATGGACCGCCATCGCACAGAGCCTCCAACCTCTCAGGGGTTGGGTGGCCCCAGGACGGTTCGTCCCCCAGCCCGTCAGACCGGAGACCGTCGCGTTGGGTAAGGGCCCTTCCTCCCAGACACCCGTCCCAGGCTGCAAGGAAGATCCACTACTCCCTCCAAGGACTTGGACTAGACTGGGTATCCAGGCTCAACTGGGAGTCAAGCCCCCAGAAGAGACAAGGAGGAACTAAGGAAGAGAAGTTGGTTACACTGGATAACCAAAAGACTTACCAATACTGTGACAGCTTCAATTTGCTGTACCCAAAGTCGACCTCTGTACTAGTATAGACCAGTCTGAGAGCCGTCGAGGGCCTACCTACAGTTACAACTACTATATCAATTTCAAAGTATTTTTTAAACCTTGTTTCTGTGCCCCAAATGAACTGAACATCTTCAGTTGGCCTATACAGGTCTTTTTCTTATGCTAGAAACACCGACAGTTTAAATAAATAAATGCTCTTCATGTCCAAATATCTCGTTCCATTGGCCTGGCCGCCAAGTCAAGGCCAGGCTGTTTCACTAATGCCTAACTGCTTGCAAAAGGGTCATTGACTGTGGGAGCGGAGGTAGGAAATGCTTAGTTAATAAATATCTGAAAATCAAACAGGATTTGTTCTCCGTCACATCGCACTGTGAATTCTCTATAAATAATCAATAGTACTAAGGTACTAGTGATTACAAATTCTAAAAAATTGTTATTATTTAAGATATAATGATTCTTTGTTTTGATTCCAGGCAAGTGGTTTAACTACGGGTTGATTTTTATGGTCATGTTGCTCGACCTAAACATGTGGAAAAATCAAATCTTCTACTACCCGAGTAAATATGGGCAGTATGTAGGTGAGTCTGTTAGTATTAAGAGGCTAGTGAATTTGTATTTCTAGTCAGATACGATCTAGATCGTTTTGGACGATGAAAGGCATTTAGAAAGAACTAAACACAGCATTTACACACAGACAACACGATTGCTACTCATTTAGACAAATGAAGAATTGCCATTTCTCCCTTCGTTATGAAAGGAGATGTGTTTTATACTATACATTATCCTGTTAAAAAAATCCTGTTTCCTGTTATTCCAAGATTACTAAACCCTCAATATATTCAGACCTAATCTGTAGTGGTGGGTTCAATCCACATTGCATTGCATGCTCCTTAATTTATATCAATAAATTGAAACATTAATGATTCTGGCAAAAAATACCGTCTTATCCAGTAACAAGGCATCAAAAATGGCTGAAGTTAGTCGGTAACTAGCTATGCAGTGCATCTTACTTGCACTTATAGCCCATCCATATTAACCTTAAAATAAAATACGCATGTTTGATGTCAGTGTCTTGCAGTGTTTTATGTTTTCCATGTGTCCGTTCCAGAACCAAAAGGCAACAAGATTCTAACTGTGTTGGATGAAAACATCTTGACCTTTGGTAACAAGAGTCTTTGGACTTGGGAGGCGAGGTCCCAGCGAAACGCTTCTACAGGCCAACTTTTCTGCCAAAGTGAGTAATGACTTTGCTTCAAGCTGTAACTTGTTGTTCATCGTCTACTGATATTACTTGTGTCAGTTGAGTTTTTGTTACATCTTGCAAGATCATAATCACAAAGTATCGCGGCTTCTGATGAAATCTAATCGAAAAACAATTCTCAGAGCTAGACCTGTAAGAAGAAAAAGGAAAATTACTATCATCTCACCATCTCCCTAAATAGGAACCTATGTCAAGGAAAATAAACCATCAAATTTAACTCTCAAACATAGTAATTACTGAATTGGTCCTCTTTTAGAGCTGCTGAAGAACTCTGAAGTTCCCGCTTCATGGGTTTATGCAATTTTTCGTTATTGCCTGAGGTTAAATTTACGTTACAATGAATTAAGTATAGTTTTAAGATTTTATTAGTGAATTTCCTATGGAAAGTGAACTAATAGCATGACCCGCACAGTGAAACTTAAGCCCGGGACCACCATAAAAGTTCCAAACGTGACCCCCTGAACACGTTTTGGGGGTTCGTTCAAAATTTTATATATATATATAGAGAGAGAGAGAGAGAAAAGAGAGAGACAGAGAGAGACATATATGTATATATACATGTGTTTGCACTGTAGTGGTCACATTTTATGTTAAATTTACTTCAAATTTTGTAGGGACGTTCCTTTCTATAACCAGTTGGACAGATTCGTTGGGAAAAATAATCGGAAAACTCTAAACCCCTCTTTTGGGGATTAATCTTTCAAATTTTGAGTTTTTGGGCCCAAAAGGGTCAGAAAAGCCTCGGATGTAAAGTTATCGCATGTAAAAAGATGGGAATTAGAGAGGCGAACGTTTTAAGCCCTCTCTTGTTAATCTAGCATAAATATTTACCGAGTTATTAAAGCAAATGTATATCGACTATACACAGTTCGTTGTCTTATGGGGGTTTTACATTAGAAAAGCCTGTTATTCATTTGGTGGTGTACGTTTATCATCCCCAGCAAACTCACGCCTACTTTCAAGCCTGACTGGACCTTCTCCTAACCTTATAAAGCACAAAATTGAGTTCCCAGCATTGCAGGTAAATTAAACCTAGGTGCATCAGAACAGCCAGAAAATCTATGTTTTCAGATTTCAATAAAAATATCCGTTGGGATAAATGTATGTTTTTACACTAATTTTGAGTTTTAAAAATTTGCTATGTGAAAATTCACTTCCCTCACGTCAGCGTGCGAACTCGTTATTATCATAACATGGTGTCTACATTCTGAAAAATCAGGGAAGGTAGGGTAAAAATTGACAATGGAAATTCAGGGTCTTGAAAGTTGGGGAAATTTACCCTAAAAATTAATTTGAGAGGACATGCTCTAGTCAGCCCCAACCCCCTGACTATTGTGGTATGCTCTAGTCAGCCCCAACCCCCTGACTATTGTGGTATGCTCTAGTCAGCCCCAACCCCCTGACTATTGTGGTATGCTCTAGTCAGCCCCAACCCCCTGACTATTGTGGTATGCTCTAGTCAGCCCCAACCCCCTGACTATTGTGGTATGCTCTAGTCAGCCCCAACCCCCTGACTATTGTGGTATGCTCTAGTCAGCCCCAACCCCCTGACTATTGTGGTATGCTCTAGTCAGCCCCAACCCCCTGACTATTGTGGTATGCTCTAGTCAGCCCCAACCCCCTGACTATTGTGGTATGCTCTAGTCAGCCCCAACCCCCTGACTATTGTGGTATGTTTCAGATAGTTTTCATAAGAGTACAAAAACCTGTAAAATTGATCTGATGTAATCAAAACATGTTTCAAGAAGTGGAGGAAAGAAACCGTGGAGAAGGGGAAGGCTAGGTTTTTTCTTTTCTTCCTTGGAATATGTATACATTACTATAACGATATGAATAATTGAAATTAATTATTGTATAGTATTTGTTGTGTAATAAAACATGTTTCGGCCATAATGCCATTTCAAAAGTGTGTGACTACGTAAGTTTTAATTATTGTTTGTGAGTCAGGGAAATGGTCATAGAAAGTCAGTGAAAAATATGATGCAGTTGCTTGGACAGTCTTTATAAGGAATTTTCAAATTGCTTTTATCCATGTGACAAATTTCAACCTTGTTTGCATTTATGTACTTCATAATGTGGTATGAATACGAAATAAATAATAAATATGTTTAAAATGTTTATTTACGTTAATGTTATATGTTTTGTTACTATTAATATACAATTGTAATTTTATGTAACAAACTGATAAATGGCATGGACACAAAATAGTATGTAATTTTTGATAAATATTCTCAAAATCGGAATCACTCAGAACTAACCACAGGTTCCATTTGACAGACGGATTGTGCAGACCTTTCATTTAGGCCAGCTGATGAATAGAAACCAGAGAAAGATTTTGGGTTTACTCGTAATGTTGGAAAGATATCATATTTTAAAACATACAAAATTAATAGCTTAATTACATTGTCAGTGTTTATTTTGGTAATTTTTTTAACCGGGCAGTACCAGATCTTGTAACACCTGACGGTACAGTTTGGTTTGATGAACTGTACACAGCTGTTGTAGTAATCTGCAGTATTGTTTGTTATTCCGTTTACGATTTGTCTTGCAGGCGACATGGTGATGAACTCACGCTACATGGGTTACCCCCTGCTCCTCAAGTGCACTGCCATCATTCCGTCCTTCGTGGCTGTCTTGTTCTTTGTGGCAGTCGTGAGCCTGTACACAGCTGTTGTAGTAATAGTGGTGTTTGTATTGCAGGCGACATGGTGATGAACTCACGCTACATGGGTTACCCCCTGCTCCTCAAGTGCACTGCCATCATTCCGTCCTTCGTGGCTGTCTTGTTCTTTGTGGCAGTCGTGAGCCTGTACACAGCTGTTGTAGTAATAGTGGTGTTTCTATTGCAGGCGACATGGTGATGAACTCACGCTACATGGGTTACCCCCTGCTCCTCAAGTGCACTGCCATCATTCCGTCCTTCGTGGCTGTCTTGTTCTTTGTGGCAGTCGTGAGCCTGTACGGCCGCTTTCCCGAGGATCAGGTCTGTCTAAACTATCGGAGAATATATAAAGTAGTAGAATTGCCAGTGTTTTTTTTCTTTTTACGGGGAAGTCTTGATCATGGACGTGCTAATTGCTAAACACCAATTGCTGAATAAGGAAATAAGATGGTGGCTTTTATGCTTATATTGTACTTATTCCTAATATCAAAGATCTGTGTGTGTGATTGGCCATTTCACTTCCAAAATGTTTATTAACGATTTCTAAAATTAAATTTTATGTTGTTTAGTAATTAAATAACTTAATAATATGGAAAAATTTGTGTACAGTAAAGTCTCACAAACTCGACTCCTGATAACTCGACACTCTGGTGAACTCGACGCCTGCATTTGGTACCAGGCACACCGAACTGGGACACCTACCGAATGCACAGCCGGTACTCGACCGTATCTCACATGCCTCCGATTTTCAACTGTACCTCATGCACTTCCAATTCTCGATCATACCTCACGCGATTACATTGTTGGTCATTCTTAGAAAATTTTGTATTTCCTCATTCTGTCTCATGGTTTTCAGTTCATCAATGTAAGGTTTATGTGTTTTCTATGTTTGATAATACTGTAAATACTACTGTTATATGTTAAAATATGATCTAATATACAAATTAAGATTGTGTTTTTTCTTCCCCTAATGTAACTCCGGGAAATTCTCATTCACCAAACACAACAGTGTTAAAGTCCACGTTGTGTCGAGTTTGTTAGACATTACTGTATCTCACTTTTCTAAGTCGGTTTGTGTTGTGTTTATTTTGTTAACTGAAATGTCTTAGTATTCATGTACTGCGGATTTAAATCCTGGAAACGGGTCATCTGCTGAGACCAGGACACAGGTCTCACTCTGGCTAACTCTATGGCCACGGTTCTCACTCTGGCTGACTCTATAGCCACAGGTCTCACTCTGGCTGCTATAGCCAAAGGTCTCACTCTGGCTGACTCTATAGCCACAGGTCTCACTGTGGCTGACTCTACATCCACAGGTCTCACTCTGGCTAACTCTATAGCGACAGGTCTCACTCTGGCTGACTCTATAGCCACAGGTCTCACTCTGGCTGACTATAGCCAAAGGTCTCACTCTGGCTGACTCTATAGCCACAGGTCTCACTCTGGCTGACTCTATGGCCACAGGTCTCACTCTGGCTGACTCTATAGGAACAGGTCTCACTCTGTCTGACTCTATAGCCACAGGTCTCACTCTGGCTGACTCTACATCCACAGGTCTCTCTCTGTCTGACTCTATAGCCACAGTTCTCACTCTGGCTGACTCTATAGCGACAGGTCTCACTCTGGCTGACTCTATAGCCACCGGTCTCACTCTGGCTGACTCTATTGCCACAGGTCTCACTCTGGCTGACTATAGCCAAAGGTCTCACTCTGACTGACTATAGCCACACGTCTCACTCTGGCTGACTCTATGGCCACAGGTCTCACTCTGGCTGACTCTCTAGCGACAGGTCTCACTCTGTCTGACTCTATAGCCACAGTTCTCACTCTGGCTGACTCTATAGCCACAGGTCTCACTCTGGCTGACTCTATAGCGACAGGTCTCACTCTGGATGACTATATATAGCCACAGTTCTCACTCTGACTGACTCTATAGCCACAGGTCTCACTCTGGATGACTATATATAGCCACAGTTCTCACTCTGGCTGACTGTATGGCCACAGGTCTCACTCGGGCTGATTCTATAGCCACAAGTCTCACTCTGCTGACTATAGCCAAAGGTCTCACTCTGGCTGACTCTATAGCCACAGGTCTCACTCTCGCTGTCTGTTGCAGGAGCCCCCCACCCATCGCAGCGGCAGCCCGTGTCACGACACCGGGGTCAACGTCTAGTCTTAAGGGGCTGAATTCCTCCCAGAGATTCACACTGTATCTTCACCCGACCCGACCTAACCCATCCACACTCTCACTGGCTCAGAATCTGGGTTTAATCTAGTCATCCGTGTGCTACTGTGATTCAGATTTATTTTCATGGGTTATAATTCTTAAATTGCTCGTTATCAACTGTCGTTGACGTTTGTAATCTCGGAGTTGTAAAATAATTTGAGTATATGGAAGATTTATCTTTAGTTTTATAACATGCCATTTTGCCAGCCAGTCACAAATTTGGTCCCCAGCATCTTCTCAAAAATGTTACACAGTCCATTTAATTTTGAATACTTATGTCCATCTTCAGAGAAAATAAGAGAATCCCAATCTATTAACAATTTGTTGAATTTGACTGTTTTCCCTGAAAGTGTTTGGTCGTCTGTAACAAATCTCCTCTAGCATTCGTATACGACCGTAAGTCTTCTTAAAATATCCTAAAAAATGTTCAACTTAATTCTAATTCTAAAGAAGGTTAAATCTAAACTGAAACTACATATTACTTTATTGTATTATTGACATACTCTCAAAGAGCCTTAACAATTTCAAATTGAATAAACATAAATTAAATTATTGCCAGAAAAACATATATTTTTATATTTTTGAACAAAAAATATTCCAAAAATGTATTTTAATTTATAGTAATCACATCCAAAGTCTAGATTGGGAAAACTATTGTAAATCCAAATTCTGAGTTCAGTAAACAGTCCAGTAATCTTTTACAAACTCCTATCATAAACTTTGTTGAGTATTTTAAAACACGTAAGAGGTTTTTAACTGATATTGTTTCTCTATTTCAAGTATATTTATATGTATAGAATACAAATAGGCATTAACAAATATATTGTTTTTGTATATGTAGAAAAATTGGTAATTATGTTTGAAGAAGTTACTATCTTTGATCAAAGTTTGGATGTGAATCCACAATATTTAAAAAAGTGTAACATTTACACTACACCACTATTATTGAAAATAACAAGAAAGTTTCACCTTATATTTTACAATCGTATTTATTATATTTTTATTTTGTACACATTTGTTATTTTTTAAACCATGACATTTAAGTAAGCAAGAAATATTTAAATATTTTACATGAACAAGAGTTTTTTCCTAAGATAATTGAATATATTTATGAACTGAGTTTTATTCACATGTGTATGACATTTAGGTACATTTTAATTGATTAGACATTCGAGTATTGATTTTTGTTCCTTGTACACCACCTTGTTTGTTACGTACAACAAGCACTTCAGAACAAACCTTTGAACAAGTCTCCCCGTAGAAAGGACTTATCTGGTGTAGAACAAATGATTTAGTTATCGGTAAGTTTGTTGATTAACATCACTATTTGACCCTTTGTCGATTATTTGTTTGCATGCATTACTGCAGATGCTTCTGCTGCTTTTACATTAACACATTTTTTACTGTGTATTATTTTATTTTGTTTCTAGTGTTTTGTGAGTATATAACTGCTGTATCAGCAATTTCCGCTTGATTTGATTATTATTTTGTAGTATGCTATTATTTAAACACTATATTTATAATTTTAAAACCATTAACAATAATTTATACGTACTGTCTTCCACCCGGGGATATTACAGAAGAAATGCACGACTTGCAATGTGGTCTTGAAATGTTGCTGAGTCATTGTACTCAGATATTTGATTCCTTATTTTACAACAAATAATAAAGTAATTTTTGTTTTAAAGCACAGAATCTACATTATCTTTCACAATTAATTATTTAATTCCTTTTTAGGGTAATTTGCTCACTACATATCACGGAACCCTTTTCTCTGATTCAGATAAACAAATTTAAAAAATTGAATTTTTTAATAATTGCAATAAGTTTGTATTTAAATTGTTTTTTAAGAAGTTTACTAATAATAAACCTTGCATGTTTTTGTATTGAAGAAAAAAGATCAAGTGAATTTCAATTTTGTTTTAACACATACTTAGTAAGTCTAATCATTTTAAATATTGTATAATCTCTACTGCAGTATCCCTCGGTTCTTGAGGTGTGCTTTATTAGGTAGAACCCACTGAAATGTGCATTTAGCGTACAATAAACGCAATTTTTTCTTCCAGGTAGTTTTTTTGTATTCTGGTCTACTTCCTAGATCAACTAGATGTCGATTATTTTATAAACTGTTACTAACTATTATATGCATTTATTTGTTACGTTTAAAACAACATCAAGTAAATAATTAATCCGGATTTCATAGCCCTTGATTACATCATAAAGGAAAAGTTAAAAAAATGACTTATCTCGATTGTTTACATTTGTGATTACTTATGTCTTCCACTACTTTCTCTCATTTTTTAATAAGCTATTTCCAATAATATTCTTCCATAAAAATATTAAAAATTCTTAATCTAAGTGTCAATCTTAGGATTTCTTCCAGCCTTAATCATTGATATTGTTTTTAGAGTAATTCTAATTTTAGAGTGCCCATATATCCAATGCCCATATAGGAACCATTTGCCCTTTTTATAGCAAGTGTATCACATACTTTTACCGTACGTTCAATAATATACTACTTAAATATTGCATATATTGTGGGGGAAGGGTGGTGCAGGGTGGAGGGGGGTGCAGGGGGGAAAGTATCGTAATTGTAACTACCATGACTTTACAAATATTACAATAATATTTTAAAGTTATTTTTAAAGTTTTCAAACTTAAGTAAATTGAGAAATAAATTTTACAGTTCCAATCTTCAATGGAACTGATGGTAATAAAAAGAAAAATTGACATAACTTAATTCCCCAAGTGAATTTGTACTTTACGGGAGATGATTTGGTGTTTCACCAGTAATAAAAGAATAAAATAGAGCACTGGTCGTTTCTAAATATTAAATGTTTTTTGATCCGATTATTTGACATGATAATAGACAGCTCAAATTGAACTAATCTGGACAATGGATATGTGGGTATTTTTATATGTTTTACAGTGCTGCCAACATTGGTAGAATGTACATTTCAGTGGCGCAGTGTTGGTAGTTAGTGTGGTTCCACTGGCCAGCTGCATTCTGTATGTCTGTTGAAAGAGTCTCTGATGGAGGGAATTCAGCCCCTAACTGGGGAGGGGGTAGAGTAGAAGTTTTAGTTTAGCGTAGCCTAGCTTAGCTTAGCGTATGTTTAGTTTTTTATTGTTTTGTAGATTTTATGTTAGAATCACATACCACAAGAGTATGCAAACGTTAAGAATCAATAAACTTTGCAACACAGTCGTGAAAAATTCTGAACTTGGATTTGAGGAAAGGAAAATGGTAAAAAAATACTGTCAATTTGAAATTGACAACTTTAGCATTACTCTTCAATCAGCAACTTTGGCAAAAGCGAATTTCATTTATTTCAACGGCAAAAATGCCAATTTGTACAAGAGTTACATAGTTGTTACATATATAGTCGTATGAAATAGCAATTAATTGTAAAGAAAAAAATACATAACAGGCATAAGTACTTAGTGAGTTAGCTTTTTCTCGTGTGTTTCAAATTAAATTGACATTAGCTAAAACAATCACCCAAAGCTAGTAGATTTGCCAGCCTGCTCACATCAACAATCTCACTTCAGAGTAATACAAAATGATCTGATATTTTCCATTTTTAATTGTTAGCCTTCGGATTACTAAGACATACCAATAGTGGTTTAAATACCTGCTTTATCGGTAATCCAAATTGTTAAAATGGCAACCAGTTTCAACTTCTTATCAAGTCATCATCATGGCCTCATTTGATGATAAAAAACCTTGGACGGCCTGATTGTATTGCCATTGTAACAATTTGGATTACCGATGAAGCAGGTATTTAAACCACTATTGTAATTTTTGAAATATGATTTTTATTAGACAAATTTGATTAAGTATGATGAGGAAGTACATATACCTGGTATTATCAGTAATTTTAACACCGGTGAGTAAAAATTCTTCACTACCTTTGCAGAAGAAGGCCAATGAGTAGATCAAATTTGCATGTCAAAAAGCAAAAAAAAAGAAAAAATGGCAACAAAGGGAACAAAATATGGAGCAAATTTAGAAAAAAGCCAGAGGCATAGCACATTTAAATGGTGAAAAAGTAAATAAGAAGTACGAATGACTTTCAGCAATTTCGGTACAATGGAATAACGCCAATAATGCCCCTAGGCATTTAATTAGCACTGTTAACTCATGGTTTGCTAGTGTTTGCAAAGTTTCTTGGTTTTGTAATGCATTTGATGTCGTATCGAAACCAAACAGTAGTGAGTAGCAAAACTGGATATGTCATTAAATTTAATCAGTGTTTTGAACTCAAACTAACTCTTCCAGTGGTGGTCCCATCCACGGTGATTCAAGTCATTTGAAAACACTAATGGTAGTAATGCAGCTGAAATGTATAACAATTGATTACTCCGTTTTTGATTGAGCAACCCGGACTTAGTGTTTAATATTTATTGAAATGTAGTGACATTTCAAAAATTGTTTATTATGACATGTTCAGGCTTGGTTTTCTTTAATTTGTTGAAGTCATTTGGTGGTGTGGCCGTTCTCGAGTTCACATATAGTGAACCAGTAGCGGCTCTAGGGCAGTGCGAGCCGTGCTCCAGCACGGGGCGCGCGGGGCGCGGCGCTTTTGGGGGGGCGACGCTCGGCGCTTATGACGGGTAGCGGGACGGGGGGCGGGGGGCGTAATCTGCAGCGCTAAAATAAAGTATTTGTAAATATATAAACACCTGACTGATTTTGTAAATTTGGTGTATATTAGTAAGTTGTTGAAAGACATAATTAGAAAGTTGTGTATTCACCATATTGCACCTTCATTATACTTAAACATTAAATTTACAGATAAGATATTTTCCGCTCCCCTCTATTCCAAATTGAGAACTTGTTTTCACCACTATCGTTTTGTGATAACTTCAGGGCTTTCTTATTGGTATTGAGAGTGTGAATAAAATTCGCAATATGATGCAAGAATATTGCGAAGTTAAAATATAAAGTTACACGATGCAACTTATTGTTTCAATCCGCCCTCTTCAATTATTTTAAACTACTTCCTAGATATGGTTTGAGGATAAGAGAGGATTAAATATGGATTTCAATTATTTCATATTTAATTGAAGCTACAACAAATCGAGTTTAATATTGTTATTTTATGTAATAAGGCAGAAAATATGATGCGCCCCCTTCGATCGTTACTTGTAAGGTTTCCTCCTTTAGTTTACTTTGAAAATATCGTTTATCGTTCCGTCTGTTGAGTACTATTTCAATCAAGTTCTTATTTTTTAATTGAGTCATTTTGGAACATTGGAGAAGAAGTAGGAAATGTTAACTATTAAAATACTTCTCGCCATTACAGATTACTGTACTTGCGCTCTGGTCGTGATTAATCGACTAATCATCTGTATTTCTTCCAAAGTTGCAGTATTTAAAATTGCGGCAGCATATCACAGTTTTGTACAAACGAAAAAAATATGTTTTCACCCAACTTGAGTTTTTAGAGTCACTGGTATTAAATTTAAGTTATACAAACACTTTTATAAGATAATACTAAATATATTAGAGAATCAAACAAATTAAGCTTTATAGCTATACAAAACCTTTAAGATTAAATACGCGAAAATAGAGTCTGTATAACTCAAAAAAGTGTAATACAATTAAGACACAATTGGGCACAATAAACCGAAATTATATTTAGAAAATATTAGTTTTGACGAAAATAAAAATAACTCTTAACAACAAACATTGCTGTTGTCATTGTAAACTCAGTCTAAATTCCCAGAACCGTAAAAATCTTGGTCGGTATTGATGATTGTTTTGTTTCCCCTGCACGAAATCTTTCCCACGCTTAGAACAGGTGTTCTGTTATCAGTATGCACTTCCCCCTTCCTACTCAGTTTTGAGGTTTGTTTTCATTGTAATTTTCTTAAAGAAGCACATCGTTCTCTGTTGATAAGCAGTGTATTGTGATACGTTGACTTCAAGTGTGTGAGTCTATCGTTTTTAAATTTTTAGATTATTTGAGATTTTGAGTTATTTGTTATTTTTAAATGTCAAAAAAGTTTAGTGGCGCGGAATATCGGAAACGGAAGAAGGTAAAAGAAGAAACGGAACAAAATCTGTTAAAACGTGTCAAAAAGGTTTCCGAATATTTTACATCTACTCCAAGCTGTTCATCGTTTACAACGGATCCTAAGGAAGCAAGAAAAGATGCAGGACCATCAAAGTCATTAACTGAAATTACGATTACCTCCAATGAAAAGGTAATTTTTAGTTTAGTAATTACCATAAAAAGGAACTAAAGAGTTTTGGTTTCATTTTAGGCACTTCGCTTATTAACTATGACCAGACTTCCGAAGGTCTGTTCCTATTCTCTGTTAGATTTGTACTTGAATATACAAAAATATTATTTTAATGTTCTAAAATACCGACTAAAGTAAATTAACTAAAATTGGTTCCTGGATCTTTATTATTTTTTGGGTAATTTCCTCCTAAAATATACAAATACAGCCATTCTGACGTAGAATTCCTTATTACATCCTAACATAAAAATTAATAGAGTTTTAACGAGCTCAGATTAATTACAACTTATCAAAGAATTTGTTAAATGAATTAGTATCGCATAAAAATACTTCAAGTATTGCTTGTTTTTGGGACAGGGATTTTTATGAATTGTCCCAATACTTACAATTTAAACATATCTCACTTTAGACCGCCAGAGCATTGGCATTGAAGATGTTAATTTATTTAATTGAACTCTTTGGATTTGTTTGTATAGTGTACTGGATATTTCTTATTTCTCTCCGGAAACTGTAGGAAGTTTTCCTGGGCTTAAAATAAACAAAAATGTCCCATAATTATATGGTCTATATCATTCAGTTTGGTTTTGTATCCCTGTTTCCATATGTGTTTTAACCCAAATGCTTTTAATTGTGTAATCTTGAATCGTTATAATGATGAAGAAAGGAAGAATATGAAAACCCCCATAGACATTCTAAAGTTTATAAGTTTGAGCAAATTTATTGAAAACTTTCCCTTAACTATAGTGCTGAGAGTCATGCTGACTCTGCCAGTTACTGTGGCATCTGGAGAAAGATCGTTCTCTAAACTTAAAATCATAAAGAACTATTTGAGGTCAACAATGTCGCAAGAACGCTTTAGTTGGTCTGGCAATCATGTCGATTGAGTTTGAAGAACTCAATAATTTAGATATAAATTTTATTATTTCAGAGTTTGCAGAGAAAAAACCAAGGAGAATTCATTTTTCACAGGAGTAGAAACAAATCAAAAATGTATTGTAACATGTAAGCACTTTCCGATATTTAGCCTGTAATAAATGCATTTTTGTTTATACGGACAAAATGTTATCAATGATTTCCTCTTCTACATTTTTAAAAACAATGGACAATAGTTCTTTATTCAATATCTATTATGACTAATAATTTTAATTTTAATTTGGCAGAGTATTTACAACTTCCAAAGAAATTAAATAAATCCAAATCAAATCAAACTTTCTTTTGATCAGAAAAAATTATTTAGTACTATTGATTCCTATGTGTTTGTATACCTTGTACAGAATATCATGCTCATGGCGATAGGCTACCCCCCTACGAGCGAATCTAGTAGGCGAGTCACATTGCATGAGGGCGGCCGGGAGCTAATTCCTAGAGTCTACCCTTGTGTCAGTGTGAGGGAACCGAGCGATCGTAGCAGGTACAACTGCCGCGTCGCGCGCCGCTCCATGACATGAGATCGTCCTGTACAGGGTATATTGTAGTCGTAGCAACACATAAATAAATGCACGACCTGTCATTTGTTTGTAGTGTGTGACCCGACATAAATAAACAGTCACACATAAGTTAGTGCAGACCCGGCCGTTCTTGTTAAATTTGCTTCATTGATTCCCTCTGTTTTAATTCCAGGTTTTTCAGAACAGCAATTCAGATATGACTGTTGTAACAATTTATATATTATCGAAACTCAGCATTTCCTGGGCGATAATATGAAATCAATATTTTAATTTACACAAGTCTCTGAACTGAATGTGTTCCATAGCTTGTCATTTCAGGTGATAAGTGATAAGTATTGCACGGAACCAGTAACAACGCAAACGTAACAAAGCGAGGCGCGCACGTGTCAGTCTTATCTTAGAGCTATCCATGAGCGAGGGAGGGTTTCGATGATGGGGAGGGGGGAGGGTTCGGACGATGGGATGGAGGGCGGGGGCGGCAAGTTTGGTCTTTGCACGGGCGCTGAAAAACTGACGGGCCGCCCCTGTAGTGAACAGTAGTTTTTTGGATTTTTTTCACTGATATTTGGTTTTTATACTTGACTCTAAAAGAATCCTCGGATTTGTTTTTTTTTTATTAACTTAAAAGCCAGTTCATGACATTGCAATGAGTTCATTGCTGTACATACATTGTAAAATTATGTTTAATTTTGTTTGGTATCGGTTTAAATTGAAATCAAAGTGATTTTAATACCTCGTCTTCTTTCAAGTTACCTTTCTTAATAATCATAGCTGTATGATGATGTACTGGGCACAATAAAGTTACTTATGTACAGCATATATTTTTATATTTCAACTTTGTTAGTTTAACAAATTTATATTTTACTAAAGTTGTTGTGTTTACATTTCAGAGTTACCAGTCCTTCCAACAAATTGTTTAAATTGTAAAAGTTATATTTTTGTAGTTTGTTTCTTATTTGTATTTATACTACAGGGAAAGCTATTTACTTTAGCTAGACCTCTTGTTATATTGATGTTGTTATCGGTTTATTTATTTTTATAAGTTTTTTTGTATTAGTTTTAAATTTACAGTAGCCTCCCTATTAACTGTGGGATCGAGACCCTGGTGGGATAATGGCTTAGGGCATGAACTGATGACTCCCAAATGTCACTAAATTACTACTATAAATCTATATGCAGGTAAAATAAAAAAATATGAACTACTATGCTCTATTTTACGTAATGGAACATTAAAATTTGAGAAAACTTACTTTATAAGATTTTTCTAGGTTGCAGATTACACTGAAAACCACATAACTGTGCTGTTTCTGAAAACTAATTAGATAAATCTAGTTCACCAGGCCTATATTACGAAATTATCTTAAATTAAAATTCTTCAAACATTTTAGATTTTATAGTATTACTGAGTTAGAGCCTAGTTTGGCTCAGTTGGATCTACATTACGTATTTGTTTCTTAAACGTGACTTTCAACAAAAGAAAAAACTGAAATGCACACAAGTTGACTTTAACCATATGCAAACGCAAACACACTTTGTTATAATAAATGGTAATAAATACACTGCCAAAAAAATACAATGTTAACGTTTCACAGTATCAAACTATTCCTCAAAAAGAATACATACATATTTAGATACAAATCACTACCTTTCAATGAGTCACATGTGCCGTGGATTAGGGGAGATGGGGTGGGATGGGCTGACACAGACGTTTAAAGCAGAGACCGTTTATGAGGTGGCCGGTTAAGAGGCAGGCTACTGTGTTTTGTATTTATGTTTACCAAATTTTATATGTGTTCTTTTATTATTTTCCAGAATTGTAATTTAGAGAATACTATATTTATTGTACAGAATGACCCATGTATATGACCATTATTGAACAAGAATATATTCATAAGCGTGTTAGGGTTTTCTATTGTATTCCAAGAGTAATGTTTTAACAAAGAAAATGTTTAATTTTCACTCTCGATTGTAGATATGAACAAAGAAATCGCTTATTTTCTTCTGTGATTTCACAAATTTGTTGGGTGTTTGAGGATGAAACCATTAACAAAATATGTCGTGTCTTTGTTTATGAAATGTTATACTAAACAGACTGTAATATAAAAGTTTTGAAGCAATTTCTTAGTATCACTGTAGCACTGAACACGAGCCTCCTGAATCTACATAATGCGTCTACATAACGTAGTCTAGCTTCCCTCCGTAGCGTGTAGATTAGCTGTCTAGCTAGGTAGCCTAACAAATTGCCACTATAGCTTTAAACTGTGTCCGTCTTTGTTCACAACACTATATTTATATTTATTTTGTTATAATTCAAAATGAACTTTTTTATAGTTTAGGACACACGAGCGTCTTTACAAATTTACCCTGTCGGACACAGGTTTTAATAGTTTATAGGATGACTAATAAATGTATTAGAATTAGTTTCACCCGTGTTTTCTTTCCGGTTGATCAAAACTATTGTTTTACAGCCAGTTGTTTGTATGTGAGACGAGAACAGATTACGCAGTTTTATTACTGTCAGGTATATGTGTGACTCATAAATTTGAATTATGAGTTTTTCAATTCAACGAGAAATATTCTAGTCTTTCTAAAACGGTACATTTTAACGTTACACACAGTTTCAAGGATATTTAATGTTTAACCGAATACAGAATACTCAACTCATCACGTCGCTTGTCAGCACTGCATTTTCATATTGTAATGGAAATTTTAGCGATTAATTGTTTTTGTTAATATATTCTATAGTTTTTCTATTGTTAGTAGATTGTAAGATTGTTGTTGGTTCGTACTAATTACTTCTGTTTTCTTTTATATTGTTCCCAAATGATATTTTTTGTGGATTTGTTTTATATGTTAGTTAACCTTGTTGAATTCTGTTTCTCTAATAGATTGTCTATCTAATTTTCTTACTATTCAATCGACTAGAGAGACGGCGAAACAAATTATTGAAAGTAATTAAACAAAGCCTCTCTCTATGAAAAAAATCTTTTTGAGAATAAACCTAGATCGGCACTAATTTTACGATTCAAATTTGTTTCTCTTGAACATTCCTGCTTTTGTCACTGCCCTGCCAACTTCTCAACTAGCCCGAGTCGACGAAAGCTTTAATCGATAACTCCCCACGACGAGACGGTGGTGGGGGAAGTTGGCGAGCGGTGGTCCGTAGCCGTCAACTCAAGTGTCCTTAGTCTGCTCTGTATATAATATGGCTCTCGATGTTTGTCTGTGAGGTGCTTAATACAACTGACCAAATCCAAATGTTGTTTTATTTACCAGCTGCTCATCAAAGGTTTCAGTTTGTTGTTTAACCCGTCAGCCTCCTCTGGGCTGGAACCATACGGTACAGCGGAACACAGTGTTTTGGTAAGGTTGGCTCTAGGCCTGGTTCATAAGGATTTTGTGATTGGGTAGGAAAACAGGGAAATCAGCAGCTTACGTTGATGGGCTAAAGGTTGCTGAGTTAAACAACGATAGTTAGAAATACAATTTTTCCAAAGCTACTGTTTTTTTTATTGGTGTGTAGAAAGATGACTCGTCGCTGTTGCCTCATTAGAGGTAGCAACACTTGCGCCCAGAACTTGATAGCAGCCTGTTAGGTGGTTTAAGATTTTGTTTGATTCTATTTTT
Source organism: Allygus modestus (assembly GCA_963675035.1). Lineage (NCBI taxonomy): Eukaryota > Metazoa > Arthropoda > Insecta > Hemiptera > Cicadellidae > Allygus > Allygus modestus. Next base: position 348,939,348 of record OY776112.1, read on the forward strand.
TCGTTACTCAAAGATTAACATATTGGCTACCGATGGTCCGGAATTTGGGTCGCCGGGAGTTCCCAGCAGACCAAACCTATACACGAAACTCTCACCATAGACCAAGTCATGGTGACCAATTGTAACCCAGAGTCGGAATTTTTGTTCCGTATTTTTATATGTTTTGAAGTAGAATATATATATTTACTCATAAAAGTAGTAATAAAATATTATTTCAGTGCTATTTTAGCATTTTTATTGCGTCACGTATGTGTGACGTCGGTCTATGGACAAATTTTATATGATATTTTTTGTGGTAGACCGACTGTCTCACATACGTGACGTGAGTTTTCAAACTTTGGATGTCTGGGAAATAAAATAAAACACCATTTTTTTACATTTCTTTTATTGAGAACAAACTGAAATCGGTTTCAAAATAAAATTATAAAATTTGTATCAGACAATGAAATATGAAACCTATCAAATATGGATGGCCAAATTTGAAAATCTGTAAAAAAAAATTGAGGTCGTACCCCGAGACCGAGCGACACACAAACGTGTCCCACATTCCTATAGACCGATAGACAGGCTTCAGATCGATATAGTGTACCGTATGGACGTGGCAAGTCATTTAACTGAATGGTGACTGCGACCCGTATACGTGTCGTCGGTCCAGTGGATTTGGCCTGAGTGACACGTATATGTGACACTGCTCTATTTTAAGGTTTTTTTTTAACATTGCGTCACATATACGTGACGATCGGTAGTCAGCGTGTTAATAAAATACTAGCTGATTACCCGTGCTTCGCACAAAGAATTTAAGAAAGAACAGCTGATTAAAATTCCTGCTGCAACTACATCTGTTTCTGATCCATTAAACCTATAGTCCAAAACAATAACATTGTAACTTTAAGGGTCACTGGGGCGGAGCCCTAAGGGATTGCCTAGGTGGGAATATTCCTATATGTAGCCCAGATAAATTATGTACCTACATGCAAATTTTCAGCTCGATTGGTTCAGTAGTTTTTTTTGTTAAATCTGCAGCTCTGTTGTTGACAATTTTGCATAATATCCAGGAAATAGAGAAACTAATCATATTATTTATGATGATAGCTTTTTTATTTACAAATTATATTGATCAATATGATGTCTAGAGAAGATGTGTCAAAGGAATCAGGGTGTAGATGGAACTTTCAAAACTCTATACTAAACAGTTTTAGGATTTTCCAGGTGGGAGAAGAAGGTAAGGTAGGAATGGGGTGAACAGATGGTAACAGAATTGTATCAGTTCGATAGAAATAGAAACATGGGAAATAACATTTCATTTTGAATTTAATGCACTATTCTTTGGCAAGGTTTTTTTTAGATTTAAAATTAAGAAAATAAAATCATTCTCATTTTAAAAGTGGTGATTTTTGTATTGTTTTGATGATTAAATCCGTTGTAGCTTTATTTTAGTCTTTGGACAATAAACCCAAATAAATAAATAATTGACTGTTCAAGTGAACATTATTTTTACTGAAAAATGGGCAAGAAAATTGACTTAGTAAATGCAGAACTTTGGATACAAATGTGATGTTCAGTAACATTAAGGTAAATTTGTTTCTGTATTTATTTTTCGTACATCTCATATGCACAAGTTATTATCATTTAATTTATATTTCAGTTTACGATTTGAATGTTGTTTTTCATTCAAAGCCAAAGCAATTAGTTTTACGAAAAAGGATACATTTTACTTTCACTTTTTTAAGTGGAAATAAACTCAAAATTGGTGACAAAGTTTTAAAATTATTAAACTACTAGTGGCTTGAAGGGGCGATAGCCCCTAACCTTGCCCTAGTAGGAACACATGTCAGATCTTAAAAAAAGTAGACACTTAATCACATCTTTTATTATGAACAAAGCAGACGTTTTTAAATTCCCATGCTTTTCTTATGGGGGATGTTTTACGTTATTTCTCCTTTGTTTCTAACTTTTTGGAAATACTGCTATTTTTCCCGAGTCCTTGAGATCAAGATCTTTAATTATAGCCGTCTCCCATCATTCTGCCATTTGCCAAACTCCCACAACTTGGACTTAAACATTTTGTTAAAAAAAGCTTTGTCATTCATAATTTATCATCTAGTTTTAAACTATGTTTTGGTGATTTATTAAACATAACTCTTTTATTATCTCTTAACTCATTTTTAAAATTGAGCTTTTTAAAATATTTTCTCAATACGTCTTTTTCCAAAGTGGTTTTAAATTGTTGACACTTCTTTCATTAAGGGCAGAGACCTCAAGTTTGTTCTTTGCTCAGGTTAACATGAATATTTTGTATTATTCAATTGCATTTTAAAAATACCAGATTATGCAATACGACACTGTTTTACAGCTAACAAATGAGCTAAATATGAACACCCAAATTACTGAAATGGTAACACAATCTGTGCAGTGCTTATGATAGTGCTCTTTCAATATGGTTTCCTATGGTTTTGAGCAGAAGGCTGAGTTAAGTAACTAATTACTGTAACCCCTAGAATTTATTTATTTTTCACAGTAATATTAAATTATATTTGAATAGCTAGATATTTTTAACTGGAAAAAGGTAATTATTTGTAGCCTATTTCTATATGCCTCCTGTGATTTACTAAAAAAGCAAACTAGTGGAAAAACAACAGGCTTAGTTTTGAAAAAGGTTTGCTTCTCCCAACATGACTCCTATATGTCATTTGTGTCTGCTGGTTTGACTGTCAGTTGAGCTTCGATTGTTGCTAAATTTTTCAAGTTTATTAAAGTCATTTATTTTTTATGTAGTGATTATTAAGGACAAAATTAACAAGTAGCAGGCTAACAATTTGTGGTGTTACATTATAAAGCACCTCCACCTGTTAACTACATCCTTTCATTGATAAATCAATAAACCATATTTTTTAACAGCTCTTACGTTGTTTGATGCTTACTATTAAACACATATGTTAATGAGCGTAAATCTTTGTCTTGCATTTGAGAAGTTTATTTTAAGTGAAAATGTGTCAATCGGAGTAATGTGTACAAAACTGTACTTAACTTTCTTGTGGCATCATTAAAACTTTAAATTTATTTTTACACATAAAATAAATGCAATTTTAAATCTAGTTTAGGGTCAGCTAAATACATTGAATAATGTTTGTAACTGATTGCAAATTACCAATCATGATACTTGAAATATGATACATACCAAGAAAACCAAATTGTTCAGTATTAAAACTTTAAGAAGAAAAGTGCGAGACAACCTCATTGTTGCAGAACTGTAGACAGTTCTATTATTATAAACATGTTAGTTATTTTGTAAAACAAACATTATTGTTGAAAGTCGCTTATTAAAGACCCTATTTATTTATTTATTTTATTTCAATAGACTTGTAATTGAAATCATAGGACCAGGAGGCCGCCCATAAAACTTTGCCTAAGGCCTCAAATTCGACCTTCCACCTCAACATCTACCTTGAGAAAGCCCGCACCTCCGACATCCTCCAACCTTACTTCCAACCCTACTTCACTGACCGCCCCAGCCTCACGATCCACCACCTTGCCGACCTAGACCAGCAGCCCGAACCATAACCCCCACCACCAAACCCCATGTAAACCTCGCCTAGCTCCCACTCCTGACCACTGTGACAGGCACTCGTTATAAAACAAAAAAAAAGTCCTGTCGCAGTGTGTTCATCTCTCCTCCCCCCAAACCATCCCCTGGCCACTGTAGCAGGCAAAAAAAAAAGTCCTGTTGCAGTGTGTTCACCTCTAACCATTCCCTGGCCACTGTAGCAGGCAACGAAAAAAAATAAAAAAAGTCCTGTTGCAGTGTGCTCACCCCCAACCCCAAACCATTCCCTGGCCACTGTAGCAGGCAACGAAAAAAAATAATAAAAAAAGTCCTGTTGCAGTGCGTCAATCTCCCCCTCACCAACCAACCCTATCCGACGGCTGAAGAGGGCCCAAGCGCCCTAAAGCAGCCTCAGTGGGCCAGGGACTTTCCCGCCCACTGGAACCTCACAAAACAACAACAACCTTCGAGTAACAAGCTCAAGTCTGCTGTTTTCCCACCTTGCTGTCAAAAAGAGTTTAGGAACATAACATTTCCCAGATTGCCCCCAAGGGTTTTTAAGCTACCCACTATTTATTCGGGATATTAATAAAGCGTTTGTAAGAACGGAAGATTTTCTGATTAGTTAATTGATTGTTTTGTCGCCACAACGAAGCACAGAATGAAGCCGCGGCGTCGCCTGCAAAATCTTATACATCGAGCTCAACACTGAACTGTACCGCAAATTGAGTTATATATTTTGAAGGCACTAGTCAGTAGTGGGTATTCTTTCAGTACTGTCATTCACATATAGGGTGCTGAAATACACCGACAAACTTTGGGATATTGTTCCTGAAGTCAAAACAAACAAAAAATGACATAAGTATTTAGCCTATCTAGCTTCGTTTTACGTCTGTCAGTCTGGATGTGATTTTTACAAAAAGATTAATTATTTACGAACCGCAAGGGTGCGCCCTACCCCAGATTGAATGATGCGCACATTGTTGTTTAACGCCGCGCCGCCACCAAGCAGGGTCATGCATATTTACACTTGAAGACCTTTTTGTTCTCCCTACCTTACCTTACTAAGATTTAGAAAAACGCTTAATTTGAAAACTTTACTAATGGCCTACTACTTATTTTGAATTAAAATCACTATTTTTAAATCGTATGATACATAGATGAACATTTAGTGATTAAATTAAAACCAATTATTTTTAATTGGTTAACAATTGAGCCTACAATGTGGGAGATGCAAAACCCATACTTAAGCGTGCGGAAGGCAGGTAGGGCGCAAGCTTAAGATATGTTTTTCAAACTTATAACGAACTAGCTGTGTACACGTCCTTCGTACGGGTTGTATATAAATGGTAGATTAACTAAAGCAAATAACAATATTTTATTGCCATATTATTCCACATTATCTTACAATATTAAAATTACATTTTACACGTTTAATGTACTATTGAATCAAAGTTAACGAAATATACTGGCGTGTGTAGTAAACGGCGTGTGGTTTGCGACTCCAAGTCGGTACACGTAACACTTTGGATTCGCTTTTAGAAATAAAAGAACTTAAGTACCAAAAAATAAAAACAATATCGGTGAGGGGGGCATAAATATAAAATCGGTGGGGGGGAGCAAAAGATAAAATCGGAGGGGGGCAAAAATATAAAATGGAGGGGGTCATAAAATAAAAATATAAAATCGAAGAGGGGGGGAGCAAAATATAAAATCGGGGGGGCAAAAATATAAAATCGGAGGGGGACAAAAATAAAAATCGGGGGGGGCACAGTACATCAGAATCAAAACATAGGCTTATACTCATTTTATTGAGGCAATTCTTTATTGCCCTATTGGATCCATCGAGGTAAAACTCCTGGAGAGATCGCTAAGTGAGCTAAAAACGGTCCGCGTAGGTCTGTGCGGAACAGAAATGGTGGGCCACTGTGTGCTCAGAGCTGTTTCTGGCGTTGAACGCGCTGTCATTTACACGCTCCTGGACTTCACTGCCATGTTTGAATTGTAATGAAGTTTATATATTCTTTGTGTACGTGAACTAAGGAATCCGAAAGTATAAATATTGTTTTATTTTACCGTGTTTTAATATTTTTAATAATTAAAAATCTTACGTATTATTAAAGAGGGACATGAAAAAGTTACTCAGCGAGGAAGTTTTTTATTTTTAGGTTAGAAACAAACTTCCAGCGGGAAAGTTCTAGATAATTAGTTTCTCTAAAACTTTTATTTCAAACATTTTTCGGTAAAGTTGTTGGTTTGCCTACAATTCGTTTGGAAAGACGCTGAAACTTTTCGCCGCGCTCTATCCAAGACGTGCCACGCGCCGTGCCACGCTGTTAAATTCAACTCAGTGATGCTGTGTTACAACATGGCCTAGTTTTTTGATAAAATACATAGTTATACGACTTTTGTTTTAGTCGTCTTTTGCTAAGTAATCTTACAACATTCTACAATGCAACTGTAATGTGTAATGTAACAGTTAATCAGTAAATAAAAATTAATTTTGAGAAAAATAATTTCATTTAATCCTATATGCCTTCCAAAATATTCTTAAAACTGACTAATGCTACGGATACATTTATACTATACCCCATTATTATTATACTGTACTTGTATCGTCTCTTAAATAAATCATAATCGATTGTTATCATACACTGAAGATAATTTTTTTTATTCAATAGCGAATGTTGTATTAATGCAACATTATGTAATCGTTCTTACTACTCTACGTGGACGGGTGAATGAACCATGTTGGTAATTAATGTTTATTAAGAATACATTTTCTATTAAAAAGTATTTGTCTTGGTATTCATTCATCAACAAAATTTTATGATATAGGCCAATTAACTTTCATACAATCTACAACTTTTGGCGAACGTCGAAGTTTATATGCTAAAATTCAAAGTTTCACTAGTCCAAAGAACGATATTACTGCTCATAAACAATTCATTCCAGTACCAAAAACTTCAAAACATCATTATTGAACAACACCTAAAGCCTAGTGGATCGTACATAAATTTATATGACTGGAAATATGAAAGAATCAGCCATCGAGGAGATTATTTTACAAAACTCCCAACTTTCTGTTATTTTTACGCAACTAACCCTGGTCAAATATAGTTAGTTTCGGTATTAAAAATTCGAGAAACTATTCAGGAATACGGATCAGAAGGCCATTTAACTATAAAAAATGTTCCCTGGCTGCAAATTCAATTCAAGTAAGCGCGCGTCGTGTTTTTCCCTATACCCCCCATGCTAAGCGCTGCCGCGGTAGCCCACCATTTGCGGCGCGACCTAGAACGCGGCCGGACCGAAATTTGGTTCGCTTCACCACGGGCGCGAGCGGTCCAGTAGTTTTAAGTCTTTGATTGGATCAGATGCTGACCTGCGTCAAACAAGGAAGTGTGGTTGATTCCAACAGATTTTCAACAAACTATTGTCTAGTTACTGAGTAGCGAATGGTTCAAACGAGTTTGTCCGCTCTACTCTCCATGAGCAAGGCGAATGAGCGCAGCAAATGTAATACAATTTGTACATTACGTTCCTTGTTTGAAATTCATTGTTGATGGCAATGGGTTAATGTTAACTTTACTCAGGCAATTTGGGCGTATTTTTGGTTACCTACCGAGAAGAAGAAGTCGATTCACTATGTTACATTCTCTATGTCAGAAGGCGATTCACTATGTTACATTCTCTATGTCAGAAGGCGATTCACTATGTTACATTCTCTATGTCAGAAGGCGATTCACTATGTTACATTCTCTATGTCAGAAGGCGATTCACTATGTTACATTCTCTATGTCAGAAGTCGATTCACTATGTTACATTCTCTATGTCAGAAGGTGATTCACTATGTTACATTCTCTATGTCAGAAGGCGATTCACTATGTTACATTCTCTATGTCAGAAGGCGATTCACTATGTTACATTCTCTATGTCAGAAGGCGATTCACTATGTTACATTCTCTATGTCAGAAGGCGATTCACTATGTTACATTCTCTATGTCAGAAGGCGATTCACTATGTTACATTCTCTATGTCAGAAGTCGATTCACTATGTTACATTCTCTATGTCAGAAGGCGATTCACTATGTTACATTCTCTATGTCAGAAGGCGATTCACTATGTTACATTCTCTATGTCAGAAGGCGATTCACTATGTTACATTCTCTATGTCAGAAGTCGATTCACTATGTTACATTCTCTATGTCAGAAGGCGATTCACTATGTTACATTCTCTATGTCAGAAGGCGATTCACTATGTTACATTCTCTATGTCAGAAGGCGATTCACTATGTTACATTCTCTATGTCAGAAGGCGATTCACTATGTTACATTCTCTATGTCAGAAGGCGATTCACTATGTTACATTCTCTATGTCAGAAGGCGATTCACTATGTTACATTCTCTATGTCAGAAGGCGATTCACTATGTTACATTCTCTATGTCAGAAGTCGATTCACTATGTTACTTTCTCTATGTCAGAAGGCGATTCACTATGTTACATTCTCTATGTCAGAAGGCGATTCACTATGTTACATTCTCTATGTCAGAAGGCGATTCACTATGTTACATTCTCTATGTCAGAAGTCGATTCACTATGTTACATTCTCTATGTCAGAAGTCGATTCACTATGTTACATTCTCTATGTCAGAAGGCGATTCACTATGTTACATTCTCTATGTCAGAAGGCGATTCACTATGTTACATTCTCTATGTCAGAAGGCGATTCACTATGTTACATTCTCTATGTCAGAAGGCGATTCACTATGTTACATTCTCTATGTCAGAAGGCGATTCACTATGTTACATTCTCTATGTCAGAAGGCGATTCACTATGTTACATTCTCTATGTCAGAAGGCGATTCACTATGTTACATTCTCTATGTCAGAAGGCGATTCACTATGTTACATTCTCTATGTCAGAAGGCGATTCACTATGTTACATTCTCTATGTCAGAAGGCGATTCACTATGTTACATTCTCTATGTCAGAAGGCGATTCACTATGTTACATTCTCTATGTCAGAAGGCGATTCACTATGTTACATTCTCTATGTCAGAAGGCGATTCACTATGTTACATTCTCTATGTCAGAAGGCGATTCCGAGCACAACTGAGCCTATTAATAAGTAATCCTAAACGTATGTACTGTATACTTTCAAAGAGAGAATAAACTGTGACTTTAGAATCGAATAGGTCTGCAAGTGTTAAGCTGGAGAGTTTGGGGTCCCATCTAACCGAAACTTGTATAAGTTCAGCTCTGTCAAAAACGGGATGTGTGCCATCGAACCGGTCATTTGCGACGAACTAGAGAATCTTTCGGTCGTTTTATACTCGTCCCTCTTTCGGCCGAATAAGAAACCTCACGTTTTTTTATCTAGTCGAACTTTTTACATTTTTGAAATTATATACAGTAACTGTAGAGTTTACTGAAATTCTTTAGTAAGTACGGTGATATTATTGTCATAGTTGAGTTTATCGCAACAGTTTGAAGAGACAAAACAATGTATTTCACAGTCACGGTGTCTATATGTATTGTCGTGTTTCACCTCTAGAACCCAGCATTTCCCGCGAGTTAGTGGGCCATTAATTACCAAAAATGCCAAGGGTAATGAATTCGCAACGCTACACGGTTAATGTGAAATAGTCTTTGTAAGTTGCGTTTCATTCCAATTAAAATGTGTTAATTCATTGTTGAGTATTCCTTGCAGGAAGTAAACACCTCTCCAAATAAACGGTATCAGGAAACTGACACACACTTTTCTCCCTTTTAGCCCATTTTAATGTATACATTATTATTTAGTTACTATATATAGAATATAAAGTACGGTAGAATGTACAGAAACTCTCCTAAACATTTGTTTTCCGAAATGTCCGTCCAAATCCCATGTTTGGAGGCTCTACAGAATCCTCCGCTACATACAGTGGTTTTAAGAGGGGAAATGCCCCCTCCTCCCCCCCAGGGTTAAGGGGCAACCTATTTAAAATATCCTCTGTTGGTCAATGCTAACTTGACCTGGATATCAGTTTTTAACGAAATTGATCAGTAAATAAGAGAGAAATGGTAATTGTTGTATTTCCCATAAGAATAACACTGGACAACATACTGCGTTTACCGCCAAATTAAAATTAAAAATTTCTCCGCAACCAGCAATCATAGAATAATAATTGAAAGTACTGAATTATTTCGTTTTTTAAGCTCTTTTTAATGGTGAAAAGTAATATTATTTAACATTTATGGTTTGTTATGAAAAATAAAAAACTGAATATTTTATGTTTTATGTTTTAAGTCTTGTAATTTTTGAACCCGAATTTTTACAGAAATTCGGGTGGTGTCATTTTGTTATAGAACTAAAGGTCTACAAACAACAAAAGTTTAATTAAAATCGTTATAGCCATTTTTGAGACATTTTGATTTTTCATGTTTTTAGGCAGTTTTGGGGGGATAATTACCCTTAACAATAAAAATGAAAAAAAAAAACGCATGGATATGTGGTGGATTAATACCTACATATTTCATAAAAATCGGACCATTGGTTAGGACTCTAGCTCTGTTCACATCCAGACATATAGATAGACAGACAGACAGACATCACGTAAAAACCACTTTTTTGGGTCAAGGAGTACCAAAACGAATATTTACACTAACAACTCAAATTGGAAAATTTTGACGAAAATAATACTTCCTCCATATACTATGAATAAGGGGAGAAAGTAGTAAAAAATACAACTTTAACCCCTCCACCCAACGATCAAAATTGTAAATAAAAATGTCTCCTCTGAAGTAATGTTTTCCCAAATGAAGTTCCCCTGACAGCAGTCCACCAGGAATGTCCTGGGCAATAAATATGTAGACAATCATTACATAGTTTAATATTCTAAATAAATTTTAAAAATCAAATGCATACACATACAATTTACCATTATTTTTTTCACTTTGAGTGCAGTTATAGAACTTTTGAGAAGTCCGTGTATTCGTGTATCTGATGTTTGCCAGGATTTGACCAGCAGAAGCCGTTAGTTTTCGCTTTGAAAGTCCTCGTCTCGTCGATCATAGTTTAGCACTTGTGTGAGGGGCTCGGGCCATCACATCAATCCTGCTTAGCATTGGCTCACTTCCTGTTTTATTCTGTTGAACAGCAAGTCCGAACGTTTATGAAGTGAAATATTTCAACATGGGGGTTTAATTGACTGAGCGATATACGTGTGAATGTGATAATTCATGGATGAAATTGAGCACTATGAATTCTATATATGCTACATTTATTTACATTCAACGACATTGCTTAGGTAATTTAGGCCCGGACTCCTGAAGTCAGTTTTGAAGCCGCGGTCTAACATAGGCCAGGACTACGGTAGACGCGGAATAGCTAAACCCGAACTCTTGAACCGCCCAAAATATTGCAGAATTATAGTAATATAGACTATTATTGTTTTTTTATCAACTTAAAACCTAATTGTATTTTATATTAAATTATTTTGAAATCAGACTCTTTCGAAAGTGATCACATTGCCAAACGAAATCCTACACGAGTTCACGGCCTAGTGGATCATCCATTACCAACAGTCCTACTTCAGCCCATCCAAGAGGAAACGACAGTAACATTGCTGATGGTGCAATAAATACATGACTAGTGTAACACAACTAGTTTCCGAGTTTTAGCAGATCATGTCTTAAATGCTATTCTAAGTGTTTCTCAATTGTTAAGATTGATCAGAATCTTCAATATATTTTTTAGGTTACCCAAACTGCCATACTACACTTTATCGCAACTTTAAATCAAAATTGCATTTAAGTTCAAGTATAAGCCTAACAGTAGGGTGTATTGGACACTCCGAGGGCAGGAGGGACAGGAGGGACCCCCCCCCCAACCACCCCCCCCCCTCGCGAATTTTTTTTTTTGCGAATTTTTTGTTTGCGAATTTTTTTTTTGCGAATTTTTTTTTTTTTGCGAATTTTTTTTTTGCGAATATTAATCTAACCTAACCTAACCTAACCTAACCTAACCTAACGTAACCTAACGTAACCTAACGTAACCTAACCTAACTTAACCTAACCTAACCTAACCTAACCTAACCTAACCTAACCTAACCTAACCTAACCTAACCTAACCTAACCTAACCTAACGTAACCTAACCTAACCTAACCTAACGTAACGTAACCTAACCTAACCTAACCTAACGTAACATAACCTAACCTAACCTAACCCATCCTAACCTAACCTAACCTCGGATCAGATTTCTGATTGCAGATTCTTGTTCGGCTAGTCGAGCCGAGAAATTTGAGTACCCACAAAGTACATTTGGACGATGTAGGGGGGGGGGGCTATCTCGGTTACCATAAGTCGGATTTGAATTCTGATTGCAGATTCTTGTTCGTCTAGTCAAGCCGAGAAATTTGCATACCCACAAAGTACATTTGGACGATGTAGGGGGGGGGGCTATCTCGGTTACCATAAGTCGGATTTGAATTCTGATTGCAGATTCTTGTTCGTCTAGTCGAGCCGAGAAATTTGCATACCCACAATGTACATTTGGACGATGTAGGGGGGGGTGGGGGGGGGCGGGCTATATCGCTTACCTTAAGTCGGATTTGAATTCTGATTGCAGATTCTTATTCGTCTAGTCGAGCCGAGTCATTTGAGTACCCACATCGTACACTTTGGATGATGTTTACAAAAAAGGGGCCCGCACCACACTTTTGACCTTTTTTTTTTTTTGCATTTTTGGAATCTCCTCGTCAAGCCGAGTATTCTCAGTACCCACATGACATACTTTGGATAATTAATACAAGAGTTGATCAGGGTAACGCTACAACCAACAGAGCTAGCCCATCAGCGCTTGCGGTCAATTGAACTAACAGTGAATGCAAATTTTAAGGAGAATATAATTGCAATGCTTTGAACATATACTGCAAAGGGGGGTGTATCGATACACCCCCCTTCAAGTACTCTGCGCCGAGGCAGCTGTTCGCACAACCGACTGACGCGTCCAGTCTACTGTCTGGGAATGCGGATGTTGTAATTTGATACCTCGACTGGAGGGTGCAGGTGTTCACACAAAAAACCGACAAGTCGAGACCTGTCTGGGAATGCGGATGCTGTAATTTGATACCCCGACGGGAGGGCGAAACGACCCTTCCAGGAACCCATTATAGACCACCTGCGTCGAATTCCGAGCAATAAATCACCAGTTGTCAAACACCCACAGTATCATTCTTGTTTTAGGCTTCAACAATTCCTGACGTATGGGGGAGCGAAAATCTCCCCCTAGTAATTAAATCAACAGAACACCAGTTGTCACGGTCTCATTCTTGTTCTAGTCTTCAACAATTCCTGACGTATGGGGGAGCGAAAATCTCCCCCCTAAGCCATTATGTGTTAGGGGGAGCAAAAATCTCCCCCTAAGCGGTGCGCGGGTCGCGACACGCCACAGTCTCTTGATAGACTTCTTCGAAGACGGACGTCTACATTAATTCGATAACAATGTCGTTTATTCATCAGAAATCGTGTGAATGTGTGAAGACTGAACTGGACTTGTTTTCGTTACCGCCTACGCAGACCAGCATCGAGAGCGGTAAATGGGTTCAATACAAACCGATCTCATCGCTGACGGACGATTCGCCAATAGAGTTTGTAATACCCGGTCACGGTGACGAGTACACGGACCTGACACAAACGTTATTACACGTGAAAGCCGCTATTGTGAAACAGGACGACACTAAAGCGGACGGTGGGCAACCTGCTAAAGAGGTGGGCCCGGTGAACAATTGGCTCCACTCGATATTCAGTCAAGTGGATCTCTATCTCAATCATAAACTGGTGTCACCACAAAACAACACGTACGCTTACCGTGCCTACTTGGAAAACCTATTGAACTACGGATGTAGTGCGAAGAATTCGCACCTGACTAGCGAGCTGTTTTTTGAAGATTCGGCCGGACAAATGGACGATTGTGACGAATTGAACGAGGGATTGAAAAAGCGTCGCGATCACACGAAAGAAAGCGATGTTTGCGATATGGTCGGTCGATTGCACATCGATCTGTGCAATCAGAACAAATTCATGTTGAACGGTGTCGAGATGCGATTGCAACTTAACAGATCCAGAAACTCGTTTTGTATAATGTCCAAAACGCTAACTACCTACAAGGTGACAATTAAAGAGATTAGTCTTTTCGTACGTCGATGTAAGATCAATCCGAGCGTATTGTTGGCGCACAGCAAAACTCTCGAGACCGGCACGGCCAAGTATCCGATCACGCGTGTAGAAGTTAAATCCTTCACACTACCCTCCGGTATAATGAGTAAAGCTTTAGACAGCGCATTTCTCGGTCAGTTACCGAAACGTGTGATAATTGGACTGGTCAGTAATCTTGCGTTCAACGGAGATTTCAAGAAGAATCCCTACAACTTTCAACACTACGATATGAATTATCTCGCATTGTACGTGGACGGTGAACAAGTACCGGCCAAACCGTTACAGCCCGTTTACACATTGAACAGTGAGACATATATACTCTCTTATTACACATTGGTCACTGGCACCGGAATCCAGTTCTCCGACGCAGGTAATGAGATCAAGAGAGGTGACTATCCGTACGGTAATTGTCTTATGGCGTTCGACTTGACACCGGACATGTCCGCGGCTGAGTCGAGTCACTGGAATCTCCTGCGCAACGGTAATCTACGTATCGAAATCGGATTCTCCAAAGCGTTGTCCGAGACCGTCAACTGTATAGTGTACGCCGAACTGGACAACGTCATCGAGATCGATCGTCACCGTAACGTAACAGTTGACTTCAGCGGGTGAATAAAAGCGAACGCCAAACAGAAATATTGTCTGACAGCGAGTGCATACAGTTTACTTCAAGGGTGAGCAGACGCAACACCAGTCAGTAGTACGGTTGAAGTCACACGGTAAGGACGTGAACATGGACGCTTACGCTTCTGCGGACGACTATATCAAATCGTTTATTCAGGAGATTGAGGTTATGAACAATAATGCTAGTGATCAGACGTTGGCATCACCTCAGTCGTCATTTGTAAAACCGACAACTGCCTGCAAGAGACGAAGGAGACCAACTCCCATCGAAGTGGAAACCAAGAAACCAGGATGGGTGCCAAAACCAACAGATGATTCTCCCATAGTGTCATGGATGGACGATGGGAATACTTTCGCAGTTCAAAACCCAGGAAACAAAGGACAAATTTTATTGAAAATGGAAATGTACGATGGTACAGATATGGTGTTCATGTGCGGTTTATTTTTGGACAAAGATGGTGAAATGCTCCAAAGTGTTAGACAAGTAGTTGATAAAGTGGAAAACATGTGGATCTATAAATCAACAGGAGTACCGAAAATTACAGGCTTAACTCAAACTGTTACACAACGCAGTGCAGTTTCGCAGCCAATGCCTAAGAAGCGAGCTGTGAGGAAGAAACAACGAGTGGCGTCGGCATTCAACTAGAGCATCCGCATTCCCAGACAAGTCTCGACGAGTCGGTTTTTTGTGTGAACACCTGCGCCCGACCCTTCGGACCACCCACGTAGAAGAAAATGGCGGCGAGGGTTTATAAGGCGGGGCCCCGCCCGATTGAACATCATTCGCCACCAGACCACCACCTCACATAGACCTACTCCAACTACTACTACTAGAGATGTCGAGCAGCAGCACTTTCAAGCTAGAGTTTCCGGGCGTGAACGGCACTGCAGCAACCGCGGACCTTAGAGCTACCCTCAACAACTGCAAGTCTGACTCTCCGCTCTACACCAGGATAGCCGATCTCCGAGAGGAATGCGGCTATCTCATCACTGCGATGGAGCGAGCCACTACACCCTTTGGCGAGACAATCATCGTGATCCTGGAGGGGCAGGTCGGGGATGACTTCTTTCTGCGAGTCTACCTGCCTAGGCGCTTCAACGAGGTCCTGAGCAACACCGACATCGAGCGCTACAACAGCGGGTTTGGAGAACGCCTTCGCTTGGTGAAGCGCAGCCCTAGGGGTTCCAATAGCAGATTCACACCGTTGGAGTTTATGTAAAGCAAGACTTGAAGATTTTGTTAATACCTTTGTAAATTAGTTTTCGTAGTCAATACTTATAGTCACGTTCAGAACATAACCACTGTGTTATTTATTTCACTTAACCCCAAAAATGTCCTTTGGTAGTAAGTTTAAGAGTGTGAGTATGGTAACTGTGAGGTGTTTAGTAGCTCAGTAGTAATCATGGGCTTGATGTGGAAACATCCGTTCTCAGCCATTGTGGCGGGACCTTCGGGTTGTGGCAAGTCACAGTTTGTGTCAAAGTTTATAAAACACATTACAGAAATGTGTGACACACCATTTACCAGTATAAACTGGCATTATGGTAGTGGTGGTGGTGATGGTGGTGGTGGTGACTCGAAAAATGTCACCATTAACCACGTAGAAGGTCTACCAAACTTGGAGGATTTTTCTGGTAACGAGCCGATACTTGTGATTATAGACGATATGATGCGTGAGGCCGACAACCGTGTGGTGGATCTTTTCACAAAAGGTTGCCATCATCGCAACATTAGTGTGTTTTTCATTACACAAAATTTGTTTCATCAAGGACGTGGGCAGAGGGACATCTCACTGAATGCGCATTACATTGTGTGTTTTAAGAATCCTAGAGATAGAGTTCAGATTAGGTACTTGGCCAGACAAATATATCCAGACAGCCCGAAATTCATCGAGGAGGCGTACGCTGACGCTACGAGGAATCCACACGGCTACCTACTGATAGACTTGAAACAATCAACAGACGAGAATATGCGAATACGAAGTTGCATATTTCCAGACGATTCTACCAACTATGTGTACTTGCCAAAGAAAAGGTAATTTCGCCATCAGTAGTAATCATGTCGTGCTTGCGGAAGGACGCAGCTCTGCTTACGGCTTTCATACACGCAACACCCAAGGAGCGGAAGGCACTGTTAAAGGTGTGTGACAAGAGCCGCATTCGCTCAGTGTGTGAGTG
This sequence comes from Allygus modestus, assembly GCA_963675035.1. Classification (NCBI taxonomy): domain Eukaryota; kingdom Metazoa; phylum Arthropoda; class Insecta; order Hemiptera; family Cicadellidae; genus Allygus; species Allygus modestus. Next base: position 348,955,896 of record OY776112.1, read on the forward strand.
CGCATACAACGTGTTGCGAGGTAACGTTCCTCTGGCGAAGAAGAGTAAAAGTCAGCTAAGCAAACACAAGGCGACGCTACGTCGATTGGTGAAACGCGGCGAAGGCTGGTCAAAGAAACGAAAGTATCTCATACAAAAAGGCGGTGGAATCTTTATACCATTACTTTTGAGCGCAGTACTACAAGCAGCACTGAGTAGATAAAAATGACTGGCATCAACAATCAGTTCTATTTGACACTGCCCAGCAACAGTTCGATGCAGTATTATCCGAAAAACACAGTTGCAAATTATATAACACATTTGCCGAGAGCTATTCAACTGGACGCTGGCGACTGGGAAATTGCACTTGTGGAAGCGCACTATCCAATGACATTTCTATCTGTCGGTAATGACGAAACAATTGACATTTGCATACAACCGCAAGAGGAAGCAAAAGTGAACATAGAAGCGTTGGCGCGGGTTATGGACAGCACTGCCGATGTAACGCCGGTAGTGTCTGCTACTCCAAAACAAAACCACAGAATTAAATTGAAGACTGGTGATTACGCAAATATTCAAGAATTGTGTGATCATATCAATTCACAAGAACTAGCGATTACTTTTGGTGTAAAGTTCACCGTTGAAAACTCATACAACAAATTCATTGAAGTATCGATGGGAACTGATGTTGGAAAAATTACATTAAGTCCAACGTTAGCGCTTCAATTGGGGTTCGATCCGAATGAATTGACGCTGGAAGGTGATGCAGTTAACAAAATCATCCGTTCGCCCAACATTCGTCTTGGCTTACCGTCACACATGTACGTGTATTGTGATTTAGTCGAGCCGCAGATGGTCGGCGATACAGTCGCACCGTTATTGAAAATTGTCAATATATCCACGTCTACTTATGTATACGGATTGCATAAATCAACATCATTCATCGATCCGCACTATGTGCCTGTTATGAATAGATCGTTTGACAGTGTGGAAATTGACTTAAGAGATAACATTGGTAATCATTTGCCATTCCACTTTGGAACGTCGTGCGTGAAGTTACACTTTAGAAAAGTAGCTAGTCATTAGTGCAAATATGGAACATGCGAAGAAGATGGTAGTTGTGCCGCAAGAGTTGATTGATCGACTGCAATCAAATGCTACGGATAACAGACCGACTAATCTATCCAGTGAAAACAGCCTCGACGCGGAGATGCAACAAATATTGAATAACAAACGTATGGACGATAGTGAAAAGTGGAAATTGTACAAACAAGCGTTACATCGCTTCTTGCATATTGCAGAGAATAGACGCCAACCGATTAGCATACCAATCGTGGAGACGGGTGGGATTGAACATAGTCAACGATCGCACCCCGCTGCGGAAGGTGGTCCAGTGGAAGAGATTGTGGAAACGTTTTCCAAAACTTACAGATCTGATGCCCGCAATCTTTTACGTTTCATGAAACGTGACGGCAGCTTAATCAGTTGGGACAGTGGCTATTCAGTGTACATCAACGGTGTAAAAATCCCAGACTCAAATCTAGTGGATATCTTAAATTGCATAGTAAAGGTGCGTATGCGTGATTACATACCGCCAGGATGGCGGGAAGTGCTCAACGCATTGAAAGCGATGAACGTGCCAAAGGACTATATGAATAATCTAAGAGCACTAAAGGAAATAAATGCCGAATATCGATCATCATTCACAGGAGGAGAAGGATTAGACGATGACGTGGAAGACACATCAACTGAATCAATACTGAGAACACCGCTAGTAAATCGGCTTCGATCGGCAAGAGGAAAACGTGTAACATCTACACCGACAGGGCAGTTTGATCTTCTAACTAGAAACAAGCCGTCGTCAAATTTGGACAAGTGGGAAACGTACACAGGATAGGTTTTCAGTATTATGGAGCGTTTGTATTACAATCCCATCGAACCTTCGTCGTATGGTGGTGTAGCTCCTTTAGCGCGAGCTGCAAAACCAGTTTCAAAACGCAAAGTGATTGAATGGTTACAAACACAGGACACTTACACATTGCACAAACCGGCACGCAAGCGTTTCCCGCGCAATCCTTACATAGTGTATGGTCCATTTGAATTGTGGCAAGCGGACTTGAACGATATGCGTGGTCTTAGTAAACACAACGACGGCGTCAACTACCTACTGACTGTAATAGACGTGTTTAGCAAACACCTGTATGTGCGAACGTTGAGGCGGAAAGAAGGAGCTGAAGTGGCCAACGCTTTCGAGGAGATATTTGCCGAAGCGACCGACACACCTCGCTGTTTACAAACTGACAAAGGTACTGAATTCACCGGTGCCAAGACGAAAAGGTTATTCAAACAATACGGAATCATCTATGTCACTACACAAAACCCAGATGTTAAAGCGGCCGTAGTGGAACGCGTGAATCGCACTTTGAAAACACGCATGTGGCGATATTTGACTTACAAAAACACATATCGTTACGTAGATGCGTTGGACAAACTGGTTAGTGCATACAACAACAGCGCTCACAAGAGTCTAGGCAACAGAATACGACCAGTCGATGTGACTGTTGACAATAAGCGAATATTGCATCAGGTATGGCGTCGCATGTTCGGTAAGATACCGCGTCGTGTTAAGGCAAAACTGACAGTTGGCACCACAGTGCGCATATCTAAGGAGAAGGGTACATTCGCAAAAGGTTACGAGACTAATTGGAGTAAAGAAGTGTTTGTGGTGCGTCGTGTAAACACATTGATGCCTCTGCCAATGTACACTTTGTCGGATCTCAACGGTGAACAAGTGACTGGTCAGTTTTACGAATACGAATTACAAAAAGTGACAATATACAACGACCATCTGTTCAAGATTGCTGAAATACTAGACGCTAAGGGTCGTGGTCGCAGTAAGCGTTATTTCGTCAAGTGGGCAGGTTACGGAGACGAGTTCAATTCTTGGGTAGGAGCGCAAGATTTGCAAAATGCCTAATAGCAACCAGTTCTATTTGACATTGCCCAGCAACAGCTCAAAGGATTATTTTCCAAAAAACACAGTGTCCAAGTACACTACACATCTGCCGAGACAAATTCGATTAGAAGGCGATGGCGAGTGGGAGATGGCTTTGGTCGAAGCGCATTATCCATGCTCCTTTATGACTGTGGACGAGGAATCGTGTATTTGGCTCGACTATAAACTCGTTCTGCCGAGTATACCCGTCACACTCAGCGTCGAGCACATTATGCTAAAGATGAAACCCGGTTATTACAAGAACATAACCGATTTATTGAAAATGATCAATAAAGCGAAGGATGTAACCCAGTACTTGTACTTTGAGTATGACAAAGAGCAGGACAGAGTCAAGATCACGACAATGGTGGACGGTATAAGCAAAGTGCATTTCACCGAAGCGCTGTCTCTCCAGTTGGGTTTCGATCCGTACGAGAACGTTTTGACAAATGACCTCACAGCGATATGGCCACCAAATCTGACTATGGGACTGCCGACACACTTGTACGTGTATTGTGATCTGATTGAACCGCAGCTGATTGGCGACACTACAGCGCCACTTTTGAAGATTATCAACATTGACAGAGATAACTACACACACGGCGCGCATAAGACTGTGCATTTCATCAGTCCTCATTATGCGCCAGTTATGAAAGGAACATTTGAAACGATCGATATTGACCTAAGGGATCACGCTAGTAAAAAAGCGTCATTCCTCTTTGGGACGTCGTACGTGAAGCTTCATTTCAAAAGAGTAGCTCAGCAATTATGAATACAAACGATCCCTACTTGGCTTACTACCGTCGCCAACAATTGCAGCAGACCGGCGGCAGTATCGATAGGGTATTTCGCGGTGCACCCTACCAGCGCGGACATGGAATTGGCAGTTTCCTAGGCGGTATGTTCCGCACCATCACACCGCTACTCAAGTCGGGAGCCTCTGCTGTGGCCAAAGAGGCGTTGAAATCCGGTGTTGGATTCTTGGGCGACATGGCCATGCACCAGCGGGATCCCAAAGAAGCCGCTAGAGATCATTTCAGCCAGTTTACAGACTCGCTAAAACGCAGGGCGGACGGCAAACTTCAACGTGTGCTAAGTGGCGGCGGTGGCTCTCGCGCGAAACACCGTCGCGTAACGCGAAAGAATACCACGAAACACCGACGCGCTACTCCTGCGCGAAAGACTAACGCGAGACTCTCGCGTAAGAGGAACGCGAAGCGCGCCATGTTCGGCGGCCGTCGTGTCACACCGCAGTCTTTGACGAAACTCCTTCGAGGAAGGTCGTCGTCATCCAAGAAGAAGGGCAAGAGCAGCAGCAAGAAGAGAAGGACAGTTAGAAGGAAGACGAGGAAGACGAGGAAAGCAGTGAGGAGAACTTCCGTACGTGATATATTCAATTAACACACACGCTAGCAATGTCGTTTCTACATCAAAAGTCGTGTGAATGCGTCAAGACGGAATTGGACTTATTCTCCCTACCGCCGACGCAGACCAGTATCGAGAGCGGCAAATGGATTCAGTACAAACCAATCTCCACACTGACTGATGATTCGCCCATCGAGTTTGTTGTGCCCGGCAACGGCGAAGAATACACCGATCTTTCGCAAACAATGTTGGAAGTTACAGCGTCTATTGTCAAGTCGACAGGAGCGGCAATCGCAGATGCCGATGAATCGAACAAAATTGGCCCAGTCAACAATTGGCTGCACACGTTATTCAGTCAAGTCGATATGAGTATGAATCAGAAACTGGTCACACCACAAAACAACACTTATGCATATCGAGCGTATATTGAAACATTGCTGAATTACGGCTATGATGCTAGGAAATCACATTTAACATGTGGATTGTGGAACGCGGACGATGCCGGCTATATGGACAATACTCTGGACGATAACGATGGACTAAAGGCGAGACGAAAAATGACAAATAAAAGTCGTGAAATCGATATGCTCGGTCGCCTACATGTGGACATGTGTAATCAGAACAAGTTCCTGTTGAACGGTGTGGAACTGCGTTTTAAACTTATCCGATCAAAAGATTCCTTCTCCATTATGTCGGATGATGGTGACTACAAGGTGCACATTGTTGATGCGAATCTCTGGATACGAAGGTGTAAAGTTAGCCCCACTGTACTGTTGGCGCACAGCAAGACGCTTCAGACCGGCACAGCTAAATACCCAATCACCAGAGTGGAATTGAAAACATTCACACTGCCGTTTGGAGTGAGGAGCAAAACTTTGGACAATGTGTTTCTAGGTCAAGTGCCGAAACGAATCATTGTCGGACTGGTCACCAACGCCGCTTATAATGGCGATTTAAAAAAGAATCCATTTAACTTTCAAAATTTCAAAACCAACTACTTCTCGCTGTACGTGGACGGTGAACAAGTGCCGTCCAAACCGCTACAACCACACTACGAAACCGGCAAGGGAAAATACGTGATGGCGTATCACAGTCTGTTTTCAGGCTCCGGCATACACTTTAGCGATGCTGGTAATCTCATAAATAGAGACGATTACGACGATGGATACTGTCTGATGGCATTCGATCTAACACCTGATATGTCAGCAAGCGACACGACTCATTGGAACCTAGTGCGCAACGGCAGTGTGCGTATGGAGATTGCTTTCGACACGGGGCTCACAGAGACTGTCAACTGTCTGGTATACGCAGAGTTTGACAACGTCATCGAAATCGATCGCCATCGCAACGTGTCTGCGGACTTTGGTGGTTAGATCGTCGGCGGCGGCGTCCTCCTCCTCAGTCTACAACCAACATTCGCACAAGATGGATCGTTTATGCAGAGTACCGCGTAAAAATTCCGCATCTCCAATTATTGTAGATTTTCAATGTTTCAAGGACAACGCAAATGACTACATTCTAAAGGAAGTGTGCGTCTTGGAATTGGTCAGTGGAACACTGCTAATGCATCATATCGCCAAATCACCATTCAGTCGAGATTTCCTATCACAAGAGAAACTGCGTGAAAGCTATTGGCTCACAAAACACTGTCACGGATTAGAATGGGACCAAGGTGATATCTGGTATCATGTGCTAGAGGAAAAGTTACGCGCATGTATCGCCAAACGACCGATTGTCTACGTCAAAGGTGCTGAGAAAAAAGAGTTTGTACGATACAATTTCATCACGGATCACTGTACTACTAATGTCATGGATATCAACGATATTGGCTGCGGATCACTATCGTCAATCAACAGTCTACTATCAACAAACGCAGTGCGATGTCGCCACCACAGAACAGCTCACACACGATGCGCTCTAGCCAATTGCATTACATTACGCAGTTGGTTACATCTAAGTACAAATATCGCTGACGCTGATGATTACGCTGACGAAGGTGAGAGTGATACCAGTTCCTGCTTTTGTTTTGCTACTAGCACTACTACTCCTACTACTGACTGTGGCGTCGACACAGTAGAATGAATACCTTAGAGATACAAAAGTGTATGGCTAAACTGCCCGTACAGAATGTTGGTGTCTACGCTGCGGATCAATTGCCCCATTATATTTCACCATCTACTGCTATGATTGTGAACACTGATCCACACAATGAAGACGGCACTCACTGGGTCGCTTTCTACCTTAACAAAGGAGGAGGAATAATTGAATTCTTTGACAGCTACGGTCAACCGCCGCATCTTCAATTCTACCAAGGATTCCTGAGACGCAACGCTCGTCGCTACCTGTACAACGAGCATCGCCTTCAAAGTGATAACACTCTGGTCTGCGGTCAATACTGCCTTGTATTCCTGTACTGCCGCACCCACTACGGCATGAAGATGAAGGACTTTGTGCAGCTCTTTGAACACTCTTCTGTCGGCCACAACGATGCACTGATCAGAAGACTCTTTGCACAAATGTATACCAATTGAGTTTTGAAATTTTGCATTTTTCTCAATAAACTAGTTGTGTACTCAGAATAAAAAAAGAAACATTCTTATTATTTCCCATCCTCGCCTCCTTTAGTATTTACTTTTAGCAATTAGTCAGACAGACACATATTGAACGAGCAAAACAGATATTGGATGCAAATTTTGACGTAAAAGATGAATGTAATGCTTTGAACACATACTGCAAAGGGGGGTGTATCGATACACCCCCCTTTCACCCCCCTTGCGTGTTGGTGAAAGGGGGGTGTATCGATACACCCCCCTTTCACCCCCCTTGCGTGTTGGTGAAAACACTAGGTCTGACCCAATTTTGGACATACCTATCATACAATGATTCTAAAGTAACATTCATATCCTAGCCTCCTTTAGCAATTACACTTTTAGCAAGTAGTCAGACATTTGAATTGGTAGTTTACTTTTGAATCTTAAGACTATGTGAGGGGAGGAAAAAAAAGACAAATGTATATACGAACAATTTGGCTATTTATTTACACACCTTATATATATTTTACATCGAGTATGTGCTCCTGAACATTTGTGTTTGGCTAGCAAAACGAGACTCGACACAAACTAACAAAAAGAACAAAGGAGCACATTTCTAAGTTTTACGAGACTCGATACAAACTAATGACTAGATTTTTCAAAATAATTTACAAGTCAAGTCAGGGTCTTTGGTAATATGACACAACCACTCAACGCTCCTCATCCTCCGCCTCTTCATCGTCTTGAGGGATGTCTTCGGGCTGAGGTGGCACGTCAACATGTCCCCAAGGCAGTGTGTTTACACCGTCCGGAAGGATGTAGCGTTTGTCATCGTTACAGCTCAAGGATAGCTTGTCGACTTGAACTGTGAAGACGCGGTGGTTTCGGGACTGGAACCTGGTGTTGATGGTTCTCTTCAACACGCCATTGAAGAGGCATTCCCGATAGTCGTCAGAGGTTAGATTGTGTTTTACAACACCTCTAGCGACTCCCTTGGCGCGCTTCACCGTCATGACCTGCAACTCGTCATCTTCAGTCCTCTCCTCGAACTCGACTATATCCATGAAGTATAGTTTCGAGCGAAGACCGAGGTACTCGAGCAGCGGAAGACCGTTCGCTTCATCCTTAAACTTTCCGATGACTTTTGCGTTTATGGGGCTGTAGCAGGGATGGTTTTGGGGGTACGCACTGGTGTCGAAATCGTCCAGGTGCTCCAACATGTCCTTATAAACATCTTCAGTCTGGATGTCGAACACGAAACTGTCAGTGTCCATGTAGTCAACCTTCAGACGATCGCCGTAGCGGTTCTTCATCTTTCGAAGGAAGTCGTACATGAGCCACTTGCTCAGATCGAGGACACACATTCCGACGTAGAGCGGTTTGTCCAGGACGATATTGACTTTCGACATGTGTACAATGGCGACGTCATCGTTGAAGTAGGTTCGGTCCAGGAAGTTTGACTTGGCTACGTACTTCCTGAACATCTCCGGCGTACACACCAGCTTAGAGTTCATTCGCTTGCGAACATTCTCGATCGTCTTGCCAAAGACCGCATTGTTCATAAGCTTGAAAAAGTCTTGCTCAAACTTGGTCTTGGCCTTCTTCCTCAGTTCGGTGTTCATTAGGATGTAGCTCTCTAACCACCGAGACTGACGGAACGAGATGACGCGATGCACGTTCGCAAGCTCCAGTCCGTTTTCCAGCGCCTGCTGCAGGATTCTGTAATGACAGATGTAGTTCTTCTTGTCATCCAGAGTCGTAACGAGCTTCTTGAATTTCCCTCCTGGCGGACGTTTGGTCTCGCAGCAGTAGGGGAGATCCTTGTGAAGGTCGTGCAGGTGGACGGGGTAGCGAAGGTCAACTTCCAAGACGTAGCCCGTGGGTCCTTCGGGGTCCAACGCTGCAATATCCAGGGACGAGATCTCCTCTCGGCTGAGCCATTGGAAGTGCCCCTGTGGAAGACACTGGGACATGGCCCAACCGTAAAGGTTGTTGGCGTCCAAGTATAGCAGGTGATTCGTTGGCTCTTCAGGTCGTCGATCTTCAGGGCGACATCCATCATGGTTGGCCTTGGCGTGTCTGGTGATCGCCTGGGAAATACCTCCTCTGATGCCTTGCTCGAAGAAGAGGTACATATCAAAGTCCTGTATCGTATCAAGCTCCACTCGACAGGTCCTTAACATAACATCCCAGGCGTATGACGGTAGGGTGTAGTAGTGCGCAGGGTCTAGTTCGTATTCAGCCATCGACGTGTCCCTGAAGCGTTCAAAGACGTCAGTCAACAGCGCAATGTCACAGCGCAGGTACTTCTCGGCGTAGTCCTTGAGGTTCCTACAACCGAAGGTTTCCCACACGTTGCGAGCATGCTCGTAGTCTGCATCCGTTATGTCCTCCAGGGTCAGGTCGTTGTGGAAATCTCGCTGCAGAGGCAGTTCCGTAGTATCTTCCAATACGGCGTTCGACGTTACAAAGTTGTACGGGAACACGCCTTTCCTACGGACTAGATCGAAGAGGTGGTCTTCGGGGAATCTCTTCCTCGTCTCCAAGAGTTGAGCTGGTGGAAGTGCGGCTGCGAGGCTGGCGAGGCTCAAAGCCAGGAACCTGTAGGTGTCGAGGAACCTGACTCTGAATCCTGGCTGTCTTTTTCCACGCCCTTGCATCCCAACCGGTGCCGCTGCTCGGTCGAACAGGAACCGCTTCGTGAAAGCGATGTACCGCTCTTCCGTGTGAGCCAACACCTCAACATCACCAGGGTCGACCGCCAACTCCCGCACTATGAAGTGAGCGTCGTAGTTGGAGAGATTGTGGAAGTAGCAGTTGACTACTCGCTGCTCCCTGTAGCGTAGGTTACATGATCTGTGCGCAGCGCCACGGAACTCGTAGGGCGGCGCGTGGTTGTGATCACGAACCTTTGGGTCTTCGCTTGAAAATGCCGATCCGCAGAGGTAGCAATTCGCTGTCGAGTTGTACTGCATCGTTTCCGCTGGGGTCAGGACAGGGCGCAGATTTCTTGCTTCGTACAGGAAGTTCCACAATCGCTCAACATCAGCTTTCAACATCTCCATAAATGTCTTTGACGCATCATCCCCGAAGTAGACACGAGGCTCGAACTCCTCAAGTCCGTACGAGTCGATAATCTGGTACGCAAAGGCGTATGGGATGTGGATGTGGGTGGCTACTCCTCCGTGCGGTTCATCCACTTGTTCATCCATCTCCGCGGTCGGCAGTAGAGCACACTCAAAGTCCGCGTAGATGGTGAAACGCTCGCGTCGGGTGAACTCTGGATGGCTGAATTTGATTTCTGTCTTTTTCGGCGTATCCATGCGAATAGGGGCCGAAGCGGAGCAGTACCGCCTGTGCTCCTCCAGACGCTGTGCACCCGTCAGACCAAGCTTGTTCGGACGGTTATCAAAGTGCGCGAAGCACCGCTTACAGATGAATATCCTGCCCATATGTGCTGTGAGCTGTGGACGGATCAGTCGGCCAAGGTCTTTGATGTAGGCGTAGTGACTATCACCGTCCGTTGTCACGTACAAAAGGTCGCAATGGTCTTCACGCTCCTGCCTACAAATCTTCAAGGGAAACACGGTGTCCTGATACGTTGGTCGTCCGTCAGGTTTCTGACCCACGCACGTGTGATCAATACCATAGACGTTGATACTGATGTTGTTTGTCCGCTCAAACGTCTTGATACTCTTCAGAGCAACGGGGAATTGAAGGCCGGTCCAATCGTATCGGGCGATGATGTCGTCGGTGTACGATGCCGGTCTTTTAGGGTTCTCTTGAACAAACTTTCCCAGGACTGCATACATAAAACACCGCTCATCGGCGTTCGATACGTTGACGACTGCTTGGGTGTTCTCCAGAGACATAGGCAGTGGGAGCCAAGCTCGACCATCTTCACCTAGAGGAGTGTATTCGTTAATACCGACCTCCAAATCACGAACGCGAAGGTATGTCCACCCGGAGCCGATATGATCACACTCAGCCTTCTCTCTGATAAGCTTCGCAAAAGCTGTTGTGATGTACTGGTTCAGGTCCGAGGTCGTCGTCAACGGAGTCATCTTCGTTTTGAAGTTGCGCAGGCAGGTGTTGTTGTGAATATTTTGGAATTCACACTCCAGCTTCAAGTTGACCTTAATGCTGCGGTGTTTCGCCAAGGTGTTCTCAAGCAACTCCGTAAGGCTCACAATCAACAGCGCCATCACTTCTCCGATTGTGACGAGATTCTCCATCGGTCGCTGCAGACGGTAGGTTAGGAGGCGGTTGCGGAAACCCCGTTGAATGAGTGAGAATACGGGGCTTGACTGTCCTGCTCCAGTCATCTCAACATCATCGGGTTGTTGGTGTGTGCTCGTACTGGGTTGTGGCTCCGTGCTGGGTCCTGGCTGGGGTTCGTCCTGTATCATAGCCACTCGGTTCAGGATCAGGTCCTTCATGATCGGGCAAGAGAACCGCTCATGATGGTCCTTGTTGAACCCCGTGTTGAAATCCCGGTCGCAGTATGCGCAAGGGAATCTCCGTTCTTGACCATCACCGTGAAATTGCATGGTGTGTCGACGCAGGTTGTCTTCCCTCTTGAATTCGACGCCGCATGTGCCGCATATGAACCTGCGGACTCTGCTGTGTACCGAATCCACATGTCGACGCAGGTGTATTTCACGACGGAAACGGCGACCGCATTCATGGCAGGTGTGGCGGCCAGGACCCGGTCCTTCATCTGAAAATAAAAATAAAAAACAGATTAGGATAACTAAAGATACAAATTCCCCTCTCTCGAGAATCAAATTTCAAAATGTAGTTGTTAATTAAAAATATCAATTTTCAAACAGGGAATGTAATCTTCTGTACTGTTTGTCTACATTCATGATTCGGGGTTCAAGGCTAAGGATGTAGCCGCAATATTGAGCTGCGCCAACCCTAAAGAAGCATTATGTTTTAGGGGGAGCGAAAATCTCCCCCTAGTAATTAAATCAACAGAACACCAGTTGTCACGGTCTCATTCTTGTTCTAGTCTTCAACAATTCCTGACGTATGGGGGAGCGAAAATCTCCCCCTAACCCATTATGTGTTAGGGGGAGCGAAAATCTCCCCCCTAGCAATTAAATCAATAGTACACCAGTTGTCACGGTCTCATTCTTCTTCTTCATGTACCTAGTTAAATAATTATAAAAAAGGTAATTAGTTTCAAGGGGAAAAAGTTATTTTAATGTGGATTCTCACCTTCAACGGAGTGTCGGTTGTCATAGGCAGTCATCTGCGGAGCATCAATCACCTCCCGGGGTGGAATGACTCGGTGATTCGCTTCCATGTGACGCTCTAAAGCTCCCCAGTCTACGAATGTGGCTCGACAAAGCCGACATGCAGCTACACCATCTGCAAACGCACAAAACGATTAGATTGTGAAGTATGTTTAACACCTACCTTTGTTTAGAGTACTTTCAAATTCTCAGTGCCCCCCCCCCCCTTTGGGCCTTTCTCGGGGGGGGGGGGGGGAGGGTTAAAATTTTGTTTATGTTTGTAATGTGGGTACTCTGATGACTTGACTTGATGGGGCGAGCAATAACATAAGTTATTAACATTAAATTATATTGATATAGTCATGTAATTTTAAATTAAAAAAACAGAGTTCTCTATTCGTGCTAAATAGTTAAAGCTGTTAAATAAAAATTATTTTATCACTCTGCGGTTATATTGCATAACGTATTCCTATATTACTAACATTTAGGTATGATTAAAACAATAATGCAACGCAAAAAACGTACCTTGCTGCGTTGGTGTTGGTGGTGGTAGTTGTGGTCTCAAGCCGTGGAATCTGATGTGGTGTTGCACCAAATTGTTTCTACGCACGAAAATACAACCACAAATGGTACAAACGTGTGTGGCGTTCATCTTTAATATGGATTATAAGTTTTGATAATCACAAACAATACAGCACAACACGTACGTTTTAAATAGTTCAAAGGTGCTTTACGCAAATCGCAAATCGCAAATGATGATAATCAGCAACTAACACAAATCGCGTAGAACGGAACAGGATCGGACTAACACGTCTTCACGCACTGAACTCTCGAACTGAACTGAGGGAGGGCTGGTGATGTGGGTGACTATCCCCACTAATGGATTCCGGAGAAGGTCGGGGCAAAAACTCTCAACCGCTGTCTGGGGTAAAGACCACCCTGCTCTAATGGAACTCGATACGGGCGGACTATAATGGGTTCCTGGAAGGGTCGCGGCGCCCTCCCGTCGGGGTATCAAATTACAGCATCCGCATTCCCAGACAGGTCTCGACTTGTCGGTTTTTTGTGTGAACACCTGCACCCTCCAGTCGAGGTATCAAATTACAACATCCGCATTCCCAGACAGTAGACTGGACGCGTCAGTCGGTTGTGCGAACAGCTGCCTCGGCGCAGAGTACTTGAAGGGGGGTGTATCGATACACCCCCCTTTGCAGTATATGTTCAAAGCATTGCAATTATATTCTCCTTAAAATTTGCATTCACTGTTAGTTCAATTGACCGCAAGCGCTGATGGGCTAGCTCTGTTGGTTGTAGCGTTACCCTGATCAACTCTTGTATTAATTATCCAAAGTATGTCATGTGGGTACTGAGAATACTCGGCTTGACGAGGAGATTCCAAAAATGCAAAAAAAAAAAGGTCAAAAGTGTGGTGCGGGCCCCTTTTTTGTAAACATCATCCAAAGTGTACGATGTGGGTACTCAAATGACTCGGCTCGACTAGACGAATAAGAATCTGCAATCAGAATTCAAATCCGACTTAAGGTAAGCGATATAGCCCGCCCCCCCCCTACATCGTCCAAATGTACATTGTGGGTATGCAAATGACTCGGCTCGACTAGACGAACAAGAATCTGCAATCAGAATTCAAATCCGACTTATGGTAACCGTTATAGCTCGCCCCCCCCCCCACATCGTCCAAATGTACTTTGTGGGTATGCAAATTTCTCGGCTCGACTAGACGAACAAGAATCTGCAATCAGAATTCAAATCCGACTTATGGTAACCGAGATAGCCCCCCCCCCCTACATCGTCCAAATGTACTTTGTGGGTATGCAAATTTCTCGGCTCGACTAGACGAACAAGAATCTGCAATCAGAAATCTGATCCGAGGTTAGGTTAGGTTAGGATGGGTTAGGTTAGGTTAGGTTAGGTTAGGTTAGGTTAGGTTAGGTTAGGTTAGGTTAGGTTAGGTTAGGTTAGGTTAGGTTAGGTTAGGTTAGGTTAGGTTACGTTAGGTTAGGTTAGGTTAGGTTAATATTCGCAAAAAAAAAAAAAAAAAAATTCGCAAAAAAAAAAATTCGCAAAAAAAAATTCGCGAGGGGGGGGGGGGCTCGGGGGGGGGGGGCGTCCCTCCTGTCCCTCCTGAGCCAGGAATGTCCAATATACCCTACTCCTAACTTAAATCTATATAATTATGTGAAATCATCCATGTAATCACCCATGTATCGCACGGATGACTCTAAGGCAGCGGTGGGTCAGGCTTGTCTTGAAACCATGTGATAACCAGTTTCCGGGTTAGTGTCCGAAATAAAAAGAGTAGAGGAGATGTGTTAGTGGCGAGAGTCCCACACCACAGGCTGGTGAAGACACCCTGAGTGAATAACGCATTTTCCACCTCTCCATAAAAATAAAAACGAGTTCGCACGCAGCACGCTGACGTGAGGGAAGTGAATTTCCACATACAAAAATGTTAAAACGCAAAATCAGTGTAAAAACATACATTTATTCCAATTTTATTGAAATCTGAAAACATTGATTTTTGGCTGTTTGATACTCCTGTTTTCATTGACCTGCAATGCGTGGAATACAATTTTGTGCATTATAAGGTTAGGAGAAGGTCCAGTCAGGCTTGAAAGTAGGCGTGAGGTTGCTGGGAATGATAAAAGTACACCAACAAATGAATAACAGGCTTTTATAATGTAAACCCCCCTAAAGACAACGTACTGTGTTTAGTTGATTGATACAAATTTTCTTTAATAACTTGGTAAATGTTTATGGTACAATAACGAGAGATGGCTTAAAACTTTTGCCTCACTAATTCCCATATTTTTACATGTATTAATGTTACATCCGGGACTCTTCTGACCCTTTTTGGGCCCAAAAACTTAAAATCTGAAAGATTAATCCCCAAAAAAGGGGTTTAGAGTTTTCCGATTGTTTTTCCCAACGAACTTGCTCAACTGATTATAGAAAGGAACGTCCCTACCAAATTTGAAGTAAATCGGACAAACAACGCGACCGCTAGAGTGCATATACATATATATATATATATATATATATATATATATATATATATATATATATATATATATATATATATATATATATATATATATATATATATATATGTAAATATATATATATATAATATATACACATAATTTTGAATGACTCCCCAAAACGTGTTCAGGGGGTCACGTTAGGAACTTCTGTGGTGGTCACGGGCTTAAGTTTCACCGTGCAGGTCATGCTAATAGTTAATTTTCCATAGGAAATTCACTAATAAACAACCTTAGCAACTAAGAGGATTTCAAATTAGTACAGAATACATGAACGATAACATCTCTGTTTTTGACCAACTAAATTGGATCCGTACCCAAAAGTCCTCGTGGGTGGCAAAAACGCAGACGTCCTTTCAAATCTAAACCACGTTCATCCTTCTCCAGTGATTAGGCTGACGTCACCCCCGGCGGTTTTCGAGTTCAAGTTCGATTCGGCAAAAAACTAGATGTCGGTGATGCTGGGTGCGAGGGCCAGACTGCCAGGTGGGGGTTGCGGCAACGTAGATGTAGATACACTATCACCTCCCGCCAGTCTGCTGTGCGAATGCGACACGCGCGGTTTAGGAGTACTACTGCGCCGGTGAATGCTGTAATATATCGCACGATTCAGGGTGAGTTATCACTTAACTTTGTGAACATTATATTTTTTCGCTATTAAAATAATTTTAACATTTTCAAAGATTGTGAAATTACTTTTCATAATTGTAATTTAGTTTTATCGGCGTTTTTAGTTAATTCGTTTTTTAAATGTTAACGAAATCTTTTGAAAAATACCATTCTTTAATTTGTTTTATTCGTTAAAACTTTTAGCCAGCTTTTTTTATTCGCATTGTTTACCAAGCATCTGGGGGACGAACTTTGCTCTGAGGAAGATCACGTATTAGTATATTATCACGCGACCATTAAAATAATTAACCATCAACGGTATTTTTCTTCTAACAGTATTTTTTATTATTAGTTTCTTTTTCTCGGATATTTCAGATAACAAATCGACACAACAATCAAATTTCGAGACAAATTAACTGAGCGGCTTTCTTGAATGATCGGTAAAAACAAACAACAAATTTTTTATGAAGCTTAAGAAAATATACTTAAGAAGGACAGGAATGTAGAACAAGTTTATATTGATAAAAATTAAAAGTAAAAAAAGTAAAACCCACTTTTTCTCAAACTTAGTTACAAGTTTTGTTATATACAAGTAACACATACAACTCAGTATTTGTTCTTACTTTGGTTGATACACAGCTAGAAATTTCAAAATAATTTCAATAAAAATCCAAAATTTAACTATTGCAGATCGTTTTAAAACCCATTGGTTGATTATATATACCAATATACCTATCCATATTATATTGTAGGATTAAATCGCTTGGTATCAATATACCAACCATTAGTTACCTACTAAAGAATAAGTTGTCTTGTAGAAAAGATCTCTTGTTATTTATTAATGACTCGCAGCGTCATAAGTGATACTGATTCACGAATAAAACTGTCAACAGTGAATACAGCTACTTACTTATATGACATCAAATTACAGAAGATCTGCTAAATTCACTCACCCTCGGCCCTTCCCCCCATACCCCCTCTGTCAGCGTCTTGTAACTCATGTTCAGATACAAAATGTGAATTAGTATGGAAGAACTCCAGCTTAAGGTATCAATTTAACATAAAGACAAGTTGATATTGTAATATTTTGTTGGTAAAAGCGATCTTTGTCAATTATTTGTTTGATATTTTGATTTTGATTCAATGACCCATAAAGTCCACTCATCATTTATGGGTATTTTTTCATTACCTTTAAAATTGTCTGGATAGCGTAGTGGTTAAAGCGCTCGTCACACAATCTTAGGTTCGGCACATTGTTCCTGAGAAAAATTTGAAAACTTTGTGAAGGTTCGAAAATAGATCCAGCTGCCATTGATCAATGGGCTCAGTAATGTTCCTGACTAAAGAATCAGTTGGTTTCAATAACAAGGCTACCAACTCATATATTTTACACTCATAATTCATTCAAATTCGCCTTAAAAAAACCGCTTTATTTGCGTCAGCATAAGGACCGACCGCGAACTAAGGACTTAAAATGTGGAAGTATGTACAGGGTGTCTCAAAATTCGACGACCAAACTTCACAGGCTTGTTATATGGACTATTTCCACCAACAAATTACATATATTTTGTATAATATATAATAATACTTTATAATATAATTTGCTTTATAAACTTTATTTATAATATAATTATACTTTATATAATTTGTTTTTAAATCTGTGAATTGCAATCTTATAAATTATTTTATGGCAATAAAATATACACGTACGACCATAAAACCTTTACACTGTATACAAATGAACAGTATTTATAAAAATTCAATTTTAGGAGTTTAATAATAACAAAATAAAAATGAACCCAAATTAACGCAATTTAAATTTAAATTTTACATTTCAAACAAACTTTTTACATTCAAAAGTGTTGCCGTTTTCAGTTTCTGCATTATAGAGTGACAACTGTAACCTAATCTGTAACTGTAATCTATATCTTTTCTAACGCTTATCTAACGTTATCTATATCTAACGCTTTCCTCTTTAATGCACATAATACTATTATTAAGATATTAAAATATTTATTTACCTAATTTCAGTAATGGCGACTTTTTTTTATAAATAATACACTTTTCCTGGAATTAGCCATTAATTTCAAGTAAAAAAATATCAAATTGCAAAAAAATGCAAATTGCGTTAATTTGTTTTTTAAATTTATTAACACCTAAACGCTGAATTTCTTTTTAATTAATGTTAATTTGTATACGCTGTAAAAGTTGTGTGGTCCTACGTGTATTTTTTGCCTAAAATAGTTTATGAGATTGCAGTATGAAGATTATAAAAAATATTAAAAACGTCAATAGCTTGTAAAATATGAAGTATATGTTATGAACAGATATGTAATTTTTTGTTGGAAATATTCCATATAACAAGCCTTTGAAGTTTGGTCGTTGACTTTTGAAACACCCTGTATATCCAGTTTTCGTTATACTAACCAGACAAGCATATCTGGATGACTGTTGTGTTTTTGTTAAAAGTTGAATTTTACTTCTATCATTTGCCTCAAGTCACGCACGTTACTGATATATTGTGGACAGACCATCTCACACCAACAACAGTGATCCACTACCACCACGTTCTGATGTTCCCCGCACTTCCCTATCACCACGTTTGGAAACCCCTTGCTTCAGTCTATCATATGTAGCAAGGAACTGACTCTCTAAACTGCTACACACTTTTTTCTGATGGTTTCATTTTACATTAGTACCTGGGGGGCCGAGCTTTGCTCGGGGGAAGGCCAGTCAGTTTGTTTAGATGACTTGGAGTAATATTTCACCACTTCCCCCTACTGATAATCCAATTTTTATAACTCATTTGCCTCTTTTCTAGATTGTTAAGGTCACTCCAGTTGTTATTTATAGCTCAATGTCCCTTTGATTTATTTTACCACTCTATATATGTAATCTTCACTCAAATCTTTTAATCTCTGCTCTAAGGAAACCACATCTTAATAATCATAAACAACATGAGTATTACCATTGACTATTATAGTCAATGGTATTAATTTGACAGTTCCCTGGTTGATTATGAATAGCTGTTACAATTCTTTTGTTTTGATTCGAAACTCCATAAGCCCAATGTTAAATTTTAACTTTTCATTTGAGTTTTTTTACAGTATTTGATTTTTCCCGGGGATGAGGCCTGTCTAGAACTTATTTTTATCCCAGAAATTAGTTATTTCCAACATTAGAAGGGAATCGTTGGAGCCGTTTTTGAGATCAGTGTCGCAAGCAAGCAAGCAAACCTCACTCATATTAGAGTATAGGACATTAAGGGCGCCAATCCGTCAGAACACTTTTTCACGAAATAGTTTTCTCATGTTTTTAGTATCGTCAGAAGATGCTTTGGTAAATTCCAATTCATTCTGTACACGATTTTACATCACACAATCTGCAAAAGTAAGACGCTATAAACAATGATCACAAATGTTTTATTTTATGTTCCGTGACAAAGTGTTGTTTGATAACCAACAGTACAACCTTCATCAGCACATTGAATTGCACTACATAGGTTTAGCAATAACACTCCTTGTATCTCTGAATATGCGCAATTGTGTCATTGCAGTGGGGATTACTACATTCAAAAACACACGTTAGAACAGCCTAGAGTCTAAGTAAACTAACCAAACCCAAAGCACATTTTGTAATTTCCTTTTTAAATTACTTAACATCACGATTAAATTCAATTGTTGTAAATTATTTGTTGTATATAAAAACATAAACGTGTTAAATTTGTAACAAATAAGGTTTTATATTTAAATTAGTTGTAGTTTAGCCAACTCTAAATTTATATTAATAAATTTTAAATGATGTTGTTTAAACTTAAAGGGAAGATAACACCTGTATATGTTTGTAATTTTGCCAACGATTTTCAGATAATTTAGAGATTTATTGTTTTTTAGAATTCGATCAAATACCGTAAACAATGCACAATTGTATTCGAAAGTCCGAGAAACTAAATGAAACATTCTACGAAAACACAACGTGAGTGTACGTTTACATCCCCCAGTACGGCGTTCGCCGAGTGGTCCTGGGGCTATGATTGCGGCTGATGATTTTGAAATACTGAATTGTAATCAGAAATCCCAGAACACTAATTGTAAACACTCTATGAAGCCTCGTACGTTTACATACCCCAGTACGGCGTTCGCCGAGTGGTCCTGGGGCTATGATTGCGGCTGATGATTTTGAAATACTGAATTGTAATCAGAAATCCCAGAACACTAATTGTAAACACTCTATGAAGCCTCGTACGTTTACATCCCCCAGTACGGCGTTCGCCGAGTGGTCCTGGGGCTATGGTTGCGGCTGATGATTTTGAAATACTGAATTGTAATCAGAAATCCCAGAAAACTAATTGTAAACACTCTATGAAGCCTCGTACGTTTACATCCCCCAGTACGGCGTTCGCCGTGTGGTCCTGGGGCTATGATTGCGGCTGATGATTTTGAAATACTGAATTGTAATCAGAAATCCCAGAACACTAATTGTAAACACTCTATGAAGCCTCGTACGTTTACATCCCCCAGTACGGCGTTCGCCGAGTGGTACTGGGGCTATGATTGCGGCTGATGATTTTGAAATACTGAATTGTAATCAGAAATCCCAGAACACTAATTGTAAACACTCTATGCAGCCTCGTACGTTTACATCCTCCAGTACGGCGTTCGCCGAGTGGTCCTGGGGCTATGATTGCGGCTGATGATTTTGAAATACTGAATTGTAATCAGAAATCCCAGAAAACTAATTGTAAACACTCTATGAAGCCTCGTATGGTTATTTCCTCCAGTACGGCGTTCGCCGAGTGGTCCTGGGGCTATGATTGCGGCTGATGATTTTGAAATACTGAATTGTAATCAGAAATCCCAGAAAATTAATTGTAAACACTCTATGCAGCCTCGTACGTTTACTTCCCCCAGTACGGCGTTCGCCGAGTGGTCCTGGGGCAATGATTGCGGCTGATGATTTTGAAATACTGAATTGTAATCAGAAATCCCAGAAAACTAATTGTAAACACTCTATGAAGCCTCGTACGGTTATTTCCTCCAGTACGGCGTTCGCCGAGTGGTACTGGGGCAAAGATTGCGGCTGATGATTTGAAATACTGAATTGTAATCAGAAATCCCAGAAAACTAATTGTAAACACTCTATGAAGCCTCGTATGGTTATTTCCTCCAGTACGGCGTTCGCCGAGTGGTCCTGGGGCTATGATTGCGGCTGATGATTTTGAAATACTGAATTGTAATCAGAAATCCCAGAAAACTAATTGTAAACACTCTATGAAGCCTCGTACGGTTATTTCCTCCAGTACGGCGTTCGCCGAGTGGTACTGGGGCAAAGATTGCGGCTGATGATTTTGAAATACTGAATTGTAATCAGAAATCCCAGAAAACTAATTGTAAACACTCTATGAAGCCTCGTACATTTACTTCCTCCAGTACGGCGTTCGTCGAGTGGTCCTGGGGCTATGATTGCGGCTGATGATTTTGAAATACTGAATTGTAATCAGAAATCCCAGAAAATTAATTGTTAACATTCTATGAAGCCTCGTACGTTTACATCCTCCAGTACGGCGTTCGTCGAGTGGTCCTAGGGCCATGATTGCCGCTGATGATTTTGAAATACTGAATTGTAATCAGAAATCCCAGAACACTAATTGTAAACACTCTATGAAGCCTCGTACGGTTACTTCCCCCAGTACGGCGTTCGTCGAGTGGTCCTGGGGCTATGGTTGCGGCTGATGATTTTGAAATACTGAATTGTAATCAGAAATCCCAGAACACTAATTGTAAACACTCTATGAAGCCTCGTACGGTTACTTCCTCCAGTATGGCGTTCGCCGAGTGGTACTGGGGCAATGATTGCGGCTGATGATTTTGAAATACTGAATTGTAATCAGAAATCCCAGAACACTGATTGTAAACACTCTATGAAGCCTCGTACGGTTATTTCCTCCAGTACGGCGTTCGCCGAGTGGTCCTGGGGCTATGATTGCGGCTGATGATTTTGAAATACTGAATTGTAATCAGAAATCCCAGAACACTGATTGTAAACACTCTATGAAGCCTCGTACGGTTATTTCCTCCAGTACGGCGTTCGCCGAGTGGTCCTGGGGCTATGGTTGCGGCTGATGATTTTGAAATACTGAATTGTAATCAGAAATCCCAGAACACTAATTGTAAACACTCTATGAAGCCTCGTACGGTTATTTCCTCCAGTACGGCGTTCGCCGAGTGGTCCTGGGGCAATGGTTGCGGCTGATGATTTTGAAATACTGAATTGTAATCAGAAATCCCTGAACACTAATTGTAAACACTCTATGAAGCCTCGTACGGTTACTTCCTCCAGTACGGCGTTCGCCTAGTGATCCTGGGGCAATGATTGCGGCTGATGATTTTGAAATCCTGAATTGTAATCAGAAATCCTAGAAAACTAATTGTAAACACTCTATACGTTTACTTCCTTGTACGGTTACTTCCTCCAGTACGGCGTTCGCCGAGTGGTCCTGGGGCAATGATTGCGGCTGATGTTTACCAGTGACCACGGTTGGGCCACTTTCACTCGTAGCGCCGCGCCGTTGGCCAACTGATTGTTGCATGAATACTTGCAACTTCAATTACCGTCCGGTTGTATGTGTGTGGGCGTCGGTGGCTTCTCATTGGACGAGACTTTTATGCAGCCTTTCATGTATCCTAGTGGAAAATATTCTAGTAAAAGACTGATTTTTAATCACCTAGGGTATTGTGATGTTGGATATGAGCTTAATAAAAATCAAATTGTAATTTGTTTGCTAAACTTTAAATAAATACTGCGGCTACATTTCCTTTTTAAAAGATCAATTTACTTGATGCTTTTATCATTTTTGAATATTTAGTATGAAACCTTTGACATATCTAAAATAATATATTTAAGACATCTTAGCGAGATATATTTAACAACTATCAGCCCCAAAACGATAGCAATTTAACATGATACATCACAAATTAGTCTCTCCCAAAAGTAATTTTTAGTTTAATTTAGTCCTGATATAAATAATACTCAACATTTGAACAAATTCACTTGAAAATAATAATGTCTCCTAGCTTTTAACATGTCTCCGTTTATTTCTGATTTTTTCTATTACTTGTTCAGCCTAAAAATAAATATACAAACCCAATAGTTCAGATACTTATAAAAAGCACAACCAATAAACGAAATCTAAAACTATTTCAATACATATAAACCCAGCTATGAAGTATGTTGCACAGGATAGACGTTGTGCAACGTTCATCAGAGCGGACGAGGATGCATGTCACGCACAACCCGTCTGTCCTCAAAGAAATGTGTAAATTTGACGTTGGAATCTAACATGATAAAAACTTAAATGCAAAAAGTTGTAGAACAATCTAAAACTTAAATTATGAGAATTAATAAACCTAATATGCTCTTTTGTACTCTTTTCACCTTCTCAAAAAATCCCGTATAACATTGAACAAGTAAAGTTACTGGCGGGTAAGATACTTGCCACTTTTTCAGATTTCGAGGAGGGAAATTTTCCCCTTCTGGGTACGTCTCTGAAGTCGGGTGATGAAAATGTACAGCACTTTTACATTTCTGTCGCCAAAGTAGTCCTAAAAATAAGACCTATTAAATTTAAACCTATTTAACCTAAAACCCCTATTTTAATTTTACAATTTTTATCACCGAACAAATTCTTCACTCAAATAATTAAATATATGTTCAATTGTCATAAGAACAATTTAATAACCTTAAAAATAAGTGATATACTCTTCAAGTAGCGATTGAAACAATTTATATCTTTTATATTCGTATTGCTTCATTTTCAGTTTTAATGTACCTAACTTTATTCAAAATTTAAACGATATTAGGAATTTTAGACGGATTTTAGATTTTAAATGTGGATTTTCTTATTTTAAACAGTTCTAGCGTTTCTATGTGCTACCGTATGTACAGTATGTAATCTACCTCATAACGGCAACTGTGAATAACAACAACAGGAACATGTTGTTATCATAGGTTACATAAATGTAAAGGTGTATTTCAATTTCAATTTCACCCAGTTGCCAATTAAATCCAGTTCATATTGCAAAGGCAATCAATTACAGCATTCAACATGAGGTTAAACGCCGGGAAATTAAACAACAAATTGGACAACCTAAACTATGTAAACATGTTTGTCTAAAACATCTTATCTGAGGCATCGTTATTTATTCTATAAATAAAAAATAATAGATACTTGGTTGATTGCAACTCTCAAACTCCAACAATCCCCTTAAAATGCAGAATTTAACTTATTTCTACGTTAAAATGTGATCCAAGTTGTTATAAAATCTCACCCCCAAGAAAAAATGGAAGAACATTTCTTTTAAACGAGAAAAAAATACATTGGGACTCATCACAAAAAAATTTCAAAGGCAGTGGAAAACGCTATGATATTTTTCAATATTTTCTGAATTTTGAAACATGTAGGCATCATAACAATAACAATTTGAAATAAGATTAATTAAAAACTGACTTAACGATGACAATTTAATTATAACTTTTTGTTAATCCATAAACAGTAAACATTATACATCTAGATTAACTCAGTTCTTTTGCTTATTGGTAGGATATTTTACGTTGGCAACAAAATAACATTCATAGAAACCAAATAAATTTGATACGGGACCCAAAACTAGTTATGGTTGGGTACGAAATAAGCTAATTAGTCCGTAAATAGATTTACCTGTATCCACATATAGGTTTCATTCTTTAAATTCACATTCAACAACGTGGTTGCCGATTTCTCAACCACAGCGTTGTAGTTTTCTCTTCGGCTACCACCAACAGCTTGCAGCTTCAGAGGGGGCTCCAGACTTGAAATATTAGCGTTTCTACCTGCTTCCACCATAGGTCAAATGTTAACTTTCAAAGCCCTTCGCCTCCTTAACGGATTATCCGATATAAATAAATAAATCTTTTATAGTTCATTCGTAGTTCATTTTAAAGATCAGTCAGTGGTAAAATTTCAATATCACAAATTATAATCGTTCAAAGAAAATCTAAAATATTAATAGTGATTTATAGGAGAATTATTTTTGACATCAAAATTGTCTCACTCAAATCGTTAGATATATATTTTTCTCTTTAAAATAAAAATTAAAAAATTAATCGTCTATTTAGAATAATCGGTTTAGTAGGGGCGGACTTTTAAAGTTAACATTGGTCTTATGGGAGAAGCAGGAAAACGCAGGGCACTGGAACCTCCTCTTAAGAGTCTTCATCACCGGAATTTGCCGGACGCCATCTTTGTGTTTTGTTCCATAAGCCCAATGTTAACTTTGTGACTCCATTACGCCTCACCTGATCGTCACAAACAATTAATTTTGGTGTCATATTAAAGGTTTCGTCGTCCTCTAGGGAAATACAATATTCGAATTTGGATTTTTTTACAAATTAATGAGAACATTTAGTGTTTCAGTTCAAAATTAAAATATTTATTATGGAACTATGATACCCAAATTAAGGAATTCGACATTGTATTTCCCTAGAGGACGACGAAACCTTTAGTTTGACACCAAAATGAATTGTATGGGACGATCAGGTGAGGAGTAATGGAGGCACAAAGTTAACATTGGCCTTATGGGACAAAACTCCAAGGTGGCGTCCAGCAACTTCCGGTGATAAAGACTCTTAAGGAAGTCCCGGAAGGAGTGAAAAACGTACAATCAATAACACTGATACACCACTTTTGACGGTTTGTGGCCAGTGTGTCCAGTGCGGTGTGACAGCTGGTAGGTTGACTGTGGCAGCATGAGCCGCGAGCAGGCGTCGCTGATTTGGGAGGCCAAGGTCAGGGAAACTGCCCACACACACGCGCACTCACATGCACACAATGTACACTAAACGAGCTAAGTACATGGTACCTAGGACGTGGATGACTCGCCTCTCGCGGGGCGCGCACCAATGGCAAGTGACTGCCCAACATAACGTAGTGGCCCCTCACGGACATGCTTTAAGCGCCTTCTTCACCGGAAGTTTCCTATAAGATCGATCTTAACTTTATGGCTTTAATACTCCTCACCCAATCGTCACAAAACATCCATTAAAGTGTAAAGAAAAGGTTGGTGGGCCTCAAAGAAGTTACATTTTCGAATTTATAAATTTGGGCATTCTGCTTTTACTATAAATTGTTTAATTTTCAATTTTATTACTGATGAGTTCCTCATTTGTTTTAAAATAAATTCTAAATTCTAAAATAAAACTCACTATAATGAAACCTTTAATTTGACACCCTAAGTAATTATATGTGACGATCAGGTGAGGAGTAACGAAGATACGAAGTTAGCATTGGTCTTATGGGGGAAAAACTGTAAGATGGCGTTCGACAACTTCCGGTGTTGAAGGCTCTTCAAGTGAAATTTCAGCTATCCGAATAACCACCAAACTGATTCAGACAATTAAAGATTTAACTTATATGTATATGTATTGTGGCATTTCAAATCAGTTTTACGTGCAACACTTTAATAATCTACATTAACATGAGTTTTGCTTAGACTATTAGACAGGCTTATTAATACAGTTCCTAATTAGTCGTGGATTCCCAACAGCCGTTAAAGCATAACTCGTTGCTCTATCAAGGTGATACAATACTTTGTGTATACTGAAGGATCCTTTTTAATTTGTTCCTGGAGCTCCAGCTGACAGTATGTATTCGATGGTGTGCAGACCACAGCGTTACAAGAATTATACTATATCAGGTTGACCGCTGCTGGCGCTGTCCCCATTACGTCACTGGAGCTTCGGCACAGACAAGAAAGTGTGTCAACTACACAACACAGAACCTGTTATTCACGTTAACAATGACCTTGGACACCTCCTACTGCGATAGTAACTATCATATATTGGTTCATTCAGATTTATACATCTCCCACACTAATACTATAAGCAGAGTATAGTATCCGCGGTGCAGAGTATAGTATCCGTGGTGCAGAGTATAGTATCCGCGGTGCAGAGTATAGTATCCGCGGTGCAGAGTATAGTATCCGCGGTGCAGAGTATAGTATCCGCGGTGCAGAGTATAGTATCCGCAGGCAAAGTATAGTATCCGCGGTTCAGAGTATAGTATCCGCGGTGGCTCCTCGTAGTATCCGTGATCTCCACTACTGTACTCCACTAACGTCGCGGCGCACCGAGGCGGTACAGTGGTGTTGTTATCTCGATCTATCGAGGAGAACAAAGAATTAATCGCTTTCGTTTTTACCTCAACCCGTAAACAAAAGGATCGTTAACCATCGATGTAAACCAATGTAAAATGAAGATAAATTATTGGAGATTAATCATCAAGTTTACTAATATTTATGCCGTAAAAACTTGAAATGTTTATAACCCATAAATAATTGTTTTACTCAATCATTTAAACATGAAGGATTATGAATAATAAAGGCAATTTATAGAACAGAATGTATGATTGCACACAGTAAAAAGTCCATTGCGGCTACACAGACACATACAATTGTTGTTGATCCTACATACGGAAATAGTACTAACAAATAATTCATTTAGTAAAATAAAAATAAAATAAAAGGTTTATAGAGTTGTAACATGAAGGTAACTTAATATTGTGTCAAAGGAAGGAGACAAATGTTGAAATAACTTCAACGTTTGAACAGACAACGCCATTTCCTTACTGTACAATGTACGGTATGATCCGTTTAGACTTTTAAGAAAAATACAACTCTGAAATAAAAAAAATGAATTGCATTATTAAATATATAGCAATATAAGGAAAATTTTTATATAAATGACAATTTGGGGAGTTGCCAATTTATAACCTGGCTGAGTTAGGACTTGGTCCGATCTTCGACCCAAGACCCGAGCTGGTGGGGTAAGCCCTCCTAGCATTTGCCTGGGTCAAGTAACCGTAAAAGCTTATCTCAGAATGTGGGGTGCACTCGGTCATTTTCAATGTTTTCGTAATAGATCATAATTTACTGGGTGTGGTAGCTCACATGATCACGTTGGCCTCGCAAGACAGCCATGGTCAAGCGTAGGTTCGATCCCGGCTTTCTGCTAAGATACGTTTTCATGAAAGATTTCTGTTACGGTACCTCACTTTTTTAGATCGCCGTACAGGCCTATTTCCCTATGGCGTCGGACAGTTGAGGTTTAAAAAAATAAATTTCAATTTGACCCGTTGCCTGCTAACATCTTCCCGTTCTTTTCAAGTAGACCTTCAATACTGAAATGCAATGAAGGTTGCTAAAAATTCAATTTTAGGTGTTTAACTACGTTTATACTTTCCAATAAATTATCATCTAAAAGAAGTGCCGAGGGTGGTGTGGGGTTGAAATATCTTGTTCAATGTTTTTCTGTGCTTTAGAGACGACAAGCAACTCGCCTACACCAACGACTCATTGCTAGTCATCTTTGTTGTGGCTGTTAGTAAATGACACTGTAAACGCACCACTCCTTCGCCAGCTCTCGCGAGATGCTCAATTCACCTTGACATTGCAGTCTATGTATTGTTCCTCCGATGTAACGTAGCTTTACAGCTGAGCCAGGGAGTATTTGATTCACTCAAAGTAGTTGTGTGACCTACAAGTGGTTGGATTAGATTTGTTATATCAGGAGGCGGTCTAGACACATCTAACGTACGGAATATTGTACAACCACAGGAAAGAAGGAATCTGCAGGATGACAAGTCAGTTCAGGGACAGCGAGTCACTCCCGAAAGGGGAGAGTGTCAACCTATCCAGCTCCTGGGTCAACGGGTTGGACGATTTCACCTTTAACCCAGACGACCTTCTGGGCTGTCAAATGGGGGCTTCCCTTCCAGAGAGCCCTTCAAACTATCTTCCAGAATCAGATGAGGTCTCGTTCCCTCAGGTCGACTCGTCATCTAACTTGTCAAACTTTCAAGGCAAGGACCCTTTAACTCTTAAGTTCACCGGACAGGAAAATTCAATGATACACAATTGAACATGTATGTGTGGATTTCTTTTGATGGCAGTCTACAACTTCACTGAGGTTTATTTGCAACTTGAAAAGTTTTAGAAAGTCATGCCTGGATAATTGATAGTTTAAGCACTGTCAATGTGAATGGGTGACAACAACCATTCATCACACTGTCTACATTAATCAGTCAAATCCCAATCAGTCATCAACCAATCACTCAACACAACAATCAGCGCTGAACACAACAATGCTGAAGTCTCAGTCGCTGTAGCCAGCTGATGTAACGGACCTCCGGGACCGTTGGTTGTCCGCTGTGAACCTCATTGTGCCAGCGGGGCTAAAAGTAAACTTAAGATGGATTGTTTAAGTCAGACTTTTTTAAATAAACACAACAGTTTTAATTTGGTTTTCTTACCTACGCTTGCATGACTGTAATTAATCGGATATAAATGTAAATATAAAGCAGTACAATCTCCTCGTCATCAGAGGTTACCGGTTAGGACAAATTGTTGAGGTTCAAAAACAGCATCCAGAACTTAGCTTTAGAGGCAGTTTTAAGCAATACCACACGACAATTCGCTATGAGGCAGCGCGTGGCAACAGCAGCAGCTACGGTCTCTGGACCCGCAGTGAAAGTGAGGTCCACCAATCACGTCTGAACTATGACTAGATTTATCCAGAAATCGCTGGATTTTTATTTCATAAACTGACGTCTTCCAACAGTTCAAAATACAGTAGAACCTCGATAACACGATTCTCAAGGGGATCTCTAAAATAGTCTTCTTATCGAGGTGCACTTGTAATTGAGGGTCGTGCTATCAAGGTGGTTTTCACAACAAGACGTGTTATCGAGGTCACATACTTTTTGCTATACCAAGCACATTTATTATGAAACATTTCTAATAAGTTGTGTTTTAAGTAGAAAATTACTGTATAAGTCAGTCATAAATAAAAGAACAAACGTACAAGTAAAACAAACTTCTTTATTATTGCGACAGTAAGAAAAAAATCAACAGACTCAGTTCACTAAAGTACTGTATAGAGTTAATAAGCTCGAAATACAGTAAAACTTAACCTATTGTGAAATACGCAATAAAATACTGTAATGTTAGAAAATGAAAATCTACATATTGTAAGTCAGGTCTTCTATAACTCAACTAGTCAATAAATATACAGTAGGTACATTAACAATTTAATCAAAGTTACATAATAGAAAACATTTTAGTTTTTCCCGTGAAAGACCATCTTCTGACCCGTGATAGACAAGGAAAGGCCGGAATGGGAAGGGGGTGGGGAAGGGGTTTTCCTGTTGAGACCTGAGCCCAAGACGTTGTTGTTTACTTCAAAACATCCGATCTTACCGTGGTAACTATGCGTGAGAAAGGTTGAGTCGTGCTATAAAGGTTCCGTAACGCAAAACGGCGCGCTATTGAGGTTAGAGTCGTGTAATAAAGGTTCACTTACCCAAAGAAGCGTGTTATTGAGGTGGGAGTCGTGCTATAGAGGTTCAGTTATTTGAAAAGACGCGCTATAGAGGTTTATTTATTAGTAATATGAAATTACAAAAAGACGTGCTATCGAGGTATTTATTTGAAAATGAGTCGTGTTATAGAGGTGTTTATAACATTGAGCGTTATGGGAGATTCACGGGGATTTGAAAATCAGACTCATTATCGAGGTTTTTGTCTTATCGAGGGTCGTCGTAGTGAGGTTCTACTGCATGTTTTATGTGTATTTACAATATTCATACACAGGATAAGTGTAAATATATTTTGAAATGTGTTGTATGACGTATGTTTTATTTACATCCCGTAATTATAAAACTATCATACTGTTTATGATGTTATTGTATTGTATTGTTACTGTAAGACTCACAAGACTATTGAAATACTGGATAAATGAGACAAAAGCTCCTCCAATACTTGTTTGAAGTTTCTGTTTGCTACTGAACCAAGTTTCAGAGTAATTACATCTGCACACGACTGCTTCTGACAGTAGTACAGTGGTTAGCGTGGTCGCTTCGTAATCTGAAGTTCGCCAGATCCATCCTGAACAAAATGCTGAAAAAATGTTGTGAAGGTTCGATACTGGACCCAGCTGCCATTGGTCATTGGGCTATTAATTAATGATCCTGGCTAAGTAATCAGCTGGTCATAGTCAGTAACAAGGCATCTCACCCATTCTACAATCATCATTCATTCGTATTCGCCTTAAAATACGCCCTAGTTCCGTCGGCGTATTCCACAGTGATTTAATGTTTTTTGTTTAGATTTTACACTTGCGAAAAACGTAGACAAGTCAATCCAAAATCAAACAAAGATCGAAATATTATTAAACAAACAATTTCGTAAACAAATGTTTTACAACTAAAGGAAACAAAAGTTGCATGACAACCCATAACATTATAAAGTTGCTTAGGCGATGATATGAAAATCGTGATAAGAAAATCTTTTGAAGGAAACATGCAATACATTTAGAGCTAGGAAGATTTACAACTTATTCCTCATTTTATGGATGATACTTTAAGTGGACGGGTATAATATAATGTTACACAACCTACAAATTATTGGCAAACGTAAAACTTACAACTTATTATCTTGTTAATAATAGTCCATTGTTACCTTAAATATAAAAAACGTGTTACATCGTTGCCTGTATCCATAAAAAATGGCTATAAATATTTGAAGCTTG
Organism: Allygus modestus; assembly: GCA_963675035.1. Lineage (NCBI taxonomy): Eukaryota > Metazoa > Arthropoda > Insecta > Hemiptera > Cicadellidae > Allygus > Allygus modestus. The sequence goes on from OY776112.1 coordinate 348,987,292, forward strand.
CGTCACTGCTTCACCTGGCGTAATTAACAATGTATAAGAAAGTTAAAATTACCGAGTAATTGCTACAGCGTGCTACATGCTACACACTGTTGAATTAATTACAGGTGTTATACTACATGCTCTATCACAAATTAGAAATCCTTTATCGGAGTTATTATTGTGGAGTTTTCCTTATAAGATTGATAGTATACCGAGTGCAAATGTCCATTTTTAATAACATTACCCAACCTTTAATAACATTAATAACTTACTTCGTCAAGAATTATGAGATTAAGGATTATAGGCAGGTTATAGTTATAGGTTACTATACCTATAGGTTATAGGTTTCTAATTTGTATTATTCGATGCATATTCCATTGGCCTAACTTATTTAACGTTTTGAAAATTATATTTCATCCGGACAACACATAAAAAATCACTTTTGGAAGCGATATTGTGATTTAATTAAGAAGACCTGTTTTCTATTCATTATCTTGGAGGCTTTAAATGGTCGGTTTAAAATGATGTACCTTAGTATTAAGTTACAAAGCTTGTATTGATTACGCTATGATTGACACCATTCTGTACTATTGTATTGCAATGAATAAAGATGATTTGATTTGATTTCTGTTTATGAAATATAGAATAACATAAATACCTACTGTATAGAATATTTAGGAAATCTTCTAGTGAACCTTGTTCCTGGAGTAGCCACCCAATTCCCTGTTTAGAGGCGCTATACAGAATAATTTGCTACACAATGGTTTTAAGAGCGGGTCCCCCCTCTTCCCACAGGGTTATGTGCGGCAACATATTTAAAATCAGTATTCTTATTGGTCAATGCTAACTTTATGTAAATACCAAGCTTTGATGAAATCTACTAGTTAATAATAGAGAAATGCAAATTGTTTATTTCCTATAAGAAAAACATTGGATAACGAACTGTGTTTACCGCTAAATTAAAATTTTAATTTTCTCCGCAACCATTAGTCAAAGAATGGTAATTTGAAGTACTAATTTATTTAGTTGTTAGCTGTTTTATTGGCAATAAGTTCATTTCATAAAGCGTTTATGGTTTAATGTCCCAACTGAATTTTGGGAGATTTTAAGCCGTATCAATTTGAACCCAAATTTCTTCCAGAAATGCGGTTAGTTTAATTTTATTAGGGATCTAAAGCACGATAAACCAATACTTTTAAAATAAAATCGTTTGAGCGCTTTTTGATAAATTTGAGTTTTCGTGTTTTAAGCGGTTTTTGGGAGACCCTTAAAAATCGAAAATGAAAAAATGAAAAAAGGCTGTAGATACCGTGTACTATGTACATACAAAATTATGTAAAAATCGGGCAATTGATGTCCAAAAAGAAGACAGACAGACCACTTTTGGGGTTCTGGGAGTACCATAACAAATATTTTGAAAATTTTAACAAAAACAATACTATTTCCATATAATAGACTATGTATAAGGGGGAGAGAGGATAAACCGAATGAGTTTCTACTGATACCTAATAATATGAGGACGACATCATATAGTCTAAAAGTTAGGAATTTTTATTTAATAGTGAAGATTAGTTGAATAAGGTTGACAGTAGCATGTTCAAAAGGTGAAACAATATAAATATGTATTTATTGTAACTAAATCTTCCCTACGATTATACGTCTGGATTATCTTGGAATTATTTACATGGAAAATCATTGTTATTCTGCGACATAATTAGGAATAAGTTTAATTTCATTATAAAAGTAAATAAATAACGGAAAACTGTTTAGATGTAATATGGTGGTGTACAATATCCAGTGTTAGCGGGGGCGCCGGGGCCCACAGTCCGCGACCTACGCCACTCCCGCGCCGTCCGGGCCAACATTCACCTCGCGGAATTGTTAATTGGGCTCCCGAAACATTCTGTTGGCCAAACTTGACGCTGGGAAATATTAAGCCCAACATCACTCGAGGGCACTGAGGGGGGCTCCTCAGCAGGAAGTGTAGTGCAAGCCCACTAAAGCTATAATTAAAGCAAATTGTATAACATTTCCATAAACACTCAAACTGCAAGGCTTACAATTGTGTTATATACTCTAAACTGCATAATATTAAATAAGTTTGCATAAATTACAACTTAAAAAATTCTGAACGATTTTTAGTAAATTAAACTAATTGGAAGCAACTTTCTAATTTAACCTCAACCAGTTAAATCATCCGAGTCAATCAATTGATTGGTAGCAGATTGCCTGCTTGGCATGTACGCACTAAGATACAATCAAAGCTCAACTCCTAGCCCCATTCCACGGCTCACGCCTAGTCAGCTGTGTTCACGGCCTACCTCAAGGATCGTCGGGTTATCTTGGTCATCGTCTGTCCAACGCTTCCGATCAGCTGTTTCCAATGTCGCCGACCGTCTGTGTCTAACTCGACCGTTATGTAACTCGAATCTGGCGGTCGTAAAAAGCTAAATGTCCTTATCAAGGTCTGGGATTTACGAAGGTTTGGAACGCCCCCGTTACGCTTGGAGTCATGATTACTTTTGCTAAAAACGATTTAAAAGTTCCAAGTAAGTATGATTTATATAATTTCTCAAAAGTTCCTGGTCCAGTTTGGGTATTACAACTAGGGTTTACCAACAGCTTCGCCTTTTCACATGGTTTCAGTTTTATAGACCACGCACCTGGGGGCCGAGGTCAGGCAGTTTGTTTAGATGACTTGGAGTCATTTTTAACACGTCCCTCTACTGATAACCAGATTTGCTTAGCTCATTTTCCTCTTCTCTGCATGTTTAAGGTCACTCCAGATGTACATATTTCTAAGGTATTTCTCTTCAGGTAGTATTTGAAATATATGCACATTTCATTCATTTTGTACATGACCACTCTATACGTTATCTTCATTTAATTACTGTTCCCAGGAAACACATGTTAATGAACCAATTGCCTGACGAGTTTGGTAAGACGCCTAACGGAACTTATAATTGCTCTCAAGTTGATATGAACAACTGATTGATAACTATCGGAAATATTTGTAAATACTTGTTATTTTCCACTGTCGCAATCGTGCTCAGTTGAATGTTGAGCTCAGCTTGATGAAGGGCCACACACATATTACGAAACTTATTTTTTCGTCATTTAAACCCCCCTCCCCCCCTCCCCCACGTAACACACTATAACGCTTGATAATAGCCCCCCCAAATACGTTACGTAACTCAATCGAAATAGACTTTAAAACATATTAAACCTTTTAAAAATCGCTCAATATTTCATTCGAAATTTGGAATATAGATTTAAACAAATCATTGAAATTTTAATTGATTTATTTTAATAGAATGTTTTATTAACTTTTTCAAAGCAAATTGATACAAACAAACAAGACTTATAATATAAGCAACAAAATAAACTATCACAGCTAAAACTTAACAAATTTAATTTAAAACTAATACAAATACAAAACAACTTTAAGGTAGAAGTTGTCCAGTAATAAACAAAATAAGTGTGTAGTTAATATTAAAAAAAGAAAATTACTGAGAGATCATAAAAGTCGCCAGATAAATCTGAAAAGTAAATTTTTAATTTAAAAATTAAATTTAAAAGTCCAATAAAATGTTTATAAGGTAAAATTTAACGAAACATCGAAGTAAAAACTATTGAAAATAAAAAATATGTAGAACAAAATAAATGCGTCATTAAAAGTAAAAAATCACTTGAAAGATCTCAAAAGTAAATTCGTCGGATAAATAAAAACAGTTAAATTTTTTAAAGATTTTTAATATTATCAAGAGATACGGGAGAGTGCGCCACATCTTAGGGTTAAAATGCGTGAGTTGCGTAACGTTGATCCAACCCCCCTCCCCCCTTAGGTACGTTACGTAATATGTATATGGCCCCTTATATATGAGAAAAGAGAAGTTAATTTGAAATAAAAATGTGGTTTTTATGTGTTAAGGAAATATTAACGAGTTTAAGTGACAATATCCCAGTGTTCTCGTGGAAAGTCCGTAACCACTTCAACTACATTGAGGAGCCACTGAAATGACACTGACAATGGCCGACTATCAGTCACTCAACTGATTACATAAACATCTTGGTTGATTGCATGCGACAGTTTTGAGATCACATCGTTGTATTTATATATGAACACTTATTGGAAGGGTTTTATCTCAGACGAAGCCATTATACTGCAACGCTGTTCAAACACGTCTCGTTCATCTTGTAAAGATCTTCATTAAACATCCTTATAACCCAAATGCATGATATATTAACATAGATGATGACGTTTCTTCGCTTTCCGATCTATTTCAATTCGTTCTTATTGGATTCATAACAAACGTTATTCTCAATTGTTTGTAAAAATAGCGTTTTCATGTTGTAATCTGTTTTACTAAAATAGTTTTTCATTTTTTCTTCACTTTGAAACCCGTCATTATTTCGTCCTTGTTATCCAACTACCGTCTTTACAATGGCAGCATATAAGGACAAAGCAAAATTTTGTTATCTTTAGTAGTTCAAGAGTATTTTCTTTGTTTGAAAAACACATACAATAGAATAAGGAAACCCCTTTTCTATGAATTTTCTCTCCATTCTTACGTGAATAATTTCATCCGTAACTTAAGATTAAATCGTTTTTATTTCAATTTAAAACAGAAAGTGTTTTTCCTACTCCCTGTACGTAACAAATGTTTTGAAGGACATTCTAACATTTACTACGATTTATTGCTTTCTAAATGTTATTATTTCCCTAATAGTATTTTTAACTGTCGTTTTAAAACGCAACACTTGCAGTTATCTATACTGGCCACATATGCGAGTTGTCGGGTCTGCCCTAGGCTTGTGTGACTTGTTGAAGGTCAGTTTTATGTAACTGACTTACTTGAAAGCTGATCGAGATTCAATATTTGCTATGTACAAATTCAGTTAATTTAACGTGATCATTAAAAGCATTCCCTTGCAGGTAATACATTGCTACAATCTGATATCGTGATCCAAATTTTCACCTATATACAATCAATTGTCATCTTTTGTTGACGGAGTTGCTTGTTTATTCTACACTGTACAACAACACATAACTCAAAATAACGACTTAACTACAGTATAAAAACGCAGCACCTTTTTATTTGCTTGATAACATATCTTGATGACGGTCAATTAACTTCAAAGAGCATCATAAAAATCAACCGCAACTTAGACTTGCGAGTTTTGGTAGTTGCTTGCATAACAAACGTAATCAAAATAATCAGTAACTTCTGTGTTTAATACACTGCAAGGTGAGTCAGACCACCCGTCCAGCATGTATAACGGGAGAACGGTTTGGTCTAAAGACATCAAACAAAATTCTTACCCTGCAAAACGCATATGGGCTATCTACTAAAAATATTTTCATCAAAATCTATGAACAGAATGTTCCAAAACATGGGTCACGGGTTCGAATCTCAAAATTGTCTTAAATCAACATAGAGAATAGTATAAATAATTTTAAATGTCGCGTTAAAATAAACATTTTGGCGAAAACAGAAATCACTTATATTTATCCGTTTCAAAACGGCGACAATTTTTGTGTAAACTATTTACATTTACAGAATACTCTGTATTTTCTAAACCACTAGTCGCATCTTTTTTCTGACTTAAATTTCTTACTCGTGATAAACTCAGCTTTACTCTGGTATGCTACATGACATGACATGACGTTTTTAAGAAAATCTATATTTCAAAAAAATATTTATTTTGAAAATACCTATATTCCCAAAATAAAAAAAATCAAATGGTAGCTTATGTCAAAAAGCATACCATTGAAAACGTCTTTTAAATCCTTGCAACTTTCTAATTTACACAAAAATTGTATCTCTTGTCATTTTCTGTAATCAGCAAAAAACATTATTTTTCCATATGAAATGCATATTAATTTGCATAACCCTTGCATGTACTCTGTGACCACATTCATTTTATGTGTTATGTGCAATTAACATGCATTTCATATAGGAAGATAATGTTTTTGCCGATTGCAGAAAAACGAAAAGAGATAAAAGGTTGGTGTAAACTAGAAAGTTGCTAGAATTTACAAGACCTTTTCAATAGTACGCTTTTATTATTATTTTATATTTACTATTTTATTATTATTTGTAATACGCTACCATTTAAATTTTTTGAATATTGGGCATTTGGGCATTTTCAAAATAATTTTTTTTTAAATATAGATTTTCTCAAAAAATCCTGTCTTGTAGCATACCAGAGTAAAGCTGAGTTTATCACGAGTAAGGAATTTAAGTCGGAAAAAATATACGAGTAGTGGTTTAGGTAAAACAGGGTATTCTGTAAATGTCAATATTTTACACAAAAATGGCCGCCATATCGGATAAAGATAAGTGAATTCTATTTTCGCTAAAATGTTTATTTTAAGGATACCTTTAAAATGATGTATAATATTCCTTAAGTTTACATAAGAAAATGTTGAGATTCGAATCCGTTACCTTCAGTTTTGGAACATTCTGTACGTAAATTTTGATGAAAATATTTATAGTAGTTAACCCATATGCGTTTTAGTGGGGAAGGATTTTGTTTGATGTCTTTAGACCAAACCGTTCTGCGGTTATATATGCTGGACAGGTGGTCTGACTCGCCCTAATGATGTTTTGAGTGGCAACTCAACATGACATTTCCTTAGTCGAGCCTTGAGGTTTAACTTATTGCTAAATAAAGAGTTACCTAAAATCACTGGGACTTAATAAGCAATTAGCTGCTTGTCACAACCTTGCCCGCATCATAACTATAACATAATTAACGCGCGATTAACTCTATATCCTGATGTTTACAAACCATCCTCACTTTACTACATTTATCTCATTAATAAAAATTTCGCTGCAAATGGTTTGCATTATATCATTTTAAAAATCGTTGAAACTAAATTTAAAACGTCTACGTCGGCTGCTTGACTTTTAAATTAAAATCAAATTTGTAAAAGTTTAAAACCCCAAACTGTAATTCAGGTGATATTCTTTGCAACTCATAATTTTCTTTCTTATAAAAATAATCAAAAAATCAGTCAAGTTGTTGTCTCAGAAACTAAACACTGTAAGACGCCGACACAACTAGGGCACATTATAAGGCGAATGGATGAATGATGAGTGTAGAATGGGTGAGATGCCTTGTGTAGCCTTGTTACTGACTAAGACCGACTGATTCTTTAGCCAGGATCATTAATTAATAGGCTAGTGACCAATGAATGACCAGCATCAGGAAAAAACAGTTTCTTTTAATATCCTGAAGAGTCGGTGTCAATAGAACTGGTGGGTCAATATAATTGGCGGGACCTTTGTGATAGACCAGCCGATATTTTTACTATTATGTTATATGCGAGCTCATGAACCACTGGACCGATTTTTATGATTGAAGTATCTTTGTAAAGGACTCGATGCATAGGTTGCAGAAAATTAACATTTACATCGGACCTCAGGCTACCTTCAAAACCTTCAAACCTTCAAACCTGCAAAACCTTCAAACCTGCAAAACCTTCAAACCTTCAAACCTGCAAAACCTTCAAAAGTGCAATTTTAATCTTAACTATACGGAAGAACAGTAATCATTGAAATTGAGCATTTGACAGCTGTTGAAGGCAACAAAACACAGCACAGAAGCAAAACAAGTGTTTTAAGCTAACTTCTGGAATAGCACCACGATTTAACTAACAGAACCGTATTAGCTCGAAATCGAGCAGCTGCAGTTTGCTAGTGCAGGATAATTATAACAATCAGTAAATAGAAACTCTCCAAGCGAATGTGCCTTTACATTGTTCTCCAAGGTTGCGTTGTTTCATGCTCTGATTGATTGCACTATAAGGAAAACCTAATCACAATCAACCGTGGTAATCCTTAGCGTTGTTTTTCTATCGACGCCACTCCCAGCATCACGGGTGACCGGTCACAGCCGTGACGTCACCGACCAGACGGGCGATCGCGACCTTCCACAGGGAATGCGACAGTGCAGGCGAATAATGAAAAATGTCAGAGAAACTGTTAAACTGGTTCTGTTGCGTATGAGTAAGTCTGATATAATACAAATAAATCCAATCCATAGGATTGAAGGCTAAGGAAAAGTAATGCCAGTTTTCACAGCATGTTCACGCTCATACGTGTTTTGAAGTGATGCAGCATTCCGATGTTTTCCTATGCTTATTGTTGTTTTCGAGTTTGCATTCGATATAAAAGTCTTTACAGTGGTCTCCTTTTAATCACCCTAACATTCTCTCCATAAAATAGGAAACAATGAAACGTGAATTGTATTCACTTTAAAACAAAGTTTGCCAGTTTACCACGTGTATGCAAACATAATTGTTTTTATCAAAAGTACCTAAAGATTGTATTAGTCGTGTAAAGAAACCTAAATAAGTTTATTGCACATTATCTATCCTCTTTCATTGTTTAGGCTCATCCTCATACTTTGTTTATGAATCTGCACTCACGATACGGAGAGATTACAACACAGATTGTTTTCAAACTCGGTTAAAAAAAGTTGGAAAATTATTCTTCGCGTAAGAATGAAAAAAAAAAACCGTCGCAGCAAACCTGCGTACTCAGCGAATTTCCAATGCATATATATATATATATATATATATATATATATATATATATCACTACTACATAAAGCTAATTACCAAGTTTCACAAAAATACATTAAAAAACAAGTGATATATAACATTTTATTTATTCTCCATAAGAATAATATTAGGGTTGAGGACGCAGGTTTGCTTCAACGAGGAATATAAGTAATGTGTTTTTTTTTGCAATTATCAATATAACTGAACCAGGTGAAGCTACATACCAAGTTATATTAATTTAGGTTCATAATTAAGGGAGCTATACAACTTTACTTATTCTCCATATGAATAACATGGGGGTCGAGTACGCAGGTTTGCTCTACGGGGACTATCAACAAAAAAATTTTTTTGTGTGCTAATATTAATATACCACAACTAGTTGAAGCCACATACCAAGTTTCATACACTATACATTCATAAATAATCGAGATATTCAATTTTATTTATTTTTCATAAGGATAACATTGGAAAACGTACTGTGTTTAGCTCTTTGAATATCTCTGCAACGGTTGGACGTAGAACAACAATTAAAACACCAAAATGTTTGTTTTATTGAGATAAACTATTGATAAAAAGAAATGTGAAGTTTTTAGTAAAACTATCTAAGAAAAATTCACGTTTTTAGTGAATTTCCTTTGGAAAGTGAACTATTAGCATGACCCGCACGGTGAAACTTAAGCCCGGGACCACCATAGAAGTTCCTAACGTGACCCCCTGAACTCGTTTTGGGGGTCGTTCAAAATTGTATATATATATATATATATATATATATATGTATATATATATATATATATATATATGTGTGTGTGTGTGTGTGTGTGTGTGTGTGTGTGTTTGCACTCTAGCGGTCGCATTTTTTGTCCGATTTACTTCAAATTTGGTAGGGACGTTCCTTTCTGTAATCGGTTGGACAAGTTCGTTGGGCAAAACAATCGGAAAACTCTAAACCCCTTTTTGTGGGGATTAATCTTTCAAATTTTGAGTTTTTGGGCCCAAAGAGGGTCATAAAAGACCCAGATGTAAAATCAATGCATGTAAAAAGATGGGAATTAGTGAGGCGAAAGTTTTAAGCCCTCTCTCGTCATTCTAGCATAAATATTTACCGGGTTATTAAAGAAAATGTTTATCGACTAAACACAGTACGTTGTCTTATGGGGGTTTTACACTAGAAAAGCCTATTATTCCTTTGTTAGAGTACTTTTATCATCCCCAGCAACCTCACGCCTACTTTCAAGCCTGTCTGGACCTTCTCCTAACCTTATAATGCGCAAAATTATATTCCCAGCTTTGCAAGTAAATGAAACCAGGAGAATCAGAACAGCCAAAAAATCAATGTTTTAAGATTTAAATAAAAATTGGACAAATGTATGTTTTTACACTTATTTTGAGTTTTACAAGTTTTTATGTGGAAATTAACTTCCCTCACGTCAGCGTGCTGCGTGCGAACTCGTTTGTATTTTCTCCGCAACCACTTAACCTAGGTTAATGATTCAAAATACCAATTTTTTTAAGTTCTATAAAATGACATGAACTAAAATTGAGTGTTTTTATTATTTTGGGGTAAAAATTGCAAAAAACTGATTTTTAGAAAATTAAAAACCCCATAAAACCCCCTTGCCATTGTCTGATCGATCTGGTTTTCGAACTTAAATGCTACTCTCCACATTTGTGCCAAATTTAATAAAAATCGGGTGTTTCCTTCATAATTTATCGAGGTAACGGACACACACACACACACACATACACACACACACACACACACACACACACACACACACACACATATATATATTTATAAATTATAACGAATAGTGTTTTTGACATCTGGGGATCTCAAAACGAAAAGGTCATGGTCTCGGGCTTAAGTCTTACCATGGTAATAGCTTCTTCCCTATAGGGGAAATTCGCTAAAACGCATTAGAAATGATCGATTGCTTTGTGTTTTATATAATATTTTAAGTACGTAAAACATTTTTGCTACTAAAGTAACTGGTCGGCAGTGTTGCAGTACTTTAGTTCCTTTCGTTTCGCTCCGTTCGCCACAGATGACAACACAATAATGGTTCGTCCACGGAACGTGACTTGATGCTCGACGTTGTACACTTATTGCTTCGTTATCACCAACATAGATAACAATACCCGTCGCTACACTGCAAAGCCACCTTCAAGGTTATGCATAACATTGGCTATGTTTAGCGCTCGCCAAAGAGACTTATAAAGTTGAATTATTCGTTACATAGCTGCAGTTCCTGGTTACATACGGATAATAGAGCAGTTGTGGTGCTGCATTCATGGTTAACCTTTTGAGGCATTTCAGATAATGAACATATGTTTAAGTAATTATTAGATCAAATTGTAAATCTTATCCTATACTATAATCCTATACTCTAATATGAGTAAGGTTTGCTTTCTTGCTTGCGACACTGATCTCAAAAACGTCTCCAACGATTTCCTTCAAATGTTCGAAATAACTAATTTCTGTGATAAAAATAAGTTCTAGACAGGCCTCATCCCCAGGAAAAACAGAAAAAAATAATGTAAAAAATCTAAAATTAAATGTTAAAAAAATTAACATTGGGCTTATGAAGTTTCAAATTAAAACAAAAGAATTGTAACAGCTGTTCATAATCAATAAGGGAACTATTAAATTAATACTCATGTTATTTATGATTATTAACATGTGGTTACCTGAGAGCAGAGATTAAAAGATTTGAGTGAAGATTGATTTAAGATTTGAGTGAAGATGACATAAGTAGAGTAGTCAAATAAATCAAAGGGACATTGAGCTATAAATAACAACTGGAGTGACCTTAAAAATGTAGAATGAGGCAAATGAGATATACAAATTTGATTATCAGCAGGGGGAAGTGGTGAAATATTACTCCGTCACCTAAAAAAAACTGTCTGACCTTCCCCGAGCAAAGCTTGGCCCCCCAGGAACTGTCTACTTTAACACTGAAATCTTGATGACCCAAGGGACTCTTAATGGTGTTTAAATCGCGAATTGACGAATTCTTAGGTCACACATCAACTACCGTTTTGTAAAATGTCATCTCATTCTTTTCAAAATGGTTTCTGTTAAAACGTGACGTCCATGACGAAAGACAGACACCGCCTTCCTTTTATAACAGTGTCAGCATTATTGATTTTCATGTTCCTTAATCAATACCACGTTTTCTAGGATTGGATTTATCATTCAAGTTTGATTGGAAAGGTTAATAACCGACTCTTCAATGTTACCTCAAAATGAATGCTAGTTCACTCTTCTGCATGTTATCGAAGGTTAAGAAGAATTATAGTAAGATGAATGAATACGGCCCTCTGAAATGTGTAACTACAGTAATAAAATGTTTCCTACATTCAATTATCAGTAAGTTTTGGAATCTTCCACTAAGTATGTTTTGATGTAGCAATTAAAATATAGGAAAACCGCTCAAATAATAATGTATCTTTCCACTTAATTTTGATCTATATAAAAGGGGAGGACTTTTTATTGTTTTGTTTGTTTATTTACTCACTGGACTGAAAGGAGTCCGCTGATTGTTGCGTAATACAAGAAGTTCACCTCGATACAAACAAAAACACTACAAACAAGGACAAAATCTACTTGATGTGTTTGTTCTTCTTTCGTGCTCTTCTTTCGCTGTTGTACACTGAGTTGAACTTATGCACAATTTGACAAAGCCCAGCTTTGTTTCCAATCCAGATTAGGAATGTTTTCTCTGTTTTCAACATGATCCGCTGTATCAAAAATAAATAAATCAAGAGTTACAATTAAGTTTATATCTTTCCTTATCAAGCTCCTCCTTGTGAGCAGGACCCCAGGAATGATAAAGATGTGTGTGCTACCTTTGTATAATCTTTTGAACTGTTTCGATTAAGTAACATCTGTTTAAGTTACCATCAGGTCAAACAAAACGAATGTCTACAAGAACAAGACATGAGCATTGAAGATCCGTGTGGTGGAGCCCTACGGAGAAATCTGATTCCAAATTTTATGATTTACGGAGTTTAGACCTAAAGAAATAGTGTACCAAAGTTCACCTCTACAGCATATAAGGAAGATCTTCTCGACATACCCCCAGGATGGATGAAATGGATAATGGATGGATGAATGAATACCCCCAGGGCTCTGCATTTTATATTTTAAGAATATTTTAACTAAGGCAATATCTGATGGATAAGGTTTTAACGTATCTGTCTATATTTAAAACGATAATTTTTGAATGCAGGACCGCAAAAGAGAAATCCGCTTTGCCAAATTTAAAGTAAACCCCTAACATTGTACATATCAAAATGTTCTTCAGGATTCGTAAATTTATAAACATTCAGAAAATGTTCCAACTTACTCTAGAGCTCCAGACGATGATTTTGTTTGGTCAGGATAAACATATATATGGTCGTACATGTTAGTTGTTCAAGCTTAACAATTCCTCCTCAGAATGCAGTGCCAACAAATGTTTTTCGCTCTCCTTGAGCTATACCGGTGAACTGGAGGCCTAGAGTTAACGTATTTTATGTGCCGAGTGAGGTGTCAGGTGCAATACGACACAGACGGTTATGTTAACATGGTCTATACGCAGATGTCCAATTGCACCGGGCGTCAGTTTAAATTATTCAAGGCGATTTTCTTTTATTGAACTAAGTATAAGACTAGGTTAAAATATAGAGGTTTTAGGAATAACTATTGCATAAAAGAAATAGCCAAGTTTAAAACTAGAGGTGGGAATATTATAGGGAAAGTCCAGTTCATTAGCCCAAAGTTGGCCGTGCCACATTCCAAGCCCTTTGTTTTGAATTGAGTCATGAGCCGGTTGGTAACCAACCCCCTCTGCTCCTGCTTATCCACTTCAGTCGGTTGTCATAATTTGCAGCAGAATGAGTGAGACTGTGTCGGGAACGCGGGAAACAGCGGGGAGAAGTGGGGTAGGGTTTGAGTGGGGAGGTTTTGACCACCGGTGCGTTAAGACGGAGGAATGTTTGAGCCTTGAACATTCCTGCGACCGCCAGTGCAATGGAAAATCAGTCGTGCTATAACGTATTCCCAGGGTCCGCAAGAACTCATTATAATAGTTGTTAATTTTGCCAGTTTTAGGTTAACTTCAGTGTTACTATGCGTTGCAGTGCACTTGCGAATTTGTGTGATTTACTTGCCTTTTTAGGAGTTTTTTTTGTACTACAAATATTACTTACTTTAGGTCATTGTTACACTTACTTCTTGTGACATGTATTGTCAATAATACAACGACACACTGACAAGCATCAGGGGGAAATTCAAATATGTTCTCCTTTGATTCCGTTCGTCATTGTTTACCTAATCCTGTCGTAAAATGGCTGTTTATGGTTTACGTTGATTTATGCCTTGTGCAGGAGCGCTCACTGTAAGTGGCAGCAGCCAACAATTACTTGCTATCAGCACCGCATAAATCATTGATGTGATTGCTGGGAGGAGTGAAGTCTAGGGAACGGTTGTAGAAGATGCATAATTTGTTTATTTCCAAGAACAATTGAAACCTATCTAATTTTAGCTTAATGTTTTGAAGACGTTGAAAAATACAACTATTTTTCATTTTCACCAACAGTATTTTGTGAAGTCACTTGTACAAATGTCTTTTCTTAAGACTGGTCTTAACCAATGCCCTCGAAGAATCTTTATTTATACCGCTGAGTAACCCACATTACAGTTTAATTATCAAGAAGAGATTTCGGAAAATTGTCTTTTCATTTATAATTTTATCAAGTTTTGCATTCTGAGATATATTTTAGAATCTTTTTAATATACAATCTTATCTATAGGGCCTACTAATAGAGTCGTAGTGCGTGTTTGTGTCCAGGTGATATCGAAAACGGCTCCTCAAAAGTGTTACCATACCATAGGGGTTTGACAATTTTAATTACGCTTATTTGTCTTTTCATCACTCTGTATTCGAAAATAGCCCATTACCATGCATCTGAGATCTTCGAAAATTAACTTGTTAACTTGTTTCCTTGTAACAAAACAAATAATGATCAGCTGACTTTGCCTGTCCCAATCATTACTTTTCCTGTCCTAAACAATACTTCTCTGTCCCAAACACAAATTTTCCTGTCCTAAACAATTGAAGTTCCCGTTTTGCTCAACGGGAGCATACCAGTGTGATTTTGTTATTTGTTTTGAAAATTCTAGATTCAAACTGCTGAAACACACAAACGCACACGCACACACAACACACAAAATGAACACTAAAACACGCTAAAATGAATTGTAAATCTGAGCTGTGTTTACTTATGGAAAATTACTGGACTATGAAATATCAGATATTTTTTAGTGAATTTCCTTTGGAAAGTGAACTATTAGCATAACCCGCACGGTGAAACTTAAGCCCGGGACCACCATAGAAGTTCCTAACGTGAGCCCCTGAACACGTTTTGGGGGGTCGTTCAAAATTTGATATATATATATATATATATATATATATATAGACATAAATATATATATATATATATATATATATATATATATATATATATGTGTGTGTATGCACTCTAGCGGTCGCATTTTTTGTACGATTAACTTCAAATTTGGTAGGGACATTCCTTTCTGTAATCAGTTGGACAAGTTCGTTGGGCAAAACAATCGGAAAACTCTAAACCCTTTTTTTGGGGATTAATCTTTCAAATTTCGAGTTTTTGGGCCCAAAAAGGGTCAGAAAAGCCCCGGATGTAAAATTAATGCATGTAAAAAGATGGGAATTAGTGAGGCGAAAGTTTTAAGCCCTCTCTCATAATTTTAGCATAAATATTTACCGAGTTATTAAAGAAAATGTGTTTCGACTATACACAGTACGTTGTCTTGTGGGGGTTTAACACTACAAAATCCTGTTATTCCTTTGTTAGAGGACTTTTATCATCCCCAGCAACCTCACGCCTACTTTCAAGCCTGCCTGGACCTTCTCCTAACATTATAATGCGCAAAATTGTATTCCCAGCTTTGCAGGTAAATGAAACCAGGAGCATCAGAACAGCCAAAAAATCAATGTTTTCAGATTTCAATAAAAATTGGAATACATGTTTGTTTTTACACATATTTTGAGTTTTAAAAGTTTTTTTGTGGAAATTCACTTCCCTAACGTCAGCGTGCTGCGTGCGAACTCGTTTAAGTTTAGTGTGGTTATTTGCATCGTGATGAAAAGTGTCATTCACAACTCGTCACAAAACTCCTATTTCGTGATTAGTAGCATAGATTAAGCATACTCCTAAGGAGTAGAAGATAAAAGTACTGATAAGAAGTAGGAGATAGATTAAGCATACTCCTAAGGAGTAGAAGATAAAAGTACTGATAAGGAGTAGGAGATAGATTAAGCATACTCCTAAGGAGTAGTAAGTTAATATATGCTAGTAGTGAAATATACTATTCCCCAGACCTCATGGCTCTGGTTCACTTCTGGTAGGGTTCAAAGTTGCCAAGTAGTTCTTATGGAGAAAATGTGTTATCTAAATGCTTCGAACACGGCTACTCAAAACTCTCTCTACATGTTAGGGACCAACAAATGTTAGATACGTTTTCCCGACCTCATTGAATATCTTGCAGGCGTCCAATTTTGTCGTATGATGGATGTCCACTCATGGTTGGATTTGTTTCACAACGTCACAACTTTTGAAATCTTTCCCCACGTTGGATACGTCTCCTTGTCCCTCAACCTTAGGGCTCCGCCCCACTGGTAAAGTTGCCATGAAATTCTTAAAATCGTTTTGCGTCAATTGTAATCGACCAAGAGACTTTTTATACTTTATTTTGTAACCCCAACGTTAGGGCTCCACCCCACTGGCCTTAAAAGATGCTATGTTATTCTTATGGAGAAAATATGTCACTTGGAGTGACGAAAGGCGCTCAGTCTAGGTACTTGGTAATAAACAGAAGTGATAACAAGTCAAACTTTGTTCCAGATATTTCACAATGGATAACCCCGGGCTGGTGATTGACAAGAAGAGCCAGTCGGTCCTTACTGTGCACCACGAACCATTCAACACCTCCTCCACGTGAGTACTACACCCTGCACCTGTTGGCAGTTGGCAGTTAGTGACAGTTGTAACTTGAGACTGTTCATAACACCAAAGAATGATTCTTCACCAAGGGCGAACTTACTCTATGTGAACTTAATTTTGTATCTAGTACAGTAACAATATTATGGAAAGTGTGTGTTATAAAAAAACCCAACAAGGACATTATAATCCATTTTAAGACAAATACAAACTGTTGAGTTTGCCGAGACCGTACAGTGTATATATGCTTTAAGTCTATATACGACGGTATATGCTTCCGTGGGTTTATCATCGATTCTAGTTTGAAGTTTGAGTCTCATATTAATCTTGACTGCAGGAAGCTGAGCCAGGGTGTCTCTATACTCAGAAGACTGTCAGTTTTTGCTTCGGTCAATGTTCTTCTTTCAGCTTATTATGGAATCGTACCTCCATAAATGGCGTATGAGATGGCAATAGGGATAAAGTAAAGTCTGTATTTAGGTGTTAGAAAGGGGCACTGCGGGTAACTTTTAAACTTCCTAGAATTGTTTCCTGTATCCTAGAATTGTTTTTGAAACTAACATATATTGACGTTTATATTGATTAACATATATTGATATATTGACGTTTCCTTCAATCTACACCCTGGAGAAACTGTAAAAACTGTTCTGCACCAAAACATTAGTATTTTCGAACGCTCCCTCCCTGTACATAAATACAACTCGAGGAGTAAACCAAGATGCACATTAAATGTCCTTCCACACTCAACATATTTCTTTAAAAAGTAACTTTTTTGCTCTGCGATTGTAATGTTTAACAGCGATGTACATAAAAAATTAAGGAAGGTACAATAAGTGAAGAAAGTAATTAAGTAAACTATTAATTAGCAAAACGTACTACAGTGTAAAAAATGTTATGGATGATAAGACTTCAATATTAACTAAAAAATTGTTTTTGTTTTATCATGAAATGCATGACGTAGCATATACAATGTAATATTGTCCAAATGCCAAATAAAGATAATTTAATTAAATTGTGCAGATATATTTGTTAGTCGTCTGTCTTACTTTGGCTTTGCTCAGTTATGGTACTGTATTAAAATATCTCATTTTTTGATATAAAATTACATGCAATTTGTAGTGAATACGGTGTTGGAACAATTAAAGACGGTTTGATTAATTCAAGTTATTCAATTATAAATTAGTCCGAGTTGAGTTTGCCCCAGCAATCGCATCTCTATAAATATAATATCAATATAAATTATCAATATAAACTATCAATATAAACTGTTTGATACCTCTTTAATGTATTTTTATAACCAAAGCAATGTTTTTTTTAAGGATTTTAACTAATTTTTCGGAATTCCAAAAAAGTAACACTTACTTTTTTATTCTACAAATATAACAGAAGTAAGAAGATTTATTAGAACGTATAGTAAAGTAAAGTTTAGTTCCATGTCAATTAAGATCAGAAGAGTATTTTATCATAGTATATGCAGCCTCTGGATTGTTTATTTATATTTTATAATATAGAGTATTTTATTTGAAGAACATAGTCAAGATAAGAAGTATAATAGAGTTATTTTACAACAGAACTTAAGGAAAGGAAAAGTATATGAGATATTGTATGGTATAAATCTAACTAATAAGACGTGCTACGGTGAATATAAATAACAGCCCGGGTTAAAATACTGAGACTTCCATTGCAACCCAGCGTTCAAGTCCCGCCTCGAGACGTGCGAACACTCATTAATTATTCGCTAATCACGACCATTAACAGTCAAACGAGAATAATTGCTGCGAAATTTCCCAGTACGATTCGATTGTCAGTTGGTTGCGAATTTGCAAAATCATTTGAGTTAGTGAGTTCTCGTCTGGGACCAGTTCTTTGATCAGCAACCGGTTAAACATCTTCGTCCTGTCCACACATTCTGGGTTAGTCAGGACCAAGGACCTGTGAGAGCTATCGACTTTTACAGCTTCACAGGTCAAGATTTGTTTACATCTACTTGAAATGTTCTCCCTGCCTTTTGATCCCTTTAAATCCAAGTCGATAAAGTGGAGCAGCCAAATTTTCCATGAGTACTTTAGTTTTTGAAAAAGTGGAGTCCTTTGACGAACCACGTTACGTAATACGAGTGACAGACGGAAAATGTTTTCCAACTTTTTATTATAATATAGAGCTTGGGCTCTTTGAATCTTCTATCTTAACATGATCATCTATTTCAGTCCATTTTCATCCAATGTCATCCCAACATCACAATCAACAAGTTCCTATTTCAAAGCTCGATGTCCTTAAAGCCATTTTTATAGCTCTTAACCACTTAAAATTATGATCCACCATTTGCATTGCAAGTTATTTTAATGTTATAAATAAATTTGCCAACATATTGCAATAATTTTAAAATTTATGGTAATTTTTCTTTTTAATTCCCGAGGTGAAATATAATAAACTACAAACGCGCAATTTTTTGCTAAATATGAATTGAATTGCTTTTAAAGTGAAAAACGTAGTTGATTTGTTTTAACATTCTATAACGAAGATTGGACACTTTAGAGAGTTTCATAGATATCGTAAAATATAAAGGCTTTAGCCCAAATAAGGTGACTTGCCTGGTATGTTTGAACTTAATAGGTTCCTTATTATGTCGCTTGGTAGAAACTTGGTAAACCTAGTGGTTTTCTTCTATTAAAAATAAACAACTATGAATGTAACTAAAATCCGTGTAAAGAGTTCACATCATAACAGATTATACTACATTAGTTAGTTTACATATTTACTATTCTTTTAATTACTAATTCATCCAATTAGGTACAATCGCATTAACAAACCTTCAGCAGGAAAATGTAATTTGTCAAATCTTATGTAACGTTTGATATGGTTGCATTAACAGGCACGCGACTGGTTTAACCTTCAAACGCACAACTACTTACCTGTCAATCACGTACTATGTTTTATATTAGGAAAACATGTAAGTAAAAGCGTTAATTGAGGAAAAACAACTATCAGAAAAGGAGTTAAATATATTGCAGTTAAGGCAATAATTAACATTTTAGCCGTACAACGTGGCACATTAATCACTTCTTGAACGAGCACTACATGGTGAAACTGCATTTGGTGAACTAGTTCTGCATTTAAATTGTGACTATACCGCCCCTTGGGCAGGTGAAGTGTATTGAGCAGGCCAGTTCAGTAACCAGACTGCCTTCGTCGCATTCCAGCAGTTCGAACTTCGGCAGAATTTGTTATATCCAAACTTAGTGGGTATCCTCGACATGAAGGTCATTAAATTAATGTTTTACGTGATATCTGAATTCTCGATCTAAACATTGTGGCAGATTGCCTCAAAATATGTTTTACTTGAGGAGGCACAGTATGGACACTATTTTCCTCTATAATTGTTTATCAAAGGAGCCCAAAGCTTTCGTCAATAAGTCGGTAATGAAGCACCACACAATAAATAGATAAGCAAAAAATGTATTGCATGGATCTTGTTTTCCTTATGTATTTAAGGTAATTTGCCTTCATACTGGTAATTTTGAATTATTAAATATTACATACATGTCCAATAGCAAATAATAATCACTGTTAAATTAGAGCTGGAGGTCGTTTTCTTTGTCTTTTGATTTTTATTAATGAATTTTCTATGGAAAAGTGAACTGTTAGCATGACCCGCACGGTGAGACTTAAGCCCGGGACCACCACAGAAGTTCCTAACGTGACCCCCTGAACACGTTTTGAAGGGTCTCTAAAAAGGTTTTATATATATATATATATATATATATATATATATATATATATATATTTGTTCGCACTCTAGCGGTCGCAATTTTTGTCCGATTTACTTCAAATTTTGTAGAGACATTCCTTATTATAATCAGTTGGACAAGTTCATTGGGCAAAACAATAGGAAAACTCTAACCCCCTTTTTGGGGGATTTTAAGTTTTCAAATTTTGAGTTTTTGGGCCCAAAAAAGATCAGATAAGCCCCGAACGTACACTTATTGCACATTAAATTATTGTACGTAAAATCCAAAGATTGCAAGCCCTCCCTCATCATTCTAGCACAAGTATTTACCGAGTTATTAAAGAAAATGTTAATTGTCAAAATACAGTACGTTGCCTTATGGGGATTTTCCACTGGAAAAGGCTGTTTTTCATATCTTAATATCGTTTTATCACTCCCAATACCCCTAAACCAACTTGATATCCCGAATATACATCCTTCTAACTTTATAATGTACAACATTGGCATCCTATTAGTCAATTTAAATACAACCAAGAGCATCAGAACAGCCAAAAATGACATTTTAAATTTTCAAAACAAATGTAATTAGTGTTGGTTTAAATCCTTTATTTGGTCTTTTCAAGGTTTTATTGCGGAAATTCACTTCCCTCACGTCAGCGATCTCGGTATCATTAGTAGTAGTTCTTAAAGCTCAATCGTGCTTCAATAAGATGTTTAGCGTTTAAAACTGAATATTTTCTACGATATGGTATATATTATTTTTACCATTCATTTATTCATTTGAAGACAAACATGTTTACTAATAACAACTTATTACAGTTGAACACGCAGAAAACGCAACAGATTTTTCCGCTTCTCCACATATTTCACAATTATCATTTCTTCCATTTCTTGCCCCGGACATCACATCCTGGAGAGGGCAGCCATGTTGACATCTGTATTTGTTCCACGAACACATTCTGGTTCAAGTCTCACAACTTTCATTGCATTCTCGCTATTGTCTTTGACAAGCAGTAATTACGTGTTTCTTTCTTTGCTTTTTACTTCTGTTCTCTCTATTCGACCAGGAACACTGTGTCTGACCGAGGGCGAGGGATAAGGGGTTTGAACAGTAAACCTGAAATTTGAAATGATCTGATTTGAAATGTCTCTATAAGGCAGGCTCCCCCACGCATCACGCGTGTGCGCATTTTGCTCCGTGGTTTAGCGTAATTTCAAAATACATCTTTTGGTCCGGGGGTAGAGCAGGTAGAAATCGGGGCCGCTTGAAACACCTCTTTTGCTCCGCGAGGCTGACAACTAATGAGTGTCAAATTGTGTCCAGTTGAACCCCATGAGTTAGGTTATGATAAAATATTATTTTATATATATAGCATATGCTTTATATCAAAATAGTGAAATTTTGCATATAGAGAAAGTTAAAATTAATAGGCCTACACTTAGTCACAATCAAATTACTTTGCATAGAAAATTTATGTCTCCAAACATGAAATATTCATTGCAAAACTAAATAAGAAAACATTTCGAGTGGTGGAAGTTGCACATTCATAATTAATTCAGTTAGTTTTCGTGGAACTGAAGTAATAGTTGTACTGAACCAAGTTATTTGTATGGGAATTTAAGGAAGGCAGTGGCTATGGCCGCAGATCTCGGGCAGATCGACGCTCGGGTTAGTTATTTTACCACCCTAAGGTTGCATGGGCTATTATTTTTTATAATACTGTCACAAGACGTAGCAGAGTTCCTAATATCCCTAAATAAAGGTCCTTTTCTGTCCCAACATCGCAGTTATTTCGGAAGGCCAACATTGTTGTTGTTAGTCGACAAGTTCTTATGTGTAAATTTACGTGTTTAGAAATAATAACAATAGTACTACAGTAGCATTATACCTTTGTGTCTTTTGAAATCAAAATTAATGATCTCAAACGACCACCAATTAAAAAAGAATAGACTTCTTCAAAGATATACGACAAATCAGGAAGTGGTTTTATAACAATCCCCGCTTGTATATACGACGTAGTTTGCAATCATACCGTCCAATTACCTTTCCTATTATCGGTTCGCCAATAACAGCGGAAGTATCCTTTCACGTGATTGACAGCGGTACATTTAAAACGGCACAATGAAAGGTATGATGAAACCGCCGACGGGCTACCACAAGGTTTCGCCTTGGGCCCCTCTCTGTTCTGCGGCGAGGCATTCCTACACATGTGATTAGCTGTTAGATCTAGGTCAGGGAGTAAGGCGTGTACATTTGCCATCGCCTAAATGCAAAAATAAAATCCTTTCGAATCCCACGGTTGCTGTGTAATTCGGGGGTTTTTACGAAGGACTTCTAAAGGCGATTCCGAACTAGCGCCGCCCTACGGCCTACGGCTGTCCGGCGGAACTGGTGTTGGTGGATTTGATCACGAATAATACAAGGAAAATGCTAAGCTAACTATAGTTTCCGGGGACTTTACCTTCCACTCGGCACTCGCTGTGGCTGTGGTTTGGACTATCAGTATCTAAGAAATACTCTTTGGGTGTGTCAGTTACTACAGATTTTATCATCAGATTTATTTATATAAACTTGATTTCTCTCTCTCTCTCTCTCTCTCTCTCTCTCTCTCTCTCTCTCTCTCTCTCTCTCTCTCTCTCTCTCTCTCTCTCTCTCTCTCTCTCTCTCTCTCTCTCTCTTATATATATATATATAAGTGATGAAATGATAGGTTTACTGCTGATAAATTCAAATATATATATATATATATATATATATATATATATTTGAATTTATCTACAGTAAACTTATCATTCTATCACTTACTCTTTGCATGCTTTCTTACGTTGTAGTGCAAATGTAGTTTATAATTACATAAAAACTACCTTAAAAATTCCTATAAACTTAATTCTCTGGGTAGGACCGTATAAAAGTTCAGTTATTGATGTAAATACTTTATTTCAGTTATAAAAATAAAAAGCAAACATTCAATAGAAAAGATTACTACAACAGTTTACAATGACCGCTAACTATATAATTGATTTAAAATATGATCACCTATTAAATTAAATTAAGACTTTTGCATTTAAATCTAAGTTCAACTTAGGTGGTTATTCAACAAAAACAATTGGAATACGACCAGGGGTTTATAAACGGTATCGTTTTCGTAACGCAATTAAGATATTTCAACATGTTTTTAAATAATATTGTATAATATAATATAATATTTTGTTTTGCAGCTCAGAACTTTAAAAGAGGAATTTTAAAAGGTGCACATTTTCTACCTCGTTCTAAATCAAAAGTATAATATTAAAGGTTTTAAATTAATTAACTGAAGCAAAACATACAATTATTTATGCTATACAAATTTAACATTTAAGTTTTTAGCTGCTGTTAAAGAGTAATATTCAATAATTATGGTTGAACTATAATCGATTTTAAAGGAGTTCATATAGTCACGAACCGCAGCTCGAACTGCCAGCTCAAGCATGTTTTAGGATTGAATAAAAAATCTCAAATTCTTGACATAACATCTAATAATATTTTATAAGACACATTTTAGTGACAGAATTTTAATTTTAATTTATCCAATGAATTAAAATAAGTGTTAGAAAAGACGTTAATAGAGGATCAGCATGTGCATACGTTTTTTATTATGATATCAGATTAAACTTGCATGCTCGTGTTTAAGTAAATATATTTATTTTAATTATTATATTTTTCTCATTTTCTAATGTCCCTTTTATTTGTTCAGGTTAAAACTCACCGAAGAGAATGGCAAGTCAGCTAAGCCCTCCAAGCTGGACCCGGACATGTACGACCCCTTCTCCCACAGGGACATGACCCACGCCACTCCGTGAGTACTGTAGGGCTATGTAAACTGTGTCCACCATGGTACTTGACGATTGGAAGGAGGTACAACTTCCATAAAACTAAAGTTGTTTGAATAGTATATTGTTCTCTTGAATTTTTTTAACGAATTTCCCCTATAGGGAAAAAGCTATTACCGTAGGTCTCATGGAAACACTTAAGCCCGAGACAATGATAACTTTTCGTTTTGAGGTCCCCAGATGCCAAAACACCATTCTTTCAAATTTATTATATTTTTATATATACATATGTGTGTGTGTCGCAAGCACGAACTCTCGTAAAAAAGGTCCGATCTTAATGAAATTTGGTACAAATGTGTAAAGTACCATTTATTTGAACGAGTTCGAAAACTAGACAACTCTCACCATCTGAAGGGGGGTTTTGCATCCCAAAAATGGTTTTTTTCGAGTTTTCACATATAGTTATCATGTAAATCAAATATTACATACTTGTCATGTAAATAAATCTATTTGGAAGAAAAAATAGTTATAGAGAGTTTTGTTCGTAAAAATTTACTAAATAGATTTGAGTAAAAATCTCTCAAAGCATATAAAATATCTGATTAGTAATCTACATAAAGCTAAACCATCCGGGGGACGTTTGAGATAACCATAAGACGTCTGACATCCCAATTAAAAGATTTCCTCAAAGGAATCAGTGAGGAAATCATAGGAAAATATCAGTTGTTAATCCAACATCTCCTAAACAAGTGTCAAGTGTAACACGTTTGGATCAGTAGTGATGTCAAATAATTATAAAACTGGAATCAGGTGAAAAAGCCAAGCTGCTGGAAGAAGCAAGTGTACAAGTGAAATAATTTGCTTTTCTTGGTCGTGTGAGGTGAAATATTTATTTTTAAGAGGTAAAAACGAATAAGCAAAGAAGAAGTTACTTGCAATACAGCGTTGCGATATGGCTCTCACACAAGCTAAGTAATTAAACAGAATAAAATACTCTCATTAACAAAAGTCTGACATCCAAGTAGACCAAGGATCACCTCAACCGGTAAATTTGGTCATGCGATTGCCAGAAACCTTTTGTATAATTAACAATTCTTCAACATCACACGCTGTTGTAATCTACACAAACAAAAATAATTGATGAAATGAAAGTTACAAGTTATGGAGGCGACCACCTTCTGAATGAGGTATGTGTGAATTTAAACATAAAAACTTAAACCTAAGAGCACGCCAATCAATAGTTCAATACTTGACGACACCAACAACCACAGGTGGTTGAACCTTTGCGTCATGGAAAGATTTGAAAATCTCCACTTTACAAAAGAAGACTGTCCCAACTGGATACAACTGGATACAGCTGGGAATATCCCCAGCTCAGCTCAGGAGCTCAGGCTGGCTCGTCAATCATCAACTCCAATCTCCATAACTGAGCTCTTCCTCCAAGCACTCACTTTCTCTCTAGTACAGGATGGTCCCTTTTCTAATAATATTGTCTGTTAAAGAAAATACATCATAGAATCGTTTTTTTTTTACGAAAGGGACAAGGGTTCGGAATTAGGCATGTTTATTTTACTACGTGAATATTTGGTTCTCGGTAGACCACTAAGTATCTCTCTCTAAGTCCTAACGGTTAGCGTCTTGGACTTCGGTTCAAGGGATAACGGGTTCGATTCCCGGGGTTTCCTCAAAGATTTTAAAAGTTGTATTTATTTCCTTTGAAAGCGTTTATGTGATACTTACAAAATTGAAATTGGCGTTGGATTAAAACAATTATTCTGAGAAAATGTTTGGAAGTAGCTCATATCCAGTGCCGAATTCGCGTGCGGGTTCTGTACTTAGTTGATCCCGGTCAAGACCATTGGGAGAGAACTGTTCATCATAACTGTTCGTCCGCAACTTCTAGACAATGAGAATGGACAAATTCACTGGTAAATTACAACCTCAGACTACAGGCTTTGCCCGACAGCTTCGCTTGTTCTTCTGATTTCTGTTTTATAGAAATCAAATCACACAGATCAAATATCAATATTCAAAAATCTAACTTGACCCTTTTTAAGTATATTGTCTTAGGAGGGGCGTTGTATCACAAAACTAATATTTCTCCACAGACTTTCTCTTGATACCTTTCTCTTGGTTTATGCATATCGGACTTATTATGGTTTTCTCAAAAATGTTCCTGGGATGTTTGGCTTTATATATATAGACTAGCTGCCATCGTTCCCGGTTTCACCCGGGAATACGACAGATGTGTGTGCTGCATTCTGTGTTGACCCGTGGAACTACTACGAATCATAATCAGCTGATAGAATTTCCATCAGCTCAAACCAAAGTGAATGTCCATCAGAATAACACAGGGTTGGAACTTTGAAACCCCGTGGGGCATATCCCTATGGGAATTTCTTAAATTCCCTTCTTAGTGGGTTCCTATGCTATAAGAGGAGTCTACATGCAAAATGTCATGCTTCTAGATGCAACGGTTTGGCCTGGGCGTTGATCGGAATTTCGTATTTATAGATATAGATAACGAAGATTTTCAGGTAGACAGCTGTTTGCTTATAGCAAGGAAAACAAAACAGAGCTATAGAACCGTTCTATATATGAAATCCTATACGCGATGACGATAAGCGAGGTAATTCTCCCACCATAACCATAAGTCCTCCGTCCAAAACTCAAACGGCGTGCGAAAGTTGCGCCTTTGTCATTTGAACGCGTTAAGTTCTCCTTCTCATTGCTACGATTTCTCTGCGGACATGATGAGAATTTAATGAACGTCACGACTCTGCCGCAGCCGCAGTTCCGGCTCAGAATTTGGCAAACAAAAATATCTTTGGCGAATTTCCCTTTTAACTCGGGTGACGTAGAATGAAGTACTGTCAATTCTACAAATACAATCCATTCATTAAATGTTGACGGATCATTCCTACAGATTTCATTTATCGTTTCAGCGTAGTATTTGTTTCTTATAATACGTGTTTGATGTACCGAAATTAAAATCAATATAAATTATTTACTTAATCGGTTTCAATTAAAGTTCTTATCATCTTTGACAAATGTAATTGATATAGGAAACAAACATTCTAGTACATTAAACAAAGCCGTCCAGGAAGCGGTGTAATTTATAAAGTATTACAGCTATTGAGATGGTAGAGTAAGCAAACAAGTAAACAATCCGATTAACTTATAAAACGGGCCTTTTCTTCTTTAGTTTCCGTGTAGTGCTGTAGAGTGATTTAATTGTGTTATGCCCAGTAAGTGCGCGCCATTTAACTCCTAAAAGCGTTAGTTACACAATAAATCATGAATATTTCAGTACATTTTCATAAACATAATTAACAAAAACCGAACTGCAAAAAAACACTATTCGTTTTGTCATATTTTTTTACACGATCTTTGTCTCTTTCGTACACACCTAATGGAATTATACAAATCTTGAGGACCCATTTCAAAACGAATCTTAAAAAAAATTGGATTTAAAGTTCTACTTCGTACCATATACGATCTGATCGTCTGATCGTACACCTACGGCAGGCCCGGCAGTTGTGTCTGTTGTGTGTTGCGGCAGGCCCCAAGGACACCCGCTCCTGTCAGCAGGCACCACTCACTTCCACTCCTGCACGTCCGGTTCTCTCGGTATTTATATTAACCTTACGACTTTATTACAACAATTCATTACTGCGATGCTTCTGCGAAAAGGTGTTTAGCGTCGTAATGACGCAGTTCTGTGAAGCAATGAAGTTCAAAATGGCTTCCTTATGTGTTTTGGTAGCTAACGGGTGAAATCCGAAGATGGCTTGATGGCCAGTTAGTGATCAAAGCTAGGGCAAAGCTCCCCCTCCAGTGTTCTTGCACTGTTTATTGACAAAGCAAACCAAGAAACTATCACTGAAATGCTATGATCTTGTATTAGCTATCAGCAGTGATAACATCTTGTAATAAAAACAAAACAAAATTCACTAGTCCAATGGCATAACCAAGGAAGGTTATGGTGGGGGTAACGTTCCCCTCCCCCTTTGTTTACTTGCTGGCCAACCAGTCATCTCCGTACGGTAAATGACAGATTTCGATGAAGATATTTATTTTTGTCATGTTGTCAACATACACATAGTTTCCACTAACGCGGTGGCTAGATTATATTAAATTAGATTTGAGGGGGAGCTGCTGTTAGTTGGGTGTCCGGGAATGCACGTCAGCCCTTTGGCTTATTGTGCTGCTCCAGTGCCTTAGTCCACCTAAACTTGATCCTCAAGTAGCTCAAGTAGTAGTTTGACAGTTTTAGGGATGAATCTACCTTGAATACATTTGATCATACATAGTCCAGCTGCCGCGTCTGAAAGAAACCTGTCTATAGATTTGTGGAAGGCCTTCAAAGGTAAAATGCAGTTAGATTACTTGAAATTCCCAAATGAAGAGATATTTTGTTACCGAATAACAAAATATTCAGATTTACACCAGTTTTCAAAACCCTAAAAAACCACTGCTATATTATACCTCAGAAATTCCTTACAAATCGCGTAGCAACTCCTTAGGAGTTAAAATATACGTTAGTAGATCTAAATACTCTTTCGCAAATATAATTGGATATGTTACCAGTTGGAAACGTGCTCCAGATTGCTCAGGTTCCCTGATTGGTCTTCCCCACTGTAAAGACCTATCAATTTCTTTTGAGTTCCTATGATCAGAAGTGTTTTCTCACTCCTTCACTCATCACTCTCTCGTATTCCAGGGACACGGGCGCGCTCCTGCACTTGCTCAAGAGCAGCCTGGGCTCCGGTATCCTGGCGATGCCCAACGCCTTCAAGAACGGCGGCCTCGGGTTCGGCGTCATCGGGACCATCCTGGTGGGCATCATCTGCACTCACTGCGTCCAGATGCTGGTACGTACTGAAAATGTTACCACAACAGTCGTTGGAAAGTCTTGGGTTGCGTTTGTCATCATTCACATCTTGATATATGTTGATGATTTGGCAGTGTTCAAAGACATTCGATCCTGATCAGAATCGCAAAATTTTGAGACGTTCCGAAACTGGACCTAGCTCTGCCATTTGTCATTAGGCTATTATTTCTAAGAACAGGTCGACCTTAGATAGTAAAAAGACCAGGGTTTGGACCGTTCCCGATCAAAACGTTAAAAAATGCCACTGGCGTAGAAAGACACATAATACATTAGAAGTGCCTCAGTAAGTGCTGTTCTATTTCTATTACGTGAAAGAGGGTGTACAATGTCTTAAGAAGAATTCAACATTTTAAGGTTACAATTTTTTATGAAATTAAAATTAAAACAATTAAAACATTTTCTGAATTAAATTAAAATGTGAAGTAATTCCCTGGTAAACATGTTTGATGCAAGTGTAAAAATTTAACCACTGCATTTCTCAATGCATCTTTCACAGTTAACAGAGAACGGATCAAAAAATCATCTATTATCTTTATCAACATTTACAGATATCTTATTTTTCAAGAACATATACATGCATCTGCAATGTTCTTAACTTGAATAACAAATCTGAAGCCCTACACGTTTTGCACACAGTTATTTTTAAACAAGGCCCCTATGCATCGAGACTGGTTTTCCCGGGCACCTAACAGTCACGTGCCTTCATGTAGCCAGGTCCTGGTCCTGGTCCTTGGCCTTGAACCCTGCGTCTTGTTTTCCCAGGTGCTATTGCAACTTCTCAGTTTTTCCCAACATCCTAAACCATTAATTTTGTAATTGTAAATTTTGATTTATCTTCATTTTATACACAGTTAATCATTTTCAAATCCTTCATACAAACACAGTGAACATGGCCGTTTTCTAAATCTCAGTTTGATTGATGGTTGTTCAAGCCATTCGCCCGAATCCGCTGTAGGTGACGTGGTCACGAGTCACGTGATGATCACGTGTGACCTTGATCACAACAATGGTTTGATTAGAATCCACAACCGCTGCCATTGTAGGCCTCGAGGCCGTGCTTGCGTTTCCCAGAAGATATTATTGTGTTTTCTACCGTAAATTGGCGTTGACAACGCCGTTGCTTCGGTATTAAGAGAGTTATGATTGGAGAGTTTTAGTGTTTGTTAGTTACACGATAGATGGTGTTCAAAGTTGAGTGCTCCCAAAGTTAATGATGTTGGCAAGCCTCTGAAATGTTTTAAATGTATATAGTACCAGGGTATTATGCCTCATTGAACTTGTATTCATATTTAACAAACATTCATATTGATTCATTTGAATATTATACACTGCAATTGCAAAGTTCAATCTTTTTAGCGAAACGACATTTTAAGTATTATCGTGAATACCTATAATGTGACGCATGTGAAATGTTCTTGTCACCTTTACAGCCACAACAATACCTGATTCTGTGACTGCCCTATATTCATAATTAATTCGCATTTATCCTAAAATAAACAATAGTGTGTTACAGTGTTAATTACTGCAAAAAAATCCATATTTTAGATTGGTCATTGCCGAACAAAAATATTTAACTACAGTATAACGATCTATCCACGATTTTATATTGCTCTTTAAAATCCTTCGAGTAATGGAGGTCGTAAAATATTAATTTATCGAATTTAATATTTCAAATATCTGACCTTTAAGTTAAACACACACATTAAGTCTGTAGACTAGAGACTAGACTTTATGGTCAGCTAGCTAGGAAAGTCCACCCTCCACTAAGGTATGTTGTGCCCTGGGTCGGCCAAATTGTCTGTCTACTTATTATTGTAACTTTTTTAACTAATCTCTCTATAACAAAAAGTATATACGATAATCCTTGTTTGAATTTTTGACTTTATGCTTAAAGTGTATTTATGGTGAAAATTACAAAACTTTGTAATCCCTCAAACTCCTTCATACACTGGGTACTAACCCAGCCAACGGAGAACCTACCAATGAAACCAATGAGGTTTATTGTTTAACTGGAGGTAACACTGCCGCACTATTTTTGTCGAAAAAGCGAGCCGGTGATTTTATCGGGTTGGTACACCTGGTGAGGCAAATTTCTCGTTCTTTGAACTATCCTGATTGGTTGTTTTATTCTTACAAGTGAATCTCCTCATGCAAATCACTGGAATAAAAATAATAAAAGTTGGAGTAAATTCATCTTTTAGTTTGATTTATATATCTAATCTTTCCGTGAAACATGATAAATTATGAGCAAACAAACAAATACAAGTTTATTAATGTTAAAATCATGAGTAGGTATTTGTTTGAGTCACTTTGCCGACTCGTTCGATTTCAGCGAGTAGTTCTTTGCCTCACCAAAATTTGGAAAGAACGGCTCGCAGTTTTGTTCATACCTCCAGTAATACCAATAGAACTCCTTGAATGAAGCGGATTGTTGCTGATTGTTGATCTGCTGTGATAAAATCCTGCAATAAACAACAAATTAAATTACGTGGTAGCTCAGAAGTAGAGAGAAGCGTGAGTTCGATCCCGTCTGACTGCGGATTATTTCCATTGTACCTCGTCATCTTTAGATCGCCACACAGCCTATTATCCTATAGCGCTGGCAGTTGAGTTTTTTTATCTCTTTGTCCAATGGTACAAGTAAGGAAGGATTGGGGTAGGGTGGCTTCTCCCTCGCTCCCCTTTTTTCTAGCTGACCACTTAGTCATCTCCGTTCAATATTTGTTCATAGGCCTATTAATAAGTTATGCCATTCGATAACTAAACCAATAGGCTGACGTTTTGCACTGTGACATTCATCAGTTGCTTCAACAACCCAAGTTTCCACCGCGTGACAGAGGTCGGACGCATTAATCACGCACTGGGTGTTACCGTAAGCACTGTTGACTTTTACAGCGCCATAGCTCGCAAATCCTCCACCATAATCAATTGGCTGACGTTTTGCACCGTGACATTCATCAGTTGCTTCAACAACCCAAGTTTCCACCGCGTGACAGAGGTCGGACGCATTAATCACGCACTGAGTGTTACCGTAATCACTGTTGACTTTTACAGCGCCATAACTCGCAAATCCTCCACCATAATGAATTGGCTGACGTTTTGCTTCGTGTCATTCTTCAGTTGCTTCAACTACCCAAGTTTCCACCGCGTGACAGAGGTCGGACGCATTAATCACGCACTGGGTGTTACCGTAATCACAGTTGACTTTTACAGCGCCATAACTCGCAAATCCACCACCATAATCAATTGGCTGACGTGTTGCACCGTGACATTCTTCCGTTGCTTCAACAACCCAAGTTTCCACCGCGTGACAGAGGTCGGACGCATTAATCACGCACTGGGTGTTACCGTAATCACAGTTGACTTTTACAGCGCCATAACTCGCAAATCCTCCACCATAATCAATTGGCTGACGTGTTGCACCGTGACATTCTTCCGTTGCTTCAACAACCCAAGTTTCCACCGTGTGACAGAGGTCGGACGCATTAATCACGCACTGGGTGTTACCGTAATCACTGTTGACTTTTAGAGCGCCATAACTCGCAAATCCTCCACCATAATCAATTGGCTGACGTTTTGCACCGTGACATACTTCCGTTGCTTCAACAACCCAAGTTTCCACCGCGTGACAGAGGTCGGACGCATTAATCACGCACTGGGTATTACCGTAATCACTGTTGACTTTTACAGCGCCATAACTCGCAAATCCTCCACCATAATCAATTGGCTGACGTTTTGCTTCGTGACATTCTTCAGTTGCTTCAACAACCGAAGTTTCCACCGCGTGACAGAGGTCAGACGCATTAATCACGCACTGGGTGTTACCGTAATCACAGTTGACTTTTACAGCGCCATAACTCGCAAATCCTCCACCATAATCAATTGGCTGACGTGTTGCACCGTGACATTCTTCCGTTGCTTCAACAACCCAAGTTTCCACCGCGTGACAGAGGTCGGACGCATTAATCACGCACTGGGTGTTACCGTAATCACAGTTGACTTTTACAGCGCCATAACTCGCAAATCCTCCACCATAATCAATTGGCTGACGTATTGCACCGTGACATTCATCAGTATCCTCAACAACCCAAGTTTCCACCGCGTGACAGAGGTCGGACGCATTAATCACGCACTGGGTGTTACCGTAATCACAGTTGACTTTTACAGCGCCATAACTCGCAAATCCTCCACCATAATCAATTGGCTGACGTTTTGCACCGTGACATTCTTCAGTTGCTTCAACAACCCAAGTTTCCACCGCGTGACAGAGGTCGGACGCATTAATCACGCACTGGGTGTTACCGTAATCACTGTTGACTTTTACAGCGCCATAACTCGCAAATCCTCCACCATAATCAATTGGCTGACGTGTTGCACCGTGACATTCATCAGTATCTTCAACAACCCAAGTTTCCACCGCGTGACAGAGGTCGGACGCATTAATCACGCACTGGGTGTTACCGTAATCACTGTTGACTTTTACAGCGCCATAACTCGCAAATCCTCCACCATAATCAATTGGCTGACGTTTTGCACCGTGACATTCTTCAGTTGCTTCAACAACCCAAGTTTCCACCGCGTGACAGAGGTCGGACGCATTAATCACGCACTGGGTGTTACCGTAATCACAGTTGACTTTTACAGCGCCATAACTCGCAAATCCTCCACCATAATCAATTGGCTGACGTTTTACACTGTGACATTCATCAGTTGCTTCAACAACCCAAGTTTCCACCGCGTGACAGAGGTCGGACGCATTAATCACGCACTGGGTGTTACCGTAATCACTGTTGACTTTTACAGCGCCATAGCTCGCCAATCCTCCACCATAATCAATTGGCTGACGTTTTGCACTGTGACATTCATCAGTTGCTTCAAAAACCCAAGTTTCCACCGCGTGACAGAGGTCGGACGCATTAATCACGCACTGGGTGTTACCGTAATCACTGTTGACTTTTACAGCGCCATAACTCGCAAATCCTCCACCATAATCAATTGGCTGACGTTTTGCACTGTGACATTCATCAGTTGCTTCAACAACCCAAGTTTCCACCGCGTGACAGAGGTCGGACGCATTAATCACGCACTGGGTGTTACCGTAATCACTGTTGACTTTTACAGCGCCATAACTCGCAAATCCTCCACCATAATCAATTGGCTGACGTTTTGCTTCGTGACATTCTTCAGTTGCTTCAATAACCCAAGTTTCCACCGCGTGACAGAGGTCGGACGCATTAATCACGCACTGGGTGTTACCGTAATCACTGTTGACTTTTACAGCGCCATAGCTCGCAAATCCTCCACCATAATCAATTGGCTGACGTTTTGCACTGTGACATTCATCAGTTGCTTCAACAACCCAAGTTTCCACCGCGTGACAGAGGTCGGACGCATTAATCACGCACTGGGTGTTACCGTAATCACTGTTGACTTTTACAGCGCCATAGCTCGCAAATCCTCCACCATAATCAATTGGCTGACGTTTTGCACTGTGACATTCATCAGTTGCTTCAACAACCCAAGTTTCCACCGCGTGACAGAGGTCGGACGCATTAATCACGCACTGGGTGTTACCGTAATCACTGTTGACTTTTACAGCGCCATAACTCGCAAATCCTCCACCATAATCAATTGGCTGACGTTTTGCACTGTGACATTCATCAGTTGCTTCAACAACCCAAGTTTCCTCCGCGTGACAGAGGTCGGACGCATTAATCACGCACTGGGTGTTACCGTAATCACTGTTGACTTTTACAGCGCCATAACTCGCAAATCCTCCACCATAATCAATTGGCTGACGTTTTGCACCGTGACATTCTTCAGTTGCTTCAACAACCCAAGTTTCCACCGCGTGACAGAGGTCGGACGCATTAATCACGCACTGGGTATTACCGTAATCACTGTTGACTTTTACAGCGCCATAACTCGCAAATCCTCCACCACAATCCTCCTCGTAATCCTCTATCAACGTTTTGCACTGTGACATTCATCAGTTGCTTCAACAACCCAAGTTTCCACCGCGTGACAGAGGTCGGACGCATTAATCACTCACTGGGTGTTACCGTAATCACTGTTGACTTTTACAGCGCCATAACTCGCAAATACCCCACCATAATCAATTCGCTGACGTTTTGCACTGTGACATTCATCAGTTGTTTCAACAACCCAAGTTTCCACCGCGTGACAGAGGTCGGACGCATTAATCACGCACTGGGTGTTACCGTAATCACTGTTGACTTTTACAGCGCCATAGCTCGCAAATCCTCCACCATAATCAATTGGCTGATGTTTTGCACTGTGACATTCATCAGTTGCTTCAACAACCCAAGTTTCCACCGCGTGACAGAGGTCGGACGCATTAATCACGCACTGGGTGTTACCGTAATCACTGTTGACTTTTACAGCGCCATAACTCGCAAATCCTCCACCATAATCAATTGGCTGACGTTTTGCACCGTGACATTCTTCAGTTGCTTCAACAACCCAAGTTTCTACCGCGTGACAGAGGTCGGACGCATTAATCACGCACTGGGTATTACCGTAATCACTGTTGACTTTTACAGCGCCATAACTCGCAAATCCTCCACCACAATCCTCCTCGTAATCCTCTGTCAACGTTTTGCCGACTTGTCTTTTCCTTGGGCTCGTATTATAGGGAACTCGCTTCGCTCGCTGGGGGCTCCGCCCCCAGACCCCTGTGGGGGGCTTCGCTCCCAGGTCGCTGTTTGGCCTCATATTGAAGTGGTGTAATTTCAAATGGCCCAGAAGCCCAATAAGACCACTACTTATACTAAGAAAACAGACAAATCAGCAGATATTTAAGTATAAGACCATCCTTTTGGCTGCTAGAACTGTTTAAACAACACTACAATCTGATTGTTTATAACCGTTATTATGAATTGTTTTGAGGTACTAAAACCAAAAAAATAATGCTTGGGAATTTTCTGTGAGGTTACATGGTGCAAAGCACATGTATGCCAAATCTCTCGTCTCTAGCTCAAGTATTATTGGTGCCACGTGCATGTCCAATAATATAAATTGGTACAGAACCCCCAATACATTACTACTTATACCAAGAAAACGGTCATATCTTACGATATTTAGAGTTTTTCATTTTTCGACAAGTTTAATTCATTAAAACTGGTCATATGACTGCTGCTATTTACTAAGTGTGATGTAGACATACTGCGTGCCCAATATTAGGCCTCCATCAAGTGTACTAACGTGATAAGAAATAAAAAACTGCCACAAAATATAGAAAATATGCCGAAATTAGAGAAATCTAGCGCTACCTAAGGGTGAAGGAGACGAGATACGACAAAATGTCATAGGGCCAAATTTGTAGATCGTCTAAAATCCGTTATTCGTGGTGGTCTCTGTTTCTCGATAGGACCAACCGTTCGGCCGCTACAGCCACAAAAAATGCACTATTTTGGAGATGTTCAAAAATTCCTCCATTTTGATTTTTTTTTGAGGAGGTTAAAATAAAAAATTATACCTTTTTGCAATTTTTCTGGGGGTTTCAATGGACAAGCTACATGTAGGCCTAATTCCATATTTCTAGCTTATCTAGAATTACCTGAGTAAGTCGATAATGCAGTTTGTCATTTATGGAATAATTAGGGTTTTTTAATTTTTTTGGGATGTTTAATTATTAAAACATGTTAGTTTATCGAGTGTTTCGTGAAGGGTAATGTGTCAACATATTGAGTGCCAAATATCAAGCCTTTAAATACTAAATTAAAGTGATAAGAAATTAAAAACCACGAAAATAAACGTCGAAATTGACTAAAATTTGAAAAATCTAGCGCTACCTAAGGGTGAAGGGAGCGAGATACGACAAAAGGTCATAGGAACAAAGTTGTAGATCTTGCAAAATCCGTGGCACGTGGTGGTGTCCGTCTTTCGATAGGTCAATCCCTTCGGCCGCTAGAGCTCAAAAACTGTAATTTTAAAATAAGCCTTTTTTGGGGGGGTTTAAAAATTTTTTTAGGGGGGTTAAAATAAAAAATTGTCAGTTTCGGCAATTTTTCTGGTGGTTACAAGCTATAAGCTACCTGCATGCAAAATTTCAGGTTTCTAGCTAGTCTAGAAGTGGTCTAGAATTCGTAAACCTCAGTGAGTGAGTGAGTTACACATGCGGCTGTATATATTATAGATTCTTAACCCAATGTTGCATTATCTGCAAGGAGACCTTATATGTAAACCTTAAGCATGACGCGTGTTAAAAGGTAAAACTGACAAAACGCATTATCAGATTCGTAATACTAAATCAAATACTTTCTTGATTTTTGTCCGGAGATTTTCGATCCTTAAAACTATTATTTTAAATTTATATTTTGTATGAGTCGAAAGCCTTAGTAGGTGTTCCTTTTGAGGATTTAAAAAACATCTAGTCCAGGATTTTGCCTTACAGGCCTTCAAAGTTGCAATGTTAATCTTATGTAGTTATATTTTATTTAGATAGTAAAGTGATCAATGTGAACTTTTTAAAACATTTGGCTCGACTGCTAGACTCCCGAGCGTAGAATGGGACATTAACTATATAGTAGGGTCTAAACCATTGTAAATGTTTGTGAACAGCAATCATAATTACCATATTATTCTCCTACGGTGTAAAAAGTTCTATTAAGTATTTTTGATCTGAAAATAGCTTCATACCGTTAGTCTATGAGTAAGCCAATAAGTTTCGAAACCATTGTTTATCCACAACTGTACGGTCCCTTACGAAATTTTGAATTTAATCCCTTAGCATTTTATGTGAAAGATAAATTTGAAATATACTTACAATTTTTGTATGTTAAGTTTTGACGTCAAATGTTTTTAGATTATAAAATTCATTCAAGGTTTATTCAGTTAAGAGCAGTGTCAGTTGTAAGAGCACATCCTATATATCACATAACGTGAACTCATATTGTATGTTAAAGTGCAAACACTTTAATAATTATGACACACTTTTATAATTATGTGGTTATTAGAGTTTGGGAACATTTGACTGTGGTCTTGGTCTGTTGCTCTATAAGTGGCCCTAGAACACTCACCGAAATTTACTTTGTCCGCGGTTTTCTCACAACAGACCTTCCCATATTTATCCACTGGACATCTAGAGGACAGAGTGAAACCTTCCACCCGTCCATGGTGTCGGTTCAAGGCAAGACTCCGATAAGCAAACAGCTGGACAAGCATTGTCTGCATTCAGCTGTTTAACATGTCGCCTTTTACGAACCGCCAGCTGGTCGGTGAAATCGCACATCTGATTGGTGCAGGTGTGCCAATTTACAGCTGTAAAGCGAAACCACATGATCTCCCTACGGACATAAAACATGTATGGTTTTACGATTCGTTGAAATTTAGAGCACCCGAGCAATTCCGGAGTTTCCTTGTGGACGACCTTGCTACGCAGGATAGGAATTCGACCGCAATGCAAGGGCGAAACTTAAATTAATGTGTTAATAAATCCTTCAAATTTATCGAAAGCGGTTCGGTGAGGTCGGGTATGGCATCATACACTACTAGTTTTAGAACAAAAGACCTTGCACATACGTACTGTGTTATAGACTGTGAACTATGATATAGTCTTGTTGGATTATTTGCCGTCTTAACCAAATCATAGGCTTACCTCTTGAGGTTTCGGAGGGCGGTACCTTTTGTTTCAAAAAGATATTTCAAACATTTATTGTATAGTTTGCTTCTAGTCTAGACCACGTAAGGAAAATTAAAGAGATACTCTTGCCTTAGTTCATATCCATGACGTATTGTTATCACAGAAGAAAAAACAGTTTGAGTTCGGGCCGCTTCATGTTAGTATCTGTGAATTTTCTTTTTCTATAACAAAATGCCTTAACACGTTTTATAATTTCATTACAACACTGTCAGTATAATGTACAGAGCTGAGGAATAAACAATATATGCAAATCGCATATCATTTATTGAAATTATGATCACTAATTTATCTGCATAGTTTATATATATTGTGCATTAGTTTAAGTTGAGTACATTCGCTGAAAATATTGTCATTTTAGCGAATTTCCCCTATAGGGAAGAAGCTATTACCGTAGGTCTCATGGTAAGATTTAAGCCCGAGACCATGACAAATTTTTTTTTAGGTCCCCAGATGACTAAAACACTGTTAGTTCAAATTTATATATATGTATATATATATGTGTGTGTGTGTGTGTGTGTGTGTGTGTGTGTGTGTGTGTGTGTGTGTGTGTGTCCGTGAATGCGATAACTTGAGTAAAAAACGTCCGATTTCGATGAAATTTGGCTCAAATGTGTAAAGTGACATTTATGACTTTAAGTTCGAAAACCAGAAAAATCGGGCTATGGGAAGGGGGGTTTATGGGGGTTTTAAATTTTCAAAAAATCAGTCTTTTGCATTTTTTACCCTAACATTTTTAAAACACTTAATTTTGGTTTAGACCATGTTATAGAGCTTAAAAAACAAATAATATGGTATTTTGAATTATTAAGCTGGGTTATGTGGTTGCGGAGAAAATCCAAAAAAACTTGCTCATAAAATCTCCTATGTTAATCTTATGGGAAAAAGGTTTTTGGCTTTTCCTAAGTTAATTTTAATGTAAACTTCACATTTGCTTTTACCAATCAACTCAGCTCCACAAAACAATCATTTTGGTGTTTAAATTGTGATTCTACGTCCAACCGTTGCAGAGATATTCAAAGTGCTTAACACAGTACGTTGTCCAATGTTATCCTTATGGAGAATAAATAAAAGTTGATATATCGATTATTAATGAATGTGTATTGATGAAACTTGGTATGTGGCTTCAAGTAGTACTGGTATATTGATATTTGCACACAAAATTGATTTTTTTGTTGATTATCCCCGTAGCAGCGAACCTGCGTACTCAGCCCCCATGTTATTCTTATCGAGAATAAGTAAAATGTAATGACTCCCTTAATTATGAACATAAATTAATAAAACTTGGTTTGTGGCTTCACCTTGTTGAGTTATATTGATATTTGCATAAAACCCCATTTTTTAGTTCCTTGTTGCAGCAAACCTGCTTACTCATCTCCCATGTTATTCTTATGGAGAATGGAGTCATTTATTTAAAATGTTATATAGTGCTTACTTATGATTGAATATTGATTAAACTTGGTATGTGGCTTCACCTAGTTAAATTATATTTATATTTGCATAAAAACCAATTGTTTGTGTTCCTTGTTTCAGCAAACCTATGTACTCATCACCAATGCTATTCTTATGGAGAATAATTAAAATTGTATATATCGCTTATATATGAATATATTTTTATGAAATTTGGTATGCGGCTTTATATGGTATTAAGACATATATTATGCATTGGAAATTCGCTGAGTACGCAGGTTTGCTACGACGGGGGTATTATTTATTTACACCAACGCACAATCTCCAATTACACATAGAATCTTACAATATAGTGGTAATTGCTAACAACTTATTACAACGAATTAAGTCAGCTAATTATTAACATGCTAACATTAATTAATGTAAAACTAATGAAGCTAATCTTACCATTTTACGTTTTAAAATTTCCAGAGGGAACTATAATTGCATTTAACTATGCAAACTACAACCACTAAGTGGACAAGGACTCATTTTACAAAACATGTGTTTTGCTTGGCCGAGATCCTATGCTCTTATATGAGCAATGTTTGCTTGGTTGTTTTGTTGGTTGGTTGGTTGCACAATTATCTCGAAAACGGCTCCAAGCATTTCCTTCAAATTTTGGAAATAACTAAGTTTTGGTATAAAAATATGTTCTAGACACGTCTCATCCCCAATAAAAATCAAATAATTTTAAAAACGAAATTGAAAAATTGACAAAATTAACATTGGGCTTATGGAGTTTCAAATTAAAACAAAAGATTTGTAATAGCCGTTCATAATCAATCAGGGAACTGTCAAAGTAGTACTGAATTGTTGTTTATGATTATTAACATGTGGTTTCCTGAGAGTAGGGATTAAAATATTTGAGTGAAGATTACATATATAGAATATCAAAATAAATCAAAGGGGCATTGAGCTATAAATAACAACTGGAGTGACCTTAAAAATGGAGAAAAGAGGCAAATGAGCTATAAACATCTGATTATCAGTAGGGGGAGGTGGTGAAATATTACTCCAAGTCATCCAAACAAACTGAGTGGCCTTCTCCCGAGCGAAGTTCGGCCCCCAGATATTATAAATAATTAAAGTAAATGTAGTATATGTGAGGCAAATGAGCTCACGCGATAAATGTCGCCTAAAAATTCACTACACTCGCTCATTGCGTCATCATAGTCTTTCGCTTCTCCTGTTCGTCGCACGATCTGCTCGTTCACAATCTCTATGGTACTTCATCCCGCGTCAAGTCACGTATTGTCAGAGGCCTCGACCTTGAGCTTGCCATTGTCAAACATTCTTGTCAAACTCAGTTTGTGGACAGTAATATACAAGTTGGTGAAGCTTACATTATTATCAGCCCAATTCTACAGTGATTTTTAAACTCCTGCCTCTTTCCCTTTATATTATTCCTGTTGTATTTTCTTTTCACTTTTGTTATTGTCATAACACATTTCAAGGTTATTTTTAATTACACTAGCCGACCCGTTGCAGCTTCGCCCTCGTAAACTTTGATAGTTGTGTGTGCTTCAATCTGGGGTTAGCCAGTGGAACTAATACGAATCAAGATCAGCTGTTTGAATTTTCATCAGCTCAAACGAAAGTGAATGTCCATAAGGAATACATGGTAGCTTTGGGACCCAGTGGGGTGGAACACAGGGGGAATTTCGTAATACCGTTTCTTAGCAAGCACCCAGGGCCAAAGAGGAACCTACATGTCAAATTTCAACTCTCTGCCTTATAGTTATGGAGAGTTCGTGATAGGTCAGTCAGTCAGTTGTATTTGGGTTTTATATATTAACACTATAATCAATTGTGGTTACTCAACAAAGATTAGGCATTTAAATGTGCGAATTTTAATTTGTTTGGTTGCTTTATTTTATTAATCTTATTCCTAATAAAAACTTAAATTGCATGTTTCATCAAGGCAGTTGAGTTCAAATTGATGGAGGATTCAACAACCCCCATGTTAGAAGCCCTTCGTCCCATTATTAGTAAAGACAACGTACTAGAGAATTAATATGTTGTTATTTGTAAGAGAAGGAAATAATTAATAATATTGTGCATTTCGTGTAGGCCTCCCAAATTGCAATTGCCTCTTGATTGCCCTAGGGAAAGCTTCAATCAGATTGATTGCCCTACAGTAAACGGCCCCATAAAAGTCGGAGCCTTGCACAGCTGATCTCGTAAACCATTGTTGAGGCGTTAATCAGCTGTTTATTGTCAGCTGGGCCGCGTTAGTCGTGTTTACAAGCTGGAGGATTACCCTAATTGGTGAGGTTCCCTACAACTACAGTGCAAGGCCTCGATTCCCTAGCAGTGTGGATTTATATGGATTTGTATTCGCTCGTTTGGTGTCGTAGGGTTATAATTCAATTAGTAATTAAAAACCCTTTCTTATCCAATATCGTTGGGAATTTATGTTTTAAATTTTATATAAATTTAATTTAATTGACGTTTTAAAGAGGTTCGTTGAAAACCCTAATGGTAGTCTATTTATGCGAATATTGATTACAATTTCAGAATTCTTAGAAAATGCACATTACTAAAGTTCTTAGGATATAAATTGCATGTACCACCTCACCCAGGCATTTTCAGCTCGGGGTGTCAAACATCCATCAAGGACGTTGGTTTACATGGAAAAATACCACCATTGAAGAA
The DNA here is from genome assembly GCA_963675035.1 of Allygus modestus. Lineage (NCBI taxonomy): Eukaryota > Metazoa > Arthropoda > Insecta > Hemiptera > Cicadellidae > Allygus > Allygus modestus. The sequence goes on from OY776112.1 coordinate 349,030,064, forward strand.
AAACTCTGGCGTACACCACTACAATTTCAATTTGGATATTGCATTTTACTTTAAAAAAGAGGTTGGACCACATGTCACTCCGTTCTTATCCTTTATGAAGTTCGCGCGTGAAAAGAACATGGCTACCAATCGGGTGACCTTTTAATTTTTAAGGAGGGGGCTCCGGTCACGAAACATTTCACGTTTCTAGCTGCTTCTCACAATATATTCACAGGTAGTAGCAGATGGCTGGAACCCAATCTTAAGCACAACTTGTATTCAGATGAACTCCCGGAGACGTTACCCTTGCCTCGCCTTTCCCGAGCCCACGCACAGGGTCGGTCGTAACCCCGGCGGACGCGGTCATTGCCGACGGGTCCGCACTGCACAAGGGTACGCAACGTTTGATTGCAATTTTCAAGTGTAGTAGCTCAGGCTAGTGTGAAAGCCTCACAAGCGTAAAGTACTACCTACAAGTGGGACCTCTATTGCTGACTTGGCGTCACTGAGATATGAGTTTAGCAACACAACGTTCATTGGCTGTTCGAGAGCTTTTGAGAAGAGCTTTTCTAAATTATCATGCCTGGGTTGTATGATGTAAATCTATCTGCCAGTAACCAGTGCTTCCATTCCAGTAACTAGCACTATGTAGCTATTATATTACTCCTTTCAGTGGTCTTAGTTGGATTTGGTTAGTTGGAGAAGGCGTGTTCCAGTCAAACAACTGGCTTGCCGATAGCTGCTGGAAAACATGTAACACTTCAATCAAGTTTTAAAGTAGGTTTAGTAATTAGAATAAAGTACCTGGGGGCCGAGCTTTGCTTGGGGAAGGCCACTCAGTTTGTTTGGATGACTTGGAGTAATATTTCACCACTTTCCCCTACTGATAATCAGATTTGTATAACTCATTTGCCTCTTTTCTACATTTTTAAGGTCACTCCAGTTGTTATTTATAGCTCAATGCCCCTTTGATTTATTTTACTACAGTACTCTATTTATGTAATTGTCACTCAAATCTTTTAATCTCTGCTCTCAGGAAACCACATGTTAATAATCATAAACAAACAACATGAGTATCACTTTGACAGTTCCTTGGTTGATTATGAAGAGCTGTTACAATTATTTTGTTTTGATTTGAAACTCCATAAGCCCAATGTTATTTTTTTTAACTTTTCATTTTAGTTTTATTACATTATTTGATTTTTCCTGGGGATGAGGCCTGTCTAGAACTTATTTTTATCCCAGAAATTAGTTATTTCGAACATTTGAATGAAATCGTAGGAGCCGTTTTTGAGATCCGTGTCGCAAGCAAGCAAGCAAACCTTACTCATATTAGAGTATAGGATTACTAGAGGTTCTAAGATAAATATTATTTACGTAGATTTTATGGAGTTCATCAACTTGCATTCTTGTGCTGAATTTCAAGTTTATATGATTTTAATCAGATAATAACGAAGACTATTTTAAACTTCTTTCCAAATACAAATTAAAGTAAATACACCCAATGAATAACGTTTTAACAAACAAACACTAAAAACCGTCGAAGTTGTTAATCAGGTAACCTACTTTGTTTCCGCTGTTTTATATTACGTCATTCTTATCTGCCGACATAATTCTCTATTATCTTTATTTTTTTATAATCTTTCAAGTAAATTGCGTTTAAAACAAGTGCCGCTGATCACTGTTACATTTCCTTCGTGTCTTTGATAACACCTAATAAACATCAGGGGCTTACGATAAGTATTCATTCATGGGTTTTACTAATTAACCACATTTAGTACACGAGCTAGTATGACAGGATTTATTTTTGGACCTCCAATCTGTATTGCATGAACTTGAATTTAAAAAGTGAACTATCAATATACTTCTGAAAATTACTCTCGTAGATAGATTTCAATGTTAAACTTCTTGTGAGATTCGGAAGGTGTTTTTAATAAGTATTTTTGTCCAGTTAGTTGAGGAATTTAATCTCAATAACTTTAATTAGATTCTTTAAATTTCAGAAACTATTTGGATAAATTTGAAAACTTAATTAATTAATTTTGAAACTTGTTAACTTTTGGCTTTTAAGTTAGTGGGCATAATGTTCAGTGTCCTTAGGCTTCATATACTTACTCCTGTCTTATTTTACAAAATTGCAGTTTGTTTAAGATCGGTCTTAAATAATAAAATTCTTTTGTAAATTTAACTCTGGTTTTGGTAAAACCTGCTCCAATTGCAGGACCACTATTGTGACCACTATGGCTATCTAGTTCCCTACAGAATATCATACAGGATTTTATCAAACGCTGTTTTAGGACTTTCAACGTTAATATTCATTTCAATCTGTGTGCTGTAAGGTTAATCCTCCACCCTTCGGTATAAAGTGTTTGCATTATTTATCAAAGTCCAAATTCAACACGTTGAACAACTTTCCGTTTAGATAAAAAAATATGATATGGAGGATATCTTATCCTCACCATTTACTGTACACTTTTAAATAAGTTATACATGAAGTTTATTTCACTATTACCAATAAATAAAATTATTACATAGAATCTTGATGGGTTGTTACAATTTAACTTCAACAATAACACAAAAATTAGAGTCCAAGAATTAGGGATTTCTCTTATTGTCCATGGTAAACTTGCCTGCACTCTAAGTAATTGTCACTCCCTGGTTCCAAAAGTATTATCATATAATTCCAATGTTACTTAATGAAAATGTAGAATTTAATTTAAATTCCGACTTTTTTTGAACCTGCGATAAAGGGAAATGTGGTTCATCTAATTGTCTATTATTAAATTATACACACAATACTTTTATTACGTTATATTTGTATTATTATTTTGTATGTATGTAAACTCTCCTCAAGTCAAGTTTTAGACCTATTAATGCAATCTCCAGTTTCAACCATAATCACCAGAGGTGTCCATCAAATCAACAACTTGCACACTCCCTTCTTATCGGCTGAAATCCAACAGGGTATTTTGCAATATGATTTTTCTGTACCTTTTTGCGTACAAAGACTATAAACACCTCAAAATCCTACAACTCTCAGTCAACAATCGAATATTCGGCCGAACATTGAATGTTCGCAATACCGAATAGAATGGGATGTGTACCAACACCGAATGCCGCATTTTTACGTTGTTGCAGCAGTGCTCAGGGGAGTTTCGGGAGAATGTTCAACCGAGTTGCTTGAGTCAGGCTATGTGCTCACTGTCCCACGGCGGAGGGGAAGGTACGGCAACGGGACCGGCGAGCCCTTGGCCGTAGCGGACGTTGTGAAACGCTTCCCGCTGATGCGGTGATGAAATCCTCAATCGCGGCAGCCACGGGTGCCTGACTGACCGACTGCAGTACTGGCGCGGTGACATAACATGGTCAGAGGAGGGGGTCAGGCTATGTGCTCACTGTGTCCCACGGCGGAGGGGAAGGTACGGCAACGGGACCGGCGAGCCCTTGGCCGTAGCGGACGTTGTGAAACGCTTCCCGCTGATGCGGTGATGAAATCCTCAATCGCGGCAGCCACGGGTGCCTGACTGACCGACTGCAGTACTGGTGCGGTAGCATAACATGGTCAGAGGAGGGGGTCAGGCTATGTGCTCACTGTGTCCCACGGCGGAGGGGAAGGTACGGCAACGGGACCGGCGAGCCCTTGGCCGTAGCGGACGTTGTGAAACGCTTCCCGCTGATGCGGTGATGAAATCCTCAATCGCGGCAGCCACGGGTGCCTGACTGACCGACTGCAGTACTGGTGCGGTGGCATAACATGGTCAGAGGAGGGGGTCAGGCTATGTGCTCACTGTGTCCCACGGCGGAGGGGAAGGTACGGCAACGGGACCGGCGAGCCCTTGGCCGTAGCGGACGTTGTGAAACGCTTCCCGCTGATGCGGTGATGAAATCCTCAATCGCGGCAGCCACGGGTGCCTGACTGACCGACTGCAGTACTGGCGCGGTGGCATAACATGGTCAGAGGAGGGGGTCAGGTTCACCTTTACAGATAAATACATTTCTGAGAGCTTCTAGAATCTCTCATCATCCAGGTTTATAGGGTCCATGAAGTCAAATCAAATATCTTTACTCTTTTTATGGTCTTAATTTCTAAACAGCTTCTATTCATTCACACACTCATGCACACAGCAAGAAGTCAACAGCCATGATCTCCATTCAAACATAGGGCACCCCCTGATGACTCTATGGAATTAAGTGGTCGATGAGAATCTCACTCACCGAGTAGAAATAAGAGGCCACAAGGGAGCTTTTCAAACCAGCTTAAAACTTTTGATAATTTTGCTAAGCCTTCAGGTCTTTGAGAAGAGCATTAATAGTTTTACTATGACATTTAAAACTAGAGAATACGTGGTAGGAAGTTAGGATTATTGTTTAGGTAGGGACTCCCTCTAACCCACGCAATATTTCTGAACGCGCATACTGCACTACAACGCGCATACTGCACTACAACGCGCATACTGCACTACAACGCGCATACTGCACTACAACGCGCATACTGCACTACAACGCGCATACTGCACTACAACGTGCACTGGTACTGGAATTGACACTCGGAAGCATAGAAATTCACGTCATTGACAAAATACACATGTTTCACCTTCTGAAGAGTGGACTATAATACTATTACTACAATAAAACATGCCTGAAGTATTTCTCTTGTTTTAGTTTCTATGTTTGTTGACAGTGAAATAATGTACCATAAAAAATATAGAACATTTTATTTATAAGAACCAAGATCCATATGATTTAGCAAAATTTCAACTGTTCGCAAAGTGCGATATTTTACGGAAATTTTAAAAAATATTTGAAATATTGCTTGAAATGGCTTGAAATTTCGCAGGCACACTTCTAAGAATTTGTACTATTTAATAGAATACAAAAATTCCAAAAATCACCAAAAATGGCTTTTGAAGGAGGGGATCCCTGATTTACTGTTTTGAATTTTTGTTATATAGTAAACTCGATACTCTTTATGATTGAGAGTGCTGGAGACAATACTGAAGTCACCTTGGTACCTCAAACCGTAACAATCGCCACGATTGGTCGTCCTTCACGGGAGTTGCCCGGGCTTCCTCAGCCCTACTCAGTGAATCGTAACCAGCAATGAGGAACAGCACAGTCGATAACCATAAAGCTCCACTATAGCCTAGGAGATATATTGGTCGTACTGGAGACAACACTGGTTAAAGATATACGTCAAAACAACGAGCCTAATATATCTACAGGTCTTGTCTGAGGTAAAAAGGTATACTTTATATCTGACACTAAAATATCTGCTGACCGCCATTTTCATCATGTAACCAGTCAAATCCTCTCTACACAATTCAGAGGTTTGTAAGCTAACAAACTTGTAACATGTGAAGAAAGAATTTCATTAGTTACCATGTTGGTTGCCATGGGAGCAGGGGGACAGAGGGGCAACATGGCGGTCGACCGTGTAGGCTACACTTGTTTTATATGAGACGAGATCTCTAGATATCGTTGCATCGAAAAAGCGAGTGGCTGATTTTGTTAGGTTAGTTTACTGGTGAGGCAAAGTTATCGTTCTTTGAACTAAAGTAACGAGTCGTTCGATTCCTTTAAGTGATCTATTCATTCGAAACGCTGCGGAATAAAAATAATCAACATTTCAAAATAGACATATTGTTTGGTTTATTTACGTTTCTAGTGGTGAAATATGATAAACTATGAGCAAATAAACAAATACAAGTTTATTCATATTTGAATAACTATTCATTTTTCGTTTGATTAAATTTGTAGATTTATTTGGTTTGAGAGAACCGCTTTACCTCACCACAAAATGGTGGTGAATGGTTCGCAGTTTTGTTGATCATTGTTGTCTCCAGTACTACCAATATATCTCCTTGCCTATGACAGTTGAAACTGAACCCTGGTAATCTCGCATGTAATTAGCAAACAATGTTCTCAAGTTTCTATGGATATTTTTCAAAGTCAGTTTCTACTTTAATCCAATGGGTAAATTAAAGACATACATCAAAATAATAATATACCCGGTGTTTTGACGATGTTTAAAATTCCTACCCCTTTTGACAGCAGCGTAGATGAATATTTTCTTCACTAATGCGAAACTTTCTATTTATACTTCTAGGAAAATAACCTCTTCTTTAAATCCGTCTTTTAAGACGCTACAAAGTAATGAGATTCTGTTGTTTTGATGATAGTCAACCGACAACAGTGTTGAATATTTCCACTAATATCTAACCATTATTCAAGTTGTTTAGAAACTATCTGTTTCCAGCGATCACATAGTGACGTTAATGAGTTGTACCGTTTTAGAAGCAGAGCTCAAAAGGATTTGCGGTACAAGTAAAATTATGAATGATTTAGGTTTTATTGCATAACTTTCTATGAGAAGTCAATGGGTTCAGTAAATAGTAATGTCTATAGATAAATATATACCTTGTTGGCCAGTGGGGCGGAGCTCTAAAGGGTATTTAAACCGTGAGTAGGTCAACATCCGTCTTATATGAACTAGCCATCTTCCTACCAAATTCCACCTCCTTCAGTCCATGTAGATGCAAGATGGTTAACAAGAATTTTAAAGGTTTGGAAAGGAGCCCTAAAAATCTTTCGGAAAGGGTGTAGGCTAATGTTTTATCTTAGTTCATTACCTAACTTCCTAAAAAATGTAACCTCAAACGGTTCAGTAAATACCAATGTACACAATGTAAAACGAACAAACTCACAAACTTTTACCTTTATAATATTAGTATGATAAATGCAATCTTAAATAACCCCAGAGAGTGCAACTTAGTAAAAATTAAAAGAATAAAGCTAAAATCAGTAGTCCCTATGAATGTACTCTTTAAGGAGAAAATATTTACGAAAATTGCAGGGTATATTAATATTAACAGCGTGGTTTGTGGAAACTTGCGGCTGGGTTTGGACCCCTCTACCTCATTATAAGGAACTGCTGTACCCTGAACCCATTCAAATTATTTTTTTTGGACGTAGGAAAAAGCGCATTATTCCACAACGACCCATTCATTTCACTCCACCTTGTTCTCAATCACGACGCTGAATTTCCACGAACCGCCGATTACCGGGTCCGGCCTGTCATTGGCTGTTATCAGTGGCGATTGGCCGTGATAACGCGCGTGCGTGTTGGAGCCGCGGGAGTGGCGCGTGACATTGGCGTTTCGGCGGCGTGCTCGGGGCGTCATCAGGTGCTGCTGTAATCGCCGGCCACCCCATGCTCCAGTTTCGCAGGAAGGGTCCAAGGTCCGCGTAATGAAGTACGTGCTTATGACGGAGCGCTGAACTGATAACTGGTCATTTGTCTAAGAGATTGGGGATTTGCGAAGCCTTGGATGGAACGGAGACCTTCGGAAATGTGGGAAGTGGGGGACATTCCTAGCTACACGAAGGCGAATTTGAAACTGTGATCGGTTTTATGCTATACTTTAAGAATTATTCTTGTGAAATTCTTCACGATACGATACCATAAAGCAAAGTAAAGTTCGTGTAGCTTTATTCTGTCCAAAGTCTGTTGCCAGTTTTCAGGTCGCACTCTTGACATGTCAGCTGTTTACGTAGCCGGGACCAACAGCTTGACGTGCCTTCAAAAGCACGGTGGCAGTATGTGTTTCAAAAGTCACATGAATTTCACCGGGAATTAAACCCGGGTATTTCGAGTGTTCAAAATAGTAAACCCACTCAGCTTTCAGTGTCACAGTTACCAGATACCGTAGCCGTTTCAATGTGTTCGCAATGTAACTTCTTTATACTACAAACTTGAAAATATTTGTTTATCTGTTGTTTAATATACAACTAGACACCCCGGTTCTCAAAGTCGAGCAAAGCTTTTGACAAAATTAGCTAACATTCGCACAATCCAAGAGTTTGTGTATTGTGTATATTCATTCTATAACGTTGTTAATGTTTGTTTTTTGATTGAATAAACAACTGTTTTAAGAAAAAATTGAATTAAATCGATCTCAATATTATGGACACAAAATAATTTTAAAAGCGGTCAGCCCCTGCAGAGTGGGATTATTGAGAATTGAAAACAACTTTGCACATATACGGATCCAAGGTTTTTTTACCTGAATCATCAAAATCGATCCAGAGTTTTGTTTACAGTAATTATCACACTGTATTGCAGGCATAGATAAAACTGCATGTAATTCTCCTTTCTTTATATTTTAAGGGAATTTAAAACTACGATGATTAAAACCAAGAAAAAACTATTTTAAAATACCTCTAAATGAGATTGAAACTCAAGTACCGGGGTGGTTTATACAATCGTAACTGTACCTCCGACGGCTTAATCATTTAGTGGTTCTCTCTCAAGCATCAACAACATAAATCACGATTTAATAAAACGGATTTATCAAAATTGAGAAAATTTATTTTCAATTCACACCAATAATAGTATAACGAATATTTTGTAGTCCATGTTTTGAAAATGTCATGCTACCGATATTTTTTGAAACACCCATAGTAGGCTACGGACTTAAGCTATTTAAATGTGTTATTACTGATGTATTATTCAAACATTCCCACACCTCCTAAACCCCGCGTACTTTTCACTTGGAACAGTCTGGAGTTTATTGTGGAAATATCGGCAACACCATCACCGCAACCCTGCAGCGACCGCCCCTGCCTTATCGCGAAGGCTCGCAGATACACTTCCTAAGAAAGGGTATTTCAAAATTAAATATTAAACATATTTTTCCTGTCATTTTTTAATCATAAAATTGTTGATCATAGTTTTATGATAATAATTATCTAAAAATTAATAAAATTGGATAAGCTTTGTTTATAATTCTTACCTTGTTTCACGACTACTTTTTGCCTGATTAAAAATAAATTTACAAATTTACATATTATTGATCGTTAGGGCATTCTCTTTGAGATGCATAGTTGTAATTAACTTTTCTTTCAGTCTTGGAGTAAAAATTCCACTTTTACTTTTCACTTGGAGCCTAGGTGAGTCATCGTCCAACTGGATACCTGTGACAATCGGGATGAGGTAGCGAGATGCTAAGTTGTGCGAATCCCAAGTGAAAAGATGTCGCGCGCGGCGTTAATAATGGGACACCTTTCCATACACCGACAACTATTCAAGATTAGTTCCAAATAATTTATTACATCGAGAAAGTTGGTTTAAATGATAATTTATAGCCAGTAGTAGATCAAAACGAATAAGGAAGCACTATATGGTGTGACCTTAAACATGCAGAAAAGAGGCAAATGAGCTAAGCAATTCTGATCGTCTTGGGAACGAGGTGAAAAAATACTCCAAGTCATATAAACAAACGGGGGTTACCTTCCCCGAGCGAAGCTTGGTCCCCCATGTACTTAACCAGCGTATAGTCGGTGCAATGCTAATGCCGCCGTGTCGCGGGTTGCAGGTGTGGTGCTCGCAGGTGCTGTCGGTCCGCATGAAGAGGCCGAGCCTCGGTTTCGCCGAGACTGCCGAGGTCGCCTTCCAGTCCGGCCCTCCCAGGTTCAAGGCGTGGGCCTCATTCGCCAGGTAAATAACCTTTATTTAATCTTAGTTTTATCATTGGTTATCCTGAAGTAGACAATTCATTGTCATTGTAAAAGCTGTCCCTACTTCTGTGTAAGCCAGGATTGAAAGAGGACGTAGTTACACTAATCACCAACAGAGTATACTTCTATCAACTATTACTTATACACTCAGGAGGGGATAGTACAACAGTTGGTGTGTCAGGAAGCTAACATAAGTTGATATCACTTGCTTTCTGGCATGGAGGTCTTCTACAAGAGAACGTAAATAACTAAAATAAATAGTTGACATCAGCACAATCTGTTGGTGACTTAATCAAACTACGTCCATTTCAAATTCTGGCTAACACTAAACAATGTATACACGAGGGGCAGCTCGGCCATATAGATGGGATGTCTCCTATAGTATTTATGGTCAATGATTTTATTTATGTAGGAAAGAAAATATGTCCTAGTACAATAATAAAAGGAAGTTTTGATTAGCCTTTAAGTAGCTTAAATTTCTAGGATGAATCGATAAGTGAAAAATACGAGGATTGGCGATCTAATTTACACTGGAGAGCGAAAAATATGGTTGTGCTGATACACATTAAGACTAACATACATTAATGTCTAAGTATTCTGTAAGGAGATGCCTTTGTGGCCAGCTGGCAAACAAAGGGTTGAGAGGAGAGTTGCCCTTCCACTGTTCATCACTGCTTATTGACAAAGCCACCAAAGAAACTATCAATAAACGTTATATGATCAATGATCAGCTGTGATGAAATATTGCAATTAAAAACAAAACTAATAACATTGCCTGATGGCAAAAGTAAGAAGAATTGTGGTGGTTTTGGTGGTGGGTGTAATGTTCCCCTCGCCCCTTGTTTACTAGCCGGCCATCGAGTCATTACCGTGCATTGCATATGCATTGAATATTGCGTATTGCATATGTATAGTCCGCCTGACCAAATAAAATCATTGTGTCTTGATAAATATTGAAACTGTTAACGCCAAAGATGCTTAATTTTGGCTACTTCCTGCATTCGAGCTAGCTTAGCAAAAGGTGATAAAATGTATTGAATTTTAAAATTTAAGGAAGGAAACAATTTTATTTAAAATACTAGCTGTTACCCGTAGGCTTCGCCCCGCGAATTATTTATAAAAACTATGATAGTTTTGTGTGCTGCATTCTGTGGTTAGCCCGTGGAACTACTACAAGTCAAGATCAGCTGTTTGTATTTTAATCAGCTCAAACAAAAATGAATGTCCCATGAATGTACATGAGAACTTTGAACCCCCGTGGGGCATAGCCCTAGTGGAATTTCAAAATAAAAATTGGCCTATGTCCTTCTCAGGTATATTGGCTCTATTCCTGCAAAATTTCAGCTCAATCGGTCGAGCAGTTTTCACGTGATGGAACTTCAGAGTTACGCACAAACATCCATACTTTTACATTTATATAATTTATAATATTATAAGTATACCTGCGCTACCTTGATTTTAAATTGGAATAAAAACATTGTTAATCTTTGTTCTGCATAATTAATATTATGATAGAAATTGAAGACCACTTGCAACTTTCATGGAAGATTAAACAGTTTACCTGCCATGAAGTTTGAATGGTGATAGCTGAGTTAGGATAACTGAGCTAGTTAGGATACCTGAGCTAGTTAAGATAACTGAGCTAGTTAGGATAACTGAGCTAGTTATGATAACTGAGCTAGTTGGGATAACTGAGCTAGTTGGGATAACTGAGCTAGTTGGGATAACTGAGCTAGTTAGGATAACTGAGCTAGTTAGGGTAACTGCGCTAGTTAGGGTAACTGCGCTAGTTAGGATAACTGCGATAGTTAGGATAACTGCGTTAGTTAGGATAAATGCGCTAGTTAGAGTAACTGCGCTAGTTAGGATAACTGCGTTAGTTAGGATAACTGAGCTAGTTAGGATAACTGAGCTAGTTTGGATAACTGAGCTAGTTAGGATAACTGCGCTAGCTAGAGTAACTGCGCTAGTTAAGACAACTGCGCTAGTTAAGACAACTGCGTTAGTTAGGATAACTGAGATAGTTAGGATAACTGAGCTAGTTAGGATAACTGAGCTAGTTAGGATAACTGATCTAGTTGGGGTAACTGAGCTAGTTGGGATAACTGAGCTAGTTGGGATAACTGAGCTAGTTGGGATAACTGAGCTAGTTGGGATAACTGAGCTGGTTAGGATAACTGAGCTAGTTAGGATAACTGAGCTAGTTCGGATAACTGAGCTAGTTAGGATAACTGAGCTAGTTAGAGTAACTGCGCTAGTTAGGATAACTGCGTTAGTTAGGATAACTGAGCTAGTTTGGATAACTGAGCTAGTTTGGATAACTGAGCTAGTTTGGATAACTGAGCTAGTTAGGATAACTGCGCTAGATAGAGTAACTGCGCTAGTTAGGACAACTGCGTTAGTTAGGATAACTGAGATAGTTAGGATAACTGAGCTAGTTAGGATAACTGAGCTAGTTAGGATAACTGATCTAGTTGGAGTAACTGAGCTAGTTGGGATAACTGAGCTAGTTGGGATAACTGAGCTAGTTGGGATAACTGAGCTAGTTGGGATAACTGAGCTAGTTAGGTTAATTTCTCCTTCCGTAGAGTTAAACTGTCTGTAGTCAGGCGGCCGAGAGGTAAACCTCTATTTACGATTTTTAATAAAATAACATATTACTATATTTTTCCCATTAATAATATTTTGAGTATGTTATTTATCTTAGCATGAACCAGAGCCGTCGTAACAGCATCACCGCTGTTTTATGATGTACTGTTATTGCACTTTTTCCACAGTTGCAATTGCCCCTGTACGAAGGCATTGAGGCGAGACATTCCTACGTGTTGATCTGGACTGTCACATCCAAGGTCCGCGCGTTTCGCGTATCAGAATGGCCACAATCAGTATCGGTGATTGTCAGTTATCAGTCGCAGGCGAGATTGGCTTATCGGCCTTTGTTTGTCTCTAGGCCACGTTGGAGACTGAGAACTTTCAATAGGGGCAAGATTTGATTATGTCTCACAAATTACATTCCAATGTCTCAAGTGGGGTACGTCAAGCATGTTTAGGAAGATTCCATGACAGTATTTATGAGGAGGTGTCAATCAAAGAGGTCTAGGTAAATACAGTCTACCTGGTAAGATTACAGAAATGCCGACAGTATATAATTCTGGAACACCAGTATGTTGGAAACTGTGGAACGGAAACGAAGAAATCCATGCTGTCCAGGCGAGATGCATGTCCGTTGATGGAAGGACAGGTGATCTGAAATAGAACTCTCGAAGACATTAGCGATGGTAGATTGAATCGCAATCGGCCTGGAGTTCCTAACTTTGTTTCGGTCACCAGAATTATGGTTAGGAACCACAAATCCACTCTTGAGAATCAACCCAGGCTCCGAGTAGAGCTGAGAACAGGATGGCAAGGTGGGGAGCAAGAACTGGAACACTGGAGCACTTAACAAATAAACGAAAACGCAATTTAGAAATTGAAAACATATGCACATCATATGTTCCGTTTAGCTAATCGGAAAAATAATTAAAGCCTGAGTTAACCACCTAATTAGTAAGGATGCTTAGGGGTAGATTATCACATATTAATCGTATTATAAACCGGAAGTGATGAAAGTGAACGGAACCGCATAACAGAGGTGTCAGCCTTGGCACACTGGGTGAGGTGGTGAGGCGGTGAGGTGCCGTAGGAGACGGACGGGTGTCCGAGCTAGCAGTCGGAGTTGGAGTGCCTCAAGGCTCTACACTAGGACCGCTGCTGTTACCGGACACCGCGTCACACCACGGCCCCGGCGTTGCGCGGTCGGGCGTTGCAACTGGTACTAGCAATTAGCACTGCAGTCCGCCCGCGTATACGTTACATGCAAATGCACCGCGGGAAGGCTTTCGTGGAAAAAATCTGAGTAATTGGCTCTCGCTTGTGCATTGCTAAACCCAGTTGGCCTTCTCCCTCATTGTATATATTTATGGAAATTATCATCACTATTATCAACTTTTCTGCATAATTTTACTAAATTACATTCATTATTAAATTCAGTTTTATTTTACCTTTATAAAATGTATACACAAAACCTAGACTACAATTAATAATCTAATGCTATGTTTTACTTTCGCACCTAAAAGAGAACAAAGTACCTTCTAGACATCACTACTATTATAATAAACGGTATCAGGAAACTGACACATACTTTCTCTCTTCTAGCCTAACTTTAATAAATAAATTACTTTTTATTTACTAAATATAGAATACAAAGCAGGCTCGAATTTTTCAGAAAACTTTATAAACAAGTTTTTTTTCCAAAAATATTCACCAAAATCCCTGTTTAGGAAACACTACAGAATCCATCGCAACACACGTGGTTTTAAGAGGGGAAATGCCCCCTATTCCCCCCCTCAGGGTTATTAAGGGGAAACATATTTTGAATTTCCTCTGTTGGTCAATGCTAACTTGACAAGCATATCAAGTTTGAACGAAATTGATAAATAAATAAGAGAGAAATAGTAATTTTTGTATTCCCCATAAGAATAACATTGGACAACGTACTGTATTTACCGCAAAATGAAAATTTAAATTTTCTCCACAATCAGTAATCGTAGAATAGTAATTAAAAATACTAAATTATTTAGTGATTTAAGCTCTTTTTAATGGTGAAAACTAATATTTTTTATATTTATGTTTTTTTATGAAAAATCAAAAAAACTGAATGTTTTATATTTTAAGTCTTGTAATTTCTGGACCCGAATTTTTACAGAAATGCGGGTGGTGTCATTTTGTTGGAAAACTAAAGTTCTACAAACGACTAAAGGTTAATCAAAATCGTTTGAGCCGTTTTTGAGAAATCTTGATTTTTCATGTTTTTTGGCGGTTTTTGGGGGATAATTACCCTTAAAAATCAAAAATTCAAAAAAATGAAAAATGCCTGGAGATATCGTGGATTAGTACCTACATACCAAATTTCGTAAAAATCAGAGGATTGGTTAGGGCTCTAGCTCTGTACACATCCATACAGACAGACAGACAGACAAATAGAAGACAGACAGACAGACATACACACACACACAGACATCACGTAAAAATCACTTTTTGGTTCAGGGAGCACCAAACGGAATATTTCCACTAACAAGTCAAATTCGAAAATTGTTACAAAAACAATACGTTCTCCATATACTAGGTATAAGGGGAAGAAAGTAAAAATGAGGTGGTGTCTGTCTGTCTATTGTTCCATCACGCCAAAACCACTGTACCAATTCTGCTGAAATTTTGCACAAATGTAGTCTTTGTACCGAGGAGTGTCATAGGCCTAGCGCCGTTTAGAAATGTCCTCAGGGTTCTGACCCACGGGACTTCCAAGATCCCATGTTATTCATATACAGGTGAGTTTATTTGGTTTATGCCACATGTGTGTTTTCCTAATTCAATTCATTTAAATAAACAGCTGTTATAAGGAGCATATAACTACAGACAGTCATTGTTTTGTTTACAATTGCTCTACTTTGAATTTTCACCCCGTTGCGAAGCACGGGCATAGCAGCTAGTTCTCTGTAAATATTCAAACATGGCATGTAACATCGCATATTGTGTTTTTTATGTTTATTTACTCATGGAAAAGTACACTTATGCGTTTAAAAATTATGCAGGTTTTTTATCAACCACCAAGACTCAAAATATTAGTTCAGTAAACGACTGATGGAAGAGCAAGCCTTCCTAAATCACATGTTTTAATCTGGTTTTGGAGACCGCTGCCGTGGTTTTGGAGACCGCTGCCGTGGTTTTGGAGACCGTCACCATGACCACAGACTCACTCCACTGATCTGAATATTTACAAAAGAGATTTAGTTAATTTCTCGGTTTCCCACCTTTTAAACTAATATTCTGTATTCATTTCAGCTCGTCCTTTTACTTTTTTACGTTTCCTTTTTAAAATTACATAAATATTCAGAAAATTCGTTTTTAAAGTAATGCGCACAATGAACAGCACCGTATCCTATGTCTGCGCGCAAATCGGATCTAGGAACCCCACTAAAGGATTTTACTTCAACTTTGGACCGAGCAAATCAATTAACAAAATCCTTAACACCGGGATTTTCAGAGATTCCAATATTAACAAGATAATCAGATCATGTCATCGGTGATCAGGATCAGGTCATGTGATCGGTGTGTCATTTTCTTCAGAGCAAAGCTCGCCCCCCAGTTATTATTGACCATATACACGTAAGTGACACGATATACAGCGTCATACTTGTCATTGGAGTTGGGGTTAGACCAATATATAAATTAAAATGTGAATGTGCAAGACCAAGACGATGACATCAGCGAAGGTGAGGACGAGCTGCCCGTGGAGGCCGGGTATTGTTCGTGGCTCATATATTATACTCCATGGAATACCAACAGCTGCTTAATAATGTCAGGGCTAACTTGAGCATTTAGCTAACCGGAACCGGAACTCCTAAGACCTAGACTTTATCGTCTTGTTTGATTACAGCAGTGTTTCACTTTTCCACTCGTGATTTTCTTTTTGAGAAAAACTAAACAAGTTCACTAATTAGTACTTTCATTGTTGCCAAATTAAGGGCACTCTACTTCACAAGGGATAAAAAGGTAAAGCTTGTCCAATTCGTCGTTATTGTACTAAAATTCTGCCAGTGATTTTTCGTGAGCAGAACCCCTCTGCTAGTTTCCATCCAATTTTGAGGCTGTTGTTAGAAACGCCACATTATCTATAAGTTCGGTCAAAGATTGGCTTTGTGTTAATACCCAAAAACATGTTTTTTAGTTAGTGGTTTTTATGTGCAACTCTTAGCGAGAATTCACCTGACTCTTAGCGAGAACACAGGGGAGGGCGGCAACTTGGGGATGGTGACGGGATTGGCGGAGTTTTTCTAAGTTGCAATAAATGAGCAGCTGTTCTAATACTTTTTCTCCTACTGCATTTGTGTCCACAGAGAACATTAACAAGTGTTTAAAGATAAAAGAGCTAATAGAAGAATACGGTTTATAACACATAATTTAAAATATCAACAGGTATAAATAATGCTGGTACGTAATTATTACATAACTTTATTTCTTCGTTATCTTAGGGGATAAAATGCTTCTTACATATATTTGAGGTAAAATATGGGCTTGGTTGCAAATAGATAAAATTTTATGTATGTTTCATAAAAAATATAACTGTTTCTTAGGTATTGAAAAAATTGTAACTTTCCTATTTTTATCTTATTGATTCGATTTGGTTGTTTTTTTATCCAACTAGGCAAACCCATTTGTATTGTATATTAAAAATATTACAATCATGTATTTTTTAGGAAAGCTTTTATAGCAACATACATTACGGGATTTCTGATAAATGTTATGATTGTTATGTTATCGAATAAGTAGAACAAATTTCACATTCTGAATTTAGAGTGTTAATCTATCCGCCAAAGTATCTTCTGGGAAACAATAAGGCCTCTGTTATGGCAGAGTCCTTGAGCCCCGACTAGGTCACGAGTCACAAGACGGTCCCACGCTGGACTGGTGCCAGAGGATGCGCGAGGTTGTTAAATGTTCCCCCAGGTCGTCACCTGACCTCCAGGAACATCGGGGAAGGCCGAGGGCCGCAGGAGGACAGGTAGAAGAAGTGTCCTCTGCCAGGATGCGATAAGGTCTATTGATTTGTTGGGGTAGGGCTCAAGGAGGACATACATCTGACGAAGAGATGATGAGTCAATAGAGGTGGATATGTTCTTCTTTATACCTATACTAGCTACCCGGTACCCGGTTTCACCTGGGAATAAAACCTGTGGTGTGTGCTGTATTCTGTGGTTAACCCGTTGAACTAATACAAATCATGATCAGCTGTTTTAATTTTCATCAAATCAAACCCAAGTGAATGTTCATAAGAATGACTCGGGATTGGAACTTTGACTCTCCGTGGGGCCCTATGGGAATGTTTGACAGTTTTAAAACATTGCGGACCAGTTTTAACACATTGTTCACATTGCGGTCCAGTTTTAAAATATTGCGGACCAGTTTTAAATCATTGTTAACGTTGCGGACCAGTTTTAAAACATTGTTAACATTGCGGACCAGATTTTAAACATTTCGGACCAGTTTTAAATCATTGTTAAAATTGCGGACCAAGTTTAAAACTTTGTTAACATTGCGGACCAGTTTTAAAACATTGTTAACATTGCGGACCAGATTTTAAACATTTTGGACCAGTTTTAAATCATTGTTAAAATTGCGGACCAAGTTTAAAACTTTGTTAACATTGCGGACCAGTTTTAAAACATTGTTAACATTGCGGACCAGTTTTAAAACATTGCGGACCACACAACTGTCACAGTTTACGCGGGTTAAGCCGCCACGGGTCTGCTATCTTATCATGAACTACAGTATATCGGGTGAAAAGAAGTCCAGCTTGTAAGCTTAGCTTAAACATGCAAAGAACAAATTTAACAGCATTTAAAATTGTGCGAGTTTTTCCGGTCCGGATTGTATTTGTGTGGAAGTTGTTAAAGCGCAACAAAGATCCATTAACCATTAGACCCATTATGTTGCGGGCGGATCGAGAGTGAGTCACTGAGTCACAGTCGCGTCACCGACCAAGGCCGACTACCGGTTGCTGAGTGGATGTCCGACAGTTTACTCAACACATTACATCTGAGGGGCCATACACATATTACGTAACGAATTTTTTGTCATTTCAGACCCCCCCCCACGTAACGCCCCATAACACTTGAGCATACCCCCTATCCCCCCATGTGTTACGTAGCTCAATGGTAGTAGGCTTTAAAACAGCTTAAACCTTTTAAACATCGTTATATCAGCAATTTGGAGAATGGGTTTCAATGAATCATTAAACTATAAATGACTTTCTTTAAACAACATTTTTTTATAACTTATTTCAAATCAAAATGTTTCAAAACAAACAAGACTGTTACTAATAATATAAGAAAAAAATAAACTATCCTAGCTAAAACGTTAAAATTTAATTTATAACTAATACAAATACAAAACAACTTAAGATGTGGACGGCATTGCTGTATCCAGTCATGATTTTACACTCTAAAACAACACAAAACAGGTGTAAAGCAATACAGAACTTACTCAAAACACGTTATGTATTTTTTTAGTTTAACTGTTATTAAAATAGTATTGACAGAAGTATTTTTATATAACAAACCGTAACCTTAATTTAGATATCAATTTGATTATTTTTTTTTTTATTTGAAAGATTTATAACAGTATCAAAAGATACGGGAGTGCGCCAGCTCTTAGGGTTAATATGTGTGAGTTACCTAACGCTGATCAAAACCCCCCCATATAACGTAGCATAACGCTAAGCCATACCCCCGGCCCCCCTTAAGTGCGTTACGTAATATGTGTATGGCCCCTGAGTACAAAACTAAACAATATAAGTAGGGGGCTATTGCTAATATAATTCTAGGTTCAACGTACAAACTATCAAGTTGTGTAAATTTGTGTCGAGGAATAATATTATCTCATTGGAAAAATATATATTGGGAGCATGATATGAAGTGGACTCTAACTGTTGCAGGGAGTTCGTGAACACATCGCTGTTCTGTACGTACTACTTCGGCAACACCGTCTACGTCGTCTTCGTCGCGTCCTCCTTCAAACAGGTTTGTTGAAATTATGTTGTTAGTTTAATAATGTGAACACTTCTCATGAATTCATCGTCTGCTTTCAACAGAGGTATTTATTGGCCATTTTATAACGTGTAATACAAAACATACTAGCCTACAAATTCATTTGCACTTTCGATTGCATTAACGCCTGCATAGTAACTGATGCAATATGGATACAGTTTGGTATCGAGCAAACGGAAGGATCCACTGTTTATTGCCGATTAATAATCACGTCTGTTTTTAGGGAAGCGAATTTCCGTGTTTAAAACTTTAATGAAAAAGAAATAACAACCATTTTTTGCCATTTTTTTGAAAGTGGAAAACATTCGATTTTTTGGCTGTTCTGATACATCTGGTTATATTTAAATGCAATATTGGGGTGGCAACGTTGTGCATTGTGAGGTTAGGAGGAAGTTACATCAGGATCAAAAGTTGGTATAGGGGTATTAGGGGTGACATAAACTACATTAACATATGAAAAACAGCCTTTACAATGTAAAATCCTCATAAGACAACAAACTGTACTTAGTCAATTTACATTTTATTTAATAACTCGGTAAAGATTTGTGCTAGAATGATGGAGGGCTTAAAATTGTGTAGCTTTATTACGTCCAATAATTTAACGGATTTAACGGATTTTCTGGCCCTTTTTGCCCAAAATTAAAAAAAAATAAAAATCCCGAAAAATTGGGTCAGAGTTTTCCAATTGTTTTGCCTAACGAACTTGACCAACTGATTATAGAAAGGAATGTCCTTTACAAATCTGAAGTAAATCGAATCAAAACATGTGACCGCTAGAGTGCAAACACACATACATATATATACAGGGTGAGTCACATCACCCGTCCAGCATGTACAACGGGAGAACTATTCGGTCTAAAGTCATAAACACATAGGCTGACTCACCCTGTATATAATTTTGTACAACCCCCCTAGACATGTACAGGGGGTGACGTTAGCAACTTATATGGTAGTCCCAGGCTTAAGTTTCACCGAGTCATGCTAATAGCTCACTTTTCCTCAGGAAATTCACTATAATAGCAGGCAATAGGTTGCCAGTTGAGGGCGTGGTTTGCCGGGCTTCAAACAAGAATAGCAGACGTGCTGCATTTCCAAAACTCCACACCAGCTGATCGGAATAACATTTGAGTGATATTTTTCTATGGCAAAATGGCAACAGTGACAGCGGATAACCATGCTATTGGCTATAGCCCAACTGTCAACTTTTGTCCGCTATTATAAACAAATCTTTTGGCTTAGACAAAAATAAAACAGCCGTTGCTTGGTCGCAGGTGATCGACATGAACGCCGACATCGACCTCAACATCCGCCTCTACATCCTGCTGCTGGCCATCCCGCTGGTGCCCCTCGGCATCATCCGCACCCTCAAGTACCTCGTGCCATTCTCCGCCCTCGCCACCGCCTTCATCATGTTCGGCCTGGCCATCACCCTGTGGTACACCCTCACCGACCTGCCGCCCCTCGAGACCAGGCATCAGTTCAGCAGCATCAAACAACTGCCCCTGTTCTTCTCTACCGTGCTGTTCGCTATGGAGGGCATCGGAACGGTTAGTATACGGTTGGTTATGCTAAGAAAGGGGAACATGCTTCGTACATTTTTATTTTTTTCTGTTTAAGTATTTTTTGCCATTTACCTAACAACAGTAGAAAGAATCAAGAATTTTACTAACCGTTAAATAACAAATTGTTACATTAGGTTTTGCTAAGAAAATACAGATAAAATATACGACACAGTACAAATAAAAAACATTTGATAATAAACAAAAAGGCCAAAACATTTTCACTGTGCAAATCAGAAATATCACAATTTATAAATTCATCAACTGAGTAAAATGCTTTAAGCTTCAAGCAAACTCACAAAGTTAATTTAAACCTATTACCTGTTAACTCTCTTTCTCATCAAAGAATCTTATTTGTTGAAAATTATTGCTATTATATTTCTTAGACAGTCTTATGGTTGGGAATACAAGATTATGCTTAAACCTTAGTGTTGTAATTATGCTCATGTGAAGAATATTAATGAATATTTTCCTTAACGAAAACTAAATTTTGAAAAATATAAATACAGGCAAGAGGTATGATTCTAAACGTACAAAATAATTGCCTGCCAAATTCCCGGGGTGATAAACCAGCAATTACCCTAATTCTCCTTTTTTGCGTCAAAAACTTTATTTGCAGCACTTGAATTTCCCCATAAGCGAGCACCGTAACAAAGGTGTACATGAAACAAGCCAAAATACGTCGTTAATAAAACTTCAATATTAACATGGTATTTCAGTTTGCACAGTAAGTAAATTACTCTTGAAAGGATTTTACAGACTCTATCAACATGAGTACTCAAAGAAAGTTTACTATCCATAAAGTAATCGGTTAAAATATTTACCAACTCAGTTACACCGATTAAACTGAATCCAAAATACATATCCATCCACATGAAGGTTGAGGTGGACTAACAATGTCTAATGACTTCCCCAGGTGCTCCCGATCGAGAACTCCATGAAGAACCCCGAGCACTTCCTCGGCTGCCCCGGAGTGCTCAACATCGCCATGACCGTGGTCGTGTGTCTCTACGCCTTCGTGGGCTTCTGCGGCTACCTCAAGTACGGCGAGGAGACCAGAGGCAGCGTCACGCTCAACCTGCCGTACGATCTGTGAGTTGTCAATCTGGCGGAATTGCTTATAGTTTATGAGTCCAGTGATACAACACTTAATGTTGCAGTTTCTAATGCTACAGTCACCTAATCTGGTTGTGTGCGGGAATCATTCTTCCTTTAGGATTGTCAGTAGATGGCTTTATGATTTATATGATCTAATAAGCGATGTGATGTGACGCGACACAAACTTTGCAGACGAGCGACTAGATGCAATGCGACTAGGAAAAAGAACCCGGTGTGTTGATTCTGGATCAGTAGCAACAATGGCATGGAGTAAAGTGGATTATGTGCTATGCTTAGAAAATAAATATTTAGAAAAACTAAAGATATTTCAAGCGGCATAGTGAGTAGGAGAGTGAAGTGTGTGAGGGACAAAGGCAATTTGGAGAATACTATCATCTATTCCCAGTTCTAAGGCGGAAAGGCGGTCCCACACTTCTCGCAAACATGCCCGAACATTCGGCCAAACTACAAATGTTCGTGGTAGTCACGAGAAGTTTAGGAGCTGCGCAAACTTTTGAATACATACAGGAACATACGGAACAGAATGTTCAGTGAACATTCGAGCGAATGTTGGGCCAAATGTTCAGGCGGTTTGCGAGAAGTGTGGGACCACCTTTAAGAGAAGATGTTTTTTGAATACTCTAGAATGTCTATGTTTACCTTTGTTTACGTTTCGGGGAAAATTTCTTGTGATCTGGAGAAGCAGGAAACAAACTGGAGGAAGCCAAACTCACAAACTTACTTGCACTTGAAAAGCTCCAGCTACTTCACTCCACATCATGCCAATAACTCCCTAGTTCTAATGATGTAGATGCCTTGATTGCCATGGTGACGTTCGCGTGAAAACTTCATTAATAATTAGTTCTGCAATACTATAAAAACTTTTCAGTCGCTTGTAAAAATCAAACTGATTTGTTCCAAAGTTAGTCGCACCACGTCGAGTCACTTGCTGTGTGCTTGTATCATGAAAGTCCAAACTTCATACAACAAAAAACATTTTCTCAAAATTGTTAAGTCCAGTCAGTTTTCTTTACACCTTGATACATTCTTTTTTATCAGTAGGGCTGGATCCTAGAAATCAGATAAATTTGAGACTCCCTGCTGAGCCTGGATACCCAGTTATAAGTCTGATTTCTTGGAGGGTATAAATGATCATCTTGTCTGACCGTTGAGATCTGGCAGGTGCATCTGATGAAAGGCTTTACCTAATAAACGTATATTCAAGGCTAGAGGGAAAACCAATCTGGGGGAGGGAAAGCCAATCTGGGGGAAGGAATTCCAATGGATCTGGAAGACATGGGTTGGATGTCTCCTTGGGAGGGAAGGTTTTTGCCTGATAGAACCAAGAGGTTATTCAGTCCAGAGAGTGCAACCATCCTTGAATACCTTCCTCTTCGTCACTTGCAAAGACTGTTATGACCTGGGGTTGCCCAGGTGTTAGGCCAGGTGCTGAATAGCTTGTGGAGTGATTCTCTCTCCCTGTAGGGATGACTTGTACCACCCCACCTTTCCCATCCCTACTGATCCCTTTCTTCTGTGGTTGTCTGGAGGCAAGAAAAATCCCTCAAATTTAACACTGGGGTATATTCTCTCAAATGAATAATGTGTTACATACTTCAAGGGGGATTGTTTTAATTTCATGGGTAGCAACATGTTGGAACAATTTCAATTTGAGTTCAATAGTTGTCTAAACATATCATAGCTGAGGGAATTTGCTCTAAATCAATCCAACTAAACTATTATCAAATATACTAAACACATTGATGTACTAAGTTTATCTCTGAAGCTCTTTGAAACTGCCACGATTCCAGTGTTCCAGTGTTGACAATGAAACACTGTTTGCAGACTGGGAGAGAGTGTGAAGATCCTGGTGGCGTTGTCTATCCTGTTCACCTACGGACTGCAGTTCACTGTGCCGTCGGAGATTGTGTGGAAGAAGATCAGCCACAAGATCAAGGAGGTGAACCATGACAAGTGCTACTACATCATGCGTGGCATCATGATCCTGGGGACTGGTGAGTGTGGGATTAAACACTTATTTGATTTTTTGAAATTTGAAAAACATTAAAACTTTAGTATGCAAGATTTATTTAAGAAATTTCTTCTTACTAGTAGCATGTCGTGGCTTCGCTCGTGATCACAACGTAATATGATACTGACATTTCCGTATAAATATTGTGTTACCGTTCCAAAGCCAACATGGCCTGCTGATTAACTCTGTTTACTCTATCCAGCTGATTGCTTAAAACTTCCCAAACTGAAGCAGCTGATTGCTGGTTGCTTTAGTTATTTCCCAATGTTAAGCTTATGGGAAAAACTCAACTTTAAGGGGCCTCAGGGCCTCACTCACAAATTATTTATCTATAAAAAAAGTTTCCTACACAACTTCACGTTAGGCTCTTTCCAAAACATGAAAATCGGTTCAGTAGTTTAGGAGGAGTGATTGTCACAAAAAACCTGCTCGCCTATTAAATAAGTATAGATTTAGATATATAAATTGTAATTTTATTCTCAGCGTAGTATTTACAATCTCTTCTCCTTTTAATTTGTCGGCTGTTGCTTCTTGTCTCTTGGTTACATTTCTCTCTGCCATATTGTGCTACACCTCGTTTCTCAATTTCCTCCCCACCTCCTGCCAACTGACTTTCCTGTTGCTTCTTGTCTCTTGGCTACGTTTTTCTCTTCCTCTTTTTCCCCGTCCATTGTATTACTCCCTCACTTCCCAATTTTCTCCCCACCTCCTGCCAACTGGACCGACCTTCCTGTTGCTTCTTGCCTCCTCGTTACATTGTTCTCTTCCTCTTTTCCTCTCTTCCATCGTACTACACCCTCATCCCCACCTCCCCAATCCTCCGACGCTCCACCTCTCTTTCATTGTACCACACTCTCACTGTTCTGTTCCCCCCAGTTGTGATCGCCATCGCCCTCCCTGACCTGGAGCCCTTCATCTCGCTGGTCGGAGCCATCTGCTTCTCCATCCTCGGCCTCCTATGTCCCGCGGTCATCGAGATCGCCACGTTCTGGGAGGAGCCGCATTACTGGGGGTTCCTGAGGTGGCGCCTCCTCAAGAACTACCTGCTCTGCCTGCTCTCCGTGTTCGCGCTTGTATCCGGAACCTACGCCAGTATCAGGCAGATCGTCGACTCACACCAACACGCCGAACTGTGATACAAGCTATGTAAAGCGTTATTGAATGAGGAGGAATTACCCGGTGTGAGTAGCATAGATACTCATTGGTAGGAGAGGAAATGCCTTTTTACTGAAGGCGGATACAAAGTACCGGTACCTATTTTCTGTCCCGACTCCCCATACTTTCCTATATGAATATCATTGAAACAACAGTTGGGTTTGGGAAATCGTACGAAAGATAACATTTCTTTCATTAATTGTTTTTAAGAGCTACAGAAATTTATTTTTAAAACCAACAATTTGAATAGCAGAAGCATTCCTGGAAAATTAGAAATTGTTCACAATCTGGAGGTTGTCTTGACACTCGATCAATCCGCTCTTTATTTGATTCCAAATCTCAAATTAATATTTGATCTTTTAATCTTTTGATCTTTACAGTTTGGGTCACGGTGCTTGGCACCTGGGAAAGGCGAGAAACTACTGAAATTTTTCGTTATTAAAAGTAGACGTTAACAAAAATAACCAAAACAAATAAATATTTTTAAATTAAATTAGTGAGTTTTGCTTTCTGTTGACAAAAGTAGACTGTAACACTAACGGTACTAAGCCAAGTAGAGGTGAAAAGTCATTCCAGAGCATTCGCTAACCAGATGCCAAGCACTGTGACCCGAACTGTACTAGACATATTTTCAAAGTATGAATACAATTTACACAGATAAAATGTTCAGTATAAAGAGAAATGATTTTTGTTTCATTAAGAGAAAAGTTAAAATGAAAACGTATTTTGTTATAATTTTAACGCTTTAACCAAAAGATATTTGTTTTAACAGAACGACCCAAGTGCCAGAGATCCTTCTAGTGACTTCACTTTATTTAACTAATTTTGGGAACAAATGTCTAAAAATATAGTTCCTTGGTGTTACAGTATTGTAATGTAATTATATTGATTCAATAAATATAGAAGAAAAACTTAATAAAATTGGAAACTACATAAAATAAAAGACTGGTATGTGAGACAATTTTCCATTCTAATGCCTAAAGAAAGGTTTGGGCTTTCAGACCAGTAGTTATACAAATCATTGTTATATAAATAAAACTATGTGTCAAATTTAATATGAAACTTATGACAGAGTCTTAGGAAGATAATGTGTGGTAACTTAATTAGGTTTTCCATAAACAATAATATAATATGTGAGCGTATCCCACAGACGAGCCTTCGGTTGAAATGTTTCCTACGATGGATGGTAAAAAATATTCATAAAAGTCCTAGAAAGGTACCCACCTAATAAACTTAATTGTTTGTAAGAATTTTAGTATTTTTTTAAAATTATTCAATTATTTATAAATTATTAGATGAGTTTGACTTTTTAAAATCCAAGCAAGTTAAAATTTGTACTTATTATACAATTTTTAAATAAATTGTATATTGTGTTACCTTTATGTAATGATCACAACCTCTTTAATATTCTTGAAAAATACATTTAAAATACTCATGATTCCAGTTACCTTCAGTTTGACTTCTCTAAGCTTTACCCAGTTTATCAGTTATCAGTTTATGTATGGTTTTCAAAAGTTCATGAGGTACCCATTGTTAGTTATGTTTTCAATTTTATTATTTAAATTTTAATAATTTTTGTTAGTCTCACATTTACTAATACTTCGTACCTAAAAACTGTGAATTATTATTTTATTTATAGTTAATTTTCAATTGTTTTAGGGCCTGGCTGTATTTAAACATTGCTTTTAAAGTTTTATGCTTGGTGTAAATTATGTAACTATATAAATTAATGAAGGGTATTTCAATAAATCTTAGCCTTAGAGGCTTAGGTGATATACATAATATTTTTGCACAAATAATGTTTTCAGAGTGCAACGAGGCTTATCACAGTCATCACTATTACCTTTTTATTTTGTAAAATATCCATTTTAGAGAAATTAAAGTAATTGATTGTATCTCAGTGAGGTTCTGGTAATAAAATATTTGTTGTAAAGAAAATCAGTTTCGTAACCTAGTTGTTATAAAGTAGTTGTATCCAAATGACTTACCTGGTAACATATTATAAAATTATAATTTTTTATGTTTCAAAATCACCAATAAGTCACAAACTTTATGAAAAACCCCTTATGAACTCATCATTGCAATTGGATGTCACATTCTAATGTTAATGGTTTAATCAATTCTGTTTATAAAGTCATAACACCTAATTTTTGGGAATGTTTTTAATAATTTGCATAGTAAATTGTCAGATTTTAAAATTTACTACATTTTTTATCTGTATGAAAATATATTAGTCCTTCTTAAGGTTTGTGAAAGACATTTTTCTTGCCAACTTCTTAGATAAGTTTTTTTCGGTTCCTGTAAGTTTTGTTTTTTATTCCAGTAAAACAAATAACACTTTTGGTACTTTTGGTTCAGGATTCTTATTTTAATATATTCCAACCCTATATTCCTCTTTCCTAGGAAGAGTAGCCTATCGCAATTCTTTCAAAGTAGCTTATATTCTGGTAACCCTCTGTTTTTGTAAGTATTTTACCATTGACAGTATTAGTGTAAGATATATTTTTATTTTGTAATTTATTGTTTAATGTATTGTACATTACAATTTGAATTTAGTGTAATATTTGTATATTTATTGTAGAAAGTGATTTATTTATTTATATAAATATTTTGCATTTGCTTTGTATCTTTTATTACCTATCCTTACGTGCTTTTAGTTCATGGTTATTTTCTCTAAGGTCCGCAAGTAGGCTTACTATGTTAATTGGTTCCCATTTTGGACCGTAATGTGAAGCCTGCGCAATTTATTAATTCAAGAGTTCCTAGCATTTTTTTTGATTGCGTACTATTTAACATTGCAGAAAGTTTCACGGATGTGAAGCTAAAAGGAATTGAACACTTTTCGGGACCCGGTTCATAACAACTTTACAGGGTCAACCTATCCAAAATACTGCATATCTAAAATAAAATATCAGAGTAGCTCTAAAAATGCCCACATTTTTTTAATGTACAAATTCTTTTATAATGTTGTATATGTTTCATATTTACTTCTTAGAGACCTAGATCCCATAAAGAACCAAATATCATAAAATTTGTAATAAATTATTGTATCAGTATTTGAATTAAAACTATATATTTTTATATTTGGTAAGTATTTAGTTTATGTAAGTAAACAAACTGACAACAATTTGCAACATAGGCATAAAAGCCAAGCTTGAAATAATATAACATTGACTTTATTAGTAGTGTTTTTTAACTACAAACATTTTGAACCATCGTAAAATTACCATTATAAATTATCTTTTTTAACTAAGTTAGTTTCCTAGAATAAAATCAGATTTTGCAGGGACAGAAAATTATTTGCAGGTGTAAAATGTTCAACATTGATCTTTTGCCTAGGAATAGAGTTTACAGAATAAATGTTTCCTCTACATGCAACTCTAAACCCCATGAGGCAGGTAGAGAGGTTTAAAACTACGCTATAAATTTATAACGAAGCCCTCTACACATGCGGCCAACCATGAGGAACGAGTTGCTAAAACTGATTGTGGCGGATGTGCAAATTTTACGAACCATGAAAATTGTTAGAAAAATGAATCCGCAAAAGCGGAAACCCATACAAAAGGAGACAAAGATAAGATTTAAAAAACTGAAAGTTTGGTGGAAGCGAGGCGTAACCGGTGGACCAAGGGCAGAGGCAGCACAGCGTCAATCAGTGGTCAACGGCAGGCTGGTGAGCATGGAACTGTGGCAAACGTTGTACTTGGGTGAGTCGGGGCTTGGTGGTTGTCACGCTGGTTAAACAAAAACTGGTATAACAAATCGAAAAGGTATTTACAAAAGCATTTTCAAGCCATGTTATAAAACATTCAAATATAATGTTTTTCGTTGTAACATATGTATAACTTGCAATAGTTTTTAATTATGAGAAGATGTCAAGACAAATATCGCAATATAAAATTTTACATGAAATTTAATTTTGAACAATAAAATAAATTTTAAATAAACAATATAATGAGCAATAAAACATCTGCATTCAGCGAACATTTCAATAATTTACAGTAAACTAATTTTGTATGAATAGGGTAGTTAATTCTAATATACATATTATTTTAAAGAGAAAATACAACTAATTGGGTACTGGTCGTGATTATAGTGGTTCACCTAGGCAATAGCCTTATTGTGTTGGGCAATAATTCAGGGATATATTTTATACATAAATACCCCTACTTCAGCAAACCTGCATACTCAGAGCATTTCCATTGCTTAAAAATGTGTCTTTCCTACCACATGAAGCCACTTGCCAAGTTTCATAAAAATACATTCATAAATAAGCGATATATATATAGCACTCTATAAGAATAACATTAGAGCTGAGTATGCAGGTTTGCTGCAACTAGCAAGACAAACCCTTTTTTTATTATAACCAATACAGCTCAACCAGGTGAAGCTACAAAACAAGGTGTATTAATGTTAATAGGTATTTATCCACCTACATAATTAAGGAGACATGAAACTTTACTTATTATCTATAAGAATAACATTAAGGCTGAGTACATAGGTTTGCTGCTACGGACCATTGAAAAAATTGGTGTTTTGTGCAAATATCAAGAGACCTTATTGTGGCTCTAGGGGGAGCCACATACAAAGTTATATTTATTCTCTATAAGAAAAACATTGGACAAAATACTGTGTTTAACACTTTGAATATCTTTGCAACGGTTGGATGTAGAATAACAATTCATACACCAAAATGATTGCTTTTTAGTGCTGAACTTATTGGTAAAAAATGTGAGGTTTCCAATCAAATTAATTGACAAACAGATAACAAAAATTTCTATAAGATTAACATGGGCAATTTTATGATTACTTTTTTTATCCGCAACCACTTATCCTACGTTATATTTATCTAGGTTAATAATGATTCAAAATACAAAATTATTTGTTTTTCAAGTTTTTTACCCAAAATTGTGGGTAAAACCAAAACCAAAATTATGGATTTTAAAAATTAAAGGATCAAAAATGCAAAAAACTGATTTTTTAAAATTTCAAACTCCCATAAAACTCCCTTTCTATGGTCCTGTCTTTTTGGTTTTCGAACTTCAATTCATAGATGACACTTAATACATTTGTGCCAAATTTCATCAAAATTACACTTTTTTCAAAAGTTATCGAGTTAACGGACACACACTGGTAGTTAAAATCAGGTATTTATTTTTCATTTGCATAGCTTGAATAAAATTTCACAACAAAACTTTAAAAAAGGGCTCAGGTTAGGGCTTTGTCCTCGTAATATGGAATCTTAAATAAGAGCCCAAAAAATTATTTTAGAGTATGGAACTGATGGAACCGATGTGATGGAAAGATGGAAAGCCTTAACTGTTTCATGAAAAGTGGAACAGATTTTGATTACTTATGAAAAAATAAAAATAAACACATTCTCAATTCCCCATTTTTAAGAATTTAAACAGTACTAGTTGTTACCCGGCAGACGTTGTCACACCTTTGACTATTACCAACTAAAACCAATATCACCAAGATCACCTGTTAAAGTAAACATGTCATTAGCTTTTATTGAAAAAACAATATCTTTCCATAAGGTTTATATGGGAACCCTTTTGGGCCTCTTGGGAGGAACTCAATTGAGTTAGGGCGAAATGGATGGCTTAAAAACCTTCTCCGTAAAATGTTACATATATATACCAAGTTTCATGGCAAACGGTCCAACGGTGTCCGGGTACATAAACTTCAAAGATATAAACAAACAAACAAACCAACATCCTTTTTTATATAGACTCTTTTAAAAGTTAAGAATTAATATAGAATTAGCTAACCTTTAAAATCCTAATATATTCAACCTAACTGTCTTTTGGTCGGTTTTGTGAAAAAGTGTATAACAGGAATATTGTGAATATAGTTATTTGCTTAGTGTTGGGTTATTGTAATCACTCTGTTTGTTAAAACACTCATTGCCAAAGTAATTTATTTTATAATCTCTCTGTTGGACATAAAGTATATTACGCTTCTGAAGGGTGTCAAAGTGACTGTTTATATGTCTGAAAAAACCTTATAATTGTCACCACTCTCCATATTGTGCTGAGTTAACTGTTTCTGTTTCCTGTCAATATTACAAAACGCATCAGTCACTCAGCATTCATAACTGACAAATGCAACGCACAATCAGTTCATATCCTGTCACTTTGTGGATTTTTCAGTTACTTGTGATATTTTGAACAATTTGCTAACTTCTTTGTTTTAATAATTGCTAAAAAATACTAATTGGAACGAACTTTAATGCTGTGCATAATTATCAATGCTAGTTAAATTATTACTTAATTTTGAAATTAAATGAAATTATTTATTTATATATTTCTATTACAATGAAATTGAAACAATAAACAAGTTTAAAACATTATTAAACAACAGGTAATATATACATGAGAGAAATATAAAAACAAACCATCAATCTATATCTTAACATATTACATATAAATAAACATCCCATACATAAAACATAATTGAGGGAAATATGGATGCGTAGCCTCTGAGCACAAAAGCTGTATTGAGGCTACGTTT
Organism: Allygus modestus; assembly: GCA_963675035.1. Taxonomy (NCBI): domain Eukaryota; kingdom Metazoa; phylum Arthropoda; class Insecta; order Hemiptera; family Cicadellidae; genus Allygus; species Allygus modestus. Next base: position 349,061,563 of record OY776112.1, read on the forward strand.
AATATACATTAAATAAAGATAAGACTACTTGCAGACGCTCCTGTTATTATAAATTTAAAATCAAATGTTTTTGACAATTGCTTAATATAAACCAATAAGTAAAATATATAAGAATATACATGTTTGCACCCTGCTTATTAATGCAGTTATTACCATGAAGGTCAATATTGAACATACAAGTACACTGATGTGCACATTAAATACCTACTACTGTATAACATATTGCTTGGTTTTTAATTTTAAAAAACTTCAACTTCATTGTTTTCAAATAACCATATCTTTAATAATTTAAGAAAGGCTTTAATCTGCCCACAAGAAGCAATGTTAATAGGCAACTTTCCTAATAATTTAGGACCACAATACAGAAAAAATCTTCTAAAGGCCTCATTGTTTGGCTGAGGAACCGCAATGCGCTTCATGTCTATCTTCATGTCTATCATGTTTATCTCCTACACAAATGTATTTACATTTTTTGTACACTCAATAAATTTGAACTAAGTAATAATTTGGTAATTTTGTTTAATAAAGCTTACACAATTATAGGATCAAGCATAGACTATTTGTGTGGATGGGTCATTTTAATTGCTTTTAATTTTAGTTTTATTTTGCACCTTATCTCACTCGTGGAATTTTGTACGTTGTGATAAGAGAATGATCGTAAACTTTACTTTATTAATCAGTTTATTTTCTCCATGCTAATTAGTTAAGATAAATTATAAAATTGTGTAGAATAAACTAATTGATGGTAAACAAAATGGGTGGTTGTTTATTTAATAACATTTAACAAACTATTTTTATATATAATTTTCATTACCGTAAAGTATACCTGAGCCATTACCATAGGAGTAATTTGGGGGGTGGGGGGTAGTATCACCTTTAATAATTTGAAGAGCATATTACTGCAATATATGAAAACCCACAATAACCACAAACACAGTCAATTTGGGGGGTGGGGGGTAGTAGCACCTTTAATAATTTGAAGAGCATATTACTGCAATATATGAAAACCCACAATAACCACAAACACAGTCAATTTGGGGGGTGGGGGGTAGTAGCACCTTTAATAATTTGAAGAGCATATTACTGCAATATATGAAAACCCACAATAACCACAAACACAGTCAATTTGGGGGGTGGGGGGTAGTAGCACCTCTAATAATTTGAAGAGCATATACTGCAATATATGAAAACCCACAATAACCACAAACACAGTCAATTTGGGGGGTGGGGGGTAGTAGCACCTCTAATAATTTGAAGAGGATATTACTGCAATATATGAAAACCTACAATAACCACAAACACAGTCAATTTGTCATTCTCAATTGAAATACTCAAACTACACTTACAGCTGTCACTTTTTTCAAATTGAGGACAAGTTTTCACATTACCATGCATCCGCTGTTGCTTTTGTACGCAGTGTTGACACTGTTTTTGTTCCTGTTGGCTTCTGTGTTCACTGCTGGACCACGCAGAGACTAGAACTGTACGATTGGCAGTATGTACACAGCCGCTGGAATCACAATTTCATAAGGTGAATAGAAAATCCTTTGATATAACATTCCGGACTTTTTTTGCACATAAAAAAGTTTCAAAATATTTAAGTAAATTTTAAAAATATGGGCTTTTTCGTGAGTTTTATAGACTTTACTGAGTTAGTTTACAAGATTCTGTTTTTCCTGACGTGCCCCTCCCGCCCCCCAGGGCTACTGCCCCACCTGGTGGTGTCCATCAACACTCGGCTCGCGGAGGTGCTTCACTGGTCCCTGGTGGACTTTGCATTCGGCTCCCCTGAGGAGCGCAAGGCCGCCACGGACTCCGGGCGGTTCATCCCCCAGAACAACCTCGCCCTGGGGGTGGAGCGGTGGGGGGACAAGCTGTTCGTGACCGTACCCAGGCTCAAGCCTGGAGTCTGGTCGACGCTCAACTACATCAAGCTGGAGGAAGGGAAAGGTGGGTGGGATAAATGATAAATGATAACTGTCTTAAATGTTACATTTAGTCAATAAAATACTATGCATCATTCACATATATCATACTAGCTGATACCCGCGCTTCGCACAGCTGATTAAACTCCTGCTCCAAATATATCTGTTTAAGTAATTATCTGATCCATTAAACCTATTGCCCATAGGAATAATATTGTAACTATAGACCTATTTGTAGATGGGAATAGGCCAATATGTAGCCAATATAAATCATCTACCTACTTGCAACTTTTCAGCTTGATTGGTTCAGTGTTTTTACGTTGGAACAGAACATACAAGTCGACAGACAGACACCAGCTTTCTTTTATAAATGTTTAGGTTGGACATAATGATACAATTTTATGGGTGTTTTAAAATCTACATATTGCAATCTCATAAATCATTTTCAGGCAAGAAAATATACAAGTGGAAAACTTACAACTTTTACAGCGTATAAAAATAAACAGTAATAATAAATAAATTCAACTTTTAGTAGTTTGTTAAAATTAAAAAAACAAATTAATGCAATTTAATTTTAATTCCTATTTTTTGTTACTTTAAATTAATGGGTATTATTATCCATTAATTTAAAAAGCTTTTAAGCCTTTAAGATATAGGATCACTGCTAACTATTTGACTAATAGTTGGACAAAAAGTTAATTCAAGGTCCTCCTGATCAGTGAAATTTGGAATGACAGAGAGACAGAACAACGCTGTGGAAACATAAATTGTATTTGTTAAGGGGAATTAACATATAGGTTTTTTCAAAATAGTTCTATATAATTTCCTTCCAAAATGATGGTGTTATATAATTTTTCCTTTGAAACAAAGCAAATAAATTGTATCCTTCCTCCATGTTTATTATACCACACTTTTGACACTTTACATTTGTTTACACCACGACTTTGCCTGATTCCTACTACAACTCCATTTCTTTCTAGAGGGCAACAACTCAACTTCACCCCCACTGATTCCGTACCCCAACTTAGAGGCTAACACGTTGGGTGGAGAAGCCAAGGTAGTTATAGAAAATAGATAATAATTCAAATAATAGCTGTTCCATGGCAATGTTTCATTATTTATAATTTATTTTGAGAAGCTATCTAACAAGGAAAGGTGACAAAGAAAAATTGCTGTTTATCCGTCTAGGTTTTTGAAATAGAGCATTTTCCAGTGCATATTATATTTGCCTTTCTACGGTCTTAAAAAAGTGGTTTTCATCACACTGTCCGGAAAACAGCAGTTTTCAACATCAGCTGCGAGTGCAGAAAATCACATTTTCCCGTTCTAGAGTGGGAAAATCAGCTCTTGATTTTCCACACTAGTATTTAGTTATGATTCCTGACACAAGTAGCGCTAGTAGCGCTAAGAGTATATTTATCATAAATCAGCTGTTCTCAATAACTTAATCAGCTGTGTAAACAGTATCACTGTTTTCATTGTACTGCGGAAATCGATTGAGCACCTACAGGTTATTTCTTAAACTTATATTATTTAATTCATTATTATTATTATTAATTAACTACAGTGTGATGAAAAATATCGTTCATAACTCGAGTAGAAAGTGTTACTCCGTGCCTTCATCGAAATCCCGCACGAGGCTTCGATCTCGGCCCGGAAACAGCCACTTTCCACTCTTGTTATGAAATATACTATTGTGCTTCACTTTGTTGTGAACCCAATGAACTCTCCCGGTTAAAGATCAAACATCCTAGTAATTATTTAGCATAATAAAACCTTCTTATCTCTGTGATTTATATTGGTTCATCGAAAGCCAAGAAAGCAAAGGCACAAAGAATATTCGAATAATTTCCAAATGTGGATAAATGTTAAATTTTAAAAAAATTATAGTTTAGTACATTATAGGGATTCACAACAGGAACAGGTTTAGCTTTAATGGTTGCAGGGAACTGGTGGACTTTAAAAAAATAAATATTAATAATTAAACTAACGGGGCTCACCAGTTGATCGACATGCTATTTGCTTGCAGGGACAGTTGGTTGACTTTTAGAAAATAAATAAAAATAATTAAATAAAGACCTGGAACCAGTTAGTCGACATGATATTTGGTCGCTGAGCCACTTGGTCGACTTTTAAATAAATGTAATAACAGATGGGCTACTTGCTCTATGTACCAGTTGCTCATGCCCCCCACTCTGCCCCCCCCCCTGCTCTGGGACCAAATAGCATGTCGATCAGTGGGTTTCAGGACTTTATTTGATTAGTAATATTTTTTTAAAGTTGACTAACTGTCCCTGCGACCAACTAACATGTCGATCAACTGGTGGGTGCCCCAAATGCATATCACTTTACTTTTTAAAGCTTCAAAAATAAATGTGATTTTGTGACAATATATTGACGACTGGGTGCAGGCGTGGCCGCCTAGGCTGGTGTCCGTGGTGAGGGTGCGGGCGGACTCCTGTGACCGCCTGTGGGTGATGGACTCAGGCGTCATAGAGGACAACAAGCAGATTGGCCCACCCAAACTCATGGTCTACAGCCTTAAGGTACTCTAGGTGAAGAAAATATACATCCTAATGGTGTAGGAGTTGTATTTCATGAAGCTAAGAATAAATTCCCAATGGGTTTCGTGGGAATAACATTGGTTTCGTGCTCAGTTAGCAAATATAAGTTCTTTAAGGCTTGGGTTTGTAAACTTTCTAAAAATATTCAGAGTACTGGTTCATCGCTGACTTGCCATAATTTAGTTGTAGAATATATTTATGTTTATATCGTAGTATTTCAACTGTTGATCTTCATTTAATGCTCCTTGCCATATTCTTTACTATGTAATATTTCGTCACAATTGAACTTGTTTTGCATGGAACAAGTGAGGCTGGACTCCAATGGCTTCACACTCTGGATTTAGCTCTGTGATGGGAGATACTTTGTTTATTTTCTGAACTTAACACAGTTAGATCATACCAAAGTTGTTTTTTGTTTGTAAACTTTGAAATAGGAGGCAGGTGTTTTAGCCATACGATACATATACAAACAATTTACCTTTAAATCAGTTAAAGAGCTTAGTTAATTCTATAAAAGTTAAAACTATTCAAACATTTATTTCAGATATTCAAATTATTTACGCTTCATCATCATTAGTTTTATATTTGACACATATGTCTTTGGCTTAATTAATTGTGTGCAAAATTAACTATACTTTATGACTTTGTGAAAGTACAACCTGTAAAGTTTTTTCAACAATTTTCAGGCTAATTTTTTATAATTTGATCTAGATTATAGATTTAGATAGATCCCCTTAACACTTTTTCTTGAAATGTTTTATTCCCCAATGAATCCTAGTTTTGTCATTTTTATAACGAGGTTCATCCAGCTAGAGAGAAAGAATGTTTTGCACACTCCACCGAGCTCAGCCCCCATCACCGTGATTACTTGTGTGGCCTTCCTCTCACCTGTTCAACCAGGTGTGAGCCGAGTCTTGTACAGTTGACTAGGTATGAGCAATCACGTATCTTGTTTCTAGAAAATGGCGGCGTCAATTGCAAATCCCACCAAATTTGAAATCCGCAGTGAGATCAGTTTCTGAATACGCAAAATATCCGTCCTTTTGAAATTTATAGACAACCACCAAAGAAAGTATACTGTGAAAGAGCAAAAAAGTCTCAAGGGAGAACACGGTGTATCATTAATGAATGAATTAGTTCATGCACGACGATTATCGGAGATGCAGGACATCGCTCATTACACATGATTTGAAAGGATGAATTTAGGGAAAAATTCAGTGAATATATATAAATTCTTTCCAGAAATTGCATTACACTATCACCGTAAACTTTATTTGGTGTTTGTCTACGAATGTCAATAGGCCGGACATTTTGCATATTCATAAACTGATAATAATGCATATATAAAATTTGTCAGGATTTTAAATTGACGCTGTTTTGTCATTTTGAACTTCTGTTGAAATAAGATGTGTGGTCACTCATCAAAGAGGGTTGGCTCATACTTTGGCAGGGAGGTGGCTCACGCAATCACACTTAAAGACTAGACTATTAAAAATAATAAGGTTATACTACGGAATAGAATAAATAAGTTTCTTATGTATATACACCTACATATATAGTTGTATTAAGTTAGGGGGCCTCGTTTCGTATACGCCTGGGGCCGTAAAATCAGCCCTGCAATCACAGTGGTGGGGAGCTGAGCTCGGCACTGTGCACAAATGGTCTTTACTCTCTGGATGACCCTCATGCTAAGTTGAGACCTCCACTTCATCACCTTCTCTTCCCCCAGTCGGACACCCTCCTCTTCTCCTACCCTCTGAAGGAGAAGCAGTTCAACGAAAAGTCCTTCTTCCCCTCCATCTCCGTGGACGTGACGTCGGCCAACTGTGACCACGCCTTCGCCTACCTCCCGGACGTCTACAACTACAACCTCGTGGTCTACAGCCTCCAGACCAACGAGAGCCACCTCCTCACCCACAACTACTTCCACTTCGACCCTCTCTCCGGAGACTTCTCCAATGGCGGCTTCCACTGGCAGTGGCAGGTAGGGGCAGCTCAGCCTTTGTTTGTTTTTGGGAGGATTAGGAGGCCCCGGCATAGCTGGCTAGGAACTCCCTTTGGGATACTATGCAGCCACCAGAAAGAGGGGAAAGAGGGACAGGAAAGGTGGTAGGAAGGGGTCAGACTGCCTCGCTCCAGAAAGGGGGAGAGAACCTTACCTAGCTCCTGGGCTCTACGGGTGACAGAACCCCAGGACAATTCGCCCTCGAACCCGACATCTCCCTAAGTCCACCAGACATGGACCGCCATCGCATAGAGCCTCCAACCTCTCAGGGGTCGGAGGGTCCAGGATGGTTCGTCCACCAGCCTGTCAGTCCGTGACACAGACATCCGAAATATTATAAGTACAGTTGTTTATAGAGATTTATAATTTGAAGAATTTCTTAGTGTTTTAAACAATCATTTAAATGACTAAGAAGCAACATTAGGAGCCATACATGTATTACATATCACACTAAGAGGGGAAGGGGGTCCAGCATAGCGTTACTCTGCGTTATATGGGGGTGGGGAGGGTCTGGCTCAGCATTACATAACTCACACATTTTAAATATAATTATGAGTTAAAAATAAACTTCAGTTTCATGATCTGATTTAGGGTTTTTTCCAATTCATTATGTAAATATTTTTTTGCTAAATGTTACTTAAGACAAAACATAGAGTAAATGTTACTTGTATGTTGTCGTTTGCCTCAGACCTCATCATTATCATTTTAATGTTTTAAGCTTTGTTCTCTAAGGGTTTCTCATAATATAATTTGTTTGTTAGTTTAAAGAACTTTTTTGAATGATTTTCTTTTATAATGTAATTAAATTGTTATGAATGGAATAACAGATTTGTTTTAGAAATAACAAAAAAAATGACATTGAAATCGTTGAAAAATTATGATTTTTACATGATTTAAGCTTTTTAACATTTTGTATGATTATATTATGTAACATATGATAGGGGTTAGAAGTATGCTCAGGTGTTACGGTGTGTTACATGAGGGGGGATAGGGGGTTTGAAATGACAGCAAAATGTGTTACGTTATATGTGAATGGCCGTAAATAGTGCAAGGAAAATCATGAATCATGAGAGGTCTGTGAGTGCTAGAGATGCCTCAGTTGGATTGTGGAAGCATCGGACCACCTTCAAGAATCGCGACTACTCAGTTAAGAACAACCATTTCATGATTTATGATTCTTTTAATTTATGTATAATTATCATAATGCCACTTCTCAGTAAACAATTTTTGTTAAACAAAGTCGTTTTAGAACTACAAATGACAAGCAGGATAATGAGAATCTCCTTTCCTATATGGAGTTGTTGAAAATATTACCCCCTGTAAAAATTGTTGTTTCTTACTTTAAACTTTGTTCAACTGCAATAAATAATGTTCCACAAAAAAGAAGAGGTTTTAGCTATATTGTTAAAATTTGTGTTATAAGCTTGTCAATGACACAGGTTTTCAAAAATATTTAGTACTTCATGTCATTGTGATAGTGTGAATATGCACTATATTGCAAAAAGTTAAAACTATTTGTATCCTCCTTAAAATTGAGGGAATACTTATATTGGGCCAAGGGTGTTAAGTTATGTAATTCCTGTTACAGTTTTCTTTGAAAAAAATTCCCACACACTTTTAACAAAGACATGCCACAAAACACATTAAATTATGGTAAATGTCCCATCCATCAGGCTCCCACAACTAGACAAAGCAAAAGGGTTTCTACTCATTGAACAAATTAGCGTGTGACGGTTTTATAAAAAAAACAGGTAACAGGAGAACACCAGGTAAGGCAGCACTGATAATAAAATTATACACTAATCTTTTGGAATTTTAGAAGAGTTTTGTTATTATTTGTCACTGGTATGATTTACTTTGAAGTGTTTTTGCGGCTGTATAAGTACTTGACTGACTGAGGTCAACATTTTAATTCAGTTTATCAGCCATCAGTGATTTATTTGATGATACTACAGGGGATTTTAGATGTATTGCCAGTTAATCGGTGTAAATATTCTTATAATCCCTTCTTATAATATCTTGTGAACCCTTTAATTTTAAAAGCTGAATTTTATGGAGGAAGGATTTTTTTAGAACTACCGTAGTTATTTTAATAATTAATAGTTCTCAACCTTGACATAAAAGATTGAACCAAATATTTCAGCACAAGTAAGAAACACTGCCATAAAAAACTACTTGTCAAGTTTAAAAATCCCTGTATAAAATGTAGGAGCCGTTTTTAGCTTGAGAAATTTGAAACTATAAGGTTAAATATGATTTTACAGATTCAAAGGACCCACTTCAAGAGGTATTACCAAAACTGATTAATTTTTAATTAATTTCCTATGGAAAGTGAACTATTAACATGATCCGCATGGTGAAACTTAGGCTACCATAGAAGTTCCTAACGTGACCCCCTAAACACATGTTGGGGGGTCCTTCAAAATGTTATATATATATAATATATATGTGTGTAAGACTATATGTATGATATATACATGTCTATATATTATATAGGCATATATATGTATATTTCTTTCACTTATATAGACATGTATATGTGTTTTCACTTTAGCGGTCAAATTTTTGTCCGATTTACTTCAAATTTTGTAGGGACATTCCTTTCTGTAATCAGTTGGACAAGTTCGTTAGGCAAAAAAGTCGGTAAACTTTAACCTTCATTTTTTGGGATTTTAAATTTTGAATTCGGAGTTGTTGGGCCCATAAAGGGTCATAAAACCACCTAATGTAAAATAAATGCATATTAGGTTATATAAATTTAAAAGGTGGAAATTTTAAGCTCTCTTCCTTCATTCTAGCACCAATATTTACTGAGTTATTAAACAAATAAAGATTTAGTAAACACAGTACGTTGTCTTATGGGAATTTTACATTGGAAAAGGCTGTTTTTCATATCTTGATGTAGTTTTATCACTCCTAATACCCCCATACCGATTTTTGATCCTGGTAGTACCTTTTCCTAAGCTTATAATCTACAACATTGCCAACCCGATACTGAATTTAAATAGAACTAGTTGTATCAGAACAACCAAAAATATAATATTTTTCATTTTGCTAAAAATGGCACAAATCCGTTTTTTAAACCTGTTATTTGATTGTGTAAAGTTATAAATGCGGAAATTCACTTCTCTAACGTCAGCGTGCTGCGTACGAGCTGGTTTTTTTTTATTATACGAAGTTAACTTTTATCAGAAAATTATTTTACATAATAGACATTTTAAATATCTTACCTACACAATTAAAAGGGTGTATCCATAATTAACAGTGGCATAACTTAATGTGGCATAAATAATATTGCCAAAATAAAAGAATATGGACCAGCAAAAGAAAAAGGATTTTGTTTACACATTTCTCAAGAGTTAAACAAACTTTGATTGACTGCTCTCAAACTGCTTTAAGGATTTTAAGAACTATAATTCCCATGACATTCTTTTTTTTTTTTTTCATAACTCACTAGTCTAAACTCGTTATAAAACTATAACATTTACGATTTTCCATTGTTTAATATTCACAGAAGGAGTCTTGAATATTATAAAGTAAGCATTCCTAAACACTTGTCTTGATAATTCTCTTCACAGTTAAAACAAGTTAAATCCAACCCTTAATGCATCTTTGTTAATAATTGAGGCTCAGATATTCAAACATGCAGATAAATGTTATTAATGCCAATCCCATTTCATGTATTAGCAAATTTGATAACTCCAGCAATTACTTTGGGAGTATGTTTAAATAATCGCCTGATAAAATGGGCATCTCGCTAGCCTAACGGTTAGCATCTTGGACTTCGGTTCAAGGGGTCGCGGGTTCCAATCCCGGGGTGTCCACAACAATTTGAGGGGTATGGACTGTTTTCCCTAAAGGCATTTGTGTGCTCTATTAACAGAAATTTCCTGCCAAGTTTAACACATCCTTACTCTCGTTGTAATTGTTGAAAAAACTTCAAATTATTTCGTATTCCACCAGCTTTCTTCTAAAAAACCTTCCGATTCAATGGAATCAAGTTGCTCAACTTCCTTCTCCCTGCTCTTCAGTTGGAGTTGGATGTGAGCCGCTTACAAAATGTAATCTGGATAAGCGTGTTGTTACAGTGTCCGTGATTGTTTTGAAGTGTCTTCAGAGTATATTATAAGGTACTGTTGATTTAGTTTAGGTTTTATTGAAAAAAGAGTATTATATTTTATTTAACAACCAGTTGTAGTTTAGTGATGTGACTAATGCAAACTTATTTTGTTAATTTGTTATAGTAAATGAGTTATTGAGTTATTCCAGGACGGCATCTTCAGCCTGGCGCTCTCCCCCGTGGACCGGGAGGGGTTCCGGATCATCTACTTCCACGCCCTCTCCTCCACCATGGAGTTTGTTGTGTCTTCCAAACACCTGCAGAACTCCAGCGCGGCAGACGGCAACGGGGGTGTGGACGCCAGCGCCTTCAAGGTCATTATGATAGCGATACAATAATGAATCCCTTCAAGGTCATTATGAAATACAATAGTTAAATCCCTTCAAGGTCATTATGATAGCGATATTGAAACCCCTTCAAGGTCATTATGATATACAATAGTGAAATCCGTTCAAGGTCATTATGATATACAATAGTGAAATCCCTTCAAGGTCATTATGATATCGATAGTGAAACCCCTTCAAGGTCATTATGATATACAATAGTGAAATCCGTTCAAGGTCATTATGATATACAATAGTGAAATCCCTTCAAGGTCATTATGATATACAATAGTGAAATCCGTTCAAGGTCATTATGATATACAATAGTGAAATCCCTTCAAGGTCATTATGATAGCGATAGTGAAACCCCTTCAAGGTCATTATGATATACAATAGTGAAATCCCTTCAAGGTCATTATGATATACAATAGTGAAATCCCTTCAAGGTCATTATGATAGCGATATTGAAACCCCTTCAAGGTCATTATGATATACAATAGTGAAATCCGTTCAAGGTCATTATGATATACAATAGTGAAATCCGTTCAAGGTCATTATGATATACAATAGTGAAATCCCTTCAAGGTCATTATGATATACAATAGTGAAATCCGTTCAAGGTCATTATGATATACAATAGTGAAATCCGTTCAAGGTCATTATGATATACAATAGTGAAATCCCTTCAAGGTCATTATTATAGCGATAGTGAAACCCCTTCAAGGTCATTATGATATACAATAGTGAAATCCTTTCAAGGTCATTATGATAGCGATAGTGAAACCCCTTCAAGGTCATTATTATAGCGATAGTGAAACCCCTTCAAGGTCATTATGATATACAATAGTGAAATCCTTTCAAGGTCATTATGATAGCGATAGTGAAACCCCTTCAAGGTCATTATGATAGCGATAGTGAAACCCCTTCAAGGTCATTATGATATACAATAGTGAAATCCGTTCAAGGTCATTATGATATACAATAGTGAAATCCCTTCAAGGTCATTATGATATACAATAGTGAAATCCGTTCAAGGTCATTATGATATACAATAGTGAAATCCGTTCAAGGTCATTATGATATACAATAGTGAAATCCCTTCAAGGTCATTATGATAGCGATAGTGAAACCCATTCAAGGTCATTATGATATACAATAGTGAAATCCGTTCAAGGTCATTATGATATACAATAGTGAAACCCCTTCAAGGTCATTATGATAGCGATAGTGAAACCCCTTCAAGGTCATTATGATATACAATAGTGAAATCCGTTCAAGGTCATTATGATATACAATAGTGAAATCCCTTCAAGGTCATTATGATATACAATAGTGAAATCCGTTCAAGGTCATTATGATATACAATAGTGAAATCCGTTCAAGGTCATTATGATATACAATAGTGAAATCCCTTCAAGGTCATTATGATATACAATAGTGAAATCCCTTCAAGGTCATTATGATAGTGATAGTGAAACCCCTTCAAGGTCATTATGATATACAATAGTGAAATCCCTTCAAGGTCATTATGATATACAATATAGTGAAATCCGTTCAAGGTCATTATGATATACAATAGTGAAATCCGTTCAAGGTCATTATGATATACAATAGTGAAATCCCTTCAAGGTCATTATGATAGCGATAGTGAAACCCCTTCAAGGTCATTATGATATACAATAGTGAAATCCGTTCAAGGTCATTATGATATACAATAGTGAAATCCCTTCAAGGTCATTATGATAGCAATAGTGAAACCCCTTCAAGGTAATTATGATATACAATAGTGAAATCCGTTCAAGGTCATTATGATATACAATAGTGAAATCCGTTCAAGGTCATTATGATATACAATAGTGAAATCCCTTCAAGGTTATTATGATAGCGATAGTGAAACCCCTTCAAGGTCATTATGATATACAATAGTGAAATCCTTTCAAGGTCATTATGATAGTGATAGTGAAACCCCTTCAAGGTCATTATAATTTATATTAGTGAAATTCCTTTAAGGTCCTTATATATATAAAACATCACTATAGAAAACAGTGAAGTTATTTAGTAGTTTCAGAGCTAAGAGGGGCCTCCACTCATATAATCTTTTGTGTTTCTTTCTTTTTCTTCCATAGGGAAAATGTTTCAAAAAACTTTCAAGCCCCTTCCTTCCTCAATGGGTTATTCCAAATTGTTGATTTTTGGCTCAATGTTAGTATGTTGTTCATGGATGGTTAAGATGAGCAAGCCTATGACTAACACCTTGCTATAATCTTAATCACAGTCTTTGTTATTTGTCTGTGGATAGTCTATGACCTTGGTCGAGGATTTCATCCGCCCACTGAAATTACTTGTGTCAAAATTGGTAAAATATATTAAATATTATCCATTGTATAAATTTGAATTATAATCTATTTTATTTTTCAGATCTGCTTTCAAAATTATAATTTTAAAAACAAATTGTGGAAAAATTGTATATTAAAAACAAGTTTATCTTTTAAAAAAGCTTGTCAGTTTTTATGATTTCATTAAACATTTAGTGTTTTCTCTAAATTTAATAAAGAACTTATTTTATTGGTGATCCAGGTTCTAGGTAACCGTGGCATGGGCGGGCAGAGTTCTGCGTCGTTCCTGGACGAGGAGACAGGTGTGTTGTTCTACACCCTGGTCACCCGGAACGCCGTCGGCTGCTGGAACTCGTTCAAGTAGGTTCACCCGGAGATTGACCCGGAGAGCTTCTTAGGAACTCTTTAGGAAAGGTTTCAGTGCCAGATTATTCACACACTTTGAGGAGTGAGTAGTACAGTTTATGAACTAACTACACGTGAAATCTGAGTCATGACTAGCTTGTTCCACAAGCACAAGCTGAGTGAAGACCACTATGAGAGTAATAATAAAGGTGCAAAGACCGACTGACAAAATGTTTTTATAAATGTGTAACCACTGGAAATTATGCCATGTAATTTTTTGGGAAATTTAAAATTAGTAAATAAACATAAAACAATTATTGGCCTCTAATACAAATTGAACATAAAATGACAATGTCAAGGAAAGTTACCTATGTCTATAAAAGGCAAAGCCCTGTCTGACTGACTGACTGACTCACTCATCACTAATTCTCCACCTTCCCATGTAGGTAGAGAGCTGACATTTTGTACACTGATTTTTTAGGTATAAAATAGGACAACCAAATGGTTTTCATCCTGATCTGATCTTAGGGCTCCGCCAGAGACCCCGACAAATTTCCAATGTATTACTTATGGACATTCAATTTTGTTTGAGCTGATGAAAATACAAACTGCTGATCTTGATTCGTAGCAGTTCCACGGGCTAACCACAGAATGCAGCACACACAACTGTCATAGTTTTTATAAATTATTTGCGGGGCGAAGCCTGCGGCTATCAGCTAGTTTAAGATAAAAATTCATTGATTAACCATACTTAAGAAAATGGCTTGAATTACTTATAAAATGTACACAACATAAGACAATCTTAATATTGTTGTTAGAATTTATAGTAATATCAGAAATAGTAAGTTTCATCTTAAAAGAAAATAATAACACTGAACTATATTGCTAGCTTCCGTACTCAGAACTCCATTGGAGGAGCTATCATTGGAGGAAATTATCTTAATTAGAGAGCATTGCATTATTTAATTATCACTGATTCAACAATCATTTGTGGATACACTGACTTAAATTGGAAGCTTGTAATAGTTGCAGATTGCAAATTTGTAGTACACCAAATACGATCATAAAATGTAAAAAAGATCAAGGTTATTGTGTAAATGCTAAAATATGTTGTATATACACACTTCAAATGTAAAATTGTTTAGTAAAGATTTGCAAAAAACATTGCAATGGAAATGTCAACTCTTGAGTTTTAAGAGGTTTTGTAAGATAATCTGGCTGTTTATGAGATGATTGTTGTAAAATACAACAATCTATACAATGTACTTGCCATATCTGATAGATTGGTATTATCATTTTGATTTCAAAAGTAATATTGAAACTTGTTTTCATTTTAGATGCAAGTATGAAGAATATTGTTTTTACTTGTTTTCTTTTCAAATTTTGGCCTCCTCATTTGAAAACTAAAACTTTGGTTGGAATTTTTAAGAGGTGACAAAGAAGTTCTTTATCCCTTTATAACTTTAAGGTTGAAGAGGGATTTTTCAGCCATTGAATATCACACCTCTAAAACACCTCTAATATATGCAAACACATTTTTTATTTAATTTGAAAATAATGCTAAAATACTTTTTGAAATTTTAATAGAAAAATGTATTACTTCTTAATTAATATTTGCTAATTAATTAATTATTGGAGATAAAAAAAAAACTTTTAAAGTTTTTACCAAAAAATGCCTATGTAGTTAAACAAAAAATTCATTTGCCAGGAGTTAGAAAGCTGCATTTCTTCCTGGGATTTCCTATGCTAATGAGAGTTGTTGTGTTGTTGCAGAGGAGATGAGTATGAAACCAAAAGCCTAGGCATCGTCGCCCAAGACCAAGAGACTCTGGTGTTCCCCAATGACCTCAAGGTGGACAAGAAGGGGAACCTGTGGGTCATGAGTTCCCCCCTCCCGGAGTTCTTCTTTGGAAATCTGAACCCCAAAAACGTTAACTTCCGAGTTTTCATGGCCCCTGTGCGTCATGCCATCAAGGGAACCGTCTGTGACGAAATGTAACTCACTCGCTTATCTAGAATAACACTTCAATTATGTTTATATCATTAAATATTCCTAAATGTGTATGGGTTTAATTATTCAAAAATCTTGTTTGGTAAGTAGGTGCAGCTAATGGCAAAGATTTTGGTGTGAATAACCTTTACACCAAATTTTGTTGTTATATATAGTGAAAATCCACACGTTTCAATTAACAAAACAAGACAACAGCTGTTTCAACTCCTGAAATAAATATTGGAAAATGTATAAAATGTGTGTAGGCAGCAGATTAAATAAATAATGTTATTGCATGCACACACATCAGAGATCTTTTCGCTAAATGTTAGTATCAACTGAACAAATCGTAAAACATTGTTAAGTTGCAACTGACCATAGAGTTCAGGATTTCCAGATTCTACATTTATACAAAAGTTGTTTGTTGTTATCGTCACAAAATACTTGTTTCTTATAACTTTATAACTAAAATATATTTTCAAACTCTAGTGTACAAGGAAAAATTTGTTAGTTCTTTCTCAAACTAACATTTATTTATTTACTAGCTGGTACCCGGCGTTGCTGCCGCAGAAGAGGCATTATGTCAAATACTCGTTCATTTTCAATATGAGCTCGTTTGCTACGCTCATTCGCCTATCGAAAAAAGATTTAGAGTTGCTATTCAAGTAGTTTTTAGCGAATTTCCCTTATAGGGAAGAATTAGCGAATTCCCCTTATAGGGAAGAAGCTATTACTGTAGTCGGCATGGTAAGACCTAGGCCCGGGACCGTGACAACTTTTCGTTTTAGGTCTCCAGATGCCAAAAACACCACAGCCCTAATGTCCTAGGACTTTGTTTAATGGCCTATAACCTTCCCAGGGTTAACCTGAGTTATATTATGCAAAATTTCAAAGCAATCGGATGAACGGTATGGCAGCGCATAAAATACGAACGGACAAACGAACAGACTTACAAACATTGATTTTTATATATTAGATTACTAAAATTCAAAGTAATTTGTGTTACACACAATAGTTTAAATAATTAATATACACGTTAAGTCTGTAAAATGTATACAAGTTGATACAAAAAAAATATAAAATAGTCTAATCAACCCTCATATGTACCTGTATTAAGTAATTAATTTTTCATATTACGATATATTGTAGGTGTATTTTATAAGCCATTTGAATGTTAGAAATCAAAATTGAAGTGAAATTTCCATTAGTCGTCCTTAGCAATTCCAGAGGAAAATCAAGTACTCAATCATATTTTATTGTTTATAATTATCATTACACTTCTAAAAATACTGTAAACATTATATACAAACAAACATATATATATTTACAAAGATATTTACTAATCTATAATCAGTTTACTGCTAATATAAGACAAATTTAATTTAGATGACTAAAATAAATCAAATGAATTAATCAATTTTACACGCATATTATTGCTCAGTTACGAAACGATCGATGCACAACCGCCATCAGAACTAAAATACACAAGCTTATCATTAAAATCATTGGTTTATTAATATCTCACAACCACAGCAGTACACAGAATAGTACAAAATATTTTGATTTATATTTTGTTAAAACTGTTTTGGTTGTATCAGGGTGTAATTTGTAAGGCTTTAGCAAGCATTAGTATTGTACTAGTGTAACCGTTTACTAAATGTCAGTATTTTTACATCACTTTGATAAACCCATTAAAGTTTATTGAGGAGGTATTCATAAAAAAATACTCACATAACAATAATTTCACTATGCTAACATTTTGTATATACATGCTCTCAACAATAATACTATCAGTGATATATATGTCCAGGAGAGAAACTGGTGTGAATATAAGTAAATATATATACAACTGAGTTTTACATTTGGATTTATTATTTACTAACTATAATGTTTCTTTCATTTAACAAACTTCTAATAGACTTTAAACGGCAATGATGATTCTGCTACGTTAGTTTTACAATATTACAATTTCAATACAAACCATTCAGATGGAATGAAGATAGAGATGTTTCAAAGAGATGGTAAGACACAATTTTATCTTTTTTTAATTATAGCTTTTAAGGAACAATCTTGTGGAAGAGGTTGGAGGAACTGAAGCGAATACATAAAAATGGTTTAAAGTTTAAAAGATCTTTTCTACTATTATCGTGGACAGCCTTACTGGCGGGTGGCATAAAATGTGGCATTGCCAAACCCATTAATGTTCACAAATGTGACATTGCCAAACCCATTAATGTGCACAAATGTGACATTGCCAAACCCATTAATGTGCACAAATGTGTCATTGCCATTGATGTGCACTTATAATATCTTTGGACTGACCACCACCGACACCTGGTAAGTGACAGCAAGCAGAACAACATGTCACTGCAAGGCACCTGCTTTTTGTAAATATAAACAATCAACTTCTGTTATCTTTACATATCTGATTTATTCATTCAATGGTAAAGCAACCATGAAATAATATGAAGCTTACATAAAAGAAAGGTTATCGTCTACTGTACATAAAACAATTTGTATTCAGGTTGTTCACATTTAAAATCAATATTTCAACAGGGTAATCTGATTTATTTTAAGTAATTTATATTTCATAATTATGTTGAATTTACTTTTAAATTTTTTTGTATCAACACAGTGTTTTACATACTGAAATCAAATTTAAATATAGTTTTTAACCTATTTAAAATTAAAAATTAAAAAACTGCAAAGTGTAGTTTGAATTTACAACAAATTTACAATTGGAATTGAAATTTTACAACAGTAAAAAAAATTCTTGCAACTTTTGAATCTTATCGGTTTATGTTAAAATTCAAATTTAAATTTGACATAAAATAAAAGTACGATATGAGTGCCATGAGAATAAATAATGTTTAAAGGAGTCGGTACCTCGATATAATTGCAATAAAAGAGCACTAATAAATATCCTGCATTGGCCTCTTCAGTGAAAAGTTACTGGCAATACTGGCAACGTCGGAAGCACAGTGTTGCCATTTCCATGTATTAGAGAGGGTGAGCTACAAAAGATATAGGACTAAAGTGGCAACAGCGCGATCGTAGCTCCGTACCAGTAAGGCTGTCCACGATAACAACAGGAGACTCTTGTATATCTTGAAGGAATCAGTTCCTCATCACATTAGTTCTAACTCTCGCAATGTTCAACATACCATTTAAACGCCTGGCCAGTAGATCTCGATAACTTTGTTGATGCTGGCCTGCAGCCCGGCGACCAGGGCTACCAACCACGCGACACACAACAGCAGGTCCTTGTAGTACCTCCACCGCCAGCGACCCATGTGCGAGGGCTCATCCCAGAACGTGATGAGCTCCAGCAGGGAGGGGAACAGGAGGCCGAGGGTGGAGTAGCAGATGGTACCGACCAGTCCGATGGCTGGCTCCAGGTCGGGGAGAGCCATGGCCAGGGCGACTGGGGGACATGACAGACATGAGAGAGAGAGAAAGAAAAAGAGAGACAAATCTTTATTTCGAGATCATGAAGACCTGAAATGGCGTCAAAAAATCATAACAAAAAAACAAACAAAAATAGTAAGTTATAAGAGATAGATATGTTGTAAGTATGATATTAGTTGCCCTTTTCAATATTTTATGTTCTCCTTATCGAAGAACACTTATGTGCAGTAAAAGGGCCTAGAAACAAACCACATAAACAATTTCCTTCTTAAGGATTTTCCAAAGGATCCTCTTCCTTTGAAGAGGATTTTCCTCTTCACAGCTTGTGAGAACCTCTGGGTGTTGCCGGGCGAACCACTTGGCCACACAAAGATCATTCAGGTGGTTCAGAGTGAGGTCTTGGACATGCCCTCTGATCATCTTCCCACAACTTTTTCCTTCAGCAGGTCGTTCCGGGTGCGCTTTCCCAGCAGGGACGACTGGAGCGAAGGTGTTTGTCCGCTCCCTCCTGGTGACCGAGTGTGGTTCACGGATGGTTCCAAGTCTAGGAGCGGGTCGGGTGCTGGCATCCACGGGGTGCCAATGGGTTCTTTTCCTACTGTGTTCCAGACGGAGATTACCGCCATCATGGAGTGTGCGGGGGAGATTCTGAGGAGGGGTCAAGAGGGCCTCTCTATCAGCATCTTTTCTGACAGCCAGGCTGCTCTGAGGGCACTGGACTCTTTTGAGTTCAGGTCTAGGGTTGTCTGGGATTGTTACAAAACAGTGTCTTGTGCTGGAAGATGCAACATGGTCACTCTTTGTTGGGTGCCTGGTCACTCAGGGATCGTGGGTAATGAGGTGGCGGATAGGCTGGCTAACGCGGCTGCCTCCCTGGCTCCCATGGGCCCTCCCCCTTTTTGTGGGATATCTCGTTCTTGTGCTTCGCAGGTGATCGGCGCTTGGGCTCGGGATTGTCACAGAAGGAGATGGGCAAGGCTCCCTCTACATAGGGTCAGCAAGCTCAACCTCCAGGGACCATCTCAGCAGGTCACAAGGAATCTCCTGGATCTCAGTAGGCTGGACATTAGGCGGATCACAGGTATGATTACGGGCCATGGTCACCTAAGGAAACACCTCTCTCGGATGGGTGTCTTCAATGGTGACACTGCATGCAGGAAATGTGGGCAGTACGAGGAGACTGCAGACCATCTGCTCTTCGATTGCGATGAGCTTAGGGAGGTAAGGGCTTCAACTCTGGGATCTATGGTCAGGGATGGATACCTGCCTCCTGAGGAGCTCGTCGACAGGATGATGCAGTTCATCAGGCTCTTGAACCTGGAGGAGTACTGATACCTTCTCAGTTCTTTCTTTCTTTCTTCCTTTCTTCTTTTCGGGGGTGCGCAATAAGCCCAGTGTGGCTGATGTGCCTTGGGACCTAAGTCCGCCCCTTTTGATGATGATGATGATGACAGCTTGTGAAAGGACATTAAACAATTTTGACCCAGCACATGTTGGTTTATCCTCATAGTATTTTCGCTGGTGAGCAGACAGGATGAAATTTGTCACATTTCTTGTATAATACTTGTGAACATTCTGATTTCGAGAAAGCTCACTGAAAGAGGAGAATAACTTCATAAATGTAAATATTTAAAACTTTCAGCACTTCCGAAGCTATAAAATGATCCATACAACTTATGAGTTGACAGTCAGAGTGGAGAACGAGGTGGTATATCATATGGGCACAAGGGGCCAAGAGTTTGGGGATGTCAAGTAGGAGTCCCTGTGAGCACAAAGTCAGGGGTATGGGCTCAGGGGTGGCAAGAGGGGGCAGTTGTGTAAAGTATAAAAAGGTATGAAAAATCATGATCACAATAATTTTACCCTTCCAATTGAAACATTCAAATCATGCTTTTGCCATGTGGTTTTCATTACAAAAATTTAAAGCTGAAGGGTGTTATATAGTAGTAGACTAAGAACAAGAATTGGGAGGCACAATCAATATTTCATTGTAAAAATTATCTTTCATAATCCTATTTTGTTTGGACCAGCAAGAAATCAAATTTATCTAATAGATCAAATTGGAAATATATATATTTCATTATTGTGTATCTTTGTCATTTTTGACAGTTTATTTAAGCCCCCTCATATTACTACTTCACAATCTCCCAGTTAAGTAACAAAGCTCAACATAATATACACAATTTAAAACACACTCTCAATTTGTGAAATACAATTATAAGTAAGTACAAAGTAAGCTTGTATGTAAACTAATATTTTCCTTGAAGTTTTAAGCCCACAGAATTAAAGTTACTGTATTAAAATTGACAAAATGAATCTTTTCCTTAGTTATTCTTATTTGTACCTAATGAATTTGTAAACTTCAACTATAGTACTTTTAGAATTAATAGCTCATGTTCACTTATTATTTGTTATAAAGTAGTTTACCTGTGCCGAGTATGAGCATCAGCCTCATGGTGTAGTAGGAGCGAGTTTTATTCTTCTCGTTGACCATCGGTTCTACGTATTTCCACATGCTCTCGCTAGGCACACAGAAGATGAGGCCGTAGGAACACACGACGTTCAGAGCCACCAGGATCTTCACCATCTCGCTCATGCTGAAAGTTGGGAGTATGTAGGAAAAAACAACTATTGTCAGTGTTAATATACACATTTATAACTTATATTATTTTAAACCTTAATTATTGGATGGAAAACATTCACATCAAAACAGTCAGCTTAAAAAACATTTCCAGTATAATATGTTGAACAGTATAAAATGTATGTTCAGAAAGTAACCTCTGTGTGCTCACTGCACGGGTAGTGGGGGTAGTGGGGGGTAGAGGGGGTAGTGGAGGGTAGTGGGGGTAGTGGGGGGTAGTGGGGGTAGTGGAGGGTAGTGGGGATAGTGGGGGTAGTGGGGGGTAGTGGGGGTAGTGGGGGGTAGTGGGGGTAGTGGGGGGTTGTAGGAGGTGGGGGGTAGTGGAGGTAGTGGGGGGTAGTAGATGTTGTGGGGGTAGTGTGGGGTAGTGGGGGTAGTGGGGGTAGGGCCTTAATGATAGTGGGGTGATCAAGCAATTGCTAGATCTTTATATGTAGCTCATCAAAGTAAGTGACAGTACATTTCCCCTCCATGTGTAAGTAGAGTGTAATCTGACCCACAACACAACTATACAACATAGGCTGCTGTTAACACAACTAATACAACATTTATTTTTGTGTCTTATTTTGAGTGTTTGGTATTGTTACCTGCTGATTACCAAACACAAATTGCATTAAGTTTGATTAAAATAAAATACTGTGCTTAGTCGCTAAATATAATTTGTTTAGTATACTTAATAATTCGCTAAATATTTGTGAATTTGTGTTAAAATGATGAGAGAAGGCTTAATACTTTTTGGCTTTTTCCTTCCTATAATTTACATATGTGTTTTAAGTATAGTTTTGGGGCTTTTCTAACCCTTTATTGCCCCAAAAACTCAAAATTAAACAAATTAAAATCTCCAAAAAAAGGGGTTAGAGTTTTTTTATTGTTTTGCCCAACGAACTCGTCCAACTGATTATAGAAAGGAATGTCCTGACCAAATTTGAAGTCAATCGGACAAGGAATGTGATCGAGAGTGAAAACACACAGACATATACTGGATTTGAATATATCATTTTTTTTAAACCCTCAAAACGTGTTTAGGGGGTCACATAGGAACTCGGTGGTCCTGGATCATGCTAATAGCTCACTTTTCCATAGGAAATTTGCTAAAAAGAGCAAAACCTCCCTCAACGTCAGACAGTGGAGCGGCAAACCTCGCTCAACGTCAGACAGTGGAGCGGCAAACCTCGCTCAACATCAGACAGTGGAGCGGCAAACCTCGCTCAACGTCAGACAGTGGAGCGGCAAACCTCGCTCAACGTCAGACAGTGGAGCGGCAAACCTCGCTCAACTTCAGACAGTGGAGCGGCAAACCTCGCTCAACGTCAGACAGTGGAGCGGCAAACCTCGCTCAACGTCAGACAGTGGAGCGGCAAACCTCGCTCAACGTCAGACAGTCGAGCGGCAAACCTCGCTCAACGTCAGACAGTGGAGCGGCAAACCTCGCTCAACGTCAGACAGTGGAGCGGCAAACCTCGCTCAACGTGAGACAGTGAAGCGGCAAACCTCGCTCAACGTCAGACAGTGGAACGGCAAACCTCGCTCAACGTCAGACAGTGGAGCGGCAAACCTCGCTCAACTCAGGAGCGGTGAGTGCTAAGACAGTGAGACTCACAAGGTGTGGCCGAGGTTTAGCGTGACGCTGCCCTCGGTGGCCTCGCCGTACCGCAGGTAGCCGAAGAAGCCCACCATGGAGTACATGAGCACGAGCCAGGTCATGGCCACGTTGAGCACCCAGGGGCACGACAGGAAGTGCTGCGGCTTCTTCATGGCGTTCTCAATAGGCAGCACCTGGAACGGGCGGTTACTGTTGACTGGTGACTTGGACAGTTGTTGATACTCTTGACTGAAGAGCTTACAGAGATGAGTTTATACGATGCCTACGATAACTAACGGGCCTGCAAACGTTTTTGGTCACGTGACTCTCTGCGCTGACTTACAGCTGTTAATCCTATTTAAAAGCATTGCAAAAACCTGACCTTCAGCAAGTATTTCCCACCTCTTGGAAATAGAAATCACAAAATAAACAAGTTCGGTGATACTATCGTACTAATTTTCAAAATATAAAATATACTTTTCGGGTTTACAAAAAACTTGTCCTTCGTCATCTATGATGCTAAGGTGTTTTTTTAAGGAGTACTTCTCCAACGTTTCCGAACCGATTTTGACAATAATTGAGGTGTATGACAAAAATACTAAATAATAAAATGTACAATAATAAATAATAAATAATTTAGCATGTATTAGAAATTTTTAATCTGACATGTATGACCTCTTCAAGATTCAGTTCAACAGGTTCAGTACAAAATACAGTAAATACAGCTGTTTCTAAACTACATAGGAGCAGATGAGTAGAGTTTGTCTTGCTCCCACTCAAAAATAGTTTGTAATGAGTCGGCGTGTCCACTCTCCAAGGTAAAATGAGTACAGTAGTTCTCAGCAAAGCTACCAAAGGGATTTACATTGTTATTGTTATATAAATATTCATTCTGATCAGAAAAACTTAATAGCCATACGATACTACTTTGAAAAAATGTAGGTAAAATCCTAAAGATATTTTACAAAACAGGATTGGGTTTAAATCGTATTAGTTTGGTGTACAAGAATCTTTATTCTTGGATAAATACAGCATTGTAAACTGATAATCAGTGCACAAATTAAACTTATTTTACAAGGAACATAATAGAACCTAGTTTTCTTTTCTTAAAGATCACATAGATTAATTTTACTTCTTTGGCTTATCACAAATTTGTTAAACTTTTGTTTACACTAAAAATTAACTATTTTTTATACCCATTTATTGATATTTAATGAACACTTGATGATAATAACATTTCATCATACACTATTTCTACCAACTTGGTACGATTGGTCCAGTAGAATTTTGTTCGATAAGTGACAAACACCCAGACAGTCACATAATGCTACTAGGATACGTACGACTTCTACCAGTCTACACTCACCGTGCCGATCCCTTCGATTGAGAAGCACATTGTGGCATAGAACAGCGGCAGTCTCTTCCAGGAGCTGAAGAACGGTCTGGAGTCGAGGGGCGGCAGGTCGACGAAGACGTCGTAGAGGACAAACCCGCAGCCGAAGATGAGGCAGAGGAGGGCGACGAAGGAGAAGGGCACGAGGTACTTGAGGTGGCGGATGCTGCCGATGGGCAGGATCATGAACATCACCGTGAGGATGTACAGCCGGATGTTGAGGTCCACCTCCATGGCACTGTCCACCACCTGGGGTCAGGGATTGATGGGGAGTGCAGAGTGTTATGTTAGATGTTATAGTTATTGACGCACCTAGCGCAGTAAGAGCGCCATTACAGTGCGAGGGCGATGCTTGAAAGCACGAGTGCGTTAAATGCCCAAAAGCGTTTTGGCTCTTACTACCCGAGTCACATACACTATTTTTATCGCATCCCCCAACCACAATATAGGCATCATAAATGTAAAAAAATAGCAGTTTAGTGTAATTATTATGGAGTTTTATTACGAACAAATAAGATTGACAAAAAACAGCTGATTCTAATTGTATGTTGTGAAAAGTTTGATTGTTGTAAACGCAACAGCTGATGCTATTGGAACAGCTGATTGAGCTCTGGGAGTGTAATCGTAACGCTATGTGTCATTACCTCCCTGGAAAGTGTAATCGTAACGCTGTGTCATTACCTCTCTGGAAAGTGTAATCGTAACGCTATGTGTCATTACCTCCCTGGAAAGTGTAATCGTAACGCTATGAGTCATCACCTCCCTGGTCTGTAAAGCTCATTACTTACCTCTCAGACAGGGACATTTAACATGGGGAGGGCGATAGACATATTAACAACATTATTAGGATACCTGGTGCTAAAAAACGAGCAAATTTGTTTATGTTGTTAAACTTGACTATCCATAATTCAAACGTAATAATCTTGTCGCTAACTTGTCAAATATTTCAGCTGTCAAAGCCAGTATTTATTCCTTATCTTGTCCTTGGTCTTCAGCCTGGATATTTTTTTCATTAAAAAAATTCCCCGGGTGATTTAAGCGGATTTTGACTAATAATTTATGTGACTCCAAATAGAGACATGATAAGGTCTACATGTATTAGAGTCTTCTAGAGACAAATTATTCCATGTTAGAATGCAGAATGGAAAGTCACAGAGTTACTTGTTCACTTTGACTCTGTGAGGCAATAAATAGCAAAATGGTTGATAAATTTGTCTGTCCTAGTGGCTTTTAAACTCAACCAGTTTTTAAGCACAGGAAATTATCCATAGGAGCACAGATTCTTCCCACTGAATTGTCCAAAGAACATTTAACCAGTTACAAAATTTATTTCAATTTAAAATTAGTGTTTGTATCTGCGTAAAGCTACTCCACCATGAACATTTCACGTGTCTCTTTCCATGTTTTCTGTGCTAATTAGTTTACAATTTTACACTAACTTGACTTATTTTTTGACTTGTTTAGTCAGAATACAAATTTACTAAAATAAAGTGAAAGTTTGTTTAACTGACCTGTTTAAACGAAGCTGCAATAAAGACTATGTAGACCGTGGTGCCGAGGTAGTAGGACAGTATGAGGGACACGTTGACCACTTCCCTGGGACAAAACATATATGGAATAAAAAATTGTATTACAATAATTTATGGCTATTATTTAAATATTATCTATCGGTACCAAATTGTGTACTGCCAAACTTTAAACAGTTTTTTCACTAACTCATAAAAGATGTTAACATAAGTATTTGGTATCTGGGGCCATTTATGCTGTTAAATATTGTTCTGTAACCACTTAATTTTGATTCTCATCTGTTCTTCACTGACGGAATGTTTTTATTTTATAAACACTTGAATTTATAACTTAACTCGAGATTATTCAAATAGTGTCCTAACGTAAGGAAGAAAGGAAGAAGATAGAAATATTAATCTGTGATAGGCCAACATATAAGGAGTTAATTGGAATAACTGCTTAATTTTCTATTATTTTATACTGTATTAACAACACTGCTGATTTCACAGATCCAGTAAATGATTTACAGTAAAGTAAAGAATGAAATTAATAACTCCACCTACATTATAACCCAAGTTCATAATTTAGTTCAATATTCCTCTATTGAAAAAGTACCCTGTATTATCATAAGTACTGCGTTCACCTGGCGACGGCGGAGTATCTCCTACAGAACTGCGGGCCGGTGGAGAAGGCGGCCTCCGTGGTCTCCGCGAACCCCAGGCTGGGCCGCTTGATACGCTTGGACAACACCTGAGAGCACAGCACCTGGGACATGGACACATACAACGATAAGTCTCTGGGGACCAAGCTTTGCTCGGGGAAAGTCTCCCAGTTTGTTAAGATGACTTGAAGTAATTTTTCACCTCGTCCCCCTACTGATGAGCAGATTTGCTTAGCTCATTTGCCTATTTTCTGCATGATATAAGCTCCAGTTGCTATTACAACTCAATGTCCCTTTGATTCATTTTTTTAAATGACATCTTCATTCAATGTATCTAATCTTCATTCAATGGCTTTAGTTACTGCTCGCAGGAAACCTCATATTGGATTATAGGATAGGATATTTATTCCATGACAATGGTTAATATATCGTAATTTACATCAAAATTCAAAATTAATTAATTTAAGGGGAAACATGTTAACCAGTGAAGGGCAGTATTAATGCCCTTCGTCAATCGGTTACTGAGAAATTGCTTCACTTGTTCAGCTGCTCGCGTCAGCTTGACAGCGCCTTCCATTTCAGTTGACGTTGAGAGCAGTACACGCGTGTATTGCAGGTTTTTGTTCAAATTTGCAGGCGCTGATCCAAATGACCTTGAGGCCGACCTTGCCCCCCCTGCCACCCTGGCGCCTGGTCCGGCGTTATCTCTATTTTATCGCCTCATTCATTCTATTTTCCCGGAATTTACCAATTTATCAGTTCTCTTTAACTCCATTCATTTCAGTTCGAATTAAATGCCGGTTCTCTTTAATTTCATTGGTATTCTTTTGGAGAGCAAATACCATTTGATAACTCCTTTATTTATGAACGTATCTTGATGAAACTTGGTGTGTGGCTTCACCTAATTGTGGTCTATTGATATTTGCACAATAAATCGTGTTTTTCTTTATGGTCCCCGTAGTAGCAAACCTGCGTACTCAGCCCAAATGTTTTGTGAACCACAAAGAAGAAACTGATCCTCAAATCTACTACCAAAAATCACTTTCAAAATTGTAGCGTACATTGCATGCCTATAGTTTCAAGTTGGATATATCAAGTTGCCCCCATTTCTAAGATCAATGTAAATCATTACTTTTACTTTGGGGTGCTGTCACATCTTTTTTTACAGAGACACTTGATAAAGAATTCCAAAAGTGGCAAGTTACAGTCAATGAAAGCCACCTTGAGTAGACTTTCCTTTGCGACAGTTTTCTTTATGACAGTTTATCTCTAGATATACGATACTCTTCAAACAATAATATCTAAAAGCTGATTTCCGTAATCTCGGAGTTGGTTCTCAAGAGACGAGATATAAGACAGCACTGTGTTAAATAAACTGTGAACAATATTTCAATTCATTATAATATTACATTATTTATTCTTTTGTTTGTATTTGCAGATATTCTTTTAATACAGGACTTTTTTACACAATCCATTCATTTACAAGTACTCTAAGTCACTGTTTAGGATCAATTCCAGTTAATAAGTTGGCATTCCTACTTATTTTCATTCATTCTCTATCACCCAACAAGTGTTCATTCATTCTCTATTCAAGTTGTTCTTTACAAGTATATGCATTGAAAAAATGTAAATGCAAGTTAATGGCGTGATGGACAATCGTATAAAAATTGGCCTACAGTGAATTCGAGGTGGAACGCCCAATACAATTCTTTGTTTTTTTTTGTTTTTGTTGTTGTAAAACAAATAATGAGTTGTCATAATTACAGTTGGTCCACAGAATGAGAGATGTACACCACATGTGAGATGACAGTGTACAAAACTAAAATAAACTGTGACTAGAACTTCGACCGAAAAAGACATTTTTAATTTCTTTATCATAAACTCCTTTTGACACTGTGGGTGCCACAGAAGTGTTGGATGTTGGAAAGTTATAGAAAAGGTCAATAGGGCGGAGCCCTGAGGTCGGCAAAAATGTGTCCAAAATCTTTTTGAGAGGTCTGGGGGGAAACGCGAAAAACATATTCCAAATTTTCTTTGCCCCCAACGTGCGTTTGGCGCGGGAGTTTTGAGTAGCTGTTTCCGAAATCACCAGGACACACTCACTACTATTTATTAGTATAGACCAAAAATAATGTGATTGGAAAAATAGTTTTTGTATGGAATAATTAAAGCAAGATTTACTATTTTGAAGAGCAATGATGTTAACTCACCAGTATGTGCACACAGTGGGTGCAGAGTATACCTATCAGTATGGCGCCTACCAGACCGACCCACAGACCGGCGTCTTTGAAGGCCATGGGCATGGAGAGGATACCAGAGCCGAGACTGCCCTTGATCATGTGGAACAGGGCTCCCATGGTCCTGGAACAGGAAGGAACACGATAGTGGAACTGGAAGAGTGTAGTGCAATGGAGCATTCTTAGCTTTTGACAATCTTAAAATACAAGACAATGGGCTCAAGGCGGTCCCACACTTCTCGCGAACACGCCCGAACATTCGGCCGAACTCTGAATGTTCGAAGTATTCGCGAGAAGTGTGGGAGCTGCACGAACTTTGAATCCATTAGGCAACATACGGGACCGAATATTCACTGAACATTCGGGAGAATGTTCGGCCGAATGTTCAGGCGTGTTCGCGAGAAGTGTGGGACCGCCTTCAGGGATGAAATAAAGGGTTTGATGTATAGCGAAACCGACAACAACGATACAGCGCTTATGATGCACTGAGAATACATTTGAGAACGCAGTAAACCCTTGAGGTCGACATGAAAACACAACGTCATAATATTTTTAGGTTATGTATTCTTATTTTCACTAGTCATTGCGTTGATGTACAATTATTGTTCGATGAGGCATGAGGAGGGATTTCATCAGGCCTTAGTTGAAGGAGCGGTCTCTTACCACATCTAACTCTCCTTTAAACACATAGTCGCTATTATAGGGTTGGTCGCCATTTCATATTGCATCTGTTAAACTTTGTTCGTGCTAGTCAAATCAGCTCAGGGCTGTGTGTTACAGTTTATATACTTCCAACGTACATACATTATTTGAAGCATTTGTGTTATAACTTACAGGATTAATGTATTTACAAAAACTTGCCAACAATAGTCTTATTTTATTATAGCTAATTTAATTAAACTTCCAGATTACCATACTATAAAAACTCATGCAACATTATTTTATAAGTCGATTTATTGAAAGAAATAAAGGCTTTGCAATTACACTGAATAATTCTCAAAAATAGGCTAAACCATTGACTATGGATAGTCAATGGCTAAACGTAGTTTTCATAGTTCATAAAAATTCTAGAAATGTCCTCTGAAGTAATCTGTATGAGTTTAATTCTCACGGAACCGTAAAATTTACCCTAGTTTTGATACAATGTGAACTACACTATCAAGAGTTTTGTATACAGTGGGACTTAGATAATTCGAATCTCAAGGGACCAATACAAAAATTTAAACTATCAAAATAATCGAATTAAACAAGTTTTTTTTAAATAATGTTTATGTACTAGGGACCAAAAAACAAATTCGAATAAAATAATATATTGAAGTTCCACTGAACTGTATTTAACTTAGGATTCAGAGATATATCGTGATTCCAGTGGGTGGACCCTCTGATAACTTGGTCCAAAATGTATAATGACTAGTTTACAGTGCTACCAACCCCAG
Organism: Allygus modestus; assembly: GCA_963675035.1. Classification (NCBI taxonomy): domain Eukaryota; kingdom Metazoa; phylum Arthropoda; class Insecta; order Hemiptera; family Cicadellidae; genus Allygus; species Allygus modestus. Next base: position 349,092,035 of record OY776112.1, read on the forward strand.
TCCGTTGGCGAAGTCCCGGTGCTGGAACGGCTCGTACTCGTGGGGTCCCACCTCCACACATCCCGCCAGCTTGGCCCTGGAATGAGGACATTGTGTGATTGGGCTCCAGGCATGACACATTTGCCATTTCTACCTGCTTTCCCCATAAGGCCAATGCAAACTTTCAAAGCCCGTCCCTCCTCAACGGATTATCCGAAATCGTTCCTGGTTTATTTCAAAGAGGACAAATATATCTAGTGATTTCAGTGAGCAAAATGTTGAAATCACAAAAAAATTATCGTTCAATAAAATTCCAAAATATTACATTGTTACAGTTTTTAAAACATTATCAAAATAAAACATAATAAAAATAAAAGAATACATATTTAAATCGATGTAGAATTATTTAGCTGTTCTAAAGGTTAGAAGTTAGCTAAATTACTATATCAAGAATATATTATTGTATATTTTATGTACTAAGCTGTTATTAATTAGTTTGTTTTAATAAAATTAAATCTTTATTGACATAAGTTCTATAGAAAACCTGCCATTAGACTGAAAACAAAAAGGTCATTTAGCATTTTATTATTTCTCTGTATAATAATATGTGAATAAAATTAGCTTATAAACCGACGAAATAACATAGGAAATAAGTAAATAATTCTTATTAATTGCCTTGTCTTTGTTTGTAAAAAAACTGTATAAATATGCATAAAATATCTATTATAGGCCCTAATATTTTTATTATTAAATTGTTTTATAATAAACTGATGTTTTAAAATGTGAATTGTGAGTCTAATACCCTGAATATAAACAAGAGACAGCACAAATCTGAATCTACTCACTTGGACGAAACGTCTAATATTCCGTTTTTCACTGGACTCTTTGAATCATTCGGAGTTTTGCTCATGCTTCAACTTTACTGCTGAAACACATCACTGGTGGAACCAAGGAAATTAAAGTAGAGCTATTTAATAAATTGAACTATTTATATTTCATTTTCTCGATCAGAGATACTTTAATTCCACTGGATAACATCAACGAATCCACACTGTTGGATGGACTCCTATACTGTATACAAAACATTGTTGATGTCCGACCTCTACTCTAATACTTTAGTTGATCTAAAGATGGACTTCAGACGACTATTGGAGGAGAGGGATTGACATTCCGTTGGTTGCTAATCAATGGAATATTCCATGGAATAAGAGGTGCTTGAAATCTGGTAGGCTTTCCATATTGAACCTGGCCAGAAGAGGTTAGGAAGGTAGGAGATTGGTGTAATTGCTTCAATTTCATAACTTCAGCACAGCAATTAGACAGCACTTGGACTTGGGTAGCGAATAAATCAATGTTTTAGCCACGTGTTATCATTATAATATTACGGATAAACGAATCTCTAAAATCCTTTCTCTGTGATAATAATATAGGGTAGACAAACAGTGATTTCTGACTCGTTTTATGTATTATCACTATAATATCACAGAGAATCGAATCTCTAAAATCCTTTCTCTGTGATAATAATATAGGGTAGACATACAGTGATTTCTGACTCGTTTTATGTATTATCACTATAATATCACAGAGAATCGAATCTCTAAAATCCTTTCTCTGTGATAATAATATAGGGTAGACATACAGTGATTTCTGACTCGTTTTATGTATTATCACTATAATATCACAGAGAATCGAATCTCTAAAATCCTTTCTCTGTGATAATAATATAGGGTAGACATACAGTGATTTCTGACTCGTTTTATGTATTATCACTATAATATCACAGAAGTAGAGGCAATATGGGGAGTCTGGGACAGCTGAAAAATAATTGTTTTTTAATCAGAAGTGACGTTTGAGTGACGTGGTGATGACGTATGTGTGACGAGAGGGTGTGATGACGTCACGGCGATGACGTATTGGTGTGACGATACACATACGTCATTGGATGTGAGGTAATGTGAAAGCGGGTGGATTTATATTAAGAAACGGTTTAGTTACGTCAGTTTGCGACTTGAAATGGCCAACCGTCCATTTACGTCGGTTTGGTCGGTTTGCGACTTGAAATGGCCAACCATCCATTTACGTCGGTTTGTGTTATCTTATCTTATCTTATCTTATCTTATCTTATCTTATCTTATCTTAGATCTAGATCTTAGATAAGATAAAAAATTTTTCTGGGGGCTGCGCCCCCAGACCCCCCCCCTTGCTTCGCTCCCCATCCCACGCCATAGAGTCCCCCTCCACTATTAACCCCCGCCACATTTACAGCTTAGCACAGAATCGCGCGTTACGATCCATTCACACTCCAGATCTTAGCCGCAACGCAACCATGGCTCGCAACTTACAACCGATCAAACGCCCTGCTGACTCTTCTGACGAGGACTATTCGGACCAAGAGGATCACAGACGTCGCAGGAAACAGTTCAAGTTCTGCCAAACTAGACCGACGGCTGCAACTACTCCTGTGGGGAGAGCGACGATTCAAATAACGCGACACATCTTCACTTACCGACAGATCAACCAACTCATGGGCATCTTGGACCGCTACCGACACCTTGCCGATCAGATAATCATCGATGTTAGTAGCGGTAATGACTTCCACCTCATCATCCAACATCAACACTTGGACACAGTCGACGCTAGCCTACACCGACAACTACAACTAAGACAATTTCTTCGGGTCGTCGCTTCCATCCCCCCACACTAAATCCAGGACTCCACTCCTTCTACAAACGGCCTTTATCAAGGCCACCACTTATATCATTCGTTGTGAATCAGCCTAGCAATCATACAACATACTAAACCTACATTAAGTACATTTCAATCCAGATTCTCAGGACTTAGTCATTTAACATCAATCATTTTGGTGGCCTTTAAAAAGGCCATTTTTACAAGTCTCAATTATTTTTACTTTCACAGTCTTAGACGATTCCTTTACAAGTCTCAGCCTCACATCTTGTTACTTCTTTTACAGGGGGAGTATTCAACATTTTCTGGACTTTGTCATTTATCCAACTTCAGTTTAGTGGCCTTTATAAAGGTCGTTTTAATAAGTCTCAATTTTACAACTTTCGCGGTAACAAAGAATAGTTATTCAGTTGTAGCTATGAATGTTTTAGGGGACTTCAAATAATTATAATTTATATTCTCCAAACATGTTCAAACGTGTTCAAGGTCATTTTAATACTTTAAAAAAAAGGATCTTGACTGTGGCGGATTGCCCTGCCGACCAGTCAAGAAGGGTCAGTTCATTCGTGGCGGTTTGCCCATGCCGACCGATTGAACTGCTTAGGGTATGGGTGGACCGCAGAACTCCACACTGCGCGAACCACCCGGGTTTGTTTTTGGGGTTGTGATGGGAATAGGGTAAGGGACAGAGTTTAACTTGTACAAATCAACAAATTGTGTTAGTGTTAGTGGGAAACCAGCGAAGCCATGCAAGACAGAAAAGGATTGTACAGAGAAGAATAAGAGATCGGCGCTGAGTTTAACGATCCAGATCCATTGCCCACCGCACTGTTCACCCAACGCCCGGAGCAGTGCTGACCACACAGGGGGACTTCTCTCAGGCCTTGTGCGACGCAGAAGGTGTTGACTCCGCCTCGGGACCCGGCGGAGATCAGCGTAGAGATGCCGGCCGATAGCAAGTGAGACCTACATATGTGGTGCTCGCTATATCACAGAAGTTCCAAGCCCGGGGTACCACTGCAGGGATTGCGGTACTAGGAGACCTCCGTGGATGTTCAGCTTCTCTCCGATGATCTCCGCTGTGTCCCGCTTCTCTGGAGCTGCTCTGGACTGGTCCCGTGTCTGCATGCCGAATGATTCGAGTGGAACGAGCGTCCCGGTTTTATGAACTTTTCCGCTGAGTCAGCAGAAAATAACCTCACCTCATTGGTTGAACTGTTTGACCAATGAGAAGCCGGCTTGTGCTAGTGAGTATACCGCTGTTCTTAAGCGAATCACTTTTGCTCACCCTTTCGTTACGGACGCAACTGCATCATGTTCAGGAAGCAGACCCGGCCTAAGATGGTTGGCATGCCTCGTCGGGAACCATCGTTCCAGCTTTCCAGCTCCAGGCCCCACAGTGTCACACCTCGGTCATCACTCCGGCAGCCTCGTCAACGTCCAGCTCCAATCCCAGCCCCAAAGAGCGAGTCCGTGACAGGGCAGCCTCGTCAACGCCCGGCTCCGACACCAGCGTCAAAGAGTAGACCCGTCGATGTAATGCCTCGACGGGTAAACATATCGACTTGTGCCCGGGAACCGTTCTCTTTACTTAGAGAAATTCTCTCGGACAAGACGAGGGATCTGGAACCTGAGAAGAACTATACGGCCCAGATCCCTGTTATCGATGAGCCGAGGGAGATTCGTCGGCCGAGCTTCGAACCGGCATTCCCTGGGTTCAAGCTCCACCGCCTGTGGAAACTGCAGCCGGGGCTTTATTGTCTGCTCGGATGGGACAAGCCTTCGCGGGAGCTTTTGTTGCGCCACCACAACTTTGTCTTTAGAAGTTACCTGCCGAATGGAGTGATTGAGCCACCGTACGAGACATTAAAGACCTACTTGGAGGTCAGGAAGCCGGAAGATGGGCAACGACGTCGGCGTGTCACCGTCCAATGGGTGTCCATGTAAAAAATGACACTGATAAAAACGGCCTTTTTTAAGGCCACCAAAAATTTCAATCGTTTGACACTCAGTAGCGTAAAACATATATTTTGTTTTACCCCCAGTCTTACTCCTGCTGTAGCGAAGTTTTATTATAAGTCCCATGAGGTTTCAATAAAGTTTGTTGGTATTTTGTACGGTACGGTACTTAGTTACCGACTTCAACAAATATGGTTTGACCGAGAATTTTAATCGTTCCTCTGTCAACATAGTTTGTTCAAAGGGGTAAGCGCTTGGACTGGGATATTAAATAATTAAAATGGCCTTTCTCAAGGCCACTAAATAAAACGCTGAGTCAGTGTTATTAGTGCGCACCAACAGGAGACCTGCAGCGGATCCTATACGGTACGTAGCGTCGCACCTTAGAGACCAATGATTAGTGGAGCTCAGGACATCCTGCTTGCGCTGATGAGAGAAGATGGAAACTACGGTGGAAGAAATCTTCGCTGAGATGATTGAGCGGCGGGCTCCACTAGCACCGATATCCTCACTCCGGCCGCCTCGTCAACGTCCAGGAGCCTCGAAGAGGCGTGTTCGCTTCGCGTTGGACTGTCCAGCTCCGAGACCAGTGCCAAGGAGCAATCCTGTCACTGTAATGGATTGTGTTGCGGCTACTCCACGGCGAAAGCTTCAGAGGCTGGAGCGGCGCTTCTACACTCCACTTGGGCAACTACGCCATGGCAAGCAGAATCGACGGTTGTGGCGGATGAAACCCGGCCTGTACGAATTGCTATTTTTCGTACGGCAGGATGGTGAGGCTACTCTGCGGGAGGTTGGTTCCTTGGAGCTGACGAGAGTTCGCCTGCCAAGGAGAATGGAGTGGCCGTGGAAGTCGACGCATCTGAAGATTCATGGGCCGGGGGAGGACCTTTCGTATCCCAGAGGGAAGGCCGAATGGGTCCGTCGCTAGATCATCTCAAAAAACGGCCTTTTTAAAGGCCACCACATTTTTCAATCGTTTTTGAACTCATGCATTTGCAAAGTTTTATTATAAGTCCCATGACATACTGGGTATTGGTAATCTGTACGGTACGTAGTTTCCGACTCTAAATAATATATTTTGACCGAGAACTTTGTTCATTATTCGGTCAACACAGTTTATTTAATGCGCTTAAAATAAATGTTATGGGGCTTAACAACCATAGCTTGGAGTAAAGAATAAAATGAGTTGTGTTTGCAAACACAAACAATTCCACGTTTCTAACATAGAGTTACAGTCGGGCTAAGATTGGAGATACGTAGTTGCCGACTCTAAATAATATATTTTGACCGAGAATTTTGTTCGTTATTCAGTCAACACAGTTTGTTTAATGTACCTAAAAACAAATGTTATGGTGCTTGAGTAAAACATAAAATTGCTTTCAAACACAAACATTTGCAAGTTTCTAACATAGAGGCACAGTCGGTCCAAGATTGGAACATAAAAACGGCCTTTAACAAGGCCACCATTTTTAGTACTTAAATTCAACTGACCAATAGGAGAAGAGTGCTGTGTCAGCAACGCCTTTAAAATGAGAGAGTAGTGCGATGTTTCCTCATTCCTCCACTGAGCTGATTGCTGATCTGATCACCAAGACATGGACTCTTCTGAGACCTCTGCAGCTGTAAAATCCATCCTGGCTGAGAACAAGGTGAAGTGTATCTTCGATCCGCCGGACGCACCTTCTACATCCACAAGCGTGGTTTCGCCGCCAAGTCCCCTGCACTTTGGAGCACCGACAGCAGAGTCATCGGATGAAGATAATAGGAAATTCATCTCAAAACATGACCCCTTCGTACCGAAGGCAACTTCATCCTCCAGCACACCAAGAATATCATTGAAGAAGACACCACGGGTAAGAAATGCGCCCAAGTGTACCCACCAATTTAAGAGAGGGCCGAAGAAGGGTGAAGTGTGTGCAGTCTTCTGCAAAATAGGAGAAAAGTTCTGCGCTAAACACAAACCTGCAGAGAAAAATCCGCCATCATCTAGTTTTGACTTTGAAACTATAGCTCAGGAGGGAAAATTCCGAAGATTGAAAGTTTCCAAAAAATATAAACTCCTACAAATTAAAGAGCGCAAAGTAATTTTGGAAAACAGCGGAAGAGTCCTAAAGGTAAGACTGCCTGGATATTTGCAACCAATACCCAAGACTGGGTCATACTTAATATTTCAAAGGGCGGGCAAAGGCGAACTGGCAAAAGCGATGTGGGAGTGCGTCTAGATTGGATCAGCAGCTCAGAAACGGCCTTTTTCAAGGCCACCAATTGTTTCACTCGTTATAGTACTCACAGTGTGCTAACTCTGTTGTCTTTCACGAATAAAGTATATTATGTAAAATCCTACAACATAATTAACCTACATTGCGTAGCTTTCCTTCCAGTCAACAATGGTCGAGACCAGTCGTAAACCTTGGTGGAGAATTCAAAAACGGCCTTTTTAAAGGCCAAAAATTGATTAACTCGTTATAGTACTCACAGTGTGCTAACTATGTTGTATTTCACAAACATAGTATATTATGCACAATCCTACAACATAATTAACCTACATTGCGTAGCTTTCCTTACAGTCAACAACGGTCTAGACCAGTCGTAAACCTTGGTGGAGAATTCAAAAACGGCCTTTTTAAAGGCCAGCAATTGATTAACTCGTTATAGTACTCACAGTGTGCTAACTCTGTTGTATTTCACAAACAAAGTATATTATGCACAATCCTACAGCATAATTAACCTACATTGCGTAGCTTTTCTTACAGTCAACAACGGTCGAGACCAGTCGTAAACCTTGGTGGAGAATTCAAATACGGCCTTATTAAAGGCCAGCAATTGATTCACACGTTATAGTACTCACAGTGTGCTAACTCTGTTGTCTTTCACAAACAAAGTATATTATGAGATGAAATAAACTGATAATGCAAGCTGCAGACTGAATTAATATTTACATCTCTCGTTTTAGTACTCAAATTGAGCTAACTGTGTTGCCTTTCACAAACGAATTATATTATAAGATGAAATGAACCGATAATACAAGCTGCAGCCTGAATTAATATTTACAACTCTAGTTTCATCGTTTCTTTGCATTCAAAAAAAGATTTTGTTTGTTTGTTTGTTAGGTTGACCTTGAAAATAATAAAAGCATTGTCAGCAGTTAAGATAAGAGACTGCTGAAAAGCATTGTCAGCAGTTAAGATAAGAGACTGCTGAAAAGCATTGTCAGCAGTTAAGATAAGATACTGCTGAATATGCAGTAGTTATTACTATAAATAGAGGCGTTCTGTAGAGTTAATCACATCCATCTGCGACGTTTACCTGGCAACATGGTCTACGAGATTGTTCACCACCAAACAGCGAGAAGGGTTAAACGCTCTCCTCTGTGGCTGAAAACATTCTACCTCCGTGTTCCGATTTATTGGACGACGGAGATAACTCAAGAATGCGACTTGTGGAGAGTTTCTGAGGCTCTAGACAGTATCAGGGCCGACTGCCGAGCGACTACTATTAAATTGACAACGTCCGACGTAGGGTTCTGGATGGCGCCTACTCCTCTGGAAGATGACTTACCCTTCAAGACTAACGTCATCAAAGACCTGAAGCGTTTGCTGCGGCTTGGCCAAAGGGTGACTCTCACCGTCATCATTTCTTGAGGACGTATCCTGCAGACCCACAACGCCATCTCAAACTCCACCTTCTGAGGGCAACTACAAATGGCCTTTTTCAAGGCCACCATGAATTTCACTCGTTTTAACTAAGCTAAGCGTCTTATTTGAACCATACCAATTATTTATCTTTTCGATTATTAATGTTTCTACTAATAATGAAATTAATAATTACCAACACATGGTTTTTAAAATTTTTAGTTGTACAAAACACATGGTGGTTTCTTAATTTTACCTCAACTAACAATTGAAATTTATGATATTAAGTATTCACAAGTGTATCTCTTTCTCTCTCTCTCTCTCTCTCTCTCTCTCTCTCTATATATATATATATATATATATATATATGTATACATTTTTTGAGATCAAAACCTATGTTTACGGTTTTTTTACCATAACTTAGCACTTTTTTTTACTGACTAAAACCTAATGCTCTTATTCGTTGTTTATTTTTGCTTTCTCATCACAAAATTCCCCTATAAATAAAGGTAAATAGTAGTCACCGGTCATTCATATCCTATCTACCACCATGGCACCACTAGACATCCCTCACCACTGGAAGCAAATTGGAGAAATAATTGAAAATGTCTTACAGGAAGATGTGGAAGAGATTGAAGATACTAGCGACTCCGAAGACCTGACCAACTCCGATGACAACACATCATCACTAGATGTCTCTGACATAGAAGATGCAATAGCATTTGTTCTTCAAGAGGATTATCCGGAGTCAGTCGCCGACAGTATTGAATTTTATCTCCTGTCCGAAGATGAGGATGGCAACAGGACTCCTGTCCTACGTGATGTTCCCGATGCAAGGCGGAGACTATTCGATAGTTCCAGTGGTGAGGAAGACGATGATGGCGTTGCATACCTGAGCGACTAATTAGAGAAGTCTGTTTCAAACGGCCTTTTTCAAGGCCACCAATTGTTTCAATCGTTTTAAAACTCAGCCGAATTTGCAATGTTTTTTTTCCCTTAAACTAAAAAAGCCACAAGCAGAGTATAATAAACGAATGAAAAAATGGTAGCCGTTAAAACGGCTGTTTGGATGTGTTTTTCAACTGTATAAAGGGTTTATTGTTCAACAATGATGTCATCATCTGATAGATAATCTGCCCCTACTAATCTTTCTAATGCAGCCATTACTTCTCTGGATTGGATAGTTGTTCTGCTTGATACAACGTTAACCTGTACTGGTTGATCATCACTTTCTTGTCTTTCCGTGGGTGTAAATGATAATTGAAAAGATGGTGTTGTGGAGGATATATCTGGGACCTGTATAGGCTGCTCCATAATTATGTTGTGGTTAGTAAGCTTATAGCAATACTAATTTATTATTTCATTTATGTTTACTTTTTAAATGAATGAACCAATGGCAATGAAAGTGATGATGTTAGCAAAAATATAAACCAATAGTAATTCAATGCTGAGGTCAGCATTTGCTATAAAACTAGAACATGTGAAAAATGGCTCTCAATACTACTTTTGGAGCAGTCTATAACACACTGAGAAATTTATTCAATCACAATGTACTATTGTCAACGTTGTAATGAAGATTTCATAAATGAGGATTTATATATATATCACTGTGAAATTTACCATAATGCTACTAATAATGCATTATCCGATTGTGAAGACCATCCCGATTTCTTACACTTCCTTGCTGACACTGAACACTCTACACGGCAGAGCAGACCAAGCGTAATTGCATATGCACCTCCTAGCAAACAAAACTCAGTGGATCCTGAAGATGAATCCTCACCCTCTACTTCTAGAGGGACTGCGAACGAAGATGCAACGTTGGGAGTCAACATTTTAGTGGAGGCGTTTGACAGATCTGTCGTTCGACATTACAGAATAAATAACATCAATACACTTGAACTACAAATATTTCTGACCCTCGTTAAAGATGTTATAATTGCAAAATTAAATTATGAACTTAACCGTTTGAATTTAATTAAATTTGGATTACTATTGGACACAACATTTAATAATGTAGAAGGAGAAATATCCAACAGAGGGTTTCTTTCTAGAAACCGAACTATCATGGAGACGTCAAATTTAGATGAAATAGTTGATGAATGTTTACAAGAATTGGTGCTTAAAATAACTGAACATGAAGCTCGTGGATCCGGATGGTCCTTGCTCAATGTAAACAACCTGGATTTACGAGTTCATAAACGTGGATACGGTGAACGTGGCAGCAGTTTTATTCCATTGCCAGCAAAGATTAAAGATAATAAATCATGTATTAATGTTCAAAACAATGACAATGAATGTTTCAGATATTCCATGTTGGCGAAATTTCTTGTTCATGAAGGTGTCCAACATCCTGAACGACCGAATAGAAGATATCAAGAACTAAATGGTAGATATAAATTTAATGGATTAAACTACCCAGTGTCATTGTCTGATATAGGAAGTTTTGAAAAACGTAATGCAGGTGTGTCTGTTAACGTGTTTGGACTGGACAGAAGAAACAATGTGTACCCGTTAAAAGTGGTACCACGTGAATTGACTGACCATACTGATTTACTGTTACTAAAAGATGAAACTGTTTCACATTATGTGTACATAAAAGATTTCACTAAGCTCATTCACTATCAGCTCACCAAAAGAAAGTCACCAATAACAGTGTGTAAAAGATGTTTCTGTTTTAAAAATATCTCTATAAATAGAGGAGGTCGTAGTTGGCTGACGGAACACTCTAAACTTTGTGGAGATCATGCAGCAGCAAAAGTTAACCTTCCAACTCTGAATAGTTCTATTCTAAAGTTTAGGAATATCCATCACCAGTATCGCATCCCAATTGTAATTTACGCAGATTTTGAATCATCATTGATACCAGTGGAAAATGTGGATCCTGACGCAGCAGACAGTAGGAAATACCAAAAACACGAGCCAAACAGCTATTGTCTTTTGGTAAAATCAACACTTTCATACGAGCATCTTCGGCACTACGATATTCCAACGGAGCCAAAGCTTTACCGTGGGGAGCAAGCTGCAACACGATTTGTTGATGACCTATATGATATTGCTGAAAAAGTATCTACCCTCTACAGTTACATTGTTCCTATGGAAAATCTCACTGACCTTCAAGAACTATGTCATCAAATGGAGGACATTTGTTACTTGTGTTTGATGTTTCTGAGGACAACATCAAAGTGCGTGACCATGATCATTTGACAGGAGCCTATAGAGGAGCAGCTTGTAACGCCTGCAATATCAACTTTAAGCTACCTAACTTTATACCGGTTGTATTACACAATTTAAGTGGATACGACGCACACTTTATTATTCCAGAACTTGGACGAGACAAAGGACAAATTGACGTATTGGCTCAAACGACAGAAAAATTTATTAGTTTTTCAAAGAAAGTAAAAAATATAAAATTAAGGTTTATAGATTCCTTAAGGTTTATGCCATTCAGTTTGATGACACTCTCTAAGAATCTGGAAAGAGATGACTTAATTGAAACGAGGAAGCTGGTTCCAGAAGATAAGATGGAGCTCGTATTAAGAAAAGGAGTGTTCCCGTACGACTACATAGATTCCCTTGCACGATTTGACGAGACTGCGTTACCTCCACCAGAAATGTTTTACAGTAAACTCAATGAATCTCCAGTAGATCCAGAAGATTATGAGCATGCTGTCAAGGTATGGAAGGAACTTAATATGTCGACGCTCGGAGATTATAATGATTTTTATGTGAAACTTGATGTAACTCTCCTTTGTGATGTAATGGAGGAATTTAGAAATTCCTGTTTGTTAGCTTACGGACTGGATTGTTTCTATTACTTCACATCTCCGGGGCTGGCTTGGCAAGCTATGATGAAGGAAACTAAATGCGAACTCCAACTTTTAACTGATATTGACATGGTTCTTATGGTTGAAGCTGGTGTTAGAGGAGGGCTCACACAATCGGTCACACGATATGTCAAAGCCAATAACAAACATCTTCAAAATTATAACTCCACTAAAGAATCAGTCTACCTAGGCTACTTCGACGCCAATAACCTTTATGGATACGCCATGTCAATGCCATTACCTTTTGGCGGATTTTGCTGGGTTGATTCTAATGTTTTAGGAGACATTATGAGCATCCCGAAGTTCAGCGATATCGGATACATATTGGACTTTGACTTCGAGTATCCTCAGCACCTTCACGACCATCATTATGACCTTCCTCTATTACCAAGGTCCGAGGTTCCTCCAGGAGGCAAATATTCAAAGTTGATGACAACACTTGAAAATAAATCTAATTACATTGCACATTATTGGATTGTACAACAAGCAATTGAACTAGGAATCAAAATTGTTAAAATCAACCGAGTGCTTCAATTTACACAAAAGACCTGGCTAAAACCGTATATAGAATCGAATACTTCAAGAAGAGCAGCTTCCACATCAAGTTTTCACAAAGAATTTTGCAAACTGATGAATAACGCCGTCTATGGGAAATGTCTTGAAAACAAAAGGAATCACATGAATTTGAAACTTGTTTCTGATGAAAAGAAAATGTTAAAATTAGTTCAAAAGCCTAACTTCAAAACATCTATCATAATAAACGAAAATCTTGTAGCTGTATGCATGAACAAAACAAATGTTGTCATGGATCGACCTCTTTATGTAGGAATGTGTATACTTGATATTTCAAAGACCCATATGTACGACTTCCACTACAACAAGATGGTTGCCTTTTATGGACGAGATCGAATTGGAATTAGCTACATGGACACTGACGGGATCGTATATTGGATCAAGACACTTGACATGTATGATGACCTTAGAGTGTTTCCTCACAGGAATGATTTTGACTTCTCCGACTACCCAGTTAACCATCCGACATACGACAACTCTGTCAACAAGAAGGTTTTAGGAAAGTTCAAGGATGAAACTTGCGGAGTACCACTTGAAGAAATTGTCGCCCTCATGTCGAAGATGTACGCGTTAAAATTAATGACAGATAGAACAGCGAATGTCACATCAACAGTTGCAGCGGATGAGGATGAAGCAGGGATTATCAAGAAGGCAAAAGGAATAAAAAAGATGTACATAATGAAAAAAATGAAATTTGAACATTACTACAACTGTTTATTCAGAAGAGTTGGGTACAGTGCATCTTTTAACACAATCCGGAGCTTCAATCATAATTTATATAGTATAACTGTGAAAAAGAAGTCATTGGCAGACAAAGACGACAAACGTGTGATCCTTCAAAACAACATCCACACACTTCCTTATGGACATTATTCATTAGCATAAATTGATTAAGTGCATCATCATCCTGAGAAGTAAACTGGTGGAAGATCTATAAAATGCTAATTAATTAAGTATATGTTAAATAAAGTTTTTAAAAAGCCACTTCAGTGGCCTTGCCCCAGTTTTCGTGTGTTCAGAATAAGCAATTTTTTAAATTAGCAAAAACTACATTACTTATTTAACATTTAGCCTTTTTTAATAAATGAAACAGTTTTATAGTTCAGTTACTAAACGATTGGAGGATAAAGCGAACCGATGGACGAGAGAAAATCCATCGTTGAAGAACTTCACAAACCAGTTCGAAGAAATTTTCCTAGAAGATCAACGGTCGTGAAAGGCATTCATGACCTATATCAAGCGGACCTTGTAGAAATGAAACCGTACAGTAGGATTAATAAAGGGTTTAGGTACATTTTAACGGTTATTGATTGTTTTACAAAAGTAGCCAGTGCAATTCCACTGAAAAACAAAAGTGGATCGTCTATTACAGAAGCAATGAAAGAAGTACTTCAGGCGATAGGGAAACGTATAAAAAATCTGCAGACAGACGATGGTACAGAATTTTTTAACAAAGATTTTTCTGATCTAATGAGGAAAAATAAAATAAATCATTATTCAACTTATAGTGAAAAGAAAGCCGCTATTGTAGAACGTTTCAATCGCACTTTGAAAACTTCAATGTACAAGAAATTTTCAGAAAGAGGCACCTATGTATGGTATGATATTCTTCCTACTTTAATAAAAGATTACAATGATAAAAAACATCGTACAATAGGTATGAAACCAAATCAGGCGAATAAAGCAAATGAATCTAAAGTTTTGAAACGCATAAAGAAAAGTACCAAACCAATATTAGATAAGAAACCACCCAAAAAATTTGCAATAGGAGACAATGTGAGGATATGTAAATATAAACAGATCTTTACCAAAGGTTACCTTCCGAATTGGACAAACGAGGTTTTCACAGTGCATCGAGTACAGCCTACTATTCCTGAAACTTATATTTTAAAGGATGTTAAAGGAGAGATACTGCAGGGAGGGTTTTACGGACATGAGTTGTTAAAATCCAAGACTGGCAATGTTTATTTGGTTGAAAAGATATTAAGAAAAAGAGGTAATAAACTTTTAGTTAGATGGTTGGGATTTGACAAGAGCGAAGATACTTGGATAGACAAAAAGGACCTACTTTGAAATAAAAAATCAGTAACGGGACAGCATTTGAGAAGACTGTTTATGCAGTAAATAAATTATGGAAATTATCTGCCAGAATGAAAGACTTGATATTAACAATATCGATTGTTTGACACCGGATATTTTTGATAATGAGGTAAGTAAACATGGCTGTTTATTGCCTAACACAATGAGGTGTATTATTAGTGGGCCTTCAAACTGTGGAAAAACCAACGTTGTTTTTAATTTAATAACAAAACCAAACGGCTTAAGCTTCAATCATGTTTATATTTTTTTCCAAATCTCTGAATCAACCAAAATATTTATTATTGGAAAATATTTTGCATGATGTACCCGATGTTTCATTGCATAAATTTGACGCAAGTAGTGAGATTATAGAGCCTAACAATGCTGAACCGTATTCAGTTTTTATTTTTGACGATGTTTCCTCTGAAAATCATGATAGGATAAGAACATACTTCTCTATGGGTAGACATAATCATATTGACTCTATTTACATAGGTCAAACATATAGTAAAATCCCGAAACAATTAATTAGAGACAACGTAAACTTTTTAATTGTTTTCAAGCAGGATGAAAAAAATCTCAAACATATATACAACGATCATGTTGGTGCAGATATGTCATTTGAAAAATTTCGAGATGTGTGAGGGAAAGCTTGGAAAGAAAAATATGGGTTTTTAGTTATAGATAAAGAAAGATCTATGACAAATGGTCGTTACAGAATAGGGTTCGATGGATTTGTTTTATTACATTGACTTCTGCCTATAACAAATTCAGTATTTGTGGTGAAGGCGTTGAGAACAGTCGGAACTAATAATGTCGAACCAGGAGGAGTTGCTTAGTGAAATAAAAGTCCTAAGTGACTCAATACGGAAGAAAAACCTGCTACTAAAAGAAGGATTGATGGCTAGAAATAAATATTTGGAGGAAACCTTCAAGCCCATTGTCGAACCCCTGAATAAAATAAATGATAAAATGACCAAATCGACTCTACTAGATCAAGAAGTAAAAGAACGAGATAAAAAGATCGTTAAACAAGATGAAACTTCAGGAACATACGGATCAGAATCTGGGTCAGAATCATTTAGCAGAACGAGTCGTTCAGGAGAAGAAGAAGAAGAAGAAGAAGAAGAAGAAGATAAAGAAGATGAAGAAGAAAGTAAATCCGACATTGAAGGTGAAACAGATCCTTTAGAACCAATAGAATCCCCCACAAATATTAGTATTTTAAGTAAAGAAATTGGCAAAAAAGGACCTCTTTCACGAAATTATATACTAAAAATGCTACATGGTGCACATAAATCGAGTAAATACCACGTGTATGGAGCACGCTTGGAAAAAGACGGTCTTCGTATGGGGGATAGTATGCTAGAGATAGATGACAAAGATAATATAACAGTTAAAGACCAAACTTTTAAGGGTACCGCTGGACTGTTTGAATTGATCTTTAAACCCTCTCCAAAAAAATATACTAAGAAGGATTTGAATGATTTTAAAAACATATGTATTTTAACCAACTCCCATAGAAAAGGTTATTCACATAATACACCTATTCATAGAAATAGATCGGAGAAGTATAGAGAAGTTATTTCAAAGCTGTTTTCTAGTATCAGAGGAAAACGTCCGAAGGCTAAGGGTAAAGGAATGTCGATGAAATCGGTGTATGATACAAATATTATATACTATAATAATTTGAATAAGCTGGTTGACAGAATGCGATTAATATATGAATCTATACAGGCTGGGCATAACGGATTGGATAACGAAATGATTGCTTTAACGGAAGAGTTAAAAGGTCGGGGATACATAGCTTAAGTATTCAGTCTAAAGATGAGTGTTGATAAGTTCGGTCGTCATGAGAGCTCTTTGGTTAGAGAGGTTTTGAGAGGTCCACCTGGAGAAGGTTTTCAGTTGACTCGAGACGGAAACTATGATCTAAGAAGGAAACGTTTGTGCAATATTGCAGATCCTATTAACAAAGATGAAGCAGTAAACCTTGGAACAATTCGTACATTTACATTAAATTGCGAGACAAATGACACCATGTTTGATGCTAAATATAAAAGAATTATACATGTGGCAATTGCAGAAAAAGATACAGATGCTGTGAATAGGCGATTTGTTTTGGAAGAAATAAAGCAATTAAAACAAGATATTTACCAAAAAATCGACAAATTACAGTCTATGGTGATTCTTTTCACCTCTTCGAAGAAGGAAAGTCGGGGAACACCTTCAAACAGTGTAAACGCAATATATGATACAAACAGTGATGCAGAAGAGTCATTATCACTGCCAGACGTTAGAGTAATCTAATGAAGTAAGGTGTTAAAACAAAAATAAATTATCATACATGGAAGGAAGACGTTCAGTAGTGAACTATCACTCATGAAAAGAGGACGAGGACTCACTAGTAGCGCAGTGTCTCTTTTAAAAAAAGCATTTTCCACTTTACCTACAGGTGCATTAATAAACACAGCTGTTGACGCACTTCCAATTGAGCTACATTTGCCTGGAGGTTATCAATATTGTGGTCCAGGTACGAAATTGCGAAAGCGTTTGGTACGAGGAGATCCTGGAATAAACAAATTGGACGAAGCTTGCAGAGCACACGATATTGCATATTCAAATTACTCAGATTCGGAAAGAAGATCAATTGCAGATAGAGCTCTTGCTGAAAAAGCTTGGCAGAGAGTAAAATCAAGTGACGCAAGTGTTGGTGAACGAGCAGCTGCATTAGCAGTAACTGCAGCCATGAAAGCCAAAACAGCAGTTGGAGGAGGATCGAGGAGAAGAAAAACAAACACACGTCGCAGAAGAAATATTTCCGGTGGGGGCACTAGTAAAAGAAGGAATACTAATAAGAGAGTTAATCGTAAGCGAAAAAAGTGTTCAAAATGTTCAAAAAAAAGGTAAACGGAAGAGGATTATACCTAAGACCATACCGTGCATATTAAATAAAAACAAATTAATTTTGCCGAATAAACCTTTGAACAACGAGGAACTTGAACGGTATGCATCATGTTTAAAAATCCCTTTTTTCAGAGGGGTGTTCATGCGAAACGGATTGCCAAGAAAAATCTGGAAAAATGAAGCCGCAATTGTAAACCTTGATTATGCTAATGGTGCTGGGACACATTGGGTTTGTTATAAGAAAATATTTGATTCTGTTTTTTATTTCGACAGTTTTGGGAATCTTCCACCTCCTAAAGAGTTACAAGTGTATTTCGGTGCAGTACCTAACGTAGTTTTCAATTATGATAGAAAACAAAGAGAAGACACGTCAGTATGTGGACATTTATGTTTGGAATTTCTAGCCACAAGTGTCAGTCAACTGTAAGATGTCGTCTTGTACTGTAACAGTTAGTGGTTCAACATCAACTTTACGAAGTACATTATTTCCACCATTACACCTGAGAGATGATAGACAGTGGGAAATTGCACTTTTGGATTTTACTACTTACAACTCAATCCCAAACATAATAGAAGGTGTTAATAATAAATTTCACTACGTGAGAAAGAAAAATACTGAAGGTCTGGCTGATGTACGTGAATTTGTTGAGATTAAAACTGGTGCTTATGAAATAGCTGACATAAACAGAGAACTTCAAAATAAGTTAGGAAAGGATGTAATTGAACTAAGAGCGAATAATAACAATTTAAGAAGTGAAATAAAATGCAAGTTTTATATGGATTTCACTCTACCAGCATCGATTGGTCCTTTACTTGGTTTCCCATTATACAAGTCGGTTCTTGAACCAAATATCTACCATACAAGTCCAAAAACTGTGAACATAATTAAAGTTAATACTATAAATATCACGTGTAACATAGTTCAAGGGGCTTATAAAGATGGATCGAACCAACATATTCTACATTCGTTTTATCCAACCGTTCCACCTGGATTTAAGATAATTGAAAAACCTCATAATCTGATATATCTTCCATTAAACTCCACTCATATTTCAGACATCATATTGAACGTACTAGATCAAGACGGTGACATCGTGGATTTCAGAGGAGAAATTATTACTGTACGTTTACTCATTAGACAGGCACCGTAAAAGAACGATGGGACTTGAATTTACATATAACACTAAACAAACATCAGACAATTCTAGTATATCTCCTAACGTAGAGAGGTTAACTAGAGAGAACATTAAATTTTTAGAAGGACTTGGTTTCAGAGTCAATGATAATGGACATACTGGATATAAAACATGGACCGGTTTTCGACGAAACGTTGTGGGAGAAGGAGCTTCACACTCACAACCCTTACGCTTCATCGAAATTAGGAAATAATGATGAGATCCGAATTCCAATACAACATCAAGATGCATATACTTTACCGTCTGAAAGCTATATTTATATTGAAGGAAGGGTTTTGGAAAAAGATGAAAATACAACATCAAAAGTACCATTCATAAATAATCCAATGGCCTTTTTGTTTGAAGAAATCTGGTACGAAATATCTGGCATTGTAGTAGATTCGACTAAAAAAGTCGGTATAAGCAGTACGCTTAAAGGGTTGGTTTCTTTATCACCTAATGAAACGAACGCTTTAAAAACAGCCGGATGGATATTACCAACTACGACCAAAATAGTACCTAATTCAAGTGGTTATTTAGACTTTTGCGTTCCGTTGCGGCTCTTACTAGGATTCGCTGAAGACTACAGAAGAATAATAATTAATGTCAAACAAGAATTGGTTTTACTGCGATCATCCTCTGATGTGGATACTATACAAGCTGATAGCGGAACAACTCCCACAACACTTGAATGGAAATTGAAGTTAGATAAAATAGTTTGGAGAGTACCTCATGTACGGTTGGCCGATGAACGACGAGTAAGTCTATTACGGATTCTGGACTCTGATAGGGATATTGTGGTTCCTTTTAGAAGCTGGGAAATGCATGAATGGCCTGTCTTGCCTAAAACTCAACGTCAAACGTGGGCTGTGAAGACTTCGAGTAATTTAGAAAAGCCTAGATATGTTATTTTTGCTCTGCAAACAAATAAAAGATCTAATATTACTGCTAATGCCAGTAGCTTTGATCATTGTAAACTTTCAAATATTAAGTTGTTTTTAAACTCACAATTCTTTCCCTATGACAGTCTTAATGTAATGTTTTCTAAGGACAGATATGGTATTTTATACGATATGTATGCTAGGTTTCAATCGTCATACTATGGAAGGACGAACTCGCCTCTCCTCAACCCTGAAACATTCAAGAGTCTCGCACCAATTGCAGTCATAGACTGTTCAAAACAAAACGAATCAATTAAATCATCAACAGTAGATATTCGCATCGAGTTTGAGTTGGAAGAGAATATTCCAGACCAAACAACAGCGTATTGTTTGATACTACATGATACAATCGTAACGTACACCCCTCTAACAGGCGTGGTTAGAAGAATAATATAGATCTTTTTACCACATTATTCAGCACCTACATATATTTACCCCCGCCACAAGTTTATAAAAGGGAGATTCTTCTGCGAGAGGACATCAGTATACCACCTGCAGACAGCAAGACAACATTGATAGTTAAAATGGACAGTATGCCATCTAATTTTCTTGAAGATGTAACGCTCGAGTCTGCATCAACAGAGGTGACAGCTGCATCTAAAACGTCGAATCAAGACTTACCTGAAAACACAAAACCTACTGAGGACTCTGCAAAAACAACGGAAACTACTTCTTTTCCAATTGACAAAGACACAATTCCACCTGGTAATCTTAGTGAGGACCTTGTAAAAACAACGGAAACCACTTCTTTTCCAATTGTCAAAGACACAATTCCACCTTATAATAATAATAATGATGATGTTAAAACTAATACAACACCAGCTGAAAATGTAGAAGAGTCCGCAGAAAAGGACACAACAACTACTGAGGAGATTAAGGCTGGACTCTCAGGATTTCTAACTTTCGAAGGAAATGATCAGAGGAAAAGGAAAAGATGTGAAAATGAATATGTTGATCAAAATATGGATGTGATATTTGATGTATTTTTACGCGCAATGTATCCATTGAATTTAAACATGGATAAAACTGTTACTGTTGGTGTTTTCAAATCTTTGAACTTTAATCCTGCTGTGCTAATTAACCATTGCGGGAAAGCCTCATTGCTGCTTACGATAGACATGTGGGATAAATTTACTAAACACGTATCTATCATTGAAGCCTACTTATACAACAACTTGACAGGACGAAAAACTGCAATTGGATTTAACGAATCCGATTTAGAAATCGACAACATCAGACTTCGAGGTACTCAATTTGTGAGATTTAGAGATCTTTCTAAACACAATAAGAAAATCCTTTTAACTTTGGAAGAATTTCAAGTCCTGTCGAATCTAACACCAGTAATAATCAGATACATTCAGCAACTCGTCACATATGCTCCACTTATTTTTGATTACCTCAACAGTTCGGTGAACACACATCCAGTTTTACCACTGATCTATGGCCCGATAGATCATTCTATATACAACAGATTGCCTCAAGAGGTGTCGTTCTACAGAAGGACCGGATTCTTTTTTAATAAACTTCGAAGTGAAGGAACCAAAATTAAAGTTTCTCCAACAAAGGAATTGCCGGAGAATATTTCAAATAAACAAAAAGTGTAAAATTATTTGAATGATTGCGTCAAGCAAGTGCTCATGTTGGGAGCACTAAAACTTTTTAAAAAAAGATTTACGTGACCTTGAAACAGTTCAGGTTTGCATATGTTATTCTTCTTTTCACTGACTATATACATATGAAAATACTCACGCTGTGTGAGTGCAGTTGATTCCAAGCTTCCAAACAGTACCTATCCTACTCAGTCTTGTTTATGACATGCTTAAGTAAACTTCATAAAATGGAAAGATACTGTTGTGAAAACAAGTGTTTTGTGCGACCGAAACTAGAGGTAGACGGATTAGCCTGTGAAATATGTGAAAGTTATGGTATTTGTAAATGTCGATGTAAAACATATAAACTTCCAACTCCAACACGAGAAACGTTCACATTGTACAAATCCCAACACTGTTATACATGTTGTCCTAAAATGTGTGTGACATTTGGACTGTATAGCGATATAATAAAATATTGTAACAAATGTCGCAAAGGTCTTTGTGAATGTCTACTACAATATTGTGCAAACAGGAAGAGTTGGGATGTGGATATAGAAGTAGAGTCAAAAGTAATAACAAGACGGAATAGCATGTAGAATATGTGAATGCTATGGTTACTGCAATAGAGTGTTAATTTTTAGGAAATGAAGGTTTGCATTAGTATAAATAGCTGTCACACCACCCACCCCATCTCAGAACAACTCCAGCTCTTGCCCAGTGAAAACCAACTTCATGCGCTCTCGTAGATTCAACAAAAAATGGAGGAGTATAACCTGTGGAAACAAGCGTTACTCAAAGAATATCAGGATACGAATGATTTTAAAAAAATTGTAAGCCAACCACCAAAAAGTATAGCTGAAGAAATTATGAATGAACATTATAAAAATTGTGCGACGGCTTTAATATGTTTCTATGAAAAAGATAGTCTTAGGATTTGTCGAAAGTGTTACGAGGATAACAAAAATGAATTTGCGGACTACGAACAAAAAGTTCTACATGAATCTTTTCAAGTCAACACGTCAACACTACAATTGAAATATCAATGTATGAAATGTAACGGTACATGTGTAGAAGAGAGATACACTAAATGCGAATGAATGTTAGCAAACTCTGACTGTTTATACGGTAGATTGCATCAACAAAGTGCTCATGCTGGGAGCACTTAAACATTTTTAAAAACTAATTTAGGTGACCTTGAAACAATTCAGGTTTCCACATGTTATTCTTATTTTCACCGTATATATATATGACAATATTGGGGCTATATGAGTGCAGTTAATTGCAAGCTTCCCATCAGTTAACAGTTGCAAAAATAAATACATACTGCTGCAGTGAGAAATGTTTCATAGAACCAAAATTACATTGATACGGAATGGACAAACCAATTTGTTTTAATTATAATATTAGAATGTCCAAAAAGTGCGTAGTAGAATTTCAAGCTTTCAGGAACAACCAAGACAAATATATCATAAAAGAACTAGCTTTTTTTGACATATCTACTAATGTCATTAACTATTTTCTTTTTAAGCCGCCTTTTCCTTTTAAGAAGTTAAATAGCAAAAGCTCTAGAACCAATAAATGGTTAATGAAGTATCTTCATCACATCATCTGGGACGAAGGATTTACACAATACAAAGAGCTGGATAGCATAATGTACCATTATTGTCAACAGTATGACGAAATCTACACTACTGGGGATGAAAAATCAAAGTGGATCAGAATGTACAGTACTTCAAATGTGACGGATATTGTGTTGGATAAGGAATTTGCAACGGAATTAAATGGTCTTTGCATCGGAGTAAAAAGCCCTCAGCATAAAACTGCAAATTGTGCATTGTCACGAGCATACAGAGTAGGCCGATTTATATCCGGTGGAGGGGGAAATCCACATATACCCATGCACGTACCTCCGTAATATCAGTTGGAGACAAGATCTCTTACAGAATACAACACCTAGCAAAAGAATCATATCAGCTTCTCCACAATGGCATCACCTTCTCCACTAGAATCTCTTGCAGAAAAATTCAACCAACATTCAAAATCCGATCTCCTAGCAACAAAAAGATGTAGCGAACTTCAAGAGAAAAAACATTATGCTGTGCATTCGATGAAAAAGTTGGATACATCAGTTGGTGAAGCAGTTATAGCTGTTCTTGGAGATTCACCCTACAAAGAAGAAGATAAACCTAAATTCCAAGTTTACCTCCCGAAAAGATTTGTTAATGTTCTTATGAACGAAGATTTGGATTCTGTCAAGCCCGGTGTATTGTATTTAGTTTCCCATGGACCTTCTGGAAACAACTCTACAGAAATAACAATCCATGTTAACAATACTTTGTAAAATAGTTTTGTACATAGCGTAAAATTCCATTGTAATCTCTGATTATTTTACCTTTTTAATTATGTATTATTTTTACTTAGGTATTATGTAATTATATTTTTAAAAAACTCATCACTGTGACCTTGACATAGTTTTGAAAGTGTCGGACTTACCCCCACCATTTTATTCTGACATAAATAGAACCCGTACTAGTGATCAGCTATCATTTCTCCATCAGCTCTCGTACCGTCAAGAACGAACTTAACCCATCAACATAATGAAGTTTCATCTGGTGATGCAAGACGAAGTGGATTTGGGAATACTTCACGAAACACTCCTGCATTTGATGACGGAACATCCTCCGATGGTAATGAAGATTACTGTTGAATTCGACAGCACAACCTTCTGCGATTCGGAGACGACTGAATCACCCACTGAATGGTCTCCGAATGCCACATCCGAAAATACAGAAGAAACCAAACCACAAGAACCTCCAAAGTACGAAGAAGAAAGCCAACCACAAGAACCTCCAAAGTACAAAGAAGGAAATAATGTTTAATACAATATACCTAGTTTGCTGTAAAGATAAGTTATGTAAACCTTGATTAAATCTTTGTAATTTTTGACAAATAAACTATCAAATCTTTTTTTAAAAACCACTTTCGATGACCTTGAACTTGTTTCTACATGTCCGTAACCACCCACCCACTTGGGAGTAACAATGACTCTAGGTTTTTTTCTATAAAATGGTTACATTTAATTGGATAATTTTTAGCCAATTACTTGTCAGTGTTTCGTGATGACTAAGCATAAACAAGTAATAAAATCATGTCTGTCTGATCCTCACTACCATCCTCTCGTCTGACACCGATCCGCCAACATGTCTGCATCTACTCTGTGGTCCAAAGACATCGGCGACGAAGAGTTGGTGGAGATCACCCTGATTGCGGAGCATGGGGAGAGAATGAGAGCAATTTCAACTATGTCTGAGGACGAACTACAAGAAAATCACTTCAATGAGATAAAGGCGATCATGTCATACATTGCCCAACCGACGATGCTTCCAGAGCAGTGGCCGGCGATATCTCGGCGGATGGAATATCTCGCTGCGCTGAAGGCTGAGATCAACAGAAGAGGTCTATCAACTGAGATTTATGCAATATTTGTGTAAATTACAGATTTTAAGGACATGTGACAAACGGCCTTTTTCAAGGCCACCAGATGTTTCATTCGTTTGACACTCAGCAACCGCCAAATTCATTTTCAAATCACTCCCACGACTTCTATCAGTTTCGGAACAAATATTAATCCATCCGTTTTCACTTTACCCCACATCCAATAACGTATGTCGTTCGTCACACCAAAAGATTTTAAATACATGTAACAAACGGCCTTTTTACAGGCCACCAGTTTGTTCAATCGTTTGACACTCAGCAACCACCAAATTCATTTTCAAACCTCTCTCTCGACTTTAAACAGTTTCTTAACGAATATAAATCCACCCGCTTTCACATTACCTCAATCCAATGACGTATGTGTATCGTCACACCAATACGTCATCGCCGTGACGTCATCACACCCTCTCGTCACACATACGTCATCACCACGTCACTCAAACGTCACTTCTGATTAAAAAACAATTATTTTTCAGCTGTCCCAGACTCCCCATATTGCCTCTACTCACAGAGAATCGAATCTCTAAAATCCTTTCTCTGTGATAATAATATAGGGTAGACATACAGTGATTTCTGACTCGTTTTATGTATTATCACTATAATATCACAGAGAATCGAATCTTTAAAATCATTTCTCTGTGATAATATGGTAGGGTAGATATGCAGTGATATATGACTCGTGTTATGTATTATGTTACTATTTGTGCTAGAGGTACAAAGAAATAGAAATAGAAGGTACTATTTACCTTCTCAACTCCTACAATATGGCTATAAACAGTTTTATAAAAAAACGAGATCGCACGCAGCACGCTGACGTGACGTGAGGGAAGTGAATTTCTGCATTAAAATCTTAAAAAGATCAAATAAAGGGTTTAAACTAACACTGGATACCTTTTTTTTTAATTGAAAAAAGTTATTTTTTGGCTGCTCTGATGCTCTTGGTTATATTTAAATTCACTAATAGGATGCCAATGTTGTACATTATAAAGTTAGAAGGGGGTATAATCGGGATAACAAGTTGGTATAGGGATATTGGGGGTGATAAAACGATATTAAGATATGAAAAACAGTCTTTTCCAGTGTAAAATACCCACAGGACAACGTACTGTATTTTGACAATTGACATTTTCTTTAATAACTTGGTAAGTACTTGTGCTAGAATGATGAGGGAGGGCTTAAAATCTTTCGATTTTTACGTACAACACTTTGATGTGTACATTAAGTGTACATTTGGGGCTTTTCTGACCCTTTTTTGGGCCCAAAAACGCAAAATTTGAAAACTTAAAATCCCAAAAAAAGGAGATCAGAGTTTTCCGATTGGTTTGCCCAACAAACCTGTCCAACTGATTTTAAAAAGGAATGTCTCTACCAAATTTGAAGTAAATCGGACAAAAATTGCGACCGCTAGAGTACGAACATATATATATATATATATATATATATATATATATATATATATATATATATATATATATATATATATATATATACATATATATATTCAGGGGGAGTTTCTAACGTGACCCCCTGAACACGTTTTGAGGGGTCTCTACAAACTTTATATATATATATATATATATATATATATATATATATATATATATATATATATATATATACATATATACATAAAGTTTTTAGAGACCCCTCAAAACGTGTTCAGGGGGTCACGTTAGAAACTTTTTTGGTGGCCCCGGCCTTACGTCTCACCGTGCGGGTCATGTTAACAGTTCACTTTTCCATAGGAAATTCACTAATAATATATCCGATATCCTCTGAAAAATTATTAAATCGTTATAAATAGCACCTACGAGCGTACTAAACAGAGCAGACTAGATAATTTTACTAATACAAAATAATTCGGTAAATATTATTTTCTCTCAGTTTATGGTATTTTCTACACAGAGAAAGACCATAGACCCTTTAGTTTTCTTTTAGGTTTATCCAAAACTAAATTAAAAATCCAAAGTTGAATTCCTTTCTTTAAAAAACACACTTCCACATTCTTTGATTCTTAAACACCAAACCTCCCTAAGAAAAATACTTACAGCAGTTTTGGTGATTTTAAACACACTAATATATTCCTTGTAATGTATTTAGTCTAAATCCGAACATATAGCCTGACAGAAGCGGCAGAGTACCCACTAACACTCGACCGACAATGGCAAGGTAGACACCCTCTCGCCCACTCACGCTGTCATGGGATCAAGAGATCAGCTTATCTGTGGCATTATTGAAGAATAGCTCTTAAACTTGTTTATGTCTAGAGACGCTGAGTGTGACGTAGCGAATCAATTGATAACAATACTTGTGACTGGGCGACATCGATATGACTGCTTCAGTGCGGACCCTGAGGCCTCATCAGAGCCTGAATCTAGCGCTGAACTAGAGGAAATGTAATATTTACTTTAGGAAACAGTCTTATAATTTTAATTATTATTCATCAAGAAAAAAGGATTAAAGCGCAATTCGTGCAAGGCCTCTGAGGATTCTTTGGAGATAGGAAGGGGAATGGGGAACAGTTACAAGAGTACTACAAGTTGAGTGGCTAAACTCTTCCGAAATCGTTTTATAAATTATATCTTTATATATATTTCTGTAAACCAATTTTTTAAGTCAAAATTGTGGGAGTTTGGCAAATCGCATGATGATGGGAGAGGGCTCAAATTAAAGGCCTTGATCCCAGGGACTCGGGAAAAATATTCGTATTTCCAAAATGTTACCAGCAAACGAGAAATAACGTTAATCATCTCACATAAGAAATGCATCGGGATTTAAAAACCTCTGCTTTGTTTACATAAAATTGTGTCTACTTTGTTTACGAACTGACATGTGTTCCTACTTACACTGTTTTACTCAGCATTTTAAGAGTAAAGAGATAGGAGTGTTGGAGCAAGGTTAGGGGCTATGGTTCCTTCAATCCACTATTATCTTGTATTGAAGTTTTATCATTGTCTCTGTGTTTTGATAAGGGATAACATAGACAGTGACTAAAAGATTACACGTGCGAAAATTTGAATATGAATATTTTACTATGTTTTTGCACTCCCTTAAAGTGAGTTTTATGCGTCTTTAAAACATCTAAAATTAAGCATTTCCTTGAAAACTGCTTAATCAATAAACTGCATTGCATTAATCATTTTGAAATTAATTAATTGCAAAGTAACAAAATCATATCAGTATCAATATTTTATTAACAGTATCAAATGGTCAACGAGTACTTATTGCTAAATTTTTAGTATAGGTAAAAGATGCACTTGAGATGGTCTTTTCCTCGGTCCAAAGTAAGTCTGCCATTTATCAAGTAAAATTATGTATACTTTTTTCCAATCAAATAAATACTCCGTTATTGAAATAATGCTATAGTGAATATATATCATATTCATTTAAAGAACAAATTAACTTTGAATGTATACTACAATTTCATTAAAATTCATTCATATCTTGTTTTTAGCCAATTTCTCCTACAGGAAGAAGCTATTACCGTAGTACCATGGTAAGACTTAAGCCCGAGACCATGATAACTTTTCATTTTGAGGTCCCCAGATGCCAAAAACACAATTCGTTAAAATTATATATATATATATATATATATATATATATATATATATATGTATATATGTATGTGTCCGTAAGCACAATAACTCTCGCAAAAAATGTCCGATCTTAATGAAATTTGGTACAAATGTGTAAAGTACCATTTATTTGAACGAGTTCGAAAACCAGATGAATCGCACCATCCGAAGGAGAGATTTTGGGGGGTTTTGTACCCCAAAAATGTTTTTTTTGGGGTTTCCGCATGTAATGTTTATTTAAATCAAATTTGTATTTTTACCATTGAATTTAGCATAAAAAATTTGGTATTTTTATTATTGCTCTACGTCAATTTGTTACTGAGATATTGAAATTGCTAAATACAGTACGTTGTCTAATGTTATTCTTATAGGGAAATAGACCAATTTTATACCTCGCTTATTTATGGACATAAACTGACGAAATTTGGTAAATGGCTTCATCTGGTTGAGGTTTATTGTTGTTTGCACACAAAAAAATTTTGCCTATGGTTCCCGTAGCAGCAAATCTAGGTACTCGGTCCCCTTGTTATTGTTATGGTAAACTGTTATATATCGCTTATTTATGAATGTATATAGTTGAAACTTGGTATGTGACTTCACTTAGATGAGTTCTATTGATATTTTTATAAAAACCCATTATTTTGTGTTCCTTGTTGCAGCAAACCTGCGTACTCATCCCAAATGTTGTTTTATGGAGAATAATTAATATTTTAAGTATCGCTTGTTTGTGAACATATTTCTTATGAATCCTGTTAAGTGGCTCAATGTGTTATGTTATATATTCATTGGAACTTCACTGAGTATGCAGGTTTGCTGCGACGGGGGTATTTTGTGTTTTAACTACTATTCTCACCTGAAGATGGGAATCAGACTCCAGATCCCGAAACGTCGTGAGATTGGGTTTTCTCAAATCAGTGATGGAAATGTCCGCTGCAAAATGTTAAATAACGTACACCATAATTTTCGAGCAAATTAATACTTTAACACCAATACAACTACCTAACGTTCGATATGTTTCTTTAAGTCAGGAATCTGAAAAATGTCGAGGTAACGGTATGAATAATACCAGTGACACTAGAATTGCTACTGCGCATTGAACACCGAAACACCTGTTTTGAGGCAGTTAACTTGTCACTGTGGTGATGCCACCAACGTTGACAATCGAGGGAGAATCACCGAATAAATCGTTATTGTAATTTTTATTTTTCACATTTAGCGGTAAAGGTAATCTTCAAAATGATTGTTCAGTTATTGGATTTGATGAAGTGTCAAGTAGAAAGGCCTATCGACAAAAACACCCTTGAGAAATAATAAACAAAGATTAATAAAAAGTGACGTTAGCTCTATAAATAAAATACCCCCGTCGCAGCAAACCTGCGAACTCAGCGAATTTCCAATGCCTTAATACCACATAAAGCCGAATACCAAGTTTCATAAAATATACTCACAAATAAATAAGCGATAAATACAATTTGTATTATTCTCCATAAAGAATAACATTGCGGATGAATATGCAGGTTTGCTGCAACTAGAAACGTAATAATGGGTTTTTATGCAAATATCAATAGAACTCATCTAAGTAAAGTCACATCTCAAGTTTCATTCATGTACATTTATAAATAAGCGATATATAACATTTTAATTACTCTCCATAAGAATAATATGGGGACCGAGTACCTAGGTTTGCTGCTACGGGAACCATACGTGAAAATTTTGTTTTTTGTGCAAACAACAACAAACCACAACCAGATGAAGCCATATACCAAGTTTCGTCAGTTTATATTCATAAATAAGCGAGATATAAAACTTGCCTTTTTCTCCATACGAATAGCATTAGGCAACGTACTGTGTTTAGCACTTGCAATATCTCAGTAACCAATTAACGTAGAGCAATGATCAAAATATCATATTTTTTGTTAAGCTGAATTCAGTAGTATAAATTTAAATTTGATTTAAATCAAAATTGCATGTGAAAACCCCAAACAAATTTTCGGGGTACAAACCCCCCCCCCCTAACCCCCCTTTGGATGGTGCGATTTGTCTGGTTTTCGAATTCGTTCAGATAAATGGTACTTTACACATTTGTACCAAATTTCATTAAGATCGGATCTTTTTTAGGAGAGTTTTCGTGCTTACGGACACACATATATATATAAATACATACAAATTTGAACGAATGGTGCTTTTGGCATCTGGGGGCCACAAAACAAAGAGTTATCATGGTTTCACGATTAAGTCTTACCATGAGACCTACGGTAATAGCATAGAAAAATAAACCTGGTTAATTGTTCTATGGTAATAGCTTCTTCCCTATAGGGGAAATTCGCCAATGTATATATATATATATATATATATATATATATATATATATATATATATATAATGCAGTATCTTTAACACATTCGCTGCGGCAAATTAATTTAATAATTTACCTATGTGCTAAACAATTTTTTTTTCATAAAATTTTACCTTCCATGTTGAAAAGTCGGGAATAGGTGTCAAAATCGAAATTGCAGACTCCGATCGATGTTTTTTTGGCAAACAAATTCAGAGGTCGCCGGCGGACCCTCCGCACTTGACACCGAAATTTACATGTAATTTTACATAATACATACCGCACCCCACCCGCCGAGGCGCGAGACGCGACCGGATCCATTTTCACACAGTACCGGTACGTAAACTACTAAATATATGGCCAAAACAAAATATGTACACTCCGCATATACATATACATATACATAACGCACCCCACCCGCCGAGGTGCGAGACGCGACCGCATCCATTTTCAAACAGTACCGGCACGTAAACTACTAAATATATGGCCAAAACAAAATATATACACTCCACATATACATATACATATACATACCGCACCCCACCCGCCGAGACGCGAACGAACGGCACGGCCGCGCGCCGAGGTGCGAACGAACGTCACGGCCGCGCGCCGAGGTGCGAGACGCGACCGGATCCATTTTCCCACAGTACCGGCACGTAAACTACTAAATATATGGCCAAAACAAAATATATACACTCCGCATATATAAAATATATAAAATACATATACAAAATACATATATAAAATCCGGCCGCACCGCCAAAACGAGAACCAATGGAACTGGAGTATGCACACACCCTAGAGCCAATGCGGTATCGTATCAAGGTTCTTCTGCTAACTGCTAAACCACACTGAATCCATAAACATGACATGGCGCGGGGCCCTGTCGGCGGCCCCCTAGCACTATCGCGGCGGCATCTGGGGTCTGCCGGCGGACCCGCCGCACTGAATGTGTTAAGAATAGGCTATTACTAGCATAGAAAAACATTTTAATCTTCAAACTAAACTATTTTGAAAAATGTATTTCTTTGGGTTCGTATGAGCTTGTCTCAGTTAGGCGTTATGTGATCACACTTTTACCAAACCTAGCGTACTGCAACACAGAAAATATTAATCATTTATTTTGTTTGGTTTGACATGGAAAACAACCATACCAAGTTAAGTCGTAATACACTCGACTTATTGTTTAAAACCCAAAATAAAAATGAGCAACATTTTGAATGTAGACAAATACTAGCACACAATAAGTTCATTATATGTTGCATGGTGCCACGAAGCACAACGTTTGTCGAGACGACCAAAATTATTATCACCGCGCAGATGTTTGTTTAGTCTGACTGTTGCCACCCTGGAGCGTGTAGCGCGTTCACACATCACGTGACCTCCTCCCCATTGGTCAGTCTCCCTGTGTTATCGCTGGAGCCTAAACCAAAACCAAGGAACGCTGGTTACTGGGACACTGGTAGTGGATCATCGCTCTATTCTGTTCTATCGCCGTGTAGACACAATGGTCCGCTCGAAATTGAAGTCAGGTAATCCATTACCTTCCTGTATTTTTAATTATTTGTATCTCATATAGAATGTAGAATGCAGTCAGTTACTTAGACTGTATTCTCTTGCCATGTGGGAGTAATAATTGTTCTGTTTTTCACTACACAGCGAGTTAAATTAATTATCCATTTTTTAGTGAAGCTCATCCTAATCGAGAATCAATAATT
The DNA here is from genome assembly GCA_963675035.1 of Allygus modestus. Lineage (NCBI taxonomy): Eukaryota > Metazoa > Arthropoda > Insecta > Hemiptera > Cicadellidae > Allygus > Allygus modestus. The sequence continues at coordinate 349,124,510 of OY776112.1, forward strand.
AGCCTAATAGAGATTCTGAAAGTAACATGCAACTCGGTTTGTAAAACCTAGAAAATATGCACAATAATACGTCTCTATACTTGTTTGTAAATAATGTTTTGCTGCTTCCCGAATATTAATTTAAATTTGTGTTATAAAATATGGTAAATTAAGTTATGAACAAGATTTATATACAATGTGGTTTATATCGTAGGCATAGTAAATGCCTACTTAATAACTTTTTAATGTAGGCTAACTTCTTCACTTAGTAATTTAAGATCTTCATAAAAGTAGCCTATGAGGTTAATCTTCAGTTAGGGCTTAATGCATTTGTTTGAGGGGAGCTCCCCCCCCCCTCCCACACCCCCCTCCCACACCTCCCTCTCCCGAAGTTATATAAAAAGTTTACATGTTTTTAACCAGAGGTTGACTGTATTCAATTTAGGACAAATCAATTATTTTTATACCATCTCAAGGTATTGAAACATAAAGGAGTTTTATTAGACTTAAAATTAATTTGACAGACTTAATTATTACTTCTCAATTAATTAATCTAATTACTGTGCACTTTGTGTATAACAACTGTGAGGTATCCAATGTACTGTTAGCTGTCATTCCTGGGATCAGGCCCAAATCAACCAAAAAACATGGCCCTTGACGGCTCTCTGACTGGTCGTACTAGTACAGAGGTCGACATTGGGTACAGCAAAATGAAGCTGTCACCGTATTGGTAAGTCTTTTGGCTATTCAGTGTGACAAATTCCCTTCCTTGGTTCCTCCTTGTCTCTTCTGGGGGCTGAACTCCCAGTTGAGCCTGGATACCCAGTCTAGTCCAAGTCCTTGGAGGGAGTAGTGGATCTTCCTTGCAGCCTGGGACGGGTGTCTGGAAGAAAGGGCCCTTACCCGACAGTCTCCGGTCTGCCGGGCTGGGGGATGAACTGTCCTGGGGCCACCTGACCCCTGAGAGGTTGGAGGCTCCGTGCGATGGCGGTCCCTGTCTGGTGGACTTAGGGGGATGTCAGGTTAGAGGGCGAATCGTCCTGGGTTGTTGTCACCCACAGAGCCCGGGAGCTAGTAAGGCTCTCTCTCCCTTTCTGGAGCAAGGCAGTCTGACCCCATCCTACCACCTTTCCCATCCCTCTTTTCCCTCTTTCCGTTGGCTGTACAATATCCCAGGGGAGACGTGCCTAGCCGGCTATGGCGTTTGTATGTTTAATCCCCCCAAAAACAACCAAACAAACGAATAACCCCGTCGCAGGAAACCTGCGTACTCAGCGAATTTCCAATGCATAAAGTAGCCGCGTAGCAAGTTTCATAAACATATATTCACAAATAAGCGATATATACAATTTTAATTATTCTCCATAAGAATAACATTGAGGATGAGTACTTAGGTTTGCTGCAACAAGGAACACAAAATATGGGTTTTCATGAAAATATCAATATAAATCACCTAGGAGAAACCACATACCAAGTTTCATCAATATACATTCATAAATAAGCGATATATATCATTTTGATTTTTCTCCATAAGAATAACATGGGGGATGAGTACGCAGGTTTGCTGCAACAAGGAACACAACAAATTGTTGTTTATGCTAATATTAATATAACTCAACAATGTGAAGCCACATACCAAGTTTTTATTAAATTATGTTTATAATTAAGGGAGACATTACATTTTACTTATTCTCCATAAGAATAACATGGGGGCTGAGTACTCAGGTTTGCTGCTATGGAAGTAATCGGTAAAAATTGCTGTTTTTGTGCAAATAACAATAGACCACAACCAGATGAAGCCGTACACCAAGTTTCATTAGTATCCGTTCATAAATATGCGAGATATGCAATTTTTCTTATTCTCCATAAGAAAAAAATTGGACAACGTACTGTGTTTAGCACTTTTAATATCTCTGTAACCATTTGACATTGAGAAATGATCAAAACACCAAATTGTGTGTTTTTTTAGCTGAATCTAATGGTGAAAACTAAAATTATACCTTTTGAAATATTACATGTAACAATTTTAAAAAAACATTTTTGAAGTACAAAACCCCCCAAAATACCACTTTGGATGGGGCGATCTGTCTGGTTTTCGAACTTAAGAGTGATAAATGCTATGCTGCTTTACACGTTTGTAGCAAATTTCTTCTAAATCGGACCATTTTTACGAGAGTTATCACACCCACGGACACACACACATATATATATACAGTTTAGAACCAATTGTGTTTCTGGGGTCTGGGGACCTCAAAACGAAAAGTTATCATGGTCCTGGGCTTAGGTCTTACCATGCCGACCACGGTAATAGCTTCTTCCCTATAGGGAAAATTCGCTAAAAACCAAAACACATGAATCCCTTATGCAACAACTCAGTCTAACCTTCAAAGGGTTGAACTGAAGTGGTTACTACTGACTATGACAAAAAAAAAAAACCTTACAATACCACACTAAGAGTTTTAATCAAAAGTAAAAATCCAATTTTTCCTTTTAGTAAATGTATTAACCTTCTTACATCAAGTGATTTTGTAATTCCTATCAGAAAGGGGATGAATAGTGGATTTGTGAAAGCTAGAGTACCAAGATATAGTTTATGGTATTTGAGATTGATATTTTTAACTGCCATCATTTTGATATGTTTACCTTATTTCCAGTCTGTGTGCCATTCAGTTATCAAGGCATTTCTTTCATCTAAAAATATCTTTAGTTTAATTTTACTTAATAAGTACCTAAGGGATTTTTAGTAGGGTGAACTAGTTTGTATTTTGTGACTTTCATGATTGAGTAGATGTATTCTCCTTTGGATGATTTATAAGGAACTGATATATTGTTCTGACCTCAAGGCTCTCTACCACAAGCTCTCAAAATGTCCATGTTAAGCTTATGGAAGAAAGGACCAGTAATGTCACATATGTTTTATTTTAATACCTACTTCTCTATTCCCTGAGGATTTTGTTGTGTGGTCAGCTCCGTTTTCATTACATGATAAGTTTTAATGATTGAGGTGTAAAGGGTGGGTAAAGGGATTTCCTCCAGATTTGTTGAGAGTAACTTATTTTGTCGTCGAACAACAGGGCTCCGCTTCCTCTATTTCACTGAGTTTTGTCTCAAGTGTTTTATCTTATTGAAATAAACATCTGTTTAAAGAAACATTGCTAACTACTGGTCACTGTTCTGTTCAGGCCTATCTTTTATTTTGCTTCTGAATTGCACTTTATGTCTGCGAGATGTGAAATCCCCATGAGGAAACAGGCTACCGGCTAGTCTCATTTAAATAAACAGCTGATAAGACTTTTTGTCTGCAGACTGTGAGATCCTTGTGCAGTAGGTGGGAGAGCTGCTGCTTTATTTATATACTAATTACTAAGCTGATATATTAATTTTTCAGCTACTTCGTCAAAGAAGTCTACTCTTTTTAAGACGAAAAACAAATTTGGGAGGGAAGGTCACCGGAGGCTGAAGATCAGGTGGCGGGCGCCTTCTAGGGAACTGTACCGGCGTATCGCTAACTATATCAAGGTACGTACTCTTATATATTACTCCTTAGTCTAGATACAATTAGAAGATAGCCCTAAAGATCACTGAAAAGTATCAATATGGAACAGTGGCAGATATACCCCCCCACTAACCATGGTGGTGTGGGGATTTTATGAGCCCCACTAACCATTTCCAGGAACCCACACTGCCCTCAGAAACTAATTTAATCTAACCTCCATAAATGACTACAACCACAGCCATGTTGATGCCTCCAGTGCTCTCCTAGAGGAGGGTCGGTGAGAAGAGGATAGTATAAGTATATAAGTAAGCATCTAGAAAACCAATTTGTAGGGGGCTAATTCTAACAATTTTTAAAGAATGCTTCATTAATCCTACTAATATTATAAATGTGAAAGTTTGTAAGTTTGTTTTTATGTTTGTGGCTCAATCCCGCTCTAGCTACTGGACTGATTGAGCCGAAATTTGGCAGAGAGGTACTTGATAGTCCTGAGTAACATATGGGTATATTAAAGTTGTGGAAATCCTACAGGGCTTTGCCCCACGGGAGTTTAAAGGTCCCATGTATTTCTTATGGACATTCATTTTTGTATGAGCTGATGAAAATACAAACAGCTGATCTTGATTCGTAGTAGTTCCATGGGCTAACCACAGAATGCATTAACTGTTATAAATCATTTGCGGGGCGAAGCCTGCGGGTAACAGCTATTATTCTACTAAGTCAGGAAGCATAAGAGTACTGGTGGTAAATTTTGTAATGGTAACAACATAGCGCTTAATTTATATTCAAGGATAGGACGTTTGCAATGCCAACATTTCCTTAATCACTGAAATGCTTTTGTATATCAATGCAGATTTCATCAGGGTGGATTAAGAATCGTAAATTGTAAAACAGTTGTATGTGAACGTGTATGTGAACGAGTAAGTGAACGTGAATGTGCACATGCATGTAGAAGATTTATTATGTTTTAATTGTTTTAAACCTGTCATTTCAGACATCTAGGCATCCTTTAATAAGTGCTGCTGAAAAAGAAGTGTTAAAAGAAGCTGGATGGAGTGATGCTTCTCGAATAAGAAGTTCGATTCAAAGGTTCCTGCCCCAAGTGAGCATAACTTGATAAATTATAATACCTAATTAATACCTAATTAATTTAACCTTATTAAATAAGTTTTAGATTTAGATAGAAAAGTGCAAAAAAGTACTAGAATATTGTTTATTACATTTATGATGTAATTTTAAGTATGTCTATCCACAGACAAAGGTATCTATAGATTCGTTTCTCTGTGGTCTATCTATAAAAAGGAAATTTTCATAATCATCTCTAAAATTTAAATTGAATATTTAAAAATAATTTCCAAAAGGGAAACATAGAGTTGAGATGAACTAAAAGTAAAAGAAGAATCAGTGGTACTTGGTAATTATTACCAGTACTGAGATTTTATTATGAAGCTGAACAGAAAAAAAATTGAGGCAACAAAATTTCTGTTGAAAATCTAATCTGAAAGATTTCTTTAAAATTACAAATTCATACAAACTTGTCTGTAAAGTGCTAGTTGCTGTAAAGAAAGCGTCACATCATTGCAAGCTTTGACAACAAGTATCTTTCAATTCCCCTCACATTATTGCAAGCTTTGACAACAAGTATCTTTCAATTCCCCTCACATGATTGCAATCTTTGACAACAAGTATCTTTCCATTCCCCTCGTATCATTGCAAGCTTTGACAACAAGTATCTTTCCATTCCCCTCGCATCATTGCAAGCTTTGACAACAAGTATCTTTCCATTCCCCTCGCATCATTACAAGCTTTGACAACAAGTATCTTTCTATTCCCCTCACATCATTGCAAGCTTTGACAACAAGTATCTTTCCATTCCCCTCACATCATTGCAAGCTTTGACAACAAGTATCTTTCCATTCCCCTCACATCATTGCAAGCTTTGACAACAAGTATCTTTCCATTCCCCTCACATAATTGCAAACTTTGACAACGAGTATCTTTCAATTCCCCTCACATCATTGCAAACTTTGACAACAAGTATCTTTCCATTCCCCTCACATCATTGCAAACTTTGACAACAAGTATCTTTCCATTCCCCTCACATCATTGCAAACTTTGACAACAAGTATCTTTCCATTCCCCTCACATCATTACAAGCTTTGACAACAAGTATCTTTCCATTCCCCTCACATCATTGCAAGCTTTGACAACAAGTATCTTTCCATTCCCCTCACATCATTGCAAGCTTTGACAACAAGTATCTTTCCATTCCCCTCACATCATTGCAAGCTTTGACAACAAGTATCTTTCCATTCCCCTCACATAATTGCAAACTTTGACAACAAGTATCTTTCCATTCCCCTCACATCATTGCAAACTTTGACAACAAGTATCTTTCCATTCCCCTCACATCATTGCAAGCTTTGACAACAAGTATCTTTCCATTCCCCTCTCGGTAGACATCCCTTTCCTTATGATCTTGCCGTTTGGTGTATCCCTGCTGTTCGTATTAAAATATTTGTTTACGGGATTTGCTTCTCAAACTTAAGTAAACGTATTGGCAACAAATGTGTAAAACCCAAGCTTGCAATAAAACACCAACTATAGTTTATTTACCTTGTACAATAGAAGATATGTTCAAAATAAGGATGTATGACTTCACAAATTTTTTTTAAATTTGGAAAATCTATATAAAATTCTCTGTAGAATACATTCAGTTTTGGAGTAAGCAGCTTATTAATAACCATCTTTAAGAAACACTTAAAAATTACTGTTTTATTTTTTTAATTTATCAAATGGCTACCTATTTAAAATGTAGGTACCCATACTAATTAAAATAAACGGTATCAGGAAACTGACACATACTTTCTCCCTTTTAGCCCAACTTTAATGGATAAATTACTTTTTATTTACTAAATATAGAATACAAAGCACGGTCGAATGTACAGAAAATCTCGTAAACAAGTTGTTTTAAAAAACATCCACCCAAATCCCTGCTTTGGAGGCACTACAGAATCCATTGCTACACTCGTGGTTTTAAGAGGGGAAATGCCCCCTATTCCCCCCAGGGTTATTAAGGGGCAACCTATTTCAAATTTCCTCTGTTGGTCAATGCTAACTTGACAAGCATATCAAGTTTGATTGAAATTGATCAGTAAATAAGAGAGAAATAGTAATTTTTTTATTCTCCATAAGAATAACATTGGACAACGTACTGCGTTTACCGCAAAATGAAAATTTCAATTTTCTCCGAAACCAGCAATCGTAGAATAGTAATTCAAAATACTAAATTATTTAGTTTTTTGAGTTCTTTTTAATGGTGAATAGTAATATTTTTTTATATTTATGTATTTTTATGAAAAATCCAAAAAACTGAATTTTTGATGTTTTAAGTCCTGTAATTTCTGAACCCGAATTTTTACAGGAATGCGGGGGGTGTCGTTTTGTTGGAAAACTAAAGTTCTACAAACGACTAAAATTTAATCAAAATCGTTAGAGCCGTTTTTGAGAAATTTGGATTTTTCATGTTTTTTGGTGGTTTTTGGGGGATAATTACCCTTAAAAATCAAAAATTCGAAAAAATGAAAAAAACACCTGGAGATATCGTGGATTAGTACCTACATACCAAATTTCATCAAAATCGGCCCATTGGTTAGGGCTCTAGCTCTGTACACATCCACACAGACACACACACACACACACACACACACGGACACACACACATACACACACACAGACAGACATCACGTAAAACCCACTTTTTTGGGTTCAGGGAGCACCAAAACGAATATTTCCACTAACAACTCAAATTCGAAAATTTTTACGAAAACAATACTTTCTCCATATACTATGTATAGGGGGAGAAAGTAAAAATAAATCTGGCAGCTAAATTAAGTTTTTAAAATATTAACGATATAAAATCTGAGTTATTAGATCAGCTGGCTATCATTCGTTACAGAGGAACTATAGGGAATGGAATTGGTTCGGTCCCCATTACTTTTAACAGAGCAGGTTTGAGTTCTTCTAAAGTTACTGTTTTTATATGAAACTTCCAAAATAGTTTTGCACAATTTTACCATTGCTCTGTTTGCTCTGAAAGGAGACTTTGCCTTTTAACTAATTTTGAAAAAACTTGTATTTTTATAAATATTTCTAAAAATTAGCCTCCTTTGTAGAGATAGTGATGTAAAATACCCGAGTACTTAAAACTCGGGGTAAATACCCAAAATTCATAAATACCCGGGTATTTTGGCTACCGGTATTTACGATGTTTTACGTAAAAAAGCCAATGTAATTCCCATCTACCCTTACTGCCCTTGGTATTATCAATGTATAACATTTGAGAATATTTTATTGATTACATTTATTAATAATTTTACCAATAAATAAATAATAACATGGAAATTTGTGTTAAAAGCCCTGTCAAGCGTACAAACCACACCACCGCCAAACTATGAAGGAACTGATTAAATAAATTTAAACATTCTATAGAAATTAGAAAATATGTAATTTTATAATTTGACAAATACAGAATAAAATCACAATGTAATTGAATTTCAATTCTTTTCTTACAAAATTTTAAATTTATTAAACACTGCAAAAGACCATCAAAGTAGTAAATACCCAGTCCTGGGAATTTATCTCGATCTTGTTCAAAAGTTAAATGCTTGTGGGAACCACGTTATACTCTTCAACAAATTTGTTATGATCATTTAATCCTTACAGCACGGGAAATTCAATGAACCTAGTAAAAATCCCCTAAATGTTATAAAAATCATAAATATCCACGTTTTGGGTCTTTACCCGGAGCTTGGGGTACGTCCCAAAACAGCGGGTAGGTATTTACCCGGAGCTTGGGGTACGTCCCAAAACAGCGGGTAGGTATTTACCCGGAGCTTGGGGTATGTCCCAAAGCAGTGGGTAGGTATTTACCCGGAGCTTGGGGTACGTCCCAAAACAGTGGGTAGGTATTTACCCGGAGCTTGGGGTACGTCCCAAAACAGTGGGTAGGTATTTACCCGGAGCTTGGGGTATGTCCCAAAACAGCGGGTAGGTATTTACCCGGAGCTTGGGGTACGTCCCAAAACAGTGGGTAGGTATTTACCCGGAGCTTGGGGTATGTCCCAAAACAGCGGGTAGGTATTTACCCGGAGCTTGGGGTACGTCCCAAAACAGCAGGTAGGTATTTACCCGGAGCTTGGGGTACGTCCCAAAACAGTGGGTAGGTATTTACCCGGAGCTTGGGGTATGTCCCAAAACAGCGGGTAGGTATTTACCCGGAGCTTGGGGTACGTCCCAAAACAGCGGGTAGGTATTTACCCGGAGCTTGGGGTATGTCCCAAAACAGCGGGTAGGTATTTACCCGGAGCTTTGGGTACGTCCCAAAACAGCGGGTAGGTATTTACTCGGAGCTTGGGGTACGTCCCAAAACAGCGGGTAGGTATTTACCCGGAGCTTGGGGTATGTCCCAAAACAGCGGGTAGGTATTTACCCGGAGCTTTGGGTACGTCCCAAAACAGCGGGTAGGTATTTACTCGGAGCTTGGGGTACGTCCCAAAACAGCGGGTAGGTATTTACCCGGAGCTTGGGGTACGTCCCAAAACAGCGGGTAGGTATTTACTCGGAGCTTGGGGTACGTCCCAAAACAGCGGGTAGGTATTTACCCGGAGCTTGGGGTACGTCCCAAAACAGCGGGTAGGTATTTACCCGGAGCTTGGGGTACGTCCCAAAACAGCGGGTAGGTATTTACTCGGAGCTTGGGGTACGTCCCAAAACAGCGGGTAGGTATTTACCCGGCCCACATCACTATGTAGAGAAGCCCTTGTTTATTAAGACCACTGAATCCTGACAAACACTTTGTACTCTTAAGGTAACGTAGGCAGTTGTTATTGGCGGATTAGGAAACCCCAGCTTTGCTGCTAGTCACCTCTTCCACAAGCGGGAATATTGCGAAGGTTACTGGAAAGATAGGATATAGTAGGAAAGGAAAGGGTGGGAAGGGACGGCAGCCAAATCGACCCCTCAGAGGGCCAATTCCCGTGCCCCTGTGACAGCTGGGATGAGGTTCTCAACAGGGGACCCTCATTTTACCCTCCAACAGGTCAATCCAACTGACAGGGTATCCATGTAAAACAGCCAGGTACCATTCATTCTCAGGTTGGCAGGAGGGACCAAACCCGGAGACTGTGTACCTAGCCGCTGAAAATGGAGGGACCAAAGGTGAAAGGGAAGTTAGTCATAATGGACAGCCAAAAGACTTACCATATGTAATGACAACCTCATTTGCTGTACCCAATCTAAGCCTCAAAACTGGTATAGACCAGTCTTAAGGTAGTCCTGGGACAACGTAGGCGGTACTTATGTCCATGATTTAATTTCCAGATTGCAGTTGACAGTGTGATGAAAGTCAACAACCCTTATGTCGCTGCTATGTATGAGCTGAAGAAGGAGGAGTACCGAAGTCGTCACAAGTCCAAACCCTGTGCTTCCACCGATCCCCTTCGAGAACTAGAGCTGTTCCACTCTACCCGTCGGGAGTCCGTCAAAGACATCGTCGCAGACAACCTCAACTGGCGACTGGTGAGGCGATCTAAGTTTGGACAAGGAAACTGCTTCGCAAGCGACGCAGACTATGCCAACTGTCATGCGAACAGATGGAACGGTAACGTATTTTCAATATTTTGTGTAATGTGCAACCCAGAGTTTTAAATTAACCTTTAAAGGGCTTTCATAACAGCCAAGCTCATGAAGGACAGAATTAAGTTTCAAGAGTTTAGAAAAATATCTGACAGTTTTGGAACTCCTATAAGATCCAGGTTACTATTGTTTTCTTGTCCTATGATTAATGCAAAGTGTTAAGTAATGTTCAAAGACATGGACATCATTTTCAGTTTGTAATGAAGTTGATGGCAGTGGCGGATACAGACTATCATTCCAGGAGGGGGGGGCTATGAGTAAAAAAATATATAAACTGTCAAAATACAATAATCTATAAGGTGAGAAATGGGTAAATACGTGAAGGCCTGAGATTTTGGGGGGTAATAACCCCCAGTATCCACACCTGGTTGATTGCTCATTTGTTCAAGCACGTTTTCTTTCTATCATCTGCAAGTAACTCCTGCAGAAACCAAATTGCTACCCTGCTGCATTTCCTGTTGTGCATATTGCATGCTGTTGAATGCAGGCACCTATAAACCAATATTTACCAATAAGGTGCAGTGTGTCCAGTATCTTGCCCGTCTATACATATAGCATCTCTATCTATTTTGATCAGGACACCACTACACAATCTATCAACACTAAGGTTTACTGTGAAACCCAACAATACAGATGGTTATCTACACAGAACATTACCGATACACTAAACATTCAACAATTGCACACTGCATTTCAAGAGGGGCCCCAGTTAACGGCCTCTATCTGCTTCTCCGTCCTTCCTCAATGATTATCCAGTTTATGGTTCAATTTGAAGAACAAAAATGTACTTAGCGATTTCAGTGAGCGGAATTCCAAGATCACAATCAGTTCACCCATAAAAATCATAAATATTGAGTATTTTGAAATTTTACTGAACAATTATTTGTGATATTGAAATTTTGCTCATTGAAATCGCTAGGTTATTTATTTTGCTCTTTAAAATAAGCCATAAACAACAATACAGGATAACCAGTTGAGGAGGGACTTAACACTGTCCGTGTGGGGGAAACATAGCAACACCAAAAGTTTTGTGATTGATGAAATAACTATTTTAGAAGAGAAATCGTATGAATTTTAGTTTGAAATTTAGAAAATAATTTTAAACGCAGTTATTCCTATGTTCAAATCCCTCTGCTGTAGAGAGGCCAGATAGTTGAATAATTCATTTTAAAATTTGCTCCAAAACTTTGTTTTTTTTTTCAGGAGAAAACCGAGCTTTTATTATTTGTCAAGTCCTGGTACGCAATAAAACCCTGGGATCCCCTGGCCTAGAACTCCCACCGGAGGGGTACGACACTACTACAGGCGGCAGAACCAATGAAATAGTCTACGTTAAATACGATGACAATGAATGTTTGCCGCAGTTTGTTGCTTACTACAAGTGTAACAAGGACAAGGATGTGTTTGGAAGCAAGTACAACAGTTTGCCTAGGAATTGGTTTTGAGCAGTTATCTAATATCTCATTCTTGTATTTTTCAATTAAATTCTTAGGGTTGTATTGTTATGATGATAGTGACCTGAATGTTTTTATTAATCAGACATAAACAATACAGAACGAAGAAAATTTTTTAGAAATCCAGCACATTTCTACACAATTTGTTATTTTAAAATTAATATTATGATGTAGTTTAAGTTAATAAAAACAAGTCTTAGCTCAATTAGCCGATTTATGCCTTGTCAAAATATTTGTATGTAAATTATCAAACCGTTTCTATTTATAAAATTACAACATTCACAATATAAATATCACCGTAGTTGTAATATTATCAGAGGTAGTTAAAAAATGTAGGCTAACAAATTTGATCAAATCTCAGTGTAATAAGTATTTTGTTCTAACCCTTTTCACGTGATTAACACACCGAAATAGTCAAATGAAGACAGAAATTGTTTTTAATCGGCTATTAAAACAGCAAACAGACAATTTTTAACCAGTGAAAAAAAAGTGAACAGTGTGCTAAGAACTGTTATCTACTTAATCAATCATTTTGCTAGTAATAGTTTTAAGTTATCTTTTCATACATTATATATATATAAATAGTTTTTATCTATACTTAAGTAAATTTATATGAATCTTTCAATTGCTTCTGTTTTGTTTTAAACTAATGTACAATTCAGAAGTACTAGTATAGTTTAAGCCCATTTTTAAATATTTATTGCTCAGTTTTTATGACAGCGATCTTATTTGGTTACGTCATACCAGCATCAAATATTAGCTTTTATTCCTTATTAGCTTATTTAGTTTATAAATGTTATTTGTAATTTCTGTAAAATATTAAATATGAGTTAATTGATCAGTAAAAACACATGTATTTTTATTTTATACAATGTAATTAAATGTGTTAAAATCAAATGCATATTTTTTTCTTTTAAGATCCTATTTGTATGTGTTTACATTGTGAGTTTCCAAAATAAATTCCCACTTCTTAATAGATCTGCACGACTGCACAGCATTATATTATTTTATTATGAAAATTGTTAGTTTCAAATAGTGACAAAACAGATGGCAAAGAATCAATTATTTGCTGCTTGTTTTGTGAAGTAAAATGTATAGAGGAATAATATATAGTAAGTAGAGATTGAATTTAGCTTTCGACCTATCGATATTTTATTTACAAAAAAATTGTTTATACTTGAATAGTGAAACTAACATTGAAAAACATTCATTGGGGAAACAAACACACATTAAATTATCAATCATACAAATGAATTGGGGAAATAGCTATAGTTCAGGGCAAAATTCATTTATTTAATTTAAAACATTTGTTTTGGTTATTTTCATTATTGTCTGCTTTTATTTACGATCAATTTGAGCAGTTTCTCGCCTTTCCCGACGCCAAGCATTGTGCCCCAAACTGTTGTTTGAAAATTTAGAGGCTCGGACAGCTCAATACAATCCTAAAACTCAGCTTGCAAGATGTCAAGAATGAAATAAACTAAATGAAGTTGAAGTATTTAAATAAACTAAATATAATTGAAGGAATGAAATGAACCAAAATTTAGTTGAAGGATTGAAATAAAAACTAGCTAAAGATAAGACCGATAACCTTGGAAATTCCAAATTTCCAAATGCATATAAAATCTATCAAATTGAGTCGGTACCTGTAAGTATATAACCAACATTTTAACACTCCTCTAGTTTGCCCACAATACCCTCAGCGGTCATTACAATACATGTGTAAATAGTGACGCTTTAACAACTGCAAGAGAATGGAGAATACAAAGGTCAAGTGTGATGGTTTCATCTTTCATTGCAGATGGTGGTCGAACAACTTTATTAAATTTCTATCGAGTAAACTGTGTTTATTTTATGTTTAATAGGATTTCTTATTGATCTTCTAATTAGTGTCTTACTTAATTATAATTCTAAATTGGTAACTTTTAACTAATTGTTTGCTCGGATGTGCTCAGTAAAAGTGGATATAAACAGTGATGCTATCGGGATCTGAGGGCAATGGCTGCCATGTGCTAAGCCTAGCTTCTCTCTACAAAATCAACGTTATTACTTACAAAATTCCCTAGGCTATGTAAATATAGCTCACAAATGATCTTCTTTGACTTGATAATAAATATACTTGTACTTGTGGTCTCCTTTACTTTATTGTAGTGAGTAGAATGTGTTTTGGTATTTACTCTGGATGTCAACAAAGGTAGGTTTACAATTTCTAAGATTTCTTTAGCTATTTGAATAAAATACAGAGTTACAGAGGAACAATACAATATTTATTTATCTATTAGTACAATTATGTTTCAAAAAGGTTCTCAATTAAAGGGATTTACAATAATATACAACTCAGGGGGAACAGTTACAATGTGTGGCCTAGCCTAGAAGTTAAATGACAAACAAACTTGTAGGCCTAAAACTAAATGTTCATATTTGGGTTCTAAATGGGGTTTCTTTACAAATGAGGGCTCTTTTTCTCAGGGGGAAGTATCGTGCTGACTTGAATAACGTTTGGGATGATATTTGAAAGAATATTAAGTCCAATTAAGCTGATGTGTTGAAAATTACAACAATGGAAATTTTGGTTGTTGTCCAAAAGGAGAGTCCAATGGTTTCACTGACTTTATGAATGGTTAAAATACTCAAAATTAAATTTGGAAAGATAGTTCAATATAAAAATACTCTCTTGAGGTTACTTTAACTTTCAGAACATTAAGCTTGTTCTATTTAAATGTCTGTATTCTTTCCAGTCCCTAAATAGAATACAATGGAAGGAGTTTACCAATCTGCTTACAAATGTTCTTCGCTCAAATACCAGTTTTGGGGGAAATCAAATAAAAAGGAGTGAATTTAAAGATGGTATTAATTGAGCAGTAAGTCCCTAATAAAATGAGCACCAAGCAATGCAAAACTTAGGCCATACTGGGAAATTTAAAATAGGAACTGTGTCCTTCACAGATTCTAGGTCTTAACACTATGGCATCTGGAGCAAGAAGAAGGATCTAGTAGAGATGAGGTCTGGAAGCATGGTCCATTGTTGAGAAGCACATGTTCACACAATTGTTGACACTGGTCACTGTAATTTAGATTCCTTAAGGACTATTTTTGAAAAGTATATTATATTAAATTTTAATTTTATTGCAATCCTCTCACATAAATTATATCTAAAATATTATTATTAACAAACATATTAAATTAAGTGGGTAGGCTATTATATGGGGATAGGCTATGAATAATTATTGGTGATTAAATTGATGAAATACATATTATTATACAATTGCACACATAAATAAACATTAAATACATAGAGGGGAATGTTTTCTGAGGAGTGGTGATAATGGTGATTATTATTAGGCATAGACATGGGACAATTAACACAAATAACACATTTAGGGGAAATTAATTAATTAGTACATTTATGGGGAAACTTAAATATAAAATAACACATAATAAGAAAATTATCACTAAATGATGAATGAATGAACATGTAATACTATAGATTTTAATTTGCAAAAGTAATATTAAATGTGTTATTATAAATATTACATATATTAAGGCCTCGAACCACTTGTGAATGGTTTGGTGTTTCCTTGTTTTGCGTCAGTAATCCTTTACTATACTTTGTATACTCCGGTTTCGAGGAGTTGTAACTCTTCATCAGCAGCTCCAACAAAAAGTTTTCACTCATAGGTTGTCAACAGTTTGGTACTATTATGTTTCTTGTGTTGGGTAGTATTTTTTTTATTGTTAACTTTTAAAATTATAAACCAACCCACTTAATTACTTGAAAGTAAACTTCAGTTGCAAATCAATCATTTGAACCGAGTACCAAGTCTGCATAATTTCCATAGTAAGTAGCACCACAGATAAAGGAATCTGTACAAATTGCTCGATCGTAGTTCCAGCAAGCGTCGTAGAGGGCAGGTAGAGCACGAATCGAGGTATTTTCGCTTTGTATTCCTTTGTCTGTGGTAGCATATTACTCGCTCAACTGGCAGTCATAGCTGGGTAGGTTGACTTCCTGGCAACACCGAAATACCCGGGTCCCGGTGAAATACATATGATTTTTATACTCCAGACTGCCACTATACATTTGAAGGTACTTCCTTGGTTCCAGTCAGTTTGTAGGCAGATGTCAGGTCATGTGATCTGAAAAACTGACAACTCACATGGGTGAAGGTTTTACAATCTTTTACTTTAGATTGGACATTGAATTATAAATATAAAGCTTATTTCTGAAGATAAATTAAGGGGAAGGTTCTCACATTGTTTTACTGATTTTATTGCTAGTCTGAGAGCCTCTCAAGTTTATGTCAATGTTCATATCAGATCATTTAGGCTGATTACTGTTTATTGCCTGATATTATAATAAACATATAAACTGGAGGTGTTAAACGGAAAAGAGAACAAAAAACACTCAAGACTTTTTATAGATTTGGTTTAACACAGAATAATGTTTAGACAATTTTATTTATAGTGAAATGCAAATTCACTGTGATCAATGTGTAAACTCAAATTTATCTCGAATGAGGAAAGTGTTTTGCTTTCTCCCTTATTCAATGATGTTCCAAAATAGGTAATATTTTGCAAAAATCTAAACTTTTTTATGTGTGAAGCATTTATTTGGATGGGTAAAATTTACCCAAATATTTGCTTTGTGGTAAAACAATCTGTCAATTATGGATTTTAAAATTAAAATTAAACTTTGACTTGCAAAATGTTCAGTCTTAATTATGACCAATAATAATAATTGTGATATCTGGCAATGGCAGAAAGACAAATCAAGTTAAGTTGGTTTGTCAACAGAGCTACAATGGTTGGGCTGCGACAAAACTAAAAATAGGACTAAATGAACTATCTCTGGCTTCTGGGCATGTTTCTAATCTGGAAAGAGTTTTTAATTATTAACTTTTGTATCAGTCAGAGGAGATTAAAAAAAAACAAAATATATTACAAATTACTGTTTTATTGCAAAACAAAATACCATCTAAATTGTTACTCTATAAACTATACAGTAAAAATACGGACAAAGAAGTTTCACAGCTCCAGAAAAATATATTACTGTTATTGTGATCCTCTTTGCACGGTGTGTTTGAAAACATTACAACAAATGTTGTACAATATGTACAATCCCGAGTGGATAACGTGACCGTGCGTTGGAGTTTAAAACCGGAGTATAAAATATGTGTTTATCAACATTTGTACTTCCACTGAAAGCAAACACTCTGAGACTCAAGTTGCAGGTGAGGGCAGCTCTACAGCTATTCGAGGGCTAAGTACACTACAAGCGACGCCGACGTAGACACGAGGAATGAATATTAGATTTAGAATAGCGTTGCCGAATAATTACACTCGGGGGCTATGCAGCGATAAATGTCCAACAACATTAAAAGCTGGGGCAAAATCTGTATAAACCTTTCATCTCGGGGGGAAAGTGATTGCTGTTGTAAAAGTAAAAACTTAACCTACTCTTTATCGGTGTAACAAAAGTTGAGCATGAGCCCCCATATGTTTCACAAGCTGGCGAGCGAGGTGCCTACTGCTTGGCGAAGAACGCCACCAGAGCCACCAGGAGTGCCAGCAGCAGAGAGGAGGAGGCTAGGCCGGCCGCGCCGTTGCAACCCTCGGAGTCGCAGGTCTCGCAGAAGGTGACGAGACTCCCGGTAGCCTTCAGCTGGGTGCAGACGTCGAACTTGTCGTTCTTGGGCACACTGCAGCTCCGGACCACCACCCTCTTCTCACCATCTGCATCAGGAAACAAGGTTAGAAGACTGTATCGAAACTGGGGCTCAACCAACGAGATTAAATATCTAGAGGTCTCGTATGGGGTAAAAGTTACCCTCATGGTCGCCATGTTCCTCAGGTTACCAATCAAATCCTCTTTTCAAGAGTTAAATTTTTGTCAGCTGACTGTCATATAACTTGGGAAGAGAGGATTTGGATAGTTGCCATGATGGTTACCATGGGAGCAGAGGGGCAAATGACGGTCGACCATGATGACGGTTGCCATGGGAGCAGAGGGGAAAATGACGGTCGACCATGATGACGGTAGCCATGGGAGCAGAGGGGAAATGACGGTCGACCATGATGACGGTAGCCATGGGAGCAGAGGGGAAATGGCGGTCGACCATGATGACGGTAGCCATGGGAGCAGAGGGGCAAATGACGGTCGACCATGATGACGGTTGCCATGGGAGCAGAGGGGCAAATGACGGTCGATTATAATGACGGTTGCCATGGGAGCAGAGGGGAAAATGACGGTCGACTATGATGACGGTTGCCATGGGAGCAGAGGGGCAAATGCCGGTCGACCATGATGACGGTTGCCATGGGAGCAGAGGGGCAAATGCCGGTCGACCATGATGACGGTTGCCATGGGAGCAGAGGGGAAAATGACGGTCGACTATGATGACGGTTGCCATGGGAGCAGAGGGGCAAATGCCGGTCGACCATGATGACGGTTGCCATGGGAGCAGAGGGGCAAATGACGGTCGACCATGATGACGGTAGCCATGGGAGCAGAGGGGAAATGACGGTCGACCATGATGACGGTAGCCATGGGAGCAGAGGGGCAAATGACGGTCGACCATGATGATGGTTGCCATGGGAGCAGAGGGACAAATGACGGTCGACTATGATGACGGTTGCCATGGGAGCAGAGGGGCAAATGCCGGTCGACCATGATGACGGTTGCCATGGGAGCAGAGGGCAAATGCCGGTCGACCATGATGACGGTTGCCATGGGAGCAGAGGGGCAAATGCCGGTCGACCATGATGACGGTTGCCATGGGAGCAGAGGGGCAAATGCCGGTCGACCATGATGACGGTTGCCATGGGAGCAGAGGGGAAAATGACGGTCGACTATGATGACGGTTGCCATGGGAGCAGAGGGGCAAATGCCGGTCGACCATGATGACGGTTGCCATGGGAGCAGAGGGGCAAATGACGGTCGACCATGATGACGGTAGCCATGGGAGCAGAGGGGAAATGACGGTCGACCATGATGACGGTAGCCATGGGAGCAGAGGGGCAAATGACGGTCGACCATGATGATGGTTGCCATGGGAGCAGAGGGACAAATGACGGTCGACTATGATGACGGTTGCCATGGGAGCAGAGGGGCAAATGCCGGTCGACCATGATGACGGTTGCCATGGGAGCAGAGGGGCAACTGACGGTCGACTATGATGACGATTGCCATGGGAGCAGAGGGGAAAATGCCGGTCGACCATGATGACGGTTGCCATGGGAGCACAGGGGCAAATGACGGTCGACCATGATGACGGTTGCCATGGGAGCAGAGGGGCAAATGCCGGTCGACCATGATGACGGTTGCCATGGGAGCAGAGGGGCAAATGCCGGTCGACCATGATGACGGTAGCCATGGGAGCAGAGGGGCAAATGACGGTCGACCATGATGACGGTAGCCATGGGAGCAGAGGGGCAAATGCCGGTCGACCATGATGACGGTTGCCATGGGAGCAGAGGGGCAAATGCCGGTCGACCATGATGACGGTTGCCATGGGAGCAGAGGGGCAAATGACGGTCGACTATGATGACGATTGCCATGGGAGCAGAGGGGAAAATGCCGGTCGACCATGATGACGGTTGCCATGAGAGCACAGGGGCAAATGACGGTCGACCATGATGACGGTTTCCATGGGAGTAGAGGGGTAAATGACGGTCGACCATGATGACGGTTGCCATGGGAGTAGAGGGGTAAATGACGGTCAACCATGATGACGGTTGCCATGGGAGCAGAGGGGCAAATGACGGTCGACCATGCAGGCTGTAATATTTTACACGAGAAGAGACTTCTAGATATATTTAACCTCATTAGGTTCAACCCTCTTTTGCATTTTTCACTGTTAACACAAAATAACAAGTTGCTCTTAATTCTGAGACCGGTGGTAGGTGCTGTTAGGACATAAGTAGTTCAATACTCTAGTTGAGGAGAGGGCACATAATTACCAGAACTCTAGAGGTTCGACTCTGGAGGCATTTGAATTTTTGACATTTGGCTGAGGAAGGTTAGTGAGACCCTATAGTGGGCAAGGTTTTGGTGTTGATTGACACTCCACAAAACACATTACTCGTTCTTAGTACCATCCAAAGAGGTAAGACATTTGGAATAATTTAAACGCCAAAATAATTGAAAGAGCTACCACATATCTCATCTAACGTGGCATTTCCGTCATATATATTCTTAGTAATACCAATAACTTACATTTTATTTGCATTCGGGCCAATTACAACTAGGTATTAAAAGATCAGAAAAATATATAATGAAAGGTTACCTAATAGGCCTAGTTATTTACATACAACCGCGCCTTATTAACGATCCAAAATCACATTGTAAAAAAAATGTTTTCTTTTTCGCTCACTGAAGTGTAGTAAATCAACAATTGATTGATTGTTGCTTTGGACCAAGCTAACTGATTCCATAGAACACATCAATCTCGAGGATTCAGCCAAAGTGGATGAAAGTAAATTTTTGAACATTTGTGGTGCTTGTCCAAAATTGCAGTTGAAAAATCGGGTAATGTGTCTTCCAAAGACACTTTACGTTGTTAATA
Organism: Allygus modestus; assembly: GCA_963675035.1. Lineage (NCBI taxonomy): Eukaryota > Metazoa > Arthropoda > Insecta > Hemiptera > Cicadellidae > Allygus > Allygus modestus. The sequence goes on from OY776112.1 coordinate 349,144,699, forward strand.
CACACACAACCGACTTCATTGTCACGAGGTGTGTCTGCGTTTAGAAAGGTAGCTAGAAGAAGACCCACCTTGTTTGACTGCCTTGACACAGGCGAAGGCCGCGTCAGCGTCGGGCGCTTGGAAGTTGGTGTCGATGCCCACCTTGCCCAGCAGGCCCCCGACGGCGTCGGCAGCTCCCTTGACAAAGTCTGCCGCCTCCTTGAACGCACTGGGCGTGCACTCCTGCAGCCCCACGCTGCTGTCTATCGGGTCCGCGCACTTGGGGTCCGAAGCCGAGGTGCACGAGTAACACTTGAGCGCCGACCCTGGAACCAAATCAAATCTCTTATTGGACCACAGAACAAATCAGTACAATAGTATAGAAATGGTGATAATTATATAAGAAAAATAATGGCCAACACTGAAATTAAAAATTAAAATCACTATAAACTAACACATGTATGTTTTAGCGAATTTGCCCTATAGGGAAGAAGCTATTACCGTAGTTGGCATGGTAAGACCTAGGTCCGGGACCATGATAACTTTTCGTTTTGAGGTCCCCAGACCCCAAAAACACCATTCGTTCGAAACTGTATATATATATATATATATATATATATATATATATATATATATATGTGTTATATGTGTGTGTGTGTGTGTCCGTGAGCACGATAACTCTCGTAAAAATTATCCGATTTTGATGAAATTTGGTATAAACGTGTAAAGCAACATTTATGACTTTAAGTTCGAAAACCAGCCAGATCGCTCTATCCTAAGGGGTATTTTGGGTGGGTTTTGTACCCCAAAAATGGGTTTTTCGAATTTTTTACATATAATTTTGGAAAAAGTCAAATTTTAGTTTTGACCATTGGATTCAGCTTAAAAAAATCACACAATTTGGTATTTTGATCATTTCTCTACGTCAATTGGTTACCGAGATATTGAAAGTGCTAAACACAGTACGTTGTCTAATGTTATTCTTATGGAGGAAAATACAAATTTTATATCTCGCTTATTTATGAACGTTTACTGACGAAACTTGGTATACGGCTTCATCTGGTTGTGGACCATTGATATTTGCTCAAAAAAATTATTTTTTAACAATGGCTCCCGTAGCAGCAAACCTGCGTACTCATCCCCATGTTATTCTTATGGAGAATATGTAACGTGTTATCTGCCTTCATTATGAAAATAAATTAATGAAATTTGGCATGTGGCTTTATCTACATGAGTTATATTGATATTTGTATAAAACCCCATTTTTTGTGTTCCTTGCTTCAGCAAACCTGCATACTCAGCCGCCATGTTATTCTTATGGAGAATAATTAAAATGTCATAAATCGTTTATTTATGAATGTATATTGATGAAACTTGGTATGTGGCTGTATGTGGTATTAAGATACATATATATGCATTGGAAATTCGCTGAGTACGCAGGTTTGCTGCTACGGGGGTATTTAGTTAGTCTGGCAAACTAAATATCTGACGCTGTAATGGGCCCGCTCCATCAATAGCCCTTTCACTGTTTTCCCAAATCGCCCAGCGTCACGCTCTGACTTGATGGATTCTGGCAGCATTAAAGTAACCTTTCAAAGAAGCTGGTTTTATATTTTGGTGATTTTATGTGGTTTGTAAACCTAAGATTGTACTGAGTTTGTTGGTACAGTACGACGGTTGAAAAAGATGAATATTACTGTGAACATGAACTTAACAACTGAGAATATATATAAATGGAAAAGTTCGAATTTTCTTTTCTTTGAAGAGTAACTTGCAAGATGTGCGGTGGGACTTTTAAAAAAAATGCAGCTCTCAGCGCTCTCTTCTGAAGACGGAAGACAACCTGCCTGAATGCTCTCACAACCCCAGGCTGTTATACTAAATACGATAGGTAAGGATACATTGAACATGACAAGAAACGTAGTGGTTGAGAAGGAGCTGGAGGAAGTGTGGAAAGGAGTGGTGTACGGTAGACTGTAAATCAGTCAGTCCGAGTTAAAAGTCAATAATAGAACAGTTTGTCAAGAACAAAAACACTGTGTCAAAGAGAGGTAGGATTAGAAGGCAGTCCTTTGATGTGGTAATAAAGTGAGAATAAAAAGAGAGCATTGGGAGATATATTGGCGAAGGGTATTACATGTCTATTATACCGGGTGTTTCATACGAAGAGGTTTAAACGTTTGATTTAGTATTGCTTGCGCATTTATCCATAATTCATTTTGAAACTTTGCACACTTTGTGATAGAGGTTTTAAAGTGTGGTAGCAAAATGAAAAACTGTACTTAAAAAAGTAAAATATTGTCTTTTTAGGTATTACTTTCTCAGCAACCCTTATGAATAACTGAGACGTCCGGATGCATGCATTGGCTACATAGGCGCACGCCTAGGGGCCCGCTCCACAAGGGGGACCGCACCATACAAAAAGCGCATGCCAAAACCTCAAACAAGTGGACGGTATAGGCCTGCACCACTGGCTGCGCCTAGGGCCCACAGATCCTAAATGGTATAAATATTCAGGGCCCTGAATTGAGAACAATGAATTTTAGTGGAAAAGCAGTTCGTGTCAATGCCCACCTCTTTGATTCAGCACAAATTCTCTATTTCGCCCCTAAACACAATAACGAGCAGAACATATAAAAAGTCATATAAGTGAGACTAGAGATGAAACAGATTTTTTCCTAGGAACGGGATTTTTAAAAATGAGGCGGGGAACGCCGAGGGTGGGTCCAGTGGCGTCGCGACGCTTCAGGTCGATACTGATAATATCCCTCCCTCCCTCCCTCATCCCTCCCTCTCCTCTCTCTACGCCGCACACCGCCGACAACAACACTATATCTCATTAGCAAACTGGCCTAATCGAGTAACCACCCAAACCCGCAACCTCAACCTTAATTGTATTGAGGAAAGGGCGTCGATGTGCTAATTACATTGCTTTGCCAGACGGCTGCGATTAAAAATAGTACGTGTTTTGTTATTGTAATTGTATATACCTGAGCAAAATTCTTAGAAAACTTTGTAAGAGTTCGATACTGGATCCAGTTGCCATTGGTCATTGGGTACTAATTAATGATCCTGGCTAAAGAATCAGTTGCTCTTATTCAGTAACAAGGCTACAAAAGACATCTCACCCATTCTAAAGCCATCATCCATTCATGTTCACCTTTAGTTGCGTCGGCGTCTTACGCAGAATGAAAATAATTTCCGTATCAAAGGAGAAAATAATATAGTTAAACGCAAGAGTTAGTTTTACAGTAAATTATTTTATATTTATAGAAGTACTACTATTATGAATGTAGACGATACTACAGTTAAAAACATTTAAAAACAACCGAATGGCTACGGACCATCCTCGCCCCTCTCACCGGTTTATCCCCCTCACAGATTTTCTTGTTGATGTGTTTTATGCACAAATAAATGCTTGCATATAAACCGATGCTATAGTGTTGATTTGAAAGTGGTGCTTTTGTAATGTTGTAATGATTACGAATTTAATTCTCGTTTGATAATTAATACGTTTTTTCAAACCCCTTAATTACTTTTTAAGTTTTGATGAGATTTTTACTAAAATCACGCAATAATTGTTTAAGAGATTAGATCTTGAACCGGGTGGCGATCGGTAAAGTTTCTGTTTAAATTTATAGCCTCAGTGTCCAAGATTGTGCATAGTCATGGGTCGCCAAGGCCACAAGGCTGGCAAGTCTATGTGGGACACGCATCCGGTACAGTATTTCTCGTCGTTGCAAATGTGAATGTAAATCAAACTACTCACCGGCTTCATGTGGACAAGCCTACCATCTACTATCCCGATTGAACACTTGCAGCTCAGAATGTGTGACCAAATAAACGGTGTAAGTCATGAGACTGCATGAGAAAAGCAATCAAACAAAAGTTCCCTGCTGGCTCTCAAAAATGAACTGCGATACTCACAGGTTTAGATAACATAAACATAAGTTTTATGTTTGTATAGGCCTACAGATTGACTAGGTGTATAGTAACTGAGTTTGAGTTTATGTAAATTGGCACATTTTTTCTAGTTCTAGCCATTACCAACTAGTCTACCCGGTCACTCGGCTAGAAACACGTTGAGCATTTAGAACATAAATTATAGAAACTGTAAAACTAAAATACCCCCCGTCGCAGCAAACCTGCGTACTCAGCGAATTTCCAATGCATTGATATGTTTCTCACTAGTACATAAAGCCACTCACCAAGTTTGACAAAAATACATTCATAAATAAGTGATTTATTACATTTTATTTATTCCCCATAAGAATAACATTAGGACTGAGTACGCAGGTTTGCTGCAACGAGGAAGATAAGAAATGAGTTTTTATGCAATTATCAATATAACTGAACCAGGTGAAGCTACTTACCATGTTTTATTAATTTATGTTCATAATTAAGGGAGATATAAAACGTTACTTATTCTCCATAAGAATAACATTAGGGCTGAGTATGCAGGTTAGCTGCTACGGGGACAATCAACAAAACATTTATTTTTTGTGCAATTATCAATATACCAGTACAACATGAAGCCACATACCAAATTTCATCAATATACATTCATAAATAATCAAGATATCAAATTTTATTTATTCTCCATAAGGATAACATTGGACAACGTACTGTGTTTAGCACTTTGAATATCTCTGCAACGGTTTGACGTAGAATCACAATTTAAACACCAAAATGATTGTTTTGTGGAGCTGAAGTGATTGGTAAAAGAAAATGTGAAGTTTAAAGTAAAATTAACTGAGGAAAAGCCAAAAACCTTTTTCCCATAAGATTAACATGGGAGATTTTATGAGCATGTTTTTTGGATTTTTTCCGCAACCACTTAACCTAGGTTAATAATTCAAAATACCATATTATTTGTTTTTTTAAGCTCTATAACATGGTCTAAACCTAAATTAAGTGTTTTAAAAATTTTAGGGTAAAAAATGCAAAAAACTGATTTTTGGAAAATTTAAAACCCCCATAAACCCCCCTTCCCATAGTCCGATTTTTCTGGTTTTCGAACTTAAAGTCATAAATGTCAGTTTACACATTTGAGCCAAATTTCATCGAAATCGGACGTTTTTTACTCAAGTTATCGCATTCACGGACACATATATAGATATATATATAGATATATATATAGATATATATATATAGATATATATATATATATATATATATATATATATAGATATATATATAGATATATATATACATATATATAAATTTGAACGAATAGTGTTTTGGACATCTGGGGACCTCAAAACAAAAAGTTATCATGGTCTCGGGCTTAAGTCTTACCATGAGACCTACGGTAATAGCTTCTTCCCTATAGGGGAAATTCGCTAATACAACCCACACTTCAGCTAACTTAGAAAACACTGAACTTTGAAATTAGCACACCCATTGCGAATACATGAATGATGTGTTAACAATGTAATATTCCTAGGACCATTGTAAGGCTTGTAATGCCTGCCAATCGCCGACACCCTCTTGGCACGAGGCCGAGACGCCAAACAATACAGCCATCACGACGCGCCACGGACCGTGCATAACAATAACAATGGTGACACACCTCCGCGGGGACTGGGGCGTTTTGGATGACTTCATAGCTCGGATTTTCGGAAAATAACATAACATCACTCTCCGAAATACATTTTTTGGAAATCTGAGTGGTTTGAGCTCGTAAATACAAAGTACAAGGTAATCATGAAACTGGGGAAATGAGGAAACCATCTTGCAAGTGTTACGGTTCGAAATTGGCCAGAGTAGGGACTAGTTATTGAGTTTGTTCAGTTGTAAAGCAATAACAGCCTTTGTTACAAGTGTCCCCCGGAAAGGTTTGTTCTTTCAGTTTATTTTGTATTTGGGCAGGGCATTTCTATGAAGTTTTACTATAGGGGTTTTCAAAAGTTTTTTTACCAGGGATAGCAGATGTCAAACCAATTGCAACTGCCCTCCCCAATTCGTAGAATCAAAATAACATTATTTCCACCCTCAATCAAGGGTTTCCCTCGGTCGTGTGGAAGGATTCTTGTAGAACAGTTCAAACATTTAGCTAGGGCAGTGAGGACTTGCGGTTCTGCTTTATTTAATTAATTTAGTATTCACATTTATAGCCGCATTGGCGCTGATTGACGTTTCATTTGATACATTTTCAACAATACAACCCATCTACAACGCACCTTTACCAATAACTGAAAAAAACAATTTTTTGTACATATAATTTTGTATAGTATCAGACTATTTCTTTGTGAAATAAAATTGTATAGTCTTCGTTGTTATAATAGATATTGAAATACCTGTAACATGGGAGGTAGGTGTCAAGCATTGTTCAAGTCCTGCGCCCCCATCCTGACTACATTGACACGACGTTATTTTGTCCTTCCCTATTTTTAGGGTAATGTTTATCTCCCCTATTTATCCTGCCTTTTTACCTTGAAGAGTTAGGTTATTTTGCCATTAAATCTGTTCAAAACCCATAATTTTATTTGGCTCTACAAGGCTGCTTCAGGTTATACGGCGTTACTCCTTGTATGGCGACGGTTTTGAAGAACAAATCCTGTTGTCATTAAATAAACAAATTGGTGATTTATGTGGCATTTCGTCGTTTTTGTGTACACTTCGTGTTAGTGTTTTTTATAAATTTTAGTAGTCGGCCCGACAGACGTTGCCCTGTCCTATTGCTATTTTAATTTGTGTCAAAAATGCTCGTTCATTTTAAAGATGAGCTCGTTTGCTACGCTCACTCGCCTATTTGTATATAGAGTTAGCTTCGGCATCAAAAAATAGTTTGAGTTGCCATTCAAGTAGATTTGTTATTTTCATAATGAACACATGTATATGCCTTTGAAGAATGGTTAGATATAATCCTTATGACAGCTGTTTGGACCAAGTAACTAACTAAAATACTAACCCGACTTTGTTTTATGTATTAAGATGATAAGATGATTTTTTAAATCGCCCTTATACCAGGATTAACGCCGCATAACTGTTGGGGTAGGTAGAGCCCAATAAAATTGGTTTTTGAATCCAAAAACCCTGCCTAAAACCTTGCAACGAACGATTTTTTCTTCGATGTAAAATTCTTTAGATAGAAAGCCTTTAAATTAAATCCATATACTCGTTCTCTATTTGGATCTCGATCATAAAACTATATTAGAAGAATGAATTAACCGGCATCCTCTCCTTCGGGTGGGGGGATAACCCTTAGTATAATAGGATGATAATTTAACACTTAATCATAAAATACATTGACATATATCCCCCCTCCATAAGCAGCCTTGCAACCCCTGAAAGTGACAGTTCGGAAAGATGCCGATGAATCTAGTCCGGCAACCGCAAACAGAAGGATGAATGTGGGGAAGAGGAAGACGATCACGAGACCCACGAGACCTCGGCCACTGGGGGGAGAGGCTCTGACAAAGGATTCAGACAGGTTCGCGGTGAGTGACGATGATGACGTCAGACGGCCGTGACACCATGACGTCACTGCAATGGCGAGCGAGCGAAGAGCGAAGAGAATCAACGAGGATTTTAGAGCGGCAAGGGCCAGGCGCAGTCCCCAGCCTCTTGCCTGTCAGCTGCCCGCGGGCTCACGGCATTGCGAACCATTGTGGCGATGTGGCGATGGAGGGAGCGGAGGAGAAACCGGCCTGGATGTAAAGATTGTTATACACTGTATACAGAGTGAACAAAAAGTCAGGACCCCCCTCTATTTTTATATTTGTTAATATAAACTAATATATTTTGGGTAGTGATGTTAAGGTGTAGTATATTTTGACAATACTCAAAACTTGGAGTGTTCCCAAAAAATAGAGGATTTTGGGGCCAGCTCAAAATTGTTATGTTTACCCCCTTTGAGTGACCACTCATTAAAAATAAAACTATAAAAAGTAGATAAATGGTGAAAATTAGAGATCGACATCTCTTCCCTAACCAAAATGGCAGCCAGTCAAAATTCCCCAAAACTCCTTGTATCCAAATCTGAAAGGTAATATTTTTTTGGTTTATCTTCCCTTTTACTAAGTAAAAATAAACTGATTCCATTCGCTTTGTGATATTGGCTTCAGGTGTTCTATCTTTTGACACTGTTAACAATGTTGAATGTCCCCTAAGATTTGCCTTCCAGATTTGAATACCATGTTTGGGAATTTTGACTGGCTGCCATTTTGGTTAGGGAAGAGATAGCGGTCTCTAATTTTCACCATTTATCAAAGTTTTTTTAGTTCTATAAAATGAGGGGTCACTCAAAGGGGGTTTACATTTAAAAATTGGTAGTCCCCCAAAATCCCCTAGTTTTGGGGGACACTCAACATTGTGATTAATGGCAAAAGATATTACACCTTATTACACTATCACTACCAAAAATATATTAGTCTACCAAAGAAAAATAGATTTCCTTTAAAGTGACCCTGACTATCCAACCTATTGGTTACAATGTTTGGAAGAAGTTGGGGGAAGAAGGATTTACAATAGTTAACCAATAAGATGCCGCACCAGTCACTAAACTCTTCACGTATCTACTTGCTTCACCCGTAAGGCCAATGTTAACTTTCAAATCCCTTCCCTCGTTGGGTTATCCGATATTGTTGATTTATGGCTCATTTTACAGAGCAAAAAGTTATCTAGCGATATCAGAGAGCAACATTTGAATATTATAAATGATTGATCAAAAATTACTAAATACTCAATACTTTTAATTTTGTATGGGTGAGCTATATATTGTATCAAAATATTGCCCACTGCAATCAATAGTTATATTTTATGTCCCTAAAGTGGAACATAAATAATCGATTTCGGATAATCCGTTGAGGAGGGACGGACTTAAAGTTAACACTGGTCTCTATGGGAGAAGCAGATAGACGCGGGGGGGGGGTACTGGAGCCTCCTCTGAGAAACCATCCTACAAACAATAGTCTGAGGAATTGCTGTAATACATGTCCACATATGGTTTTATTACCTAAACTCACAACTTGATGTTGATTAAGGGTTGCAATTTTTAGATGAAACGAAGAGTGAATTATTTTAATGTCTGCAAAATATAATTACATGACGGTCTACAAAAAGGCGGTCCCACACTTCTAGCGAACACGCCTGAACATTCGGCCGAACATTCTCACGAACGTTCACTGAACATTCGGTCCCGTATGTTCCCGCATGTATTCAAAAGTCTGTGCAGCTCCCACACTTCTCGCGAACACTCCGAACATTCGGAGTTCGGCCGAATGTTCGGGCGTGTTCGCGACAGTGTGGGACTGCCTTAAGTAATTGAGTAGGCTAAGTATTAAATCCGGCCTAGTAATTTCATAACTCTTTCAGTGTTAATCTCGATAAAAAAATCATAAAGAGAAACAATGATTTTTAAAGAGGACTGGTCTTAAAATGTAATGCTTCAATATTGTGAAAGTGTAAATTTGTAAATACAAAATGTCGTATTGGGGTGTAAAATGAACATTTCAGGAGCAATTGCCTCACACCACTGGGGTTGATGTGAATTGCATTGTTTTTTCATCTTTCCTGTCAATATTTTCCCACGAGGTATTGTTTAAGGGCAAGGGCTGAAGTCATGCAAGGGCTACTGAGCCACGGAAGTCTTTACCTTGCGGCCAAGGTCGCTGGGATCACGTAGGGAGCAGATCAGTTTGACACAACTACATCAAAACGATGACAAGCTCATACTACAAGCTCCTACAGATAAGAAAGTAGTAAGTGGCACATTTTGGAAATACCCGACTATAAAGTTATGATTCATTTTAGAATTGTTATCTGATATGAGTTTGAGATAAGAAAAGTAGTTAACACAATTATCAATATGGTGAGGGACTGACCCTCCCAGCCGCGACGTATCGCGTACAAATGCAAGGAACGTAACGGATTCGTCACCGCTCCTCATCTCTACTTAGTAGGAGGAAAGTTCATTGTATTTGTTACAGTTAGTTTGGAAACAACCTAAGTTTAAATAAACAATCTTGTACTTAAGTAAATCCGTAATCGGTCAAACATTTCGTATAAAAGATACTAGGCAAACTTAAAAATGTGATTATTTCCATGTGACAATGATCCAATCATGGAAGGCTTGTAACAAATGTATTCTACAATGTAAGACCTTTAGCATTATGTATACTATGGCGTTTGTCTACCTCATGACGTATAGGATTTCCTACCGTGGATGACCCGAGTTTTATAGTTTTATGTTAGGCATGGTAGGCATGGGCCAAATTCACAATTTGACAAGTCTTAAAAAATATTATTCACTGTCACAAAGCGGACCATCACATCGGAAATAATCAAATAACTTTAGTTTCCTGATAACACTGACTTGAATTACTAGTATATTTAATTACATGAACCCTAAGATACCAACAGTAGTATGTTCGGTGCTTGACCAAAGATCATATGAGGAGGAGCCGAAAATGGGAATAATTTGATCGAACAGTGGAAAAAGGGACGAGTTACTAACGATACTTTTCATCAATTGCGAAATGACCCAAGAAGCCAATAATACCTTTTGAACTTATGTTTATTGTTAGTTGAATTAATCACATTATATATCGCTGAATTTACTTCACAAACCAGCTGATAAGTGTACACTTTTAAAAATTATCTGGATCAGCAGTTTTTCGAATCCTACTATAATAAATGTGAATATTTGGATTTTTGGATATTTTTAGTCCCATCACGTTCAAACTACTGGACCGATTAAGGTCAACGTTTGCATCACATAGCTTAGGCCCTACATATCACACTAACATATAGACCTGATAATTTCCACATCCACCCCACGGGTCCTGTAAGATCCAATACAAATCTCATGTGAGGTTATCATTTATAACATTACCAGCTGTGGTTGTTTTTCAGTTAGGGCGAAGGAAGTCATTTGGTAAAACAAAATAGAGATTTGATAGTGTTTGTGCATGAAGTAAGATGCTGGTCAGGTTAATATTTTTAATCTGTTTAACTAGTCAGAAGCCAAGCCGCGGATAACAGCTAGTTGTATATACGTCAAAAATAGTTATTTTTGGCACCGCCTCACACGAAAAATCAATATTCCGTGAAGGGCGGAGCCTCACACGTGAACATTGGTCATGCACCGGAAACGACCACTTTCGGTGATTGTAATTACACCGACACCACCACTACTGGTTGTATACTACTGTGTTACCGACTGCCATTTCCAACCCAGTGGGTCGTTTGAGATCCTTATATTTAATACGTAAACAGATTTTGTATCACGCTGATATCTCAGGAACCACTGGGTCGATTTTCATCATTGAAGGATCTATGGAAAGGTCTCAACGCGTAGGTTTGCCGAAAATCATAAAATTTACAGCGCTAAAGGCTACACCCAACATACCTTCAAGTTGCAATGTTAATCTTACGGAAGAACAGTAATCATTGAAATTGAGCATTTGACGGCTGTTGAATGTAACAAAACACAGTGCAGAAGCAAGGTCAGCTGTTTTAAGCTAACTCCTGGAATGGCATCACAATTTATACTGAGAGAACCGTATATGCTCGAATTCGAGTAGCTGGATTTGCTAGTATAACTTTTGTTATACACAGTTCAACCAATGCTGACAAGGTTGTTATCTGACTTCGCCATCTCCATAAACTGATAAAACATAATTTTATAATTAAAAAGAAAATACATTTTTATTTTGACAATATGCATGTTTATGCTTTATCTGAAAAGGGAAAATAAAATATTAACGGAGCACGGGAGGGAATTGTCACCCTGAATATTAGATGCATGAAATCCAGCGGATTTTATTATGGCTATAATATATCAAAAGACAAAGACCGGAGTAAAGGCATACAAGCAAATTTCACGGTGAAAATATATTAAATTCAAGTAGAACATACTTTGTATAATTAAAAACAGTGAGCAGCAGAACAACAAAAAACAGTACACTGCTAAATTAAAAACACGTGTGTCGAACATGTTTTAAATGTTCAGGTTCGTCGCGCTCCACTCATCGGTAACGAGGAAGCTGGGTTCAGAACCCATATAATACAGTAATTACCGCTAATTGCGTTGCAACATGAGCACAAGGCGTAGAGCAAACAGCTTATGTAAACAGGTGTGGGTGAGTCATGTTTGGAGACAACAGCGGGTCATGCACACCGTGCGCTCTCGCTCAAACTGACATGGAGCGTTGAGTTTGGCTGCGGAAATTTTGACCGCGGAATAAGTGAAATTGGGCAAGATTGAAACAAACTGTGTTAGACTCTTCCAAGCGCTGGCGGGGCGAGAGGTAACTCACACAGAACATTTTAGTGATTATTGTGACCTTATTAATTACAATATGTTCTCAAAACGCTTGTTGTAATTTCTGAATAGTGTTGCTCATGTACACAACAAGTATGTAGTACTTACAACTTGTAACTTTCTAATGAATAATTTCAATACATCCCTTAAAGCGTTAACGGAGAAGTAAATGTTGAGTAAATTATTTACGACACTAACAATGAGCTATGACGTTACGACTCTGTTATCTGGTCGTAAAATGCATAGAAACTTGCGGAAAATTGAGGATGTAAACAAGTGGATAATTACGCTTGCCTTGGAGACAGAGAGAATGTGACAACATCCCTAGTCAGACAGCTGTTACACGCAGAACATATATCTGTCGTTGCATACATTTGCCGTATAGTACCTGGGGGCCGAGCTTTGCTCGGAGAAGGCCAGTCAGTTTGTTCAAAAAAAAGAATATTTTACCACTTCCCACAACTGATTATCATATCTGTATAGCTCATTTGCCACTTTTCTGCATTTTTAAGACCACTTCAGTTGTTATTTATAGCTCATTGTCCCTTTGAACTATTTCGGATATGAACACTATATATATACAATCTTCACTCAACAGTTTTAATCATTGCACTCAGGAAACCACATGTTAACAATTTTAACAACACGAGTATTACTTTGACAGTTCCCTGGTTGATTATGAACAGCTGTTACGACTCATTTGTTTTGATTTTAAACTCCATAAGCCCAATGTTAATTTTTTTAACTTTTCATTTTAGTTTTTTTTTTTACTTTATTAGATTTTTCCTGGGGATGAGACCTGTCCAGAAATTATTTTTATCCCAGAAATGAGTTATTAACAACATTTGAAGGAAATCGTGGGTCCATTTTTGAGATCAGAGTTGCAAGCAAGCAAGCACGGGCGCACGAAAACCTTACTCATATTAGAGTATAAGATAAGATAGGACAGGATATGTCGTTAAAATTGTTTTCATTTTATATATGGTTGTTTAGTTAAGATTTTTAGCAGAATGTTTTTTATTTGGATAATATTTTTCTTATTTTTGTAAATCTAATATTTGTATGGCTTATAAATATACATAATTTTTCATGTGAAGTGTACACATTCAACGCAAGATAGGAAGACTCAGTTCTACGCCCAGGCCTTTGGCTTATGTAGGACTTTTATTTAATTAATGTGTTTTGTACATTACTTTTGAAAATATATGTACTTTCCTTTTATATAAGGTGAGTATGGCAGGTGGTTGTTATACGAGCGACAGACTATTTTTTGACTGCCGAAGCAAATGTTTAAATTAATCTTTTCCGAATATTCTTTAATATCTACTCATGTCATGATGTAAAAAAAAAACTTGAAATTGTTCAACACCATATAGTAAATGAATAATCATTCATTTACGTCAAACGGTTCCTCCTAATTTTTCTTCAAACGGTTTTTACCTTTGTTCCAAAAAAGTTCGGGGATTAAGTTATAACGAATACAGTTAGCGCCGATCAGGAATTTAGTCCAATAGAGAAATGCAAAAAGCTAGCGGAGTTATGCTTTTGCGCTGAAATTGTTTAAATAATTTGACCTGTAATACTAGAAAAGGTTGGATAACTATGACACATTGTTATACCGTATTCCGTGTGAAAATATCCGCGAAAGGCAAAGCAAGCAAGCAAGTTTGTGTTCCGGCGTCCCAGTTACCACGGTGTTGGTTCCGATGTCCCAGCAGTTGACTCATAGCCTTTAGCCTACCATGTCAGCTATACGTCAATGTCGCGTCAGCCCTTTGTTGGCCATTGTGGCTGCGATGCCCTAATATCGAGGTCAGGCATGTTAAAACATTCACCCGGACAGCAAAGTGATTGACGAGGGGTAGTTTTTCTTGTTTATGCGAACAAGATACGTGTTACCAACATGTAATTTAAAGTGAGCTTTTATTCAATATCAGAAAACACTTTGTTGACTACTCGACGATTTCTTTATCTTCAACCCCCCCATTTTTCTCCTGAAGGTATTGATATAGGTAATTGTAAAATGTAATCCTGGTTACACAGAAATATTTTATTAATGTTCTTTGCTTTCCAGAGAGAGAATTCGCTTCTTTCTTTTGAATAAAATAACTGGTATCTTTCGTTCGTTCTCTTTATGAAGATGACGAATTTGCTATGGTACGTGGAAAAAATCACTATCCTGATTAAGGAGAACAAATTCGTTCGGCGAACATAACATTTAAAAAGTTGACTTTTTTGCATTAGAATGCCATAAGTAAATCTCAATTTAATGTGCTAGCTTAAAAAAATGGGGCCAAATATAAGACTCATACCTTGTTGAAGTTAATGGGGCAGAGAGTACAGTGATTTTTAATATTTTCCAAATTTAAATTTTGGCACAATAGTCGAAAAGTCCTCAGGTTAGGGGTGTTATTATGATAATGACAGCTTAAATTGTTTCATTTATGTCAGTAACACATTCACAAATTTCGTCACCCTTTTTTTTATTCAACGCCAACAAAATTGTTGTAATAGAGTACACAAATGCTTTTAGGGAAAGCGGTCCAAAGCCCTCAAATGTTTGTGGACACCCCGGGATTTGAACCCGTGACCCCTTGAACCAAAGTCGAAGATACTAACCGTTAGGCTAGGGAGATGCATTTAGTACATTCGATCCCATATAATAAATGGTATGTTTTAATTAGCTACATTAATATAGATAATTGTAATTCAGTAAATTCTTCACATGAATTCCCTATGCATTCGTATAGCTAACATTAACAAGTCTTTAGAGCAGTTTTCAAGCTATCAAAGCTATAACATTTATTTAATTTTATATAAATAAATAAATAATTTTTGATGTTATATATGAAGTATAAATCATCTTTTTGATGAATATAATAAACTAAACCACTTATATTAGCCTTTTATCAAGTATAAGTGATGGCTACCCACCACACTTACTGAAATAAAGAAAAACACACAATAGATAGAGTCAATAAAGCGAATATAATGTAATTGACTGATCATAACATTGCTTTGAAAGTGGCGTCCTCAGTCCAATCAAAACCAATAATGTAATTTGCTCCTCATAGTAGAGGGAAAGAGTGATAATAATCATCAGTGTGAACTTATAAAAGTTCAATGGGGAAACGTTGATTTTATAATTTATCAACCCGAATCTTGCGTTTATGTGACTTCCAATGACAAGTGTCTCGAGCAGTTTATTGTCAATTAGTTGCTCCGTTTATAGATGCTGACAATTCATAAATCGTAACACCTATCTACTTAACTGAAAATAATATAATATTCTGTCTTTCACAGAATATAATAAACGGTGTCAGGAAATTGACACATTCTTTCTCCCTTTTAGCCCAACATTAATGAATAAATTACTTTGTATTTACTAAATATAGAATACAAAGCACGGTCGAATGTACAGGAAATCTTGTAAACAAGTTGTGTTCAAAAACATCCAGCCAAATCCCTGTTTTGGAGGCACTACAGAATCCATTGCTACACACGTGGTTTTAAGAGGAGAAATGCCCCCTGTTCCCCCCCAAGGGTTATTAAGGGGCAACATATTTCGAATTTCCTCTGTTGGTCAATGCTAACTTGACAAGCATATCAAGTTTGTACGAAATTGATCAGTAAATAAGAGAGAAATAGTAATTTTTGTATTCCCCATAAGAATAACATTGGAAAACGTACTGAGTTTACCGCAAAATTAAAATTAAAATTTACTTCGCAACCAGCAATCGTAGAATAGTAATTCAAAATACTAAATTATTTCGTTTTAGAGCTCTTTTTATTGGTGAATAGTAATATTTTTTTATATTTCTGTTTTTTTTTTATAAAAAATCCAAAAACTCATATCTTGATGTTTTAAGTCCTGTAATTTCTGAATCCGATTTTTTCAGAAATGTGGGTGGTGTTATTTTGTTGGAAAACTAAAGCTCTACAAACCACTAAAGTTTAATCAAAATCCTTAGAGCTGTTTTTGAGAAATGTTGATTTTTAATTTTTTTGGCGGTTTTTGGGGGATAATTACCCTTAAAAATAAAAAAATGAAAAAGAACGCCTGGTGATATCGTGTATTAGTACCCACATACCAAATTTCATAAAAATCGGACCATTGGTTAGGGCTCTAGCTCTGTACATATCCAGACAGACAGACAAACATCACGTAAAAATCACTTTTTTGGGTTCAGGGAGCACCAAAACGAATATTTCCACTAACAACTCAAATTCGAAAATTTTGACGAAAACAATACTTTCTCCATATACTATGTATAAGGGGAGAAAGTAAAAAGGTAGTCCTACTGCCATAGCAGGGTACAAAAATGTCATCATTTTGTACCAAACTGTTAAAGAAAGTTTACAAACTTTGGAAAATTGGAAGATATTCATGTAAAACGAACGACAGTTTACATCCGCTTTTGTATGAATGGATATTTCAGATGTAACAAGCGTTTTAGCATCATATGCCAACTGAGGGGGCGGTGCAACGCTTGGCACGAGAACCTATCGCAACTACAAATCTGTATCGTATATCAGGAAATCAGCTGTTTTTACTACATTGATGCACTTAAGTACTCATTATCGAAGGAATAACCAATCATTTTAAGGAGACTAATGCATTTGTTAGTGATTGGATTGTTCTAATAGAAGTTTCATTATTAGACTAATGGTTTTATCCGTGCCTTATGTGATAAATAGATTAAATTATAAACAAATTTAAGCTTCATTTATAGGCCAAACTTTTCAAACTATCGTTTATCGATTTTGCAAATTAGAAACCCTAATATTAACTTCCTAAAATTATAATAGTTATAATTCTGGAGAGTGGTTTTTTATTGGAAAACTATTCAAAAGCTTGGACAAGGGAGTATATTTGATGTATACTTTGAAATACTTCAAACTGAAATATTTGTTACATTGTATAAATAAATACTAAGTAAAATACACTTAAGAATTATGATAATAGCAATAATTATTCGATATCTATAAATACGAAAAACCGATCATCCCCCAGGCCAAATCTTTACACATGCAACAAAGAAATTTAGAAGTGTACTCTTTCCATAACGTAGGTAACCTCTATGAAAGAATTTTAAAGAAATTCCCATAGGGCTCCTCCACCCCATGGGGAGTCAAAGTTCCAATCCAGTGTTATTCTTATGGGGATTCATTTTCGTTTGAGTTGATGAAAATTCAAAGATCCACGGTAACTAGAAATCTAGTTACCGTGCAAAGATCTTATCATAACTCGTACTAGTTCCACGGGTTAATTAATCAAAGAATGCAGTACAACCAAAGGGTTTAGTCCCGGTGAAACCGGGTACAATGGAACCTTGGTTATTTGTATTGTTATTCAGATTCCTTTTTTTGTGAGTTTGATGAAACTAACGAAGATTAAATCCCTTCGAACAATTTCCTACTAACTAATACAATAAAATACAGTAAAATAAAAGCCCACCTGTACGTGCATAGATAAGCAGCTAACTTACTATTTGTATTCAACAAATAACACAGGAAACAACGTTTCCATCGAGAAGTAATGTTTGATCAACCAGCTTGGAATGGTTTCGTTGGCCGGGAACAGGAGGCGGTCACCACCAAAATAAACCCCGACCTAACTTACGTTACACTGCATGACAGACTCCGCTCACAACATTTCCATCGAGAAGTAATGTTTGATCAACCAGCTTGGAGTGGGTTCGTTGGCCGGGAATAGAAGGCGGTCACCACCAAAATAAACCCCGACCTAACTTACGTTACACTGCATGACAGACTCCGCTCACAACATTTCCATCGAGAAGTAATGTTTGATCAACCAGCTTGGAGTGGGTTCGTCGGCCGGGAATAGAAGGCGGTCACCACCAAAATAAACCCCGACCTAACTTACGTTACACTGCATGACAGACTCCGCTCACAACATTTCCATCGAGAAGTAATGTTTGATCAACCAGCTTGGAGTGGGTTCGTTGGCCGGGAATAGAAGGCGGTCACCACCAAAATAAACCCCGACCTAACTTACGTTACACTGCATGACAGACTCCGCTCACAACATTTCCATCGAGAAGTAATGTTTGATCAACCAGCTTGGAGTGGGTTCGTCGGCCGGGAATAGAAGGCGGTCACCACCAAAATAAACCCCGACCTAACTTACGTTACACTGCATGACAGACTCCGGTCACAACATTTCCATCGAGAAGTAATGTTTGATCAACCAGCTTGGAGTGGGTTCGTCGGCCGGGAATAGGAGGCGGTCACCACCAAAATAAACCCCGACCTAACTTACGTTACACTGCATGACAGACTCCGCTCACAACATTTCCATCGAGAAGTAATGTTTGATCAACCAGCTTGGAGTGGGTTCGTCGGCCGGGAATAGAAGGCGGTCACCACCAAAATAAACCCCGACCTAACTTACGTTACACTGCATGACAGACTCCGCTCACAACATTTCCATCGAGAAGTAATGTTTGATCAACCAGCTTGGAGTGGGTTCGTCGGCCGGGAATAGAAGGCGGTCACCACCAAAATAAACCCCGACCTAACTTACGTTACACTGCATGACAGACTCCGCTCACAACATTTCCATCGAGAAGTAATGTTTGATCAACCAGCTTGGAGTGGGTTCGTCGGCCGGGAATAGAAGGCGGTCACCACCAAAATAAACCCCGACCTAACTTACGTTACACTGCATGACAGACTCCGCTCACAACATTTGGCAGGTCAACATTAAGGATGCATTATATTGTGTAACAGGATACAATCTGCACATCCCACAATCACAAGGTTTTATAAGCGTGATTTATGTTACTTATCTGCGAAACGAAGAGGATTTGATCTCTAAAACTGCTTTCCTAATAAAAACTGGTAAAATCTTTACAAATATATAGATAGAACATATAGCAGTTTATATAGACTTAGATATTTTTGTTTGTCTGTAATTATTCTAGCATTTTGTTTCAGTTTTGGGATATTCTATCCAACAATTGATCACACACTATTTTTCCCTACTCATTTTTAATACTGTATACAAGTTATAACAATGATTTAGCCTACATGTTTTTCAGTCTACTAGCAAATCTAGCTGTTCCAATTACAGCAAATAGAATTGTGATGTCATTCCAAGAGATCTTGCTTCTGTACTGTGTTTTGTTACCTTCAACAGCTGTTAAATGCTCAATTTTAATGATTCGGCAACTGCTCCTCTATAACATCGAAATTTTAAGGCCAGTGGGGCGTAACAATGAGGGCCGATGTAAATTTTAATTATTTTCTGCAAACCTGCATTGAGACCATTGATATTTCATTCATAAAAATTAGTCCGGTGGTTCCTGAGATATCTGCGTGATTCAAAATCTGCTTGTGTATTTAATAAAAAAATATAAAAAAATAAATACTTTGGCCCCTGGGGGGCCGAGCTTTGCTCGGGGGAAGGCCAGTAAGTCATTTTAGATGACTCGAAGTAATATTTCACCACTTCCCCATACTGATAATCAGATTTGTATAACTTATTTGCCTCTTTTCTACATTTTTAAGGCCCCTCCGGTTGTTATTTATAGCTCAATGTCCCTTTGATTTATTTTACTACATATATGTTATCCTCACTCAAATCTTTTAATCTATGCTCTCAGGAAACCACATGTTAATAATCACAAATAACATGAGTATTACTTTGACAGTTCCCTGGTTGATTATGAACAGCTGTTACAATTATTTTGTTTTGATTAGAAACTCCATAAGCTCAATGTTAATTTTTTAACTTTTCATTTTAGTTTTTTTACATTATTTTATTTTTCCTGGGGATGAGGCCTGTCTAGAACTTACTTTTATCCCAGAAATTAGTTATTTCGAACATTTGAAGGAAATCGTTGGAGCCGTTTCTGAGATCAGTGTCGCAAGCAAGCAAGCAAACATACAAGCAAACCTACAAGCAAACATACAGGCAACCCTACAAGCAAACCTCACGCATATTGGAGTATAGGATTAGGTTGGCAGTCGTTAAGTTTATCCTGCAAACCAGTATAAAAGTAAAATTCCCCGTACCATAGGGATTGTATCGATCCTACTTTAAAAAATTATATAAAATTACAAATTTAACCAACTTTTCTTACTAAAACGCGATGTAAGTAAAACAAGCTTACTTAATATGATTACAAGTTGGCGGAGACATGACGTGCCGGTCTGCGGGAGTTAGTTGCTGTGTCGCACGCGAAACTTGCTACATTAACCTAATGAGGCAAGATGAGACGCGGCCAGTGCGGGCGCGCCCTCGTAAACTCTCGGGTCTGGAGCTAAGAAAATACCCATTTCTGGGAATAAGCCAGAACTAGGGCGGCAATTATTTTAACTGTACGTCACCACGCTTCAACCCGATCCATCACTTTGTTGATGTAACATGGGATTAAGTAAACAACAATCATGTGTATCCTGGTGCAAGCACGAAGTTCAACACGATAAAATGTATTTTTTAAAGTTTTTATAAGAAGAGAACAGTTTGTGTTGCCATTTCAAAAGTTTGAGTATGTTCAGCTCATGTGACATTTGTCTGTGATGTTTGATGTTGTGTTTGTATCAACAGCTTTAGAATGCAGTAATTGAATCAAAGTTGCTCGTCGTGCCATTCAAAATATAAATATCGAAAATTGAAAACCGCTTTGCACAACTGTGGATCAGAAACATTTTTCAAAACCCCAACAATATCAGAGGGGTTATATTTACAATATTCGCCTTGGATAATGTTGACAAAAAATACGCTAAGCCAACCCTTTTTCCGTAATTTACGAACCAATTTCAACGAAGAGTCAAATATCTCCTGAATTCGTACTAACTGTGCATAGGTAGGCCCTAATTATTTTCGACATTTTCCAACTTGAAGAGTACGGTAGACTAGTCGACCCTTAAAGTTACTTTCTTTTTCATTAATAATAATATGGGAAATATACTTGGGAATAATGTGAAAAAAACATTGAATCGAAAGCCCGGGTTACCTGCTGCGAGGCAGTAGGCGGAGTATGGGGAACAGTATTATAATTGCGGTAGCTAGTTATGTTGCCATATTACACTTTAGTACCTTGGGGGCCGAGCTTTGCTCGGGGGAAGGCTCAAGTTTGTTTAGATGACTTGGAATAATATCTCACCACTTCCCCCACTGATAATCAGATTTGTATAACTCATTTGCCTCTTTTCTACATTTTTAAGGTCACTCCAGTTGTTATTTATAGCTCAATGTCCCTTTGATTTATTTTACTACTCTATATATGTAATCTTCACTCAATCTCTGCTCTCAGGAAACCACATGTTAATAATCATAAACAACATGAGTATTAGTATTCTACACATATTTAAGGACTGCACTGCCCGCTCAATACATCGAAATTATCTCTATGAAATGTTGAGAAGATGTAACTGTCATATACCTCCTGATTTACATGACATTCTTAAATAAGAAAACTCAAAATGATGGTGTTACATCTTAGAACTTTTATACAAAATCAAGAAAATTATTTAAGTGGCCATATACCGGATGAAATTGATTTAAGTTTTGGACTTGAATTGTAATATTTGGACTTCATACATCAGAACTCATTATATAATTGAAATTAATTCAGTGTGTTTTCAAAATTATAGTGTTACGTCTTGGAATTTTTACATAAAACCTAGAAAATGATTTAAGTGACCGTAAACCGGATGAAATCAATTAAATTTTGGACTTAACTGTAATATAATAATTTATGTTCGTAGCTCTTAAGGCTTCATATAATTTCATACAAAGCCTCTAATAAAAGTTAAAAAAAATACTTTGGCAGTTCCCTGGTTGATTATGAACAGCTGTTACAATTGTTTTGTTTTGATTTGAAACTCCATAAGCCCAATGCTAATTTGTTTAACTTTTCATTTTTCATCTTAGTTGTTTTACATTATTTGATTTTTCCTGGGGACGAGGCCTGTCTAGAACTTATTTTTATCCCAGAAATTAGTTATTTCGAACATTTGAAGGGAATCGTTGGAGCAGTTTTTGAGATCAGAGTCGCAAGCAAGCAAACATACAAGCAACCCTAGACATTCACATGTCCCCTAGACAGTTTTAACCAATTGCTCAGTGAGAACAGATCAAAATAGTATTCATTCACCGAAGTATTCATTGTAAAAGCCCACAGGCGTTTGTGAAGACAACATGTTGCTACCTTGCACAGGCGTAATCCGGGGGGTGTCTAGGGGGCAGTTTGGAGAAAATAATATTCTAATAAATGAAAAATCACAATAATCACAAACAAGTTTCCCCTCCAATAAAATTCAGACATTACACTTATGGCTACCTACGAACGAATCATACATGTACAATATGTCAAAATAAGAATTTTTGCGAAGTGTTATCTATATCTCTAAAAACGAAAAACATCCAACAGGCCAAACCTCTACACCTACAACCACGAAATTTGGCGCGTATTTTCCATGACGTAGGTAACCAGTTAGAAAGGATTTTAAGAAATTCCCATTAGGGCTATGCCCCACGGGGCTTCAAAGTTCCAATCCTGTGTTATTCTTATGGACATTTACTTTGGTTTGAGTACGATAACAGCTAGTTAGTTATAAAACACTTTATGAGGTTTTAATATATATTTTATCGTTCACTATAATTATTTCCATTTCCACAACACCAAAGACAGTTATCAGCATTGAGTCACAAGTCCGTGGGCAGGGAGATAAACTATCGGGAGCATGTTCATTGGCAGGGACGGCGATTTATCATGGCTCTGGCTGAACCTACGTTAATTGTGCACATCACCTTGCCAATAACAACTTACTTGCAGTGTGATAAGCAGTTTTAGTGATAAGAAGTAAAGGAAATGTCATTAGTGTAAATTTGCTAGAAACCGTAACTAAACAAAATTGGTAGTTTTATTATTCTGCAGTTTAAATAATGATATGCGTTTTTGTGGCACTGTTTTAAGCAGCCCTTAACAGTATCGTACTTTATATTATAAATAACTGAGAAAAACTAAGCGATTTTTTCCAAAATAATTCAGAAACGTTATGCTGATAGCCCGTCCCATCAATCATTGTGAGTCATTGTGCCTAATGGCAAACACACATCGCGATAACCTTTGATGAGAGCGAGTGCACTTCAGTCAGACAATGTTTTTGCAACCACAAAGGTTTTCCATACAAATAAATTTATGTACGACAGTCATGAACTATATTGAGTTCGCTTAATCATGACAATAATGTCCACGTGGACTTTTGTCATTAGAATGAGAGAACCGCAGTCATCCTAAGTGGAATGTGTCAGTTCAGGGGTTCAATGTACAAAGTAGTCAAGAGACAAGCTTCAGATTTCTGTCCATTGTTGTATTATTAGTGAATTTCCTATGGAAAGTGAACTATTAGCATGACCCGCACGGTGAAACTTAAGCCTGGGACCACCATAGAAGTTCCTAACGTGACCCCCTGAACACGTTTTGGGGGTCGTTCAAAATTATATATATATATATATATATATATATATGTGTGTGTGTGTGTGTGTGTGTGTGTGTGTGTGTGTGTGTGTGTGTGTGTGTGTGTGTGTGTGTGTGTGTATGCACTCTAGCGGTTGCATTTTTTGTCCGATTTACTTCAAATTTGGTAGGGACGTTCCTTTCTATAATCAGTTGAATATTTTCAGTTTTCAATAAAAATTGGAATAACTGTATGTTTTTACACTGATTTTGAGTTTAAAAAGTTGTTTATGTGGAAATTCACTTACCTCACGTCAGCGTGCTGCGTGCGAACTCGTTTAATCATTCTGTTATTGGTTTAAAATCATTCTGTTATTGGTTTATTTGCTGAATAAAGAGTATTTTATTTGTTGATGTATTGAATACAAATCGTTCCAGTTCATGTTTCCCGTTCCTAAATGAATGTTGCACTTTCCATACAACACGTGGGTTACAGGCAACGCATTAAATGAAAGAGAATTGTACCCATACTGCTTTGGATACCAGTGATCTTTGGTTGAATTCACTTTTACAAATTTAAACATTGTATCGTATAAAGTTATAATTGGTGTAGAATTGATTAATACAAGTTTTTTATAGGATTTAATTTAAGATCAAGGATACACCCATCAATTTACGCTAGGGCACAAAATTAACTTCGTCTTAAAACAGCAACACAATTTTATTAGTGAAAAACCACTATGCCAACCACTAGAGTTAAGAAAAACTATTAACACTTTCCGAGCTCTTTAAATGTTGTAAGGTTGATCCAGAAGCTGAACATTTTTATTTGCTAAAGTCATAGGTTGTCATATTTGCTAGGTCATGTAGAACAAATGTTTTAGTATCAAAAATAATTTTCTGTTGGTTCTTATGTGTAATTGGTGTTGATAAATTTACGGAGTTCAGGAACTCTACCCGGAAAAGCAGCTAGACAATATCAATCAAACATTGTAAGTACTTATTGTTTTGCTCTTTACATTATACTGTTTTACTTTACAATATTAAAGTTCGCCTAAGTTTCAACTACAACAAGTCAATCACCCACGTATATCACTTCCGGCTGTCGTGCTCAGCTGTCGGAAGTCTGCCAGGACTGCCAACTAAAACATATAAATACCCTGTGTTCCAGTGTTCCACGCTAAACAACAATGCAGGTGCCGTCTCCAAGCAATACAACTAGAAACTCCTTTCTCTTGCCAATGTGATTTGCAATCTACAGGGCGTTCCGAACTCTCTCCGCCAGCCTCAGGAAAAATGTTCCAGGGATCAAAACAAAAAACATCATGTTTAAATTTTTCTTTTGGTCACTGTCTCGCTCAGTTTCTGGTCGTCATGTGTTTTTTTGAATATGTACATAATGTATTTTATATGATCTGCTTGAGGTATTGACTAAAAACGTAATAGTGCAATATACTAATTTATGGATAGATTGTATCGAATTGACATTTATATCTTTTCCATTTGAAAATGGTCACGGTAATTTCAATATTTTAAAAATATGAAAACTAACTTCTATATCTATAATACGCTAAGGCGTTTATTGTAAAAAGAACTCCTCCGTTATTCCTGGACCGATTTTTACGATTAAGGGGTCAAAAAAATGGCCCTGATTCGTAGTTATGCAAAGTGGTTTTCAATTTCCAATACTGTTTTGCTGAAGGGCACACGACACCCTCATAGTTCGATTTTTTCCCCTAAATATATCATGGAGAGTAGTTTGAATTCAGCTGCATTCTAAAACAGGTGAAGATTCAGTAAAATACAGGTAACAATAAGAACAGCTAATAACTGATAGTATCTGGGGGGCCGAGCTTTGCTCGGAGAGGCCAGTTTGTTTGTTTAGATTGCTTTGTTTCTGATATGACCACTCTATATATGCAGTCTTCACTTAACAGTTTTAGTCACTGCTCCCAGGAAACCACACGTTAATAATCATAAACGAGTTCGCACGCATCACGCTGACGTGAGGGAAGTGAATTTCCACATAAAACTATAAAAACTCAAAATCAGTTTAAAACATACAATTATTCCAATTTTTATTCAAATCTGAAAATATTGATATTTTGGCTGTTTTGATGCTCCTGGTTCTATTTACCTGCAATGATGGGAATACAATTTTGTATATTATAAGGTTAGGATAAGGTCCAGTCAGGCTTTAAAGTAGGCGTGAGGTTGTTGGGGATGATAAAAGTACACCAACAAATGAATAGAAGGCTTTTCTGAAGTAAAATCCCCATAAGACAACGTACTGTGTTTGGTCAATACACATTTTCTTTAATAACTCGGTAAATATATATGCTAGAATGACGAGAGAGGGCTTAAAAGTTTCGCTACACAAATTCCCACCGTTTTTCATTCTTTAATTTTACATCCGGGGCTTTTCTGACCCTTTTTGGGCCCAAAAACCCAAATTTCTAAATTTAAAATCCCCAAAAAAGGGGGTTAGAGTTTTCCGATTGTTTTGCCCAACGAACTTGTCCAACTGATTACAAAAAGGAATGTCCCTACCAAATTTAAAGTAAATCGGACAAAAAATGCGACCCCTAGAGTGCATACACATATATATATATGTCTCTATATATATATATATATATATATATATATATATATATATATATATATATATATAATTTTGAACGACCCCCCAAAACGTGTTCAGGGGGTCACGTTAGGAACTTCTATGGTGGTCCCGGGCTTAAGTTTCACCGTGCGGGTCATGCTAATAGTTCACTTTCCAAAGGAAATTCACTAACAACACGAGTATTACTTTGACAGTTCCCTGGTTGATTATGAACAGCTGTTACAATTCTTTTGTTTTGATTTGAAACTCCATCAGCCCAATGTTAATTTTTTTAACTTTTCATTTTAGTTTTTTTACATTATTTGATTTTTCCTGGGGATGAGGCCTGTCTAGAACTTATTTTTATCCCAGAAATTAGTTATTTCGAACATTTGAAGGATATCGTTGGAGCCGTTTTTGAGATCAGTGTCGCAAGCAAGCAAACCTTATTCATATTAGAGTACAGGATAAACAATAAAAGTTTGTTTTGCTCGATTTATAGCAACAGGCCCACTAGTTTTTGAAATTATTCATCTAAAACATTGCATTTCAATATATTTTCAGTCCTGGAACAAGAACTGTTCGTCAGGAATTGGCTGCATCGGCTCGGCAATCGGGGGCCATACACATATTACGTAACGCATTTTTTCGTCATTTCAGACCCCTCCCTCCCCCATGTTACGCACCGTAACGCCCGACCAACCCCCCACCCTTCCAATGTGTTACGTAACTCAATCGTAGAAGGCTTTAAAACAGCTTAAACTTTTTAAACATTGTTTTAAGCAATTTAGAATAAGGATTTCAGTGAATCATTAAACTTAAAAAGACTTTATTTAACAACATTTTGTAATACATTTTTTCAAATCAAAATGTATACAAACAACAAACAAGACTGTAACTAATAATATAAACTATCTCAACAGAACGGGAGTGCACCAGCTCTTAGGGTTAATATTTGTGAGTTACATAACGCTAATCCAACCCCCCTCCCCCACATAACGCTTCGCAACACCCCCTCCCCCCTTTAAGTGCGTTACGTAATAATAGTATGGCCCCTGATGTTCGGTGACTGAGATCTGTCGCTACAGGTTTGAATGATTTCTGTGATTATTGGATAAATTCTATGTAAATTACCAGAAACTGCCACTATTTTACTCATAATAATTCCAATTACTTATATTAAGTTTTAAAAATTTAAATGTCCGCTAATTTGAAAGAGTTAAAGATATAAATGTCAAATTCAATATCAAATTTCCCCTGAGCTAGTACAGTATTATAAACGTGTCAATTTTCGAGTCATTATCTCAAAAGGTTTCTAAGATAAGATGTATTCATACAAAATTCATACAGACACACAGACGGTTAGCAAGATAGATCAAACGGAGCAAGGTAGATCCTCGCGTTTAAAAACATTTTTTGCTTTTACCCCAGGAACAAGTTTCTGAAAGTTTCGGTGCATAGTTCGGAAACACCCTGTAAATTTGCTTTTTTAGCGTATTTTACTTCGTTCAACCATATAGAAGTTTATATGGCACAGCACTGAATAAACATTGGACCCGAGTTATGAATTACAATTGTGGCTGCTTTCAGTGTCCAACAAACGGTAACAGCAATGAAAGTTTGGAATGGATTGGAGCTTAATGGGTAAAGTTTCCAAACCACCGAAGTTGTCTAGTTGTTGTAACAAAATGAAACAATAAAACTCCATCTGACAACTGAAAGGAACTGGCCAACAACATTGCTGTTCAAAGATTTTGTTGATGCCGATGACCGAAAGTTAACGAGGGCTATCCAAATTGTCCCAGGACTGTTGACACTTTTCAGTTGGAACTTTGCATATTTATTCATTAGTAAAAATGTACCACCTATGTTTTTGGCAACATAAATTTCTGCTTTTAGCGAATTTCCCCTATAGGGAAGAAGCTGTTACCGTAGTCGGCATGGTAAGACCTAGGCCCGGGACCATGATAACTTTTCGTTTTGAGGTCCCCAGACCCCAAAAACACCATTCGTTCGATACTGTATATATATATATATATATATATATATATATATATATATATATATATATGTGTGTCCGTGAGCACGATAACTCTCGTAAAAATGATCCGATTTTGACAAAATTTGGTATAAACATGTAAAGCAGCATTTATGACTTTAAGTTCGAAAACCAGACAGATCGACCTATCCAAAGGGGTATTTTGGGGGGGTTTTGTACCCCAAAAATGGGTTTTTTGAATTTTTTACATATAATTTTTGAAAAAGTCAAATTTTAGTTTTGACCATTCGATTCAGCTTAAAAAAACACACAATTTGGTATTTCGATCATTCCTCTACGTCAATTGGTTACCGAGATATTGAAAGTGCTAAACACAGTACGTTGTCTAATGTTATTCTTATGGAGGAAAAAAAAGATTTTTTATCTTGCTTATTTATGAACGTATACTGACGAAACTTGGTATACAGCTTCATCTCATTGAGGTCTATTGATATTTGCTCCAAAAAATTGTTTTTGCATAATTATCCCGTAGCAGCAAACCTGCGTACTCAGCCCCCATGTTATTCTTATGGATAATAATTAAATGCTCTGTCTCCCTTAATTATGAACATAAATGAATAAAAACTGGTATACGACTTCACCTAGTTGAGTTATATTGATATTACCATAAAAACCCATTTTTTGTGTTCCTTGTTGCAGCAAACCTGCGTA
Organism: Allygus modestus; assembly: GCA_963675035.1. NCBI lineage: Eukaryota > Metazoa > Arthropoda > Insecta > Hemiptera > Cicadellidae > Allygus > Allygus modestus. The sequence continues at coordinate 349,173,690 of OY776112.1, forward strand.
CTCAGCCCCAATGTTATTCTTATGGAGAATAATTAAAATTGTATATATCGCTTATTTGTGAATATATTTTTATGAAACTTGGTAAGTGGCTTTATGTAGTATTAAGACATTTAGATCTCCATTGGAAATTCGCTGAGTATGCAGGTTTGCTGCAACGGGGGTATATTTTGGAGTTTATTCCATTGCTTCGATTTTGCCGAGTCAACAATATTTGTGGCTTTTGTACTCGGTTTGATTCCATCATTCCCAGCAATCCCAGTCGCCCTTGGTTTTCCACAACAATGGAGTAATTACATTGCTGATGCACTTCCGGTTGTCGTGTAAAGCTGACGGAAAGATACCAGGGCAGCCAACCACGAAGCATGAAATATCCCACGAACAACCGGCCGGTCCCAGCTCTTCACATGCCAAATGCCAAACTTTCTACTCTTGCGCAACCCGTCAAATTGTATGTTGCGACTGCAAATTAGAATTTTGAAACACTTACGCCTACCGGCCACCGTAATGAGTGGTTGTTGTTGTGCTAATGTGATGACAAAGGTTGGGACGGTTTCGGTTATGGCTCAGCCACATAACAACTTGAGACAGACACAGAGCAAACCCAACCTGGTATCGGTACCTCCACCCCAGCTAACCCTGCTGATATTCAAGTGATACAAATATCATCTAATGGTTTGAAGATTACTCAAATAATTTTGTAATCGCCGCAGTATTCATTCGCCTTGGGATTACTTTAAGACCCCCACCCCCCCACCAAGGAGATAATGAAAATATTTTTAGTTTATTTATCTCGATCAGTTTCTCGCCATAATTTCTTTCATTTGTATTTTTGTTTGATTATTATTGACTCCCTTAAACTCAGAAGATGTAACCAAACAATATTTAAAGTAACTTTGTGGTATTCAGTTACTTGATCAGGATGCCCATAATTTGTAGCAGTTATAAAAATATAAAATATGTCATAAACTAATAGTTTTGCCATCTATTGAATTAATGTATGTTGTACTAACATGACGGGATTCTGAATCTAGTTCACGGTTCCGTGATGGTTCTGGTCCCCCCATAACCATGACTCACTACACCATCTCTGTCACCATTTTGTTTTGTCAATAGTTTTAAGCCTGTACAACTGTGAACGGTTTGACTCTCTTTAATAAATTAGTAATCCAATAAACAAGAAATGTGAACTGATTTATTCACACTTCCTATCAACTGGGATATAGTCCTGGGTTGTTTACAGTTCGCATAAATAAGTGAGAAGAAACGGAAAAGTCCGGATGAAACAAAGCAACGCGTTTATATATATCTATTCAATCACGATTTTACATTCATCCAAGCCAACGCTTTAATAGATAAATACCTACTTTGAAACATCTTCAATTGATATTGTATTTACGTTTTACATTGTTGTATATAATTTAATATGCATACATTGTTTAATGATTGGCCACTAGCAATTCATATTAGCTTCTCAAATTGAACATTTAATTATCTTGACATTAAACTAGTGCAACTTTGAGATCAGAATAATTAGCAAATGCATTTTTGTATTCGCAACCAACAAACGTGTCCATACGAAACTTGAAAAATCAACCCCAATAAAGAGTTACTAAGCTTGAAAATATTAAAGACTAATTAGGTATTAAGAATTTAACAAATGACAAGCTTACCTTGGCTGAAGCACAAGGCTAGGATGGCGAAGGTGGCGATTTTGCACAACATTTTGAACAACTGTGGTTATAGTATAACGACACGTACGAACAAACTGACAGACAACACTGGACTGAGAGAGCGGCGCGGCGGTGGCGGCAGCTGGGGGCAGAGGGGCGCCTCTCAGGGCGGGGGGGGGGGCGCCCCCTGACTCACACCTCAAAATAAACCTTTATGTCAGGGCGCCGCCACCCGACGATTAAATTCGCCCGTTTTTTTGTATTCCCGTCTGGGGGGAGGGGGGAGGGGGCTGGGTTTACTAGGTGGCATTTACAGTGAATGTCAAATCCAAGAGGTGTCTGATCTGTACCATGTACAAATAAATTATCACTCGTGTTTAATATCGTTATCATTTTCCTTTGGATTAATAGAATCATAAAGAATTTATAGTATGGATATATTACACAATTACTTCGGGTTTGATTAGTAAACATAAATTATTTTAGACTATTAAACATTAGAGTTTAAACTTTTAAACAACAGTGTAAACTTTTAAACTATTTTAGACTTAATTTTAATTTACTGTAACAACAGACCAAGTTGTGACATCTGTTTCAAAAGTGTTTGTACCATATGTTGTTTGCTTATGTTTGGGGCTGTTATTGTTTTGAGTATTCTGGATTATGATTTGTATCTTGAAATAAATGTTATGCTTTACAATATTATATTTTATTAATCTCGCTACATGGTGGCAGCGGTGTAAAACTTAATTAGAATTATGTCAGATATTGAGAATTTGACTAAGGCATTAACAGATTTTTTAAAGAAGACAACAGAGTCAACTTCAAATGTTGTTACCAGTAGTAGTGTTGATCTGAAACCTCCTGATACTTTTGATGTACGTGAACCCTCGAAATGGTCTCAATGGCTGCGTAGATTTGAAGTTTATCGTTCAGCGTCGGGATTATTTAAAAAGGAAGAAGATCAACAAGTCAACTGCCTTATATATTGTTTAGGGGGTGAAGCTGACTCACTACTCACATCCATTGGACTGCCTCCTGATAAAAGGGAAACTTATGAGCAGGTAAAGAAAACGTTTAATGATTATTTTTCTGTCCGTAAGAACCTGTTTTATGAACGTACTAAGTTTCTCCAAAGAGTACAAGGGCAAAACGAATCTGTTGACAGCTACATTAATGATTTATATAAGCTGGCTGACAAATGTGAATGGATATGTGCAAGTTGTAACTTTGACAAAGATATTTTATTGCTTAAGCTAGTTTCAGGTTTGTCAAATAGAAATCTTTCAACACAATTGCAGCTCCACAAAGACCTTACATTGGAAGACGCGATAATGCGAATTCGGCAATCTGTGGCTATTGAGAAGCAACAAGATGCAGTACGACAAGATCACTCCGGATCCTAGGATGTTGAAGATCTGCATGGAGTTATGAAAGTTGTCAAATCGAATAAAAAGATTCAATCTTACAAGTGTTCCAGATGCGGTAAAATAGTTGGATCTCTGGGAAAACATTTTTCAAACTGTCAGGCAAGGAAGTCGCGATGTCACGGCTGCAAGCAGATTGGACATTGGCGTCCTATGTGTCCCAATAATAAACGGTCTTCATTAAACCAGGTTGGCACTGAATATGATGATATTAAAGGTTCCTGTGGCTGTAGTGATTCTGGTGAGTCGTGTATATCTAATTTAGAAAGCATTTATTTAGCATCTGTACAAGACGATAATGATTTGTTTTATACAGACATTGAAATTAATGGAGTTTCAGTACATTGGAAAATTGATTCCGGTGCTGATGTTTGTGTCTGTGGTCCGGGTTTGGCCAAAGAATTAAATCTTAAGATCATACCGACCTCTCGTAGTTTACATGGCGCAGGTAACAGTAAATTATCTTTGAAAGGTCTATCTAGAGTAACACTTAGGAAAAACTCTGTTGAAACCCAAATGGACTTGTATATTGTGGAAGGCCAAAAAGAGCCTTTACTTGGGAGGCCGGCGATCATTTCATTTGGGTTGTTGCATAAGTCTGTGGATCACATTAAGTCTGGCGTCGAGTGGATGACCAGGTACCCTAATGTTTTTAATGGTTTGGGGGTTGTAAAAGGTGATCCATATGTCATTAAATTGTCTGATGACGCTAAGCCATTCTCTATATCCAGTCCTCGTCGAGTTCCTATACCTTTAAAGGCTAAGCTAAAGGAAGAATTGGATCGCATGGTAAAATCAGGTATTATTGTTCCAGGATCCGAAGCAACAGATTGGTGTTCGCCTATAGTAGTCGCTTAAAAAAAATGGCCCTATTAGACTTTGTGTTGACTACACGGAATTAAACAAATTTGTTGTCCGTGAAAGGCTCATTCTGCCATCAGTAGATGAGCTATTGAAAAATATAGTGTCTGCTTTTGTAATGTCAAAGCTTGATGCCAAAAGTGGCTTTTGGCAAGTTGCTATTGATGAAGCGTCTCAGAAACTAACAACTTTCATTACACCGTTTGGTCGCTTTTATTTTAAAAGGCTTCCTTTTGGACTTACCTCAGCTCCCGAGCACTTCCAAAAGAAGATGGCTGAAGCCATTGAAGGGTTAGAAGGTATTGTAAACTTAGTGGATAATTTGTTGGTTTATAAGGAACATGATGACCGACTTGATAAGTTGTTGAAGCGTCTACAGGAGAAGGGTATAACACTGAACAAGGACAAATGTGAGTTTAAAGTAGATTCCCTGAACTTCTTAGGTCATAGGTTGGAAAATGGTCAAGTTAAGCCAGACCCAGATAAGGTTGCTGCAATCAAAGCTGTGAAATCCCCCAGAAACTTAAAGGATTTACGTTCGTTTCTAGGTATGGTCAACTACCTTATGAAGTTCATACCTCACTTGTCAGATCATGCAGCACCGCTTAGGACCTTGCTCAGTAATAAGTACGAATGGACCTGGACTGATCAACATCAGAGACACTTTGAGAAAATCAAGGCCTTAGTTGCAGATGCGGTTTCACTTGTCTCCTTTAACCCAAAATTACCTACTAGGATTTGTGCAGATTCTTCGGGTTTTGGAATTGGGGCTGTGTTGGAGCAGCAGCACAAAGATGCATGGCGGCCAGTTCAGTTTATCTCTAGAAGTCTGAGTGACGTTGAACGGAGATACGCTCAAATAGAAAAGGAGGCTCTGGCGTTAACATGGGCTTGTGAACGTCTTTCTCAGTTTGTGTCAGGTTTGTCATCTTTTGACCTGATTACTGATCATTTACCACTGGTAGAAATTCTCAGTAGGAAACCCACTGACAGTCTTTCTGTTCGTCTTCAGAGGTTTAGGATGAGGTTACTACCTTTTACCTTTAATATTTCACATCAAAAGGGAAGAGATTTCTTTATACCCGACATTTTATCCAGGAACCCGATGGTCCTAAGAGACGAGGACAATAATGGTGATATCTTACAAGAAATGGAAATGCAGGTGTATGATGTAATATCATCAATTCCTGTTACTGACAATCGGCTGGCAACATTAAAGACTGCCCAAGTGGATGATCCTGTGTGCGATCTTTTAAGAGATGCAATACAAACTGGTGATTGGAGTAAGTTAAAGAATACTCCGTTTTACAAAGATAGGGGTAATTTGGTGTTTCATGGTGACATAATCCTTCATGGTACTCGAATCTTTGTTCCTAGGAGGATTAGAAGAGACGTATTGGATAGTATTCATAAAGGACATCAAGGTATCAATAAATGTATTTCAAGGGCTCGGGATGCTGTTTGGTGGCCAGGGATTGTAAAAGATATAAAACAAAAAGTGGAGAAAATTTACGAACTCCTTGCGAGCCACTTATTCCTTCAACCATGCCTGAGCGGCCGTGGCAAATCTTAGGGGCTGATTTACTTCAGTACGAAAAGAAAACCTACCTCGTTATACAAGACTATTTTTCCAAGTATATAGAACTTGTTCAAATAATCAAGACAGATGCTCCTTCATTGATCAAGACATTTAAAAGTATATTTGCTCGACATGGACTACCATCAGTCATACGGTCTGATAACAGTCCCTTTAATTCTAAGGAAATCAGACAATATGCTAGAGAATTCAATTTTGAACTGGTGACTTCTAGTCCTATGTATCCTCAAAGTAATGGACAAGCTGAACGTGCAGTTCAGATCGCTAAAAATATCCTACGAAAAAATCAAGATCCATACGATGGGTTATTAGCATACCGTTCTACTCCACTAGACTGTGGTTACAGTTCAGCTGAGTTACTTTTTGGTAGAAAAATCAGAAGCACGGTTCCTATTTCAGAAGGATCTTTGGAACCCAGATGGCCAGATTTAAAGAAGGTAAAAGAGTGGGACAAAGTAAGAAAGGAGAAGCAGAAAAAGAATTATGATTCTAGGCATCGCACAAGAGATCTCCGCATTTTAACTAAAGGAGAACAAGTGTGGGTATCCAACTTAAAAAGGTATGGAAAGATTGTGAGTTTTGGGTCCAACTCAAGAGAATACGTTGTAGATGTGAATGGACGGATCTTTAGAAGAAATAGAATATTTTTGGTCCCAGTCAGCAACAGATTTCAGGTATTGAATGAAGAAGGAACCAAGAAATATAATGTAAATGAAGACGTTCCACAATGTAATAACAATGAAGATAAAATTATGGATAGTAAGGCTGGAGATGGACAACATGAATTAATGATGAATTCATCACCCCGACAAACTAGTGAACGTTATGTCACAAGATCAGGAAGGCAAGTAAAAAAACCAAAACGATACGAAGAAGAATTCTGAGAGAAGAAAGGATGTGACATCTGTTTCAAAAGTGTTTGTACCATATGTTGTTTGCTTATGTTTGGGGCTGTTATTGTTTTGAGTATTCTGGATTATGATTTGTATCTTGAAATAAATGTTATGCTTTACAATATTATATTTTATTAATCTCGCTACACAAGTTATATATTTTTCCAAGGAAAATAAAAATAATATTATCTTATTTAAGGTACTGTATCCTCAAATGGGCCTCTCTTCTCCAAATCTATTGCTGTGCTGAAGGGATCTAACCACTGCCTGATAAAGTTTGAGAATGGATGGAGATTTAATTAGTATACGTTTTAAAGAGAAGTAAATTAAAATTGTATCCTTTTGGGGCATCTGAAAACATTATACAGCAATTCTCAATGTAGCAATAGCTTCTTCAAATTCAGTCAAGCTAACCTGTGCACTGTTGGCAAACAGAAGATACATCGAATGGTTATGTAATGTTGTCCTCATTATACGCTGCGACAGCCGTATTGACTGGGTAAAGTTAAAATCAATAGACGCTCCAAGGCCTTATGAAGGACAGTTTGATTAAAAACAGAATTGCAACAATGTGTGCCAATTGTTCATAGGGACCATACACATATTACGTAACGCATTTTTTCGTCATGTCAGACCCCCTTCGTCCCCCATGTAACGCACCATAACGCTTGAGCATACCCCCCCACCCCCTATGTGTTACGTAACTCAATCGCAGTAGGCTTTAAAACAGCTTAAACCTTTTTAACATCGTTATATTAGCAATTTGGAGAATGGATTTCAATGAATCATTAAACATAAAATGACTTTCTTTTAACAAAATTTGTTATAACTTATTTCAAAGCAAAATGTATACAAACAAACAAGACTGTTACTAATAATATAAACAACTAAATAAACTATCTCAGCTAAAACGTTAACAAATTTAATTTATAACTAATACAAATACAAAACACCTAAAAAACTTAAGATGTGGAAGGCATTGCTGTATCCAGTCACGATTTCACACTCTAAAACAACACAAAACAGGTGTAAAGCAATACAGAACTTACTCAAAACACGTTATGTATTTATTTTTAGTTTAACTGTTATTAAAATAGTATTGACAGAAGTATTTTTATATAACAAACTGTTACTTTAATTTAGATATCAATTTAATTATTTTTTTTTATTTTGAACTATTTATAACAGTTTCAAAAGATACGGGAGTGCGTCAGCACTTGGGGTTAATATGTGTGAGTTACGTAACGCTGATCCAAACCCCCTCCCCCATATAACGCAGCATAACGCTACGCCATACCCCCTCCCCCTTTAAGTGCGTTACGTTGTATGTGTATGGCCTCATATAGGCAATGTCTCGACACATCCGTACTGTGACTATACCTCGGGTCGAGTTCATCTTCCCCAGACCCCCTTCGTTGTCCCTCTTTTATATGTGAGACGGCTACTGTCCAGACCCCAAAAGCTGCTTTACTTCTACTTCTACCGTCTACTTCTACTTATACTTCACTCCCGCCATTGCCTATTGTCTTTGTGTTATATCAAATGTCGTTTCTATTTTTATTTATTTTAAATCAGTGTTTGATATTTAAATGCAAAACGAATCTTAATTTTGTTCATGGTTAATATACATACAACTGCCGATATTGTTTTATTTTTATTTTTTATGTGTGTTTGTAGCCTATTTAATCATCAAAAAGTAAATGTAATTGTTTTAGCAATAATACGATGTTTTTGTTATTTTTTAAGTGCACTGAATTTGAGGCAGAGCTCGTTCTCACGAACAGGCCGATAGGCCTGTGTGAGAATTTTGTTTTCCGCAATATTGTTTGTGTACATGATGTTGTATTTGATTTTATATGGAAATAAATTTGATTTGATTTGATTTGCTTTGTACTGTTACTGTCACGCCCACTTGCTCCTCCCCACTCCTGATTACCACCCTGAGTGCAAGTACTGTGTTTCTACGAGGGACCACTGCACAGCCTCATCGTATATTATACGACTGGAACTGTTACAACTGTGGAAGGAAGTTACCAATTGCTTCCACAAGTAACTATTTCATGTGTTGGAGTGTGCCAGGTAAAGATTAACTTACAATTGATTGATTCATCGAAAATGGGAACTTAATTCTACGACTCTGATGCTCTGATGTGTCGATTTGTTTGCCCGAATGTGCGACTGTTCCTTAACAAATATTGCGCCAATTACATGCAATGCTCATCCCTACCTGAAAAGGGCTTTCTCATGACAAATATTACTTACTGTAAAGGCCCCAAGCGTTCTCGGAGGATGGATATACTGTAGATGTATAGCTTTCTGTGGTGATACATGTATAGATGTATAGCTTTCTGTGGTGATATAGTTAAACTTCAAGGTTTACGTTTGATTAATAAGTACTTGATTGTAGAATGTAGACGGATAAAGAGCAGTGCAGCATGTCACATTTTACCATGTACCTTCGTTGTGTGTAGAGCTTATGAGCGATGTTGTATATGAATAAAAGTTATTATACGTTTCTTTTATGGCTGTGTAAATATTAATGTGCCATGATAACAGGGCTGCTGTTGGTTACGAATGGCTACTGATGGTTACTGATGGTTGCTGATGGTTGCTGATGGCTGCTGATGGCTGATGCTGATGGCTGATGATGGCTTCTGATGGCTGATACTGATGACTGATGATGACTACTGATGGCTGATGCTGATGGCTGATACTGATGACTGATGATGGCTGCTGATGGCTGATGCTGATGGCTGCTGTTGCTGATGGCGGTGTCAGTGGCCGCCAGTGGCAGACCTCGCGGCAATGGATTAACCACGCGTTGGACACAGTCTGGAGTGACAAAGGCCGTTTACAGAGTCGACGATTGCTCGGGTAACGGAGCGGCCTTCACGCCTCGTTTGGAGCTATTTTGTTATTTCAACATGCTGTAGTATTGTACGGTCATAACACCCCTGTCGCAGCAATCTACGTACTTGGCGAATTTAAAATGCATATATATGTATCTCACTACTAAATATAGCCACTTAACCAAGTTTCTAAAATATTTATTCTAAGACATTTGATTTAGTCTCCATAACAATAAAATTAGGATTAAGTACGGAGGTTTGCTGCTACAGGGACCACAACATTTTTGTTTTATGCAAACATGTTCCTACAAAGAAGACAACAACCGCATACATTCATCCACATATATGTCCAAAGTGAAGTATATAGTAATAATATAATAATATATATAACTAGCTGTTCCCGCAGGCTTCGCCCCGCAAATAATTTATAAATACCCCCGTAGCAGCAAACCTGAATACTCAGCGAATTTCCAATGAATAACACATAACATAACATAACACATTAAAACAATTAACAGGATTCATAAGAAATGTATTCACAAACAAGCAATATTTAAAATATTAATTATTCTCCATAAGAATAACATTGGGGATGAGTATGCAGGTTTGCTGCAACAAGGCACACAAAATAATGGGTTTTTATGCAAATATCAATAGAACTCATCTTAGTGAAGTCACATACCAAGTTTCATCCATATACATTCATAAATAAGCGATATATAACATTTTAAGTATTTTCCATAAGAATAACATGGGGACCAAGTACCTAGGTTTGCTGCTACAGGAACCATAGGCGAAAAATAGTTTTTTTGTGCAAACAACAATAAACCACAACCAGATCAAGCCATATACCAAATTTCGCCAGTTTATGTTCATAAATAAGCGAGATATACAATTTTTCTTTTTCTCCATAAGAATAACATTAGACAACGTACTGTGTTTAGCACTTTCAATATCTCGGTAACCAATTGACGTAGAGCAATGATGAAAATACCAAATTGTTTGTTTTTTTAAGCTGAATCCAATGGTATAAATTAAAATGTGATTTAAATTAAAATTACATGTGAAAACCCCAAAAAACACATTTTTGGGGTACAAAACCCCCCAAAAACCCCCCTTCGGGTGGTGCGATTCATCTGGTTTTCGAACTCGTTCAAATAAATGGTACTTTACACATTTGTACCAAATTTCATTAAGATCGGACCTTTTTTACGAGAGTTATCGTGCTTACGGACACACACATATATATATATATATATATATATATATATATATATACATATATATATATATACATATATAAAATTTGAACGAATGGTGTTTTTGGCATCTGGGGACCTCAAAATGAAAAGTTATCATGGTCTCGGGCTTACCATGAGACCTACGGTAATAGCTTCTTCCCTATAGGGGAAATTCGCTAAAACTATGACAGTTGTGTGTGCTGCATTCTGTGGTTAGCCAGTGGAACTACTACGAATCAAGATCAGCTGTTTGTATTTTCATTAGCTCAAACAAAATTGAATGTCCATAAGGAATATCCTACATGGGAACTTTGTCGGGGAGTAGGGGGAATTCCCCCTACTTCGGGGTCTCTGACGGAGCTCTAAGGTCAGATCAGGATGAAAACGATTTAGTTTTCCTATTTTATGCCTAAAGAATCAGTGTACAAAATTTCAGCTCTCTTACATGGGAAGGAACCTAACCTCCTAACCTTATAATGTACAACATAGCCATCCTAATAGTTAATTTAAATATAACCAGGAGCATAAGTTTTCCATAAACAAGTTTCCAGTGTTGTTTTAAACCCTTTAACACGTTGGATGCGGAGGATAATTCTCGTCCTCTAATCAATATTGAAACTTATGTGATTTTCATGTTTAAACATGTTTGTCAGCATTGAACGTGTTAATAGATTTTTTAAAGATGTTGATGCGGAAATGCACTTCCCTCACGTCAGCGTGCTGCGTGCAATCTTATTTAGATTTATGGGTGATTCCAGTTGCTCGAAAACATCAAATATTTTACTCAGCTCACGCATGGCCAGTTTATGGTGTGTTGACGTTCCAGAAATTAGCTTGCAACAGCTGGTCTTGCTGCTGTGCTGTTGTGCACTAGGCTGTTATGTTATCAGTTAAATCGATTGCTATTCTTCCATAACATTAAAACTGGAACATTGAAGGGCCACAGGGCGGAGCCCTAATTATGGATAATTTCCAAAACCCAAAAAAACATTTAAACGTCAAGGGATTTAAAATAACATCGTATTTTTCTTATGGAGACAAATTCTCCGTATTTCGTGTTGACATTCATAAAAAAAATATTAACCCATCTTTTTGGGTCACTCGTTTTGGGAATATCTTTATTTGAGCCGTCTCGCATCATCCTGTGCGATTTCTTGAACATCCACAATTTATGTTTCAGAATTAGCAATATAGATTCAATGCTAAGCCACTTGCATTAAACACAATTGATAAGAATATTAGCATTTATATAACTCTGCAAATTTATCCCGGTACTTTGTCCTCGTAGTATCGGCTAGTTGATCAGTTCAATTTGATAGCACCTCATCATAGGTACTTTGGTTACAAATACATAGGGTTTTAGGGTTTTAGCAATATAATTTGTTTAGTTATTATTTAATTTCTCACACTGATTGATTGCAAGATTTTATGCCTTATAAAAATAGATATTCTTTTTTAGGATCCTGAAAAACACCAAGATACAGTAAGAGTTAAAAGTTTGCTACCTAAAACAAACACTAATTTTATTTTTGTTTGTTCATGGTTGGTGCGTAGTCTCAAAGAATTGTCGTTTTACTGTGTTTTCATTGTTTTCTTCCTTTCCAATTTTAAGAGTCGTTTTTCAGCACTGATATACTGCACTATATAACAAAATTCTTCGTATAATACTATTTTAATAAACTGGAAAATTCAATCAAATCCTAGTGGCTCTGTATCGCCAGCTACACGCTGTTGCTGTGGTGTGAGATCGTGTGATCAGGAAGTGGTGCGAGGAGCCAATAACAGGTGGTGGACGAGGAGGCCGTCCAACTGCAACGCTGCCAACATCACACTCACAAAGCTGCTTGTTGCACTACATTGTAGACCCTAATGTTCTCGTTTAACCTAATAGATCATTGCGTAAGGAACAAGTTGTGAATTTGTGTCTTTGCGCCGGTTTTTGAAGCTAAAGTTTTACATAGAATGTAAAACTTGGAATATTCAAAGACAATTTGATGGAGAACCCATCAAGGCTGATTTTAGTTTTTTGCCTTTATCCTCCCTCACAATTTCCTGAAGATTCCTAAAGCAATGTCAAAACTTAAAAGGTTGATCAGCATTTATTTATGATGTAATTTAAGCTTCTGCTTTGTTTATGTGTTATGTGTACATGTGTTCATGTCAACGAGGTAAATATATAAATAGAGAGAGAGAGAGAGGTCTCTTCTGGGGTGAAAATCTGCAATCTACATGCTGACCACAATTTATCCCTCTTTCAACTCTGCCTGTGGCAACAACCAATCAAATCCTCTCTTCACAAGTTATGTTAGTCTTTGGCCAGATGTTTTGTTTTTGGGGCTTCACTTTTTTAATAGACGAAACCTCTATATATATATGTATTTACATAGTTTACTTCTATATTGAGTACCTGGGGGCCGAGCTTTGCTCGGGGAAGACCAGTCAGTTTGTTTAGATGATTGGGAGTAATATTTCACCACTTCCCCCAACTGATTACTATATTCTTATAGCTCATTTGCCTCTTTCCTGCATTTTTAAGGTAACTCCAGTTGTTATTTATAAGTCAATGTCCCTTTGATTTATTTTACTACCCGTATATATGTAATCTTCACTCAAATCTTTTAATCTCTGCTCTCAGGAAACCACATGTTAATAATCATAAACAACATTAGTCCCTTTGACAGTTCCCTGGTTGATTATGAACAGCTGTTACAATTCTTTTGTTTTGATTTTAAACTCCATAAACCCAATGTTAATTTTTTTAACTTTTAATTTTAGGTTTTTTACATTATTTGATTTTTCCTGGGGATGAGGCTGGTCTAGAACTTATTTTTATCCCAGGAATTAGTTATTTCGAACATTTGAAGGAAATCGTTGGAGCCGTTTTTGAAATCCGTGTCGCAAGCAAACAAGCAAGCAAGCAAGCAAACCTTACTCATATTAGAGTATAGGATTTATATACCTCAGCTTGTAAACATTAAATATAATAGCTATTCACACACAAAAATATATTACGGGCTATATAGCCCTACCACTAATGTCTTGAAATTTGATTCAATTAATTTCCGTCATTGTCTTGGGAACAGGAAGATTGGTAACGCGGTCAGAGTGGCAGCACGGTAAAAAGGGTTGACATTCTGCTTACATAAATATATTTGTGTGTTAAGAAACACAATTTATACTGTAAATTCATATGATAGATATGTATTATTTTCATCTTGATTTAATGTTTATGTAGACGCGATAGTTAATTAATATTGGGTAAAGTCGCGAAACGACTGTTCATTATAGATAGACATTCAGTTGTAAGAACTACGGGTGAGGCCTTCAGTGTGCGGGCAGACAACCGCGGTATTGTAGCCGGAGGCGTCGCAGCTCGCAGAAACGTGTGATTCGCTGACATCAGTGCAGTCATTGTCATCACCAGGTGGTGAGTCAGTCAGGGCTGGTCAGTCTGTCAGCCACAACACTAGTCGCTGTTGGTAGTCCAGAGGCGTCGCAGCTCGCAGGAACGTGTGATTCGCTGACATCAGTGCAGACATTGTCATCACCAGGTGGTGAGTCAGTCAGGGCAGGTTAGTCTGTCAGCCACAACACTAGTCGCTGTTGGTAGTCCAGAGGCGTCGCAGCTCGCAGGAACGTGTGATTCGCTGACATCAGTGCAGACATTGTCATCACCAGGTGGTGAGTCAGTCAGGGCTGGTCAGTCTATCAGCCACAACACTAGTCGCTGTTGGTAGTCCAGAGCCGTCGCAGCTCGCAGAAACGTGTGATTCGCTGACATCAGTGCAGTTATTGTCATCACCAGGTGGTGAGTCAGTCAGGGCTGGTCAGTCTGTCAGCCACAACACTAGTCGCTGTTGGTGGTCCAGAGGCGTCGCAGCTCGCGGAAACGTGTGATTCGCTGACATCAGTGCAGCCATTGTCATCACCAGGTAGTGAGTCAGTCAGGGCAGGTCAGTCTGTCAACCACAACACTAGTCGCTGTTGGTAGTCCAGAGGCGTCGCAGCTCGCAGAAACGTGTGATTCGCTGACATCAGTGCAGTCATTGTCATCACCAGGTGGTGAGTCAGTCAGGGCTGGTCAGTCTGTCAGCCACAAGACTAGTCGCTGTTGGTAGTCCAGAGGCGTCGCAGCTCGCGGAAACGTGTGATTCGCTGACATCAGTGCAGTCATTGTCATCACCAGCTGGTGAGTCAGTCAGGGCAGGTCAGTCTGTCAGCCACAACACTAGTCGCTGTTGGTAGTCCAGAGGCGTCGCAGCTCACAGGAACGTGTGATTCGCTGACATCAGTGCAGACATTGTCATCACCAGGTGGTGAGTCAGTCAGGGCTGGTCAGTCTGTCAGCCACAACACTAGTCGCTGTTGGTAGTCCAGAGGCGTCGCAGCTCGCAGAAACGTGTGATTCGCTGACATCAGTGCAGACATTGTCATCACCAGGTGGTGAGTCAGTCAGGGCAGGTCAGTCTGTCAGCCCCAACACTAGTCGCTGTTGGTAGTCCAGAGGCGTCGCAGCTCACAGAATCGTGTGATTCGCTGACATCAGTGCAGTTATTGTCATCACCAGGTGGTGAGTCAGTCAGGGCAGGTCAGTCTGTCAGCCACAACACTAGTCGCTGTTGGTAGTCCAGAGGCGTCGCAGCTCGCGGAAACGTGTGATTCGCTGACATCAGTGCAGCCATTGTCATCACCAGGTGGTGAGTCAGTCAGGGCAGGTCAGTCTGTCAGCCACAACACTAGTCGCTGTTGGTAGTCCAGAGGCGTCGCAGCTCGCAGAAACGTGTGATTCGCTGACATCAGTGCAGCCATTGTCATCACCAGGTGGTGAGTCAGTCAGGGTAGGTCAGTCTGTCAGCCACAACACTAGTCGCTGTTGGTAGTCCAGAGGCGTCGCAGCTCGCGGAAACGTGTGATTCGCTGACATCAGTGCAGTCATTGTCATCACCAGGTGGTGAGTCAGTCAGGGCAGGTCAGTCTGTCAGCCACAACACTAGTCGCTGTTGGTAGTCCAGAAGCGTCGCAGCTCGCAGAAACGTGTGATTCGCTGACATCAGTGCAGTCATTGTCATCACCAGGTGGTGAGTCAGTCAGGGCTGGTCAGTCTGTCAGCCACAAGACTAGTCGCTGTTGGTAGTCCAGAGGCGTCGCAGCTCGCGGAAAGCGTGATTCGCTGACATCAGTGCAGACATTGTCATCACCAGGTGGTGAGTCAGTCAGGGCAGGTCAGTCTGTCAGCCACAACACTAGTCGCTGTTGGTAGTCCAGAGGCGTCGCAGCTCACAGAATCGTGTGATTCGCTGACATCAGTGCAGACATTGTCATCACTAGGTGGTGAGTCAGTCAGGGCAGGTCAGTCTGTCAGCCACAACACTAGTCGCTGTTGGCAGTCCAGAGGCGTCGCAGCTCGCAGGACTGTGTGATTCGCTGACATCAGTGCAGTCATTGTCATCACCAGGTGGTGAGTCAGTCAGGGCTGGTCAGTCTGTCAGCCACAACACTAGTCGCTGTTGGTAGTCCAGAGGCGTCGCAGCTTGCAGAAACGTGTGATTCGCTGACATCAGTGCAGTCATTGTCATCACCAGGTGGTGAGTCAGTCAGGGCTGGTCAGTCTGTCAGCCACAACACTAGTCGCTGTTGGTAGTCCAGAGGCGTCGCAGCTCGCAGGAACGTGTGATTCGCTGACATCAGTGCAGACATTGTCATCACCAGGTGGTGAGTCAGTCAGGGCTGGTCAGTCTGTCAGCCACAACACTAGTCGCTGTTGGTAGTCCAGAGGCGTCGCAGCTCGCGTAAACGTGTGATTCGCTGACATCAGTGCAGACATTGTCATCACCAGGTGGTGAGTCAGTCAGGGCTGGTCAGTCTGTCAGCCACAACACTAGTCGCTGTTGGTAGTCCAGAGGCGTCGCAGCTCGCGGAAACGTGTGATTCGCTGACATCAGTGCAGTCATTGTCATCACCAGGTGGTGAGTCAGTCAGGGCTGGTCAGTCTGTCAGCCACAACACTAGTCGCTGTTGGTAGTCCAGAGGCGTCGCAGCTTGCAGAAACGTGTGATTCGCTGACATCAGTGCAGTCATTGTCATCACCAGGTGGTGAGTCAGTCAGGGCTGGTCAGTCTGTCAGCCACAACACTAGTCGCTGTTGGTAGTCCAGAGGCGTCGCAGCTCGCAGGAACGTGTGATTCGCTGACATCAGTGCAGACATTGTCATCACCAGGTGGTGAGTCAGTCAGGGCAGGTCAGTCTGTCAGCCACAACACTAGTCGCTGTTGGCAGTGGTATTTTGTTTTTGTATCGAATTTCATCATTCTATCTTACAACTACAGGGCTTCATCCAAAAATAGATTCTAAACGTAATGCAATTAATGTAGATATTTTATGCTGAAGAAAGAAAGGGGTTTGAACGTTGTATATCCAAAATTAGAGATTTATAGTAAGTAACTGGTCAAGTAGCTTGATTAGTTAGTAATATTTTTTATTTGATCCTTCTTGTTAATTTCTCTTGTAAGACCCGAAAAAGTAAATTCCAAAATTCCTTTAAGCATGCCTTCTCAATCTTTGAAAATATATTTTTATCGTTTGCCTGATAGCTTTGATTTATTTTGTTGTAATGAAACTACTTTTGAAAAAACTGGTTCTTGAATTTGGTTCCCACCCCTACCTCTCCCTTACCTCCCCCGTCTGTGACTCACCTCCTCCGCAGCTATGGCATGACCTCCGCATGTAGGGGTGTCATAAAAATAGAAAACCAATCAACCAGTACTAACAATATGCTCCATGGCATGCCACCTACACCCTAAATTTGATATCCGCCCGTCTTTCTTAATGTTGAGAATATTAACCCCTCCTCAGTACTGTAATAATATTTTAATATAACTGTAGCAAAATCACAATTTTCCTTTTGGTGAAGTAAATTACAAGATTGCTAGTTATAATTAACACAGCAAACACGCTTTACATAGTCTAATGACACATAACAACGTAACATGAAAATGTACAGTACAGTTTACATGAAAGTTAATAATAGTTATTGTGCTAAACGAGGGTTTGGAGGAGTAACAAAATAACACTCACTAAAATATATTTAAACATACCTTAATGCTGTACAGTAAAAGTTTTGATATACAGCATATATCTACAATATGCAATGTACTGATTATTGATATGCCAAATACTGACACTAATGAAGAGTCAAATAGAACTTTAATACTGTATTGAACATTCTACAACGTACAGGTGTGAAAACAGTAATTTTATGAATCAAACCATAGCCATCTCTGGTACAGACGGTCATGTTATAGCACTTTTATATAGCTATATAACGTGCCCTTATGTTTAAAAAAATCCTAAAAGGTTTTTTATTTTGAAATTTACTATTACAATTTCAATACAGAGTACTAAACTTGCACATTTGTCTACAACTAACAGCGTAAAACAATGTAGAACTTGAACTACTGTTTAAAAATACATCAATAAATTGTATACTGTCTCCAATAGTGCATCAAAATTTGATTAAGGGTATAAATAATTTCTTTATTAGCATGATACGTGTTGTTACAACTAAACAGGATAAATAAAATAGTCTTACAACACCATGAGTATATTTACACTTATACTGTACTTACATACAAGACGGTGAAATATACACAAAAGATGGTACAAGGCTTATACCATCTTGTATAAGTGTAAAGTTGCTACTGCGTGTCTTGTACCATCTTTTGTGTATATTTTACCGTCTTGTATGTAAGTACAGTATAAGTGTAAATATACTTATAGTGTTGTAAGACGTATTTTATTTATCCTGTTAAGGGTGTACAAAATCACGAAGGAAGTTTCGAAACTCTATCCACTTACACATTAGTACTCTTATAAATTATTTAAATACAATAAATAAAAAAGCAAAATTATATTTAATGACAATTTATTAGTCTTATAAATTAAGTCACTTAAGTCTATTCTTACATTTCATTGCAAGCTGATTAGTACAGGTTATCACTATCTTAAAACTTTAACAAAGCCGTTGCAAAACCTTAGAATTCCTCATTCACGATTCTTCACGCATACCAAGTGGATTAGTTACATCCAACTACTCTCCGGTGTACTCCCAGGACGGCTACGGCGGTGTAGCCCTCAGGCGCGGGCGAGGAGGCGCAGGCCCAGGACCGAGGCGGGCAGCAGGGTCATGACCAGCGACCTCGGCCCCGCGGCCTCAGCGCCGTTGCAGGAGTCCCCACTGCAGGTCTTGCAGAAGGAGAGGTCGCGCGACTTGAGCTGGCTGCAGACGTCGAAGGTGTCGGTCCTCGGGATGGTGCAGCTGCGGACAACCTCCTCCCTGTCGTACTCTGGAATAGGAAGCAGAAGCTACAGTGGAGTCAACCTTAGGTGAGGTTTGTTACAATATGCAGCTAGACGAGAGTGAGGCTCAACGCTAAAATAATTCTATGTAGGTGTGAAGCATAAAAAAAGGCATCCTTTCCTTTTGGATGTAGGTGTGTAAAGTAGAAACTCGATAACACGACCCTCAGTAGCACGACTTCCTCGATAACACGTGCATTTTTAGAATCCCCGTGATATTGCCATTACACTTAATGTTAAACTATAGTACGGCAATTATTGTTTTACAAACCTCAATAGCACGGTTTTTTCCTAATTACTCCTCTTTAGTTCTAACCCTCTATAGCACGTATTTTTGTAACACCGAACCTTTATTTACGGATGTTTTGAACTAACAATTTCTTGGGATCAGGTATAAAAATTAAAACCCCGCTACCACACTTCTCGATCCAAAATGCACTTGCTATAAAGGGCTTTTGGATAAACCAGTAACCTTTATAGCACGACTTTTAGTCTACCTGACTTTGATAACACGACCCTCAACTAGAAGAGTAACTCGATATCAAGACTGTTTATAGAAAAGAAGGTTGATCGACTCTGACATTGCAGAAACATCCACGGGAAGGAGAGACCTACCCAAGGACTGGATTCCCAAACCGGCCGCCATCTTGTATGATCCACCGTAAGTGGTGCCAGAACCGGAAGAGCCGCTGAAATGTAAATGATTTCCAACTTGCCACAAAGACGTTTGTTTCAGAGAAAGAAAGTCATTAATTAGTTTCAGACTCTGCAAAAACTGATGGGGATAAACTGATAAACTGATGGGGTCATCTTCTTATCATCCTTATCGTGTTCATTTCCTCAACATAGACCTCATTACAAACTTGTCATTCGTTGTGCCGGTTAGTATGTGTTATAACATACTGATTAGCACATCGACTATCAACTCGATTATACAAATTGCCACGTTGTAGATATCGTCTAGCTAGACCGTTATAAATTGTAACATAAACAACTTTTTACTTTCTCCCCCTATACATAGTATATGGAGAAAGTATTGTTTTCGTAAAAATTTTCGAATTTGAGTTGTTAGTGGAAATATTCGTTTTGGTGCTCCCTGAACCCAAAAAAGTGGTTTTTACGTGATGTCTGTCTGTGTGTGTGTATGTGTGTGTGTCCGTGTGTGTGTGTGTGTGTGTGTGTGTGTGTGTCTGTGTGGATGTGTACAGAGCTAGAGCCCTAACCAATGGGCCGATTTTGATGAAATTTGGTATGTAGGTACTAATCCACGATATCTCCAGGCGTTTTTTTCATTTTTTCTAATTTTTTATTTTTAAGGGTAATTATCCCCCAAAAACCACCAAAAAACATGAAAAATCCAAATTTCTCAAAAACGGCTCTAACGATTTTGATTAAATTTTAGTCGTTTGTAGAACTTTAGTTTTCCAACAAAACGACACCACCCGCATTCCTGTAAAAATTCGGGTTCAGAAATTACAGGACTTAAAACATCAAAAATTCAGTTTTTTGGATTTTTCATAAAAATACATAAATATAAAAAAATATTACTATTCACCATTAAAAAGAACTCAAAAAACTAAATAATTTAGTATTTTGAATTACTATTCTACCATTGCTGGTTTCGGAGAAAATTGAAATTTTCATTTTGCGGTAAACGCAGTACGTTGTCCAATGTTATTCTTATGGAGAATAAAAAAATTACTATTTCTCTCGTATTTACTGATCAATTTCAATCAAACTTGATATGCTTGTCAAGTTAGCATTGACCAACAGAGGAAATTTGAAATATGTTGCCCCTTAATAACCCTGGGGGGAATAGGGGGCATTTCCCCTCTTAAAACCACGAGTGTAGCAATGGATTCTGTAGTGCCTCCAAAGCAGGGATTTGGGTGGATGTTTTTTAAAACAACTTGTTTACGAGATTTTCTGTACATTCGACCGTGCTTTGTATTCTATATTTAGTAAATAAAAAGTAATTTATCCATTAAAGTTGGGCTAAAAGGGAGAAAGTATGTGTCAGTTTCCTGATACCGTTTATTTATCAGCATATTACGTGTTGTTATTACTTACGGGATGTAATATAAGACGTCTTACAACACTTAAGATATATTTACACTTATACTGATTCACATACAGACGGTAAACATATATAAAAGATTCTCTCAGTTCTCTCATTGGCCTGATGATGACTGGTGTGACTGGTCGAAATCGATAGCCTGTACCATCTTTTATATATGTTTACCGTCTGTATGTGAATCAGTATAAGTGTAAATATATCTTAAGTGTTGTAAGACGTCTTTTATTACATCCCGTAAATTGTAACATATAAGTAATCCTGTACTTAGGCCCTAGCCTTGGTACTCATGCCTAGGCTAGGCATGCCAAGGTTATCAAGCCTTGTAAACTTAAAACGGTACATTAAAGAAATGTAACGTTTAATGGATAGGCCGTTATCCTGTCCTAAACTCTAAAACGGGCTATGTCTGTTTGTTTATTTGCAAAATTTATCTCGAGATCCAGCGGAAGGATTTTGCTGAAAGATTGGGATTAGGGGCTTTTGGTCTAAAAATTGGTAAAAACCACTACCTCAGGAAAACTCGTATTTTTCCAAACAACTCATTTGAAAATTGAAAATTTTAACATTGGGCTTATGGAGTTTAAAATCATAACACCGGTTACCATGAATAACAAAAACAAACAATTAAATCAGCTTCTATAAATTAAAATATTGTAAACAGCTATTAATAATTATGGAAATAAAAAACCTATTTGAATTGCAACTCTCATAATGGAAATAAACAAACTACTTGAATGGCAACTCAAACTCTTTTTTCAATAGGCGAGTGAGCGTAGCAAACGAGCTCATATTGAAAATTAACGAGTATTTTAAATAAAACAAATTCAACGCCTCTTCTGCAGAATCAAACACCGAGCATGGCTCGGTCCCCCGGTACTAAATTAATTAAACGTCAACAATGAATTGGACGATCAAATTGGAATAGAGTGAAGAAAGGAGAACTTTCGAAAATGATCGAAGAGAAATTACGACATATAGATTGGAAACATCATGATATATAACGTTCTTCTGACAACTGGCATCATTTGTGTAAAAATACTTTTGGTGCAGAGAAGAAAGGCTACATGTGGGCTTCCTTTTAGCGAATTTCCCCTATAGGGAAGAAGCTATTACCGTAGTCGGCATGGTAAGACCTAGGCCCGGGACCATGATAACTTTTCGTTTTGAGGTCCCCAGACCCCAAAAACACCATTCGTTCGATACTGTATATATATATATATATATATATCTATATATATATATATATATATATATATATATATATGTGTGTCCGTGAGCACGATAACTCTCGTAAAAATGATCCGATTTTTACGAAATTTGGTATAAATATGTAAAGCAGCATTTATGACTTTAAGTTCGAAAACCAGACAGATCGACCTATCCGAAGGGGTATTTTGGGGGGGTTTTGTACCCCAAAAACGGGTTTTTTGAATTTTTTACATATAATTTTTGAAAAAGTCAAATTTTAGTTTAGACCATTCGATTCAGCTTAAAAAAACACACAATTTGGTATTTCGATCATTCCTCTACGTCAATTGGTTACCGAGATATTGAAAGTGCTAAACACAGTACGTTGTCTAATGTTTTTCTTATGGAGGAAAAGAAAATTTTTTTATCTCGCTTATTTATGAACGTATACTGACGAAACCTGGTATACAGCTTCATCTCGTTGAGGTCTATTGATATTTGCTCCAAAAAATTGTTTTTGCATAATCCTCCCGTAGCAGCAAACCTGCGTACTCAGCCCCCATGTTATTCTTATGGATAATAATTAAATGCTCTGTCTCCCTTAATTATGAACATAAATGAATAAAAACTGGTATACGACTTCACCTAGTTGAGTTATATTGACATTAGCATAAAAACCCATTTTTTGTGTTCCTTGTTGCAGCAAACCTGCGTATTCAGCCCCAATGTTATTCTTATGGAGAATAATTAAAATTGTATATATCGCTTATTTGTGAATATATTTTTATGAAACTTGTTAAGTGGCTTTATGTAGTATTAAGACATTTATATCTCCATTGGAAATTCGCTTAGTATGCAGGTTTGCTGCGACGGGGGTAATTGTATTCTTCCCTTGTAAATTATGACTATTAATACCGAAAAAAATAATTTACCACTTGCAGGATAAAATCTAACTCGACATACAATCACACGCGGTTTTACATTGTGGAAACAAACAAGCCTTGTGAAATCACAAACTTGCATCACATGAAACCACTACAATTACGAACGATCATTTCCTCTCTTGAGAACAACCTTGTAGCTGACGGGAGCATTGGTGGCAAACAATGAATAAACAACGAATAATACCATTGCAAAAGTGATGTAAGCGTTGTTTGGCTCGAGAAGAGCAGAATAATACTTAGTGTGTTTGAGAAAATGTTGTAGTTAAATTTCCCTTATTTACGGAGCTAGGAATGGAATTGACCAAAGGCAAAAATCATTTGTACTGTTTCAAATATAAATATTCGTAATGTAATACTGTACGTAGAAATTAAATTAATCTGTTTGTTTACTTGAGGCTTGAATCTTAAAAACTTGTCTGAAATATTGACAGGTATTACATAAAGCAAAAACCCAATAACACACTGTTTTCTAAAACTTATTTTAGTTTTTTACTTCAATACTATTATAAACCGTAGGGAAAATTATACTGTTAATTTTTCACTGTAGGAACTTCTATGAATATTGTCCTTATTTATGTATCAATAATTTGATAGTGATTAAGTTTGTTGAATCTATTGTTAGGAATACTGTACTTCTTACATGAGAAACCAACATTGTTATATTATTATGTTTTAGATTTAATCATTTTGCTGTTGACTGTTAACTTGTGAAATAAATTACAATGAAAATCATATTGGTGTCTGGGATTATTGATGATTATTTATTGGCAAAAGTGTACTCGAGGATTGTTTAAAACAATTTCCTGCTCTCGTACTATCTTTTAAAATATCTCGTCCAGTGTCGCAACTAGACGACTCTCTTCAGTTACCTTTAGTGACTGCTTTGACACAGGCGAAGTCCTCGTGCTGCGAGCTCTGGTAGTTGGTGTTGTAGTAGATACCGGGGATGAGGTCCCCGATGTTCCTCATGGACTCCTGCGAGCACTCGGTCAGCTTGTGGTAGTTGTGGTCCTTGTTGAAGGGGTCCTTGCAGCCAGGATCACGGGTTGAGGAGCACACGTAGCACTTGACTGCCTCTCCTGGAACAACGTGCCTGATTGACTCAAGACGATAGTTATAATACTTACTAGCTGCTTGCCGCGGCCTTTCCCGCATAAAATAAAACATTAACTTGCAATGTTCACTCTATATCCTTATGTTTACACCATCCTCACTCTACTACTTATATTCAGTCAATCAACAGTGAGCGCTATTCAATCTCTACAGAGAGACTACTGTGTGTTTTTTGTGCAGTTTCTGACAAAAAACGGGACGTATTTGAAAAGCAGATGGAAGCACAATATCTCCCCTCTACAGTACCAACACAACAAAACGATCACCATGCAGAAAAAAAGGTGTTCGTTTTGTTATGTTGGTACTGTGGAGGGGAAAAATCTGCCTTGGCACGAAAATCCAACCAGCAGTGGTCTCTCCAGTTATACATAGAGCTAAATACATAGTGCTATGAGAGATTGACTCACTGTAAATCAATCAATCAATCAATCAATCAATCAATCAATCAATCAATTCAATCAATTTTTCGCAGCGATGGTTTACACCATATGATTTTAAAGTTCTTTGACAAATTACTTAAAATGTTAGAGTCGGCTTATACACTTTTTCAGAATCAAAATACAATTTAAAAAGTAAAAGTTCTAATGAAAATTATGGCGTAGACATTTTCGTTTACATAATATTTCCTTTGCTTATAAAAAAATCATGAAAATTCGTCGAGTGGTTAACTCAGAATCATTGGATAAAAGAATATCAGATTCTTTTCAGATATAAGTAAATTATAAAACCTCATGGAATAAAGCAATGGAGTTTTTAATTTTCTGTAGAAAACCCGTACCAGCTGAAATATTTTATACATTTTAAATTTTTGATGTGAACCAGCTGTTTTGCACTCTCCGTGTGAAAGCTAAGTTTGAGCACGGTCGGGGGTGATGTATTCACGAGGAGGTGGTAAGTATTTTAATGTTTACTAGCGAAACCTGTTGCTCGAATTCGAGAAAATATCCCACCTTTTGGAATTTTCCAAAAGGAAAATTTCTGTTCATATGCAGATCTATTAGTTGAAATTAAACTGAATTGAATTATATTCGTCCATAAAATTAACACTGAAACTTTTAAAGTCCAGGAGGCGGAGCCCTGAAGCTGGATGTTCTCCCAAACTCCAAACCCAAAAGACGTTAGACGTTACTATCTAGACGTTAGAGGCGTTCAGACCTCACATCACACAGTCTTTCAAGTCCTAGTAGTTTCGTAGGCGCCTCGTCACAAAAATCTGCTTATTCTTTTAATAAATAGATATTTTGACTTGGGAAAGTGTAAACCCTTATGAAATAACAGAGCTTCAGGAGTATGGGTGAAGCAAATTGTTTTGAAGTATTTGACATTTTTTAGAGGAGATGCGCCAACGTAATAGCCTTGGCGTATTACAGATGTATTTAGATTGTACATTTGTTAATCACTAAATCACCGTCTAAGACGCCGACGTACTAGGGCGTATTTTAAGGTGAATATGAATGAATGATGAGTGTAGCATGGGTGAGATACCTTTTGTAGCCTTGTTACTGACTAAGACCGGCTGATGCTTGTCAGGACTATACGTTAATGTGATATGTAAGCTATGTTCATGCAAAATTTTAGCTTATCAGTCCAGTAGTTTATGAGTGATGGAACTAAAAATATCTGTACATCCAAACGTTCAAATTTATAATATTAGTTTTGAATAAAAAATACATGTAATGCTATTATTTATATAAAATAATAAATGAATAAAGTGTTTTGTGTTACTGACTATGACCAACTGATTCTCTAGCCAGGATCATTAATTAATAGCCCAATGACCAATGGCAGCTAGAACTATTTTACAACGCAACCGTCTTTCTAGGTTCCTAACTACTTGTTAGAGATTTAAGGGGAGTGGATAATAAAACCTGCAAATATTACGCCGAGTTTTGCGATCTACTAGTTCGACCCTTTGCACTCCATCACCATCATGTTTAATCTGCCCACCCTGTCACTGAGACGACCAGACAGTGTCGCGGCGCCAGCAGGGGTTGAGGCCGGTCGATACGCCCCGCCGGCCGTAAACCAGACCATCAAAACAACAAAAGCCGCTATAGGCCGCCTCGGCGCACTCGACTGTCGGTTGTACCACGGGATTGGAAGCAGTAAAACGTATTTAATGATTCGCCAACTTCAAGCTGATAGCGGATTCACATTTTCTAATAGGTACTTTTAAATGCCAATAGAGTAAATTTTTTATGTTAATGATATACATTAAAAGAAGACTCGTGAATTCAGCTTCTGAAAGGAATATTTTCGACTGTTCTTTAACCGCTATTATGATATAGAGCCAGGAAGGACGCTTTTTCCCGCTTTTGATGAACTAGAATTTAGATATTTTTATTCTGAAGAGAGGAGAAAATTACAGGTTTTTTAAAATAATTTTAGAATAATATGGAAATGAATACTTCTGGAGCATCATTGGTCTGACTGATTTAGGGCTATATTTTACATAAGACCCGTCATCTATAACTATAAAAGGTAAAGCCCTCACGCTCATCATCACTAATTCTCCAACTTCCCGGCACGCTAGAGTGGTAAAATTTGGTACATTTATTCTTTAGGTCTAAAATAGGAAAGTTAAAGTGTTTTCATACAGATTTTACTATAGGACGTTGCCCCACGAGGCTTCAAAGTTATCTTGTATTCCTTATGGGCATTCACTTTGGTTTCAGTTGATCTTGATCGTAGTAGTTTCACGGGATAACCACAGAATGCACCTCACACAACTTTCATAGTTTACGCGGGCGAAGCCGCCACGGGTCTTCTAGTTTAGTATAAACATAAACATTTGTTTGTGGTTTATATCAACAGTTCAAATACTAGTACAGAAATTAAATATTTATAATTTATAAACTATAAAATATACTTATTTAGGATTAAACTTACAATAATTTTCTTGATCTGACTTCATCTTTATAATTTGTCTTAAGATTCGTCTAAAACCTCTTCAAGGTTGTAAAATGGATTTTCTATTAAATACATCTTGAGCATTTTTTAAAATTTCATCATGTTTGTGGATTCCCTTAAATGTTTCGGAATTTGTAAAAAAATATATTTCCCATATAAGTAGTTTTTTTTTCTAAAACATTTCTTTGTCATGCCTTTCAATATTTATTCTGTTTCTTGTACTTTATTTGTGATCAATTTTATATTTTCTGATGAATTTTAATGTTACCATAATTGTTTCAAAAATATACATATTATTGACCGCTAATATTCCCCATGCTCTTTAAAATAATTTCTAACAGTTTCATTTTTTCTTAAATTTATAACTATTCTTATAGATTTGTTTACAGTTTAAAATTATATTCAAATTGCAATTTGATGTTGCACCATAAATGCTGATGCTATATATAAAATGTGACAGTGGATAATAGCAAAATAAATTTGTCTTAATTTTTGTATACTACACATTTTTGACATTTTTTGTAATGTATATTCCAGATGTTACTCGTTTTATTACACTTCCTGTATGAAAAATTCCAACTTAAATTTTGATATATATGTAGACCTAAAACCTTTGTATGGTTTAACTGTTCCAGTTGTTGATTTTTAATGTATAAATTTTGAGGTATATGCACTTTTGACTGTTTCGTTATAAATAAAATAAAATTTGATTTTGTCGGATTAAGTAGAATATTTTTATTAGAAAAAATTATTCAATGAGTCCAATATTCTTGGTGCATTTTTCACAGTGTCCTTGTTTTTTCAGATATTAGGATTGATGCATCATCTGCATATAGACATAATTTATTATTTTCATTCATACAATTGTTTATTCCAGTAATATACAGTAGCATATAAATAGTAGTGGCCCTAAAACAGATCCTTGTGGAACACCATACAACACCTTTAGAATATTTCATTGATCTAACTTTTTTTTATTATATTTCAATTCGATATAATATTGTAATCGATGTTTCAAGTAAGACTTGAACCAATTTAATTATTTTCCTCTGATTCCTAAATTGTCTAAGATGTTTAACAGTTTTTTCATGCTCTACACTGTCAAAATCACGTGATAAATCTATAAATATCCCAATTGGCTTGTATCCCTTATTTATGTCTTCTAATATTCGTTCAACATACTCTAAAGTTGCACTAATAGTTGTTTTACCAGACCTAAAACCATGATGTTCTTTATGTAATAACTCATGTTCTGCTAAATATTGTGACAGCTGTTCATTTATAATGTTGACATAAACTTTAGAAAATGAAGACAGCAGAGATACTGGGCCTATAACTTTCTGGTTGATTTACATTGCCTTTTTTATATACAGGTACAACCTTTGATATTTTAAGTTGTTTTGGTAATATTCAAATATCATAACTGAGTTTATTAGATGTGCTAATGGCATAGAATATATTGCTTTGCTTATTTTACTACAGTAATTGGGACCTCATCATATCCAGCTGATTTCTTATTTTTAAATAAAGATATTTTCTCTTCTATTTATTGATTACTAACTTCTTTAAAAACGAAAAACTTTCTTATTTATTCTTTTTGCAATATCCTCATTCACTCTGTTACCTTCTTCAAAGTTTTTAGATAAATATGGTACTATGATATTGTCAACCGCATTTATAAAAATGTTATTACTAATATTACCTACCGTCTACTGAGCAAACGACAACAAGGCACACTAATAAACATGCTCCCGTCCTGTACCCCATTTTCACAAACTAAACTCACTAAACAGCGACAACTGAAGTTAAGTACTGACTTATCGGTCGAACCCTCTTATCATACGAAACCCCCACCATACTAATTCGTTCTCCTCTGACTAATGTAGTTACAACGTTTATTATTTCATTATGTGCATCTTAGGGCAAGGGTCGAATCTGAATAAAGGGGGGGGGGGAGTTTGTGTTGTCGTTACCTGCGAATGTGATTCATTACATACTCTCGCCTTCTAATTTAGTTTATTATTATCAGTGTTTATGACTTTAATAGTACCTTAACTAGTAGGATACACTCTCATTATATACTACAATTTGTTCTAAGAACTGATTATTATTTTTATAAGAGTTGGAAACAAGATTAGTATATTAAGCTTTGAATTTAATTTCCGATCAACAATTTACGTTACAGCAAAATATATTTTAGTAAATCCATAACTAATACAAATCCATCTATACAGTTTATCAATAAGTTTTAATATAAGTGCGAGGAACCCTGGCAAGAGAAGTCTCTTAAATTAACATTGCGAGAGGAGCAACAATTACGGCAGATGAAGTTGACCTCTTCTCAACTCTTCATCACATCCGAGGGGTCAAGGTCACGAAGCATTAAATGTGTACATTTTAATAACATTGAAAATATCAACATGTATATTTGTGTATTTGAATAACATTGTGGTGCAACATTTCATGATGACTTTATAAAAGGTTGTATTTTTGTCCCGTGTCTTTTTCTTATAAAATTGTTTATCAATGAAAGGACTCCTTAAACAGTTTTAACGTGAAGCATTTACAGTCATTCATTAGAATCGGGGTTTTCTCTACTAAACTAGAGCAGGTTCAGGAGCTTGGTTACTTGACAACATAAGGCAACAGATTCACTATCGGTGATGGTGACGCGTCTTGAAATGTTGCCGCATTTGATGTATACTAACTAAACCCCATAAGTGAATCTTGTTCCAACATCTAGACCTTTTGTAAGCCCAAAGTTCAATGACTGTCCATACCATACTATACTACCACTGAACGATACCACTGCAAGGTGGACATCTGAAGTTTTTAAACGTATGGAACATAAGAAAACAATAACACTGTTGTTATTTTGTTAACACTACGTATATATTATTATACTTTATTAAAATAAACGTATACAACATAACTTTGAGTTACTGATAATTTTTTACAACGAAATTCTTCGTCTCCTATAATAGGTCCTGGTGAATATTAATAAGACGTTTATGTGATACTATTGATTGTGTTCTGTATTCATAATCAATTGTGGTACTGTGCACATTTAAATTGAATTTACAAAATCGAAGACCATTCAAAATCGAAGACCATTCAAAATCGAATAACCAAAGCACAAACAACGTAAAATATTAACCTGCCTGCTTTTCTGCGTCACACGTTTTGAAAAATGTTCTATCGTGGAATGCATTTAATTTGATATAGTAACATTTTCAACGATATAGAACTGCAAAATGATAAAAATACGTATTATAAAATTTGCAGCGATTGGCAGCCATGTTGGTTCCTCCACGACTAATAACAGGTCACCGGTTTGTCACGTTGCCGTTCGTCGGCCAAATTCACCAGCCATGTCTTGAAAATGCAATATCCGAAAAACGATTGTTTCAACGTTATTACTTACTTGCGTTCTAAAAAATATGTACGTGAATGAATTCAAATTAACCGGCACTCAAATTCTGTAGTGCTTAGAAGTGCGATTCATGGAACATTGTTGGTGATCACCCCCTGAAATGTCTCAACCAGCTTGGACTCACGCCATGAGTCAGGGCCGATAACCAGTCAACAATGCATTGGCTGCGCCACCACTTGGGCCGGTGACACGGCAGTCGCTGACGTCCGGTGCGCGCCGTCCGCTTCAGTCGTCAGTTGCAGCAGCGGGGAAGACACACGGGTGCCGTCCGTTGCTGATCCGTCCCGTACGCGTCCGTTGCAGCGGGGCAACGGAGGCTTTGCCGCAATGGACTACTCCGCCCTATCCTTTGCGGATGTTGTAATAAGTAACGTCTTGGAGGGTAATTAACCTTTCTGAGGGTAAATTGGACCTTTCAATGTATTTTCGCGTGTAACAAAGGTGATGCTACTATCAAATAAAGTAATAGTATAAAATGTTATTTTAGGTAATATATTAAGAGTCCAAAGAATTATCCATAGCTATCTCACAAAGTTGGTAGATACATGAAAATTCCTAACACACTGAGCTCCGTGGTCGTGCTGAGGCTTAAAGATCACATGAATAACTTTGTCTCAAATTAGAAACATCATCGGTTGTACAGTCTAGGTTCTAGTTCATAAAGTGGAATGAGCTTTATAAATCTTGATAGGCTGTACAAAAAGGATGACTAATGCTCTGACCTCGGTAGGCTATACATTTTTGGGATTAATTTGACAGTATATTTGATATTATAATGACATTTAATTCTAATGTGAGACAAAGCTGTTCTGATCTTTAAGCCTCAGAACGACCACTCAGACCCTGTGTTAGGAATATTCATATACAGTATCTATATAAAAAATATACCAATTTGATGAGATAGCTGTGGATAATTTTTGGGAATTTTGATATATTATCTAAATTAATAACAACATTTTATTTGCAACTGTTCTCCCCCAAAATTGTACATTTATCCCTTTTTTATTTAACAATAATCTGAATTGTAAAGTAATGAATAAACTTCCGCCATTTTGTTAATTGTATTTATCAGTTTTTATTCTAAAAGATTAGATAGAAGCAGCTGTTAGGCCTAATTAGCATAACCATAGTTAAGCTAATCATATGTTCAAGGATTACCTTAAGATAGTGATAGATAATCAATTAGAAATAAATTATCACTTTATTTCAAATTCAAATCAAAATTAAAAATGTTTATTTTTACGACGATTTCTATGCTAACATTACCTCTGTAATTGTATTGTTCTTGGACAAATAAGGAATTGGAATTTGAATTTTTGTAATAAAAGCAAAATATTTTAAAAACATAACAATTGCGTTTTTGTAAGTGTTAAAATGAAGAGCTAGTCCAAATTTGTCTACAGTATATAAAATTAAAAACTTTGTAGCCACAATTATATACCAAAAACATTAATATTAAAGTATTAAAAGTAAAAAGAAAACTGTGGAGATTATATAAGTGGTTATTTGTATAAGTGAAAATAACAACTCATGAGGTAACAGTGGCCCCTCATAAGAGCTAAGAGCTCACTTTAGACAATATATGACAATAGTAGCCTATATGTACCTATAGATACGCGGCGGCAACGGCGTGCATGTGCGGTCGTACGCAACTTGAACTGAAACGAGGTTAAGAAAATTAAAAATAAATGCCTCGGGGTAACATAGATAATTTAAATTAAAATTGATAAAAATCGAGCCGTGTAGTCTCTAGGTCTCACTACACATCTAATACATCAAACTAGCATGCATTAACATTTTTCGAAACTATCGTTGCTGTTCTCTCTGTTATTACCATTTACCCATTTACAGTTATTTGTCTGTTGCAATAGAGTTGGTTATTTGAATCACCGTAAAGCAACTACTTCGGTTGCACATAAAGAGGAGACAATTTGTCGACAATGAATATTATGAACTTTGAGTTGTTTTCTTTCTGGACATACGTACTGTAATGCTAATTGGCTTGGGCTGATTTATATGATTGTAAAATCAATATGAGACCTCAAGCTATTTCTTGTGATAAAACTAATTGCAGCCTCTCATTTCCTGTAGTAAAACCTCATTGCAATTATTAAGATCTGCGAACTGTACTAACGATGTGACACCTCGGTCCATAAAATATAGACATAGGAGATAAACACCGAAACTCAATAACCCGGTGGGGTGCAGTCAGACATAACGTTTAACATTAATCGATTATTAAATAAAATCAAAACCATAAGTTTACCCAAACGAGAAGAACGATTTAATATTTGTTAAGGTGAGTTTTAACTCTGAAAACAGTAGTTTTCATCACAAGGAGCAAAAGTGGTTGTTTTTGGTGCGAAATCGTGTTTTACGAGCGAGGCGAAGCCAATATTTTCAATATTTACATTTCTTTTATTTAAAAACAAAATCTATATACACCACGTGGTTTTACCTTTGAAATACACAAAGGTTAAAAGGGACAGTAACAATGTTTGAGGTTAGCGCCTGAAAAAATCCACAGCTGATTTTTCGGTGCCCTATTTTAAGGTATCAGAAAAATGTGATTTTACGGAATAATTACAGACCCAAAAACAACCGCTTTTCGTGCAGTATGATCAAAAAGTCGTTTTTAGTAAGCTATAACTAAACATTTTATAGTTTAAAAATCTATAACTAATATTTCTCTGTGTATTAAAAATATGAATTTGTTCATAAATTACCCAGAAATCTAAGGATAAATTACCCAAAATTATCCTTAGATTAGTAAAAAAAATTCCTAAATTTCAGTAAAATCCATAAAACCATATATCATGAAATGAATTTAGACCTATACTGCCCTACAATGCGAATTACTGAGCAAAACAATCAGATTTGGATTTGAGGCAATTGATTCGCATTAATTGGAGAAATTGATTGAATTGATTCGTTTCTATACTGCCTCTGCTACAATGTCACATCTACACACTTTAACAAAACTAATCCGAATATTAGAAATTGTCTTTGCTATCCAATGTTGTGGTATCAGAGAGGTTCGCTAAGCTAGTTCGTGTTAACTTTTATGGACACGGTTAAAATAA
Organism: Allygus modestus; assembly: GCA_963675035.1. Lineage (NCBI taxonomy): Eukaryota > Metazoa > Arthropoda > Insecta > Hemiptera > Cicadellidae > Allygus > Allygus modestus. The sequence goes on from OY776112.1 coordinate 349,207,331, forward strand.
CTTAGCATCAGAAGTTACAACATTTTTAGTTACTGGAAAGATAAGTCCGGATAGCGATTTAAACTTGTAATTTGTAATGTGGTAAAATATTAATTACAATTGTTTGACACACTTTTACGTTATCAGAAATTCACAGAGATTCCAAAAATGTAAAAAGGGACCCACAAAACATTAGGTTACCACATCCGTGATGGCAGGGCAGTAAACTCACGGGGATGCCTTAGTATTGCGACTTAACATTTTCACCAGTGTTTGAACATACCAATCAACATTTCCACAGCCTATCACACGAGTATCACGTGACTTACCAGACTGAACGGAGAGAGCCAGGAGGGCGAGGACCGCTAGGAGGTGAAGCATGGTGCAGCGGCAGTCGGGGAGTAAACGAGTAAGCCGCCCTCATGCAAATGGTCTTCAAATGAGCTGTTTTGTCCTTTAATTGAACGTAATTGGTAGCGTGTAGGTGGACTTTATTACTCCAATTAGTGAATTAGTGGGTCTCAACGCTCATGTATACCATCTCCTATTTCTTCTGAGGCAATTACATAATGTGTCACAATTGCTGGATCAGGTGGACATTGTGACATCAATAAGCTGGAATAAACACTTCAAACAAAACTTCCAACGTGTTGTGGAACCTGGTAATTTTCAGAAACAACAGAAATTGACGAGGTGCTGAAGCGAAATCATCGAAATTAAATCAAATTTCCGCAATAAGTCGCGTTTCATTTTGTTGGTCGTCTTCTTCTTGGAATTTAGTTTTCGTGAACGACAACAATGTATAATGTGGTACTAGCAGATTAGGTCTTTGGTTTAAACTACTTTGGGGGAGTTCGGGATTTATTATTATCTTAGAGAAACTGAAGAATCCAATCATGAAATAGTTGCTTTTGATTCTGTAATTCCCTATGCATTTTGGAATTAAAATGAGTAGTTGAGACTCAGCGATTGAAATTTGTTCTTCGGTCTGCATTAGTTTTGAGGTTTTATAATTGACATGAAGCTAGAAGTATTACTTGGACGGTAACAAAGATTAGACAGCTACTCAACTGTCTTAAAATATGTGCAAATTAGTCATTGTTTTAATTTGTCATTCACAGCAAACCCAAAATTTGGCTATATGAGTTCAAATCATCAATCCTCAATAGACAAGTCTAAAGTGATTCACTCTATTATTATTTAATTCAGCGAGGATATTTCAAAATGGTGCCTAACATGGAAGATACAAATCCAGAAAGAACGACTCATTCATTCAACATCGAACAATTTCAAAAACAGAAACTAAAAAAGTTCAAAAAAGTTATAAATCCTGAGCTAAATTAAATAATAATCTTAACATAACTCAAGTAAAATTGATTGTAATTTAAATGCATCAACCGTGATATAATATACATCTTAATTATTAAAAGAATTTCTGTATTTTGTTTGGCGATTTTCGGCCTCTTATATCATTATTCTCATATATACACATATGTACACATATTTTATATGAAACACAAGCTCATATTCTCTAGATGTGCCTTTTTTGGAACTGAAAAACATCTACAGTCTGGGCTCTGACATGAAGGCTTTTATAGTTCCAATGTTAATCTTATGGAGTTACTAGTTGTTTATTTGAATAACATTAAATAAATTTCAGAAAACTTTTACCGTATTTATTAACATTGGAATGTTGGATGTCCCACGGGGAGCAGCCCTAGTGGATTTAGAAGAAACTTAGAGTCAGGTACAAAAGCTGCAACCTAAAAAAACCTACCGTGAAAATTTCAAGCGGTTTAAAAAATATAAATTTTAAATTAAAAAGTTCTCTTATGTAAGAAAATTAAAACTCAATTTACAGATTAAATTACATTTATTGAATTGCAACTTTATTCTCGTCCTTTCAATTTCAACCTCTTAAAATTAATTATAATGCAATGTCATAAATCCACCTGTTCTTGTTAGACAAAATCCTACTTTGGAGGTTTCATTTTCCGTGCTACGGCCGAGAACAAGTTTTGTTTTGTTTTGCAAGCTGTTCACTTTCGTTGATCAATGGCTAAAATGAAAAAAAAAAAAAAAAATAAAATAAAATTAGTATTTTTTAAGTACACAAACTATTTTGCTAACATTAAATGCTAAAGGTGTGGTAGATTAAGAGGACATGATCGGCAAACACACACATAGAGTACGTAGTAAATATGACACGGAGATACTATATAACAGTTTTTTCTCTTTCTTAAGAGGAAACACCCCCCTGAGATGTACTAAAAGATCTTCAAAATCAATTTTTTCGTTACTTTACTGTTGAAATCGGTTTAAGGAGACATTCCACATCAAGATCTTTCATAATTCCCAAATGTCTTTTTCTCTTTTCATATTTTTCTTGCAGTTATAGTTTAGATTTTCCACAGGATAACTCAAATTCAAATATATTATTCCAATATTTGTCAACAAAACTACCACAAATTAGTCTGAGGAATTATTTCCCAGCAAAGGTCTGTGTCCGGAGGACGAGCGCCATTATCTAGCTGATACTGAATGTTTGTTTGGAGCACTGCTATACTTTCAAGCCTTCGGATACTGTCTGGTTTTCGAACTTAAAGACATAAATGCTGCTTTACACATTTATACCAAATTTCGTCAAAATCGGATTATTATTACGAGAGTTATCGTGCTCACGGACACACGACATATATATACAGTTTTGAACGAATGGTGTTTTTGGCATCTGGGGACCTCAAAACTTTGTCTAGGGGTCCCCGGCCTAGGTCTTACCATGCCGACTACGGCAATAGCTTCTTCCCTATAGGGAAAATTCGCTAATAATGTTTACACAGCTTAAAGATGCTTATTATATAACTTGAATATGTACAAGTTTGTCAATAACAAATGCCAACTTGCACATTGACCAACTAACGATCGTCCAATGGTAGAAACTGGATAACATTTCCATATTATATTTCTCTCTGTATTTCTTTGTCTCTCAACCCGACCCGTTAAACTCATTGTACAGACATTTAAATTATAAACCAATTCAAATTTACGCAACTTATATGAAACAAATAAAGCAAAATTAGTATATTTTCGTCATATTGCAAACAATATTAGGATAACAGTTTCACAAAAACTAAAATTATATTATCTGTTTAGTTGCAAAAGTTCGCTTCCATCTTGAAACTTCCATCTTGATCTTGAAACTTTAAACAAACAGCTGTTACTCAAGTTTACAACTATTTAGTTTCTGTTGGTGATAACTAACGATTGACGGATACAGGAAAAATAAAAAATAATCATGAACAAATTAGTGCATTGATGAAACTTTGGTTTTACCTTTGTTTGACCAGTAGAATTCGGAATATCGATTAAGAAATATAGCGACATTTTAAAGATATGTTATACAATATTACTGGATTTTTTAATCAATATTCATGCAACACAATTTAAGCACACACAATGCTATCTACAAAACCATTTAAAATACTACTGGCGAGAATAATAAAAACATAAGTGAGTATTATTTGCTTATGATTCTATGAGTAGTGTGTTACAATACGATATGTGAAACAGAGTTTAAAATTATACGAATGTATTACCTTATTCATTTCAGAGGTTCTTTTGATCCAATTTTTCTTCTTGTACCTTATTTCTAAAAACAAATAACAACTTTGTTAAAAATAACTAATCTACACATACCGTCAAAACTGTTACAGTATTTTAAGCATCCACTAAAATTACTACTTTAGAATTTTTCACCCAGATTTTGTTTTAGAGGATAGCTGTATGCTCGTATACTGAACAAGCTTGATTTGTATCTGCACGTTAAACTAGACCCAAGTAATTTATGACGTCATAAAATAAGTATGGAACTAGTAAGCACATAGACACACTAGTAATCAGGAACAAGTGTGGAAAGCCCTGCGCGGCATCGCTCAAATTCACCATATTTTCAGAGTTCTACTTTTACTATTTTGATTGATGAATACGTGTTTAAATATAAGTACCGGGGGACCGAGCCATGCTCGGTATTTGATTCCGCAGAAGAGGCATTGAATTTGTTTTACTTCAAATACTCGTTCATTTTCAATATGAGCTCGTTCGCTTCGCTCACTCGCCTCCCGGATTAGCTCGTTCGCTACGCTCACTCGCCTATCGAAAAAAGAGTTTGATTTGCCATTCAAGTAGTTTTTTATTTCCATTGTGAGAGTTGCCATTCAAGTAGGTTTTTTATTTCCATAATGATAAACAGCCGTTTACAATACTTTAAGTTATAGAAGCTGATTTAATGGTTTGTTTTTGTTATTCATAGTAACCGGTGTTATGATTTTAAACTCCATAAGCTCAATGTTAAAATTTTAAATTGTCAAATGAGTTGTTTAGAAAAATACGAGTTTTCCTGAGGTAGTGGTTTTCACCAATTGACTTTTTAGACCCAAAAGCCCCTAATCCGAAACTTTCAGCAAAATCCTTCCGCTGGATCTTGAGATAAATTTTGCAAACAAACAAACAGACATAGCTCGTATTAGAGAATAGTACCTGGTGGGCCGAGCTTTGCTGGGGGGAAGGCAAGTCAGTTTGTTTAGATGACTCGGAGTAATATTTCACCACTTCCCCCTACTGATATTCAGATTTGTATAACTCATTTGCCTCTTTTATACATTTTTAAGGTCCCTCCAGTTGTTATTTAAAGCTCAATGTCCCTTTGATTTATTTTCCTACTCTATATATGTATGTAATCCTCACTCAAATCTTTTAATCTCTGCTCTCAGTAAACCACATGTTAATAATCATAAACAACATGAGTATTACTTTGACAGTTCCCTGGTTGATTATGAACAGCTGTTACAATTATTTTGTTTTGATTTGAAACTCCATAAGCCTAATGTTAATTTTTTTAAATTTTCATTTTAGTTTTTTACATTATTTGATTTTTCATTTTTTAATGAGGCCTGTCTAGAACTTATTTTTACCCCAGAAATTAGTTATTTCGAACATTTGAAGGAAATCGTTGGAGCCGTTTTTGAGATCAGTGTCGCAAGCAAGCAAGCAAGCAAACCTTACTCATATTAGAGTATAGGATAGAATGAGAATATGGGTTGACACAATAAAGCCCACCTAAAGAAGTGGACAAATTCTTATTGAAAGGCTATTTGGCTCTTGATGCTAGCAGTACACATCACGCGGAACATCTTGGCCTCTGGGAACTGTTTTCAGTTCAAACAATTGGAGTAGAGCGAGATTGCCATCTGTTGTTTCCATCATCTGTTCAGTCAAACTGAAGCTCGAGATGACCCAGCTAGTTATCTCAGTCACTCCGGCAGTGTAGTAAGCCACAGGCCAAGGCCAAGGCACACATATTCCGCGTGATGTGTACGTTACTGTTTTTTCTTTAATTCTAAATGAGTTATGGTGTTACATAAACAACCAATAACTGTGGTGGCTATGGTGGCTGTGGTGTTACAATTGCAGCAATCAGGTTTCGATAGGAACTTACACTTTTTTGCTCTGGTTCAGACTCGGTCCCAGATTCACCTGAAAGACAAATACAAATTAAAATTTTAATCGCAAGGAATAGTGTTTCATGTTTTGTTGTTGAGGATTAAATTATTAGACAAAAATCAAGAGTACCTGATGTTCTATCAAAGTGCTTCAGACGGAACAATATGAATACATTATCACTATTGCAAATATATTTACATCTACTTCACAGGTGTTTAGGTACAATATTTACCCGAGGACTGCAGCAGGCGTTTCATTTCTTCTTCTTTTATTTTTACATGCTTCTTAGCTTCTTTTTCTGCTTTTTTTGCTTCTGCTTTTTGTTCTTTTTTTGCTAGCTTGGCTTCTTTTCTAGATCTTATTCTCTGAAACACAATATTAGGGAGGAATAAAATACGGTACATAAACATGATGTTCTATAATGTTAATTTTAATATCTAATTGTGCAAGGAAAAATAGGGAAAATAGTAAAGTTGTATCTTTGATATCTTGCAACAAATATCTTTCAATTAGATCAAAACCTCTTGTAAATCGACCTAGTAGAAGTCTCAAACGAACTGCCTAAAGGTCTGGAAAAGTGAGACTTCTACCCCGTGCACCATAAGAGAATGTTAACTCATATTTTCAAACTATTTAATACAAAAATATTCAAAATACAAATACAGCCTGCAAATACAGTAACAATTATCTTTCAAACAGTACAAACCGCATGTAGTTCGGTCCAGTAGAAGTCTCAGACGAACTTTAGATGTTTACAATGAGGCTAATAATTTAACAAACCTTTTCCTAATTCTTAAAAAATCCTTACTGAATTTATAAAACATAATAATGCAAAACGAATCTTTCAAAATGTAAATTAAATTATCCAAACTTATTTCTGCCACGACAGTAACATTTCGCTGTCAATTTTTGAACCTCCAATCTATATATTTAATTCCGTAAGCGAATCGTTCCCTACGAAATATCTGGAGCTAGGAAGTAGTTAAGTTAGGTTATGACGATTCATTTTAAGGCTTGAGGGCCAAGGACGGTGGGGAAAATATCAGAAATGTCAAAATTTACGTGGGCTGTGCTCCACTGGACTTCAAAGATTCAATGATTTTCTTTGGAAATATCACTACAGTGTTTTTATTAATTAGCCAAATGAACTTATGATCAGCTGTGATTATCCACTTAGACAAAAACCATATGTTAGGGGCTACAGCCCCTGTAAGCCACTAGTTTTAGATTTCAAAAAGTATTACCTCCGATTTTGCTATCTTCTCTTTGGGACCCTTCTTTATAAGCTCTTTCCCTGTAAACATATATTTTACAATAATATACAATAGGAACAAATAGGTTGGGGTATGTTATTACCTTACCTTATCATTCAGTAATATGTATAAGGCTCACTTTACAGGCTAGTTAGTGACTATAGGTTGTGCTCCACCAGTAAAATTACTTTTACAGTAAGGTGTGAGTGGAGCAAGAAGTCATCCTGCGTGATAATGAAACACCACGGTTAAGCCGGTCATCCGGTGCTGTGTGACGTCATCGTCTGTGTTGTTGCACACGCGCAAGTGATGACATCAGAAACATAACCATCAACTCAATCTTCTATCTTATTATGAACCTCTACACCTACAAACACGAACATTTATATGTATACTCATTTTATAAAGTTAGTTAACAACTTTACTAAAAACGGATTTTATGTAATTCAGTAATCCCTGTCCGATTTTCGATCTGTGTAAAAAGAAATATTGTGACTTTCCTGTGAAACAAAAACCACACAAACTGGCGTGACAAAGGTTGAGATTATTACGTTAGAATCATACTAATAATATTATAAATGTGAAAATACGGATGTTTGTGCATAAGTTTGTGCGTAACTCTGAAGTTCCATCACGTGAAAACTGCTGGACCGATTGAGCTGACATTTTGCAGAGAGATACTTGATGGTCCTGAGTAACATATAAGCATATTAAAGTTGTGAGAATCCTATAGAGCTTTGCCCCACGGGGGTTCAACGTTCCCAAGTATTCCTTATGGACATTCATTTTTATTTGAGCTGATGAAAATACAAACAGCTGATCTTGATTCGTAGTAGTTCTACAGGCTAACCCCAGAATGCAGGACATAAAACTATCATAGTTTTTATATTTATAAATAATTCGAGGGGCGAAGCCTGCGGGTAACAGCTATAGTCTATTATAAATTAGCAATACTTATTTTTCTCAAACTACAATACTCACAGGTCTGGCCTTTGTACCAGAAAACGTAGTAGATGACGAAAGCTCCCAGCAATAAAACAACGATGCCCACAACGTAGACGATCATCATGATGTTGATGGACTCGAACTGGAAGGAAATTATTATAAGTTAACGTTGTTTATAGAGTTTGATCAGTTTCAAAATGCGCAAAGCACAGTTTAAAGTTCCTTCTTTGATGGTATAAAAAAGTGTTGTCACCATAAATAGATATTAAAAGTGATAAAAGTAATTTTCGGGAATAAATGGTTGGTTAGTAAAGGGGTTAAACGTGTTATAGGTGGGGCAGATGAGGAAATGTGTAAGATAAGGTGTTTAATAATGTAAGATGAAAGGAATGAAATTGTAAAACTAAACGAATCTCTTCTTAGTCGTTTTACAATGTACAATATAAATATTTGATATGATAAACACATGATCAACTTAGTTTTGAATACATAAACAACATTGAAAACCTGTAAGACAATTTTAATTAAAAACCTGGTGCTAACATTTAGCTCTACAAATTAATAAAGCATTAAATGTTTCATAAAATGAAATGTTATATGGAGACCTCCCTTGTTTACAATATGTAACACAATACCACGATATAAGACGCCAACACACATCCATGAACGTTTTAAGGTGAATAACAACATACATGTATGTGTTGGCTGCACAACGTGAAAATCTTAATATACAAAACCCAAATACCACTGACTGACTGACTCACTCACTCACTCATCACGAAATCTCAAAAACCACACAACGGATTGCTATGAAATTTGCAACATACCTTCCTCTTGGGTCTTAGGTGCTCACCAAGAAATGTTTTTAAGAAATTCCCATAGGGCTCCATCCCACGGGGAGTCAAAGTTCCCATCCTGTGTTATGCTTATGGACATTCACTTTAAGTTTGAGCTGATGAAAATACAAACAGCTGATTCTGATTCGTAGTAGTTCCAAGGGATTACCAAAGAATGCAGCACAAAAAACTGTCAGTTTTTATATATTAAGATTATTTGCTGGGCGAAGCCTGCGGGAACAGCTAGTAACAATATATATTAAACATACCACGATTTTAGTACTGAAAGGAAATGACTTAACCCTTTCCATCAAGTAGGTGGTGAGGGGGACGCTACCCCACCACAACCCTTCCTCACTTATTCAATTGTACAAAGTGATTAGTTTGTTTTTATATCAAGATTGTATCACAGCTGATAGTTAACACCATTCCGTTTCATTAATGGTTTCTTAGTTGGATTTGCCAATAAATAACGAAGTAACAAAGTGCTGGGAGATTGTGATGTGAGCTTTTTGGGGGCTCGTCGGCTATAGTGCAATTATCAAAAGAATATACTGACTGGCGGAGCGGCCGCGCGCGCAGTTTGTAATTCGTGTTTCAAACAAAAAATATAACTATCAATATAAACTCATCGGAATAAGATACACAATATTTACAACATGTGCTAAAAACGTGTTTAACTGACTATTTCAATAACGTTTATTTGAAATTTCTAACCATGTGTTTTACGTTTTTACAAGGTTATGAAATAGAATGTTTGTGTAAACTCGGTCGCCGCGCGGCCGCTCCGCCAGTCACTTTCTTTGGATAATCGCACTGAGATGGCTTGACGGCCAGCTGGTAAACAGAGGGTTAGGGAGAAACTTATCCCTCCCCCTACTCATTAACTTTTAATTGACACAGCCAACCTATAAAACCTGAAAAGCAATTATGTTTAACAATAAGTACCTGGGGGCCGAGCTTTGCTCGGGGGAAGGCCAGTCCGTTTGTTTAGATGACTTAGAATAATATTTCACCACTTCCCCCTACTGATAATCAGATTTGTATAACTCATTTGCCTCTTTTATACATTTTTAAGGTCACTCCAGTTGTTATTTATAGCTCTATGTCCCTTTGATTTATTTTACTACTCTATCTATGTAATATTCACTCAAATATTTTAATCTCTGCTCTCAGGAAACCACATGTTAATAATCAATCATATCCAACATGAGTATTACTTTGACAGTTCCCTGGTTGATTATGAACAGCTGTTACAATTCTTTTGTTTTGATTTGAAACTCCATAAGCCCAATGTTAATTTTTTTAACTTTTCATTTTAGTTTGTTTACATTATTCGATTTTTCTTGGGGATGAGGCCTGTCTAGAACTTATTTTTATCCCAGAAATTAGTTATTTCGAACATTTGAAAGAAATCGTTGGAGCCGTTTTTGAGATCCGTGTCGCAAGCAAGCAAGCAAACCTTACTCATATTAGAGTATAGGATTTATGATAAAATCTTGCAACTAAAACAAAATAAATCGCTCATCCGATGTCATTGGAAGGATTGTGATGGGGTGACTCCCCCCCTTGTTCACTGGGCACTCTCACGTGTTCGTTGCAGATGGGCATCCACAGGTACTTGCACGGCGTGCACCTCCTAGTGCCCACGGAGCCGCTGTAGGTGTGCAGCGGGCACTTCTGGCACTCCGTCGCCCCGTCGTCACTGTACGTGCCCTTCGGACAGGCCACTGCGACAGACAGGAACCGGATAACTACCTGCTCCAGCTTATATGATACATCTTACTACAACTTACACTTGTAAACGCTGTGTGAAGAAAAACCCCTAGCGTATATATTTGTAACGCAAGAGGATCATGTTACTTTGATAATGAAAATATCTACAGTATGAAAAATGATTAAGTTTTGTTATAATCGTTTTCTACAAATTAATTCTGTGTTCTGTATACATCATTAGAAACTATAAATTGCATAAATGTTGCATAAAACATAGAATTAAGGACGACCATAGAATTTGCGCCTTACGGGGGATTATTGTAACCTGTCCCAGCCTACCTAATGCTGGCAGTGAGGTAGGCCGAAAGATAGCGATAAGTGTTTCAATAACGGTTATTATGCATGTAAACGACATTTGATCAGCTATTGGTGATTTATATACTGTGAATAGTTAAGTAGTCGAATAACTACTGATAAATATCCGTTAGATCTTGAATGAAAATTGTAACAAAAACTAACTGGCTGGCGTGCAACTTCTATGATAAAAACTAACTGTCGATGATGTGGGTAACACTAACACAATGTTCTGGCCAGCTTCAGTCTAGCTAGAGCTTCGCAACTTCCACGGCAGATAGCAGCACAGACTTCCTACCAGTTGTAAGTTATCGACTTCAAATCAACTAAAAGTGTTCAGTGTTTACTTTTATTTTCAAACGCATATACAATCAGTTGGTGTATTACACACCACAATCCTACTTAAAATTGGCATTCTTAGCTTTTAAATTTGAATATTGTTCACGGAAACTCCAAAATACGTTTAATTTGGCAACAGAGATTCTGTGAAGGGATATAACCTAATAAGTAGGGACATGCTAATAGAAAAACGACACCAATCTATTGAAACGCCTCCCACATCCCCACAAACAAAAAATATAGTCACAACCGCGGATTTGACTATATTTGGTCCGTATTTAGGAGTTTGCGGATTAAGTTAGTTGTTAAAAACCCTAACAGCTAGCTGAAATATATTGACAGGCTTCTTTCATGGTTTATTTTGTTTACGAAAAAATACTCATTTACCGTTTTTAAGGTAAAAACGCGCGCGACTGGGCACGGTAAAGTATTGGTTGGGGCATTCAGCGCTGTTAACTTGGGGGGGCAAAAATAAAATAAAATAACATGGTGTAATCCTACTTTTTCAGTTTTGAATACATTGTACTGACGCTCATTAAAATCGTTCTCTTGTTTGAATCTGCAGTCTTTTGACATAAAATGAATCCCACTATCTAACTGCGGCCATTCGCCAACAATGGAATACAGTTACGCCTTCCTCTGCAGCTCTATCTGGGTGCATGCCTTCCCAACTAACCCCAGCTACAATCAAATATGTTGTTTTCCATACAAATCATACAAACAGTAAGAAGGGATGATGAAGTTGAACTCACAGCAAAAGCCGTTCTCCAGATAATATCCTCCGATGCATCCGAAAATGTACTTCACTTTGACAGAGCTGGGCACCGGGGTGAACGTGCCCCCACCTTGGACCTTTGATGAGACTGAGGAAAACAACCACAAACACTATTACCAAGGTAAACTGCATAATAAACAATTGCATAATAACTGTAATGGAAATATGAATAAAAAACTAACATACACCATGTCTGGGTTTATGAAAAAATATAGTACCTGGGGGGGCGAGATTTTCTCGGGGAAGGTGCTCAGGGTGAGTTTGTTTAGACGACTAGGAGTAATTCTTCACCAAGTCCCCCTATTTACTGACGTGCAGATTTACTTAGTTCATTTGCCTCTGTTATGCATGTTTAAGGCCACTCCAATTGTTATTATAGCTCAATGTCTATTTGATTTATTTTGGATATGACATGACCACACTGTGTGTAATCCTCATTCAATAGTTGTTTAGTCACTGCTCTCAGGAAACCACACGTTAATACTTAAACTACATGAGTGGTATTACGTTGAACAACAATTTGTAAAAATAAAATTGATTTAAAAGTGTCTCAGGCAAATTCAAGTATCGGGTTTCTCCTTAGTAGTCCGTACAAGACATTGGATCGAGCAGGGGGCAGGGGTCAGGGGGAAAGGGGCAGGGGGCAGGGCACGCAGGGGGCAGGGGGCAGGGCACGCAGGGGACAGGGGACAGGGGGCAGGGGGCAAGGGTCAGGGGGAAAGGGGCAGGGGGCAGGGCACGCAGGTAGCAAAATTCACTCAGAACTTCTTCCCGATCAAGACATCGGATTGGACAGATCGAGTGCAAAAACCACCGAGCGGGGTAACGGCAGCGTATGGAGGCCACACACTACCGGACCTCAAACAAGACATCGGATCGATCTTTCTTTGATCTTTCTTCAAGAAACCCACCTCAAAAGCGTTCAGTGTTCGGCCCGATGTCTGATCCGATTTCTGTTTCGGAGGCTCCACTACCGGATTTTCTCCCTTCGACCTCTCTCCATCAAATCCTGCTCCCCGATGTCTTGTGCGGGGAAAAGTCCTATAGTGACCGCCTTCAGGGTTGCTAATCCAATACTCGCAGTTCTTAAGGCCAGACTACAACAGTGACTCAGTTCACCAAGCTACTCACTCGGGATGACTGCGGCCTCCTGCGCGCTCTCCCTCAGCAGCTGCAGCAGCTTGAAGGTGATGAGGAGGTGGCAGTCGGGGTCGCACAGCCGCACCTTGTCCCCTGGCAGCACCTTCGCCCCGGGCCGGTGAATGAACACGTCGAAGTTGAGCGACATCTCCATTGACCCCTGGAGCGAAACAATCAGTTTAATAATCAGTACCGGGGGGGCCGAGCCACGCTCGTGAGACTCGATTAGTTTTGTGGGTGAAAAAGATGTCTGTACGCAATCTTTATTTAATGGTTGTACTCACTGTTTTCAAAAAAATAACCTGATGATTTCATGATGCCATGTGTAAGTACTACTCTGACAGATAATTAGTTATTTATTCACTTTTATTATAATTATTTCACTCTGGTAAAAATGTCCAACGTTAAAATGAGTTTTTTACAAAATATGAATTTTCCAGGGTTGAGGCCCCACAATCGGCATTTTAGGTCCATTAGCCCATTATCCTAAAGTTTAAACAAAGCCCTTCTGCTGGATTCCGAGATAAATTTTGCAACAAACAGAAATTGCTCGCATTAGAATATAAATAATCATAGCAATTCTTTGGAAACGTTTCCAACCAATCCAGTCACAAAATGTTGCGTTTCTTCCAGCTTCTCCCATATGACCGATTTTAATTTAACATTAAACCCTAATGTAGTTCCTCAACAAGTTAACTCAAATTATTGATCCACAATTACTTTTAAAGCACAGAATAATTCCAGGTGAGCGGATATTTTAATCACAAATTATTAGAACCATGAAAAATAACCCCGTAAAATGTATTCGGAAAAATGTATAATGTTCCCATGTTTGCAAAATGGTCTTTGTTTGTGGAAACACAATTATACTCACTTCAATAGTCCAATAGTTCAGTATCAATAAGCTATTACGGCCTATTTCGTTATGATTTATAAAAGCTGCTGTGATTTAAATCCTTTTAAAGAGTCTGGAAATATTAAAACGTTCTAAAACTTTCGAGTGGAAATTTAACCACTCCGATCGGATATTCACCCTTCCCGAGCTATGGACGGATATATCCGACGTACTTCATTTCTGTTATGGGCTGAAAACGGATATATCCGTCTTGTAAATTTTCTTTTCCGGGTTGAAGACGGATATATCCGCCCAATAATACGAAATATTATAAGTCATAGACATTACGACAGTAAATATCATATTGCCTTATGAACGGGTAATTTAGTTCTTGCAGTTAGGTTTTTGCAGGAAGCAAATAAAACAACGAAACGACTTAGATTGACGGAAATATCCGTCCTTCGCCTGCAAAAATACTCAAGATTATCGGCAGTATTCATATTTCTTGATTTTCGTTCCGGGTGGCGGACAGATATATACGTCCACCTAAATTTTTTGCGAGCCAAAGACGGATATATTCGTCTTCTCGAATTTTATTTTCCTTGTAGGCTAACATGTGTAAAAAAATTATTTCAGCGCTAAAAACTCTTTTTTATAACATATGAATTATTTTGAACGAATTAATAACATAACAACTTTATATCCTGAACTTTGGCTTGAAAAAATTACGCCCCAGCCCGCCATTTAATTTAGCCCTGGAAGGGTTCAATTGAGCTTAATGCTCCCACCTTAAAAGTGATAGAAACTGGTGAATTCAGAGAATAAATGTCGCTTCCACTGACATTTTCAGGTTAGATTCCGTTTTGGGTTTCAATTAAAATTGTGTGTGCACCTGCAGTATGTGTATGTGGTGCACGTAATGAGTGAGCTTGTTCCGATAAACATCTAGCCAGTTAAGATCCTCTCCTATGGAGTGGAGCTCTGGGAGTGATGGTCGCTTAACAATCACCTGATGGATGATATGAGTTAGAAGCCATTAATGAACAGACGTTCAAACCTAAATTTAAAGAAATCGGTAGACTGAATCACCTTACTGACAATTACAGATAATTGTCTTTATTGTATATGATTGTATATGGTTTTGTTTTAGTTTGCTTTAAACTCAAGCCCTAAACAATTATAAACAATTTTGCAAAATTTATTTGTTGAGTACTTTATTCAAACATTTTTCATACTTTTGACTGATGTTTGAAAATGGCCATTTGTTTTTATCTCAACACGTTATTTACTCTAATGTAATTATTAAACTATCAATATAATTCCGCTATATTTGATCGAATCAAGGCAATTAGTAGTTCAAACAAACTAAATTTCTTAAAAGCTTTAAATTTTTGAAAAAATTGTTAGTCGTTTTTTGCTTGTTTGTTTGATTGTTTTTGGGGGGATTAGGAGGCCCGGCATTGCCGGCTAGGCACATCTCCCTTGGGATATTGTGCAGCCACCGGAAAGAGGGAAAAGAGGGATGGGAAAGGTGGTAGGACGGGGTCAGCTGCCTCGCTCCAGAAAGGGAGAGAGAACCTTACCTAGATCCCGGGCTCTGTGGGTGACATAAACCCAGGACGATTCGCCCTCTAACCAGACGTCCCTCTAAGTCCACCAGACAGGGACTGCCATCGCACAGAGCCTCCAACCTCTCAGGGGTCGGGTGGCCCAGGACAGTTCGTCCCCCAGCCCGGCAGACCGGAGACTGTCGGGAAAGGCCCTTCCTCCCAGACACCCGTCCCAGGCTGCAAGGGAGATCCACTACTCCTTCCAAGGACTTGGACTAGACTGGGTATCCAGGCTCAACTGGGAGTCAAGCCCCCAGACAAGACAAGGAGGAACCAAAGAAGGGAAGTTGTTCACACTGGATAGCCAAAAGACTTAACAATACTGTGACAGCTTCATTTTGCTGTACCCAATGTCGACCTCTGTACTAGTATAGACCAGTCAGAGAGCCGTCGAGGGCCCATTATTTGCTTACTGTTGATATTAGATCTGAGCAGCGTACATGAACAGCACTTGATTAACGAAAACAGCAAGAGCAGATGTTACAAGTGAAACATAAACATGCCACATAATATGTAATGCCTCCCTCTTAGGTTCGCCCAGGAATGATAAATGACCCACCCGTTAACGTTATCCCATTACAACAGGATGCTCAGGAATTTTCAAATAGTCATTATCAATTTAATCCAGGGGCTTAAATGACAAAAGTTATGAGATAACAAATTGTACAGGTACAATCCATGTTGTCATCGTTTTTATTGAATCTTGAAGGAAATTAATTGCCAACTGTTTGCGTTCCCACATTCGTATCAAACACTCACTTCTGTTATTAAAACAATATATTTTAATTTAAAATGTAAGAAACCCACGTTTTGATTGACAAGGAATGCACAGTTTTTAATACATTATTTAGGTAAAAATTATGTATTAAACATATTTTCTCATCAAAATAGAGTTACTTTTAAATTTAAAGTAGGCTGGTCTGTAATTGAAGTCTTAGTTCTTACCTCTCTTTTCTCCCTGTACCAGTAGATTGGAATTTCTGGAACTTCTCTTTTAGATTTTCCCTGAAAATGCATACAATTAATTACTTTATCTTCTCACATAATAACACGATCAGTTGAGTTAATTACACATTAAACATTGTATAATAATCCAGTTTTAGATCAAGCTAAGAATCAATTACGCAAATGTAACAAAGTGACATTATAAACCAGACCCTTCTTACCCCTTCTTATAAACCAGACCCTTCTTATAAACCAGAGAGCTTCAACATAATTTGCTCACATGCCTCGTTGTTTGCGAAGTAGAGTATGAGACGCCGAGACAGTTTTCCAGTTAACAGTTTAACATATTTTGATATCTTTAATCTGAGGTAAGCTAAACCATCAAACCCATGTTAAACCTGATGTTAAACTCGTCAATGAACACGTTTAAATAATCACCTGATCCAATAAAACCTAGAAAGTCATGTTATTGAGAGTTAATAAGTTTTTAGTTATTGTAACTCTGTATTTTGCTCAAAAACATTATAAGGTTTAAGGATGTTGAGGTTTTAAGCCTCAATGGTTTTGAACTATGTTGCACCTCTTGATCTTCTCTCGCCTATACTGAACATTTGTTTAGGTGACCTTTAGTTCTAATGAAAGAAAATGTCCGTAAGATTCACATTGGATACTCGATTGCCGATGTGGCGGAGCCCTATAGGATTTTCAAAACATATACATGTCTTTGAAGAAAACGTACAAGGTGTAATAATAAAATACAAAATGAAAACCATGGGCTACGCCTGTGGTTGGGGATCAAGTCAATTAGTACACCAGAGTGTCTATACATAGCAATAGGAAAAATCATTATAGGAATTCATGCTTGTCTTAAGTGTTTTGAATCCTAACGCTTACGTGACGGATTATTGGTCCAGTTTGCGCAACGCTAAGCGTCGGATTATTGGTTCAGTTCGCGCAACGCAAAGTGTCGGACTATTGGTCCAGTTTGCGCAACGCTAAGTGTCGGATTATTGGTCCAGTTTGCGCAACGCTAAGTGTCGGATTATTGGTCCAGTTTGCGCAACTATAAGTGTCGGATTATTGGTCCAGTTTGCGCAACGCTAAGTGTCGGATTATTGGTCCAGTTTCCGCAACGCTGTGTGGAATTGTTGGTCCAGTTTTCGCGTAATGGTGTAACAAACGAACAAACATTCAGATTTCTTATATAAGTAGGATATTAGGAATTCGATAACATGGGTTGGGGCAAGTCTATTCAAGTCAAATTTCCGCTATCCTAAGCTAAGCCACGAGAAGGGTGCGGTACCTCGGCCGTGCCCTGAGCTTCCGTGTGACACACGGGACTGTGGATGACGACGCTGCATAGCTGCGGCCGCTCGTTGCCAGGGGCACACAGCACCCTCTCTATCTGCTGAGGAAGGTACATCTCGAACATCTCCAGCAGACTCTCGTCACAGGCCGCCGTCGACTTGTAGTGCACCCGGGCCCTGGCGCTGACGATCGGCAGAGTCACCACTGGGGACAGCCAACAATCATAGGTCATCATCAGATTCTGTTTATAGAATGCGCGAACAGGGGGAATCGGGAGAGGGGAGACCATAGGTGATTGGAGGAGAACGCTGGACAGCCGCACTGTAAGCCCCCGACATCCCTCCTCCCACCCATCATGAGCTACTTCTCACACCTCCTCTCACCTTGCCATTAAACGATTCAGTAATAAACATAGTTGTAATTAATAATGATTACTACCTTCAATATTCTACTTTTCAAACAGATGATTAGATTCATTTCAAGATTGTGTGACTGTATTACACTAATTAAACTAAGACTGTGCAACTAGTTTTGCCGAGGACATTTTCAGCACAACAGCACTGACCTGGACCAGCATGTGGATTAGGCCATTGTAGTTTCTATGGCTAGGAAAGGTAAGAACCCTGTGGACGTACACCATGTTTTGGCCTGGCCTGATGTAATGTGGTGAAAGGTCCCAGGCTAGAAGTCGTCATTGGGTTCAGCATTATGTAGATGACACAGACCGTGAGTTATTGTTTTTGATACCTCGAATAAGACAAGTTTCTTGTTCGCCTTAGTTCGTACATGTCCATATGCATCAGGGATAGTCCGAGATCTCTATTTGAACATAAACACTTATCCAAAGAGGAAACAGGGTAGAGATCAGTGCCATCCGCTTGTTTGAGAACCTATGAGCAATTTTCATAAAAGACTTTCAAAAGACTTCCAAAGGTTCTCGCTGCAGAAGACGCGCCTAGCGTGCGTCATAATCCCTACCTACCTGCGAGGCTGTGCACGAAGGTGTCAGTGGTCCGCTCCCCGGTGTCAGGGTGGATGTAGTCTATCTCGCAGCGTGCGTCATAATCCCTAGCTAATCAACACCCTACCTACCTGCGAGGCTGTGCACGAAGGTGTCAGTGGTCCGCTCCCCGGTGTCAGACACCGTACCTACCTGCGAGGCTGTGCACGAAGGTGTCAGTGGTCCGCTCCCCGGTGTCAGACACCGTACCTACCTGCGAGGCTGTGCACGAAGGTGTCAGTGGTCCGCTCCCCGGTGTCAGACACCGTACCTACCTGCGAGGCTGTGCACGAAGGTGTCAGTGGTCCGCTCCCCGGTGTCAGACACCGTACCTACCTGCGAGGCTGTGCACGAAGGTGTCAGTGGTCCGCTCCCCGGTGTCAGACACCGTACCTACCTGCGAGGCTGTGCACGAAGGTGTCAGTGGTCCGCTCCCCGGTGTCAGACACCGTACCTACCTGCGAGGCTGTGCACGAAGGTGTCAGTGGTCCGCTCCCCGGTGTCAGACACCGTACCTACCTGCGAGGCTGTGCACGAAGGTGTCAGTGGTCCGCTCCCCGGTGTCAGACACCGTACCTACCTGCGAGGCTGTGCACGAAGGTGTCAGTGGTCCGCTCCCCGGTGTCAGACACCGTACCTACCTGCGAGGCTGTGCACGAAGGTGTCAGTGGTCCGCTCCCCGGTGTCAGGGTGGATGTAGTCTATCTCGCAGGTGTAGTTCATCGCATCTGTCAACTCGATGTCTTCAATGTTCAGAGACCCGTCTCCATCACCGTCCTCCGTTATTCGGCCCTCTAAACAAGAAAAGTGAATAATTTCCTATGACACCTAACATGAATATTGACACGAGTGTTTATTGACATGAATATTAACATGAATATTACATGAGTATGTTTAATCTATGAGGCACCAGAATACGTTCATAGAACCTTTCTATGGTTAAATAATTGTTTATTTAAAGATCTTCTAGTTCTACAAATTAAGAAGGATAGATAAGACACAACGTAGCGTTATTTTTAACATGTAGCTCATAATTTGTTTTCGTACCAATTATATGCTCCAGATATACAAAGTAAGTCTCAATTTTTACTTTGAGTCCTAGGGAGGATTTGAATTGGATGCAAAATGTAACTTGAAGTTCAATAGAAAAACAGAAACAACAGTATAGCCAATTATTACAATTTTAAATTGAGTGGCCTATATCCTCACAGTGATTCCCACCATTACAACAGGGAAAGAAACAACTATTTAATTTGCACATCAACTATTCCTCACTCGTTTTGGGAAGTTTCTCTCCAAGTCTCCAAGTGGAAAGTATTTTAAATAGGAAGAATCAAGGTCTTGAAGATCAAGAAAATTATAAGTGTTTCAGACGTTTGTCACGTGCAAAAAATATTTGATTCAGTTATTACTTAAAGTTTGTATTTAATTGAAGTATGACCCTCGTCGGCTTCTGATTGGTCTATCTAGTACAGAGGTTCACATTGGGTGCAACAAAGTGAATCTGTCACAGTATTGGTAAATCTTTTGGCTATCCAGTGTGACCAATTTCCCTTCCTCGGTTCCTCCTTGTCTTCTGGGGGCTTGACTCTCAGTTGAGCCTGGATACCCAGTCTAGTTCGAGTCCTTGGAGGGAGTAGTGGATCTTCCTTGCAGCCTTGGACGGGTGCCTGGGAGGAAGGGCCCTTACCCGACGGTCTCCGGTCTGCCGGGCTGAGAAACGTACAGTCTTGGAGCCCCCTACCTCTGAGAGGTTGGAGGCTCGATGGTGGTCTCTCTCCGGTGAACTTGGAGGCAGTTGGGTTAGAGGGTGATTCGTCCTGGGGTGTTGAGTCACCCATAGAGCCCAGGAGCTAGGTAGGGTTCTCTCTCCCTTTCTGGAGCGAGGCATATTGACCACATCCTAGCTTTTCCGTCCCTAAAATTCCCATCTTTCCGGTGGCTGCATAGCATCCAAAAAAGTGAGACAATTCTAGCTGGCTATTTCGGGGCCTGCTAATCCTCCTAACAAACAAACAGGCGAACTAATTGAAGTATGGTACTATATGATCAAATTTACGTGTGATGGTCTGCTTCTTGTTGCCGAAGGTCCAGGTGTACTTGACATGGTCCGCGTCCGACGCCGACAGGTGGATGTCGGGTTTGGGGAAGCAGGGGATCTTCACGTCTGAACTCACGAACACCCGAGTAATCCCGTCTGAAACGTAAAAGACGAACAAGAATAAAACGCGCGATGTCTGTATGGTATCTCTACTGATTTTCAGTTACATTTAAGAGAGCAACTCGGTTAAACTCTGCTTAATCAGCCAGGAATATGTGGTAGTGGAACTGCAAGCCCTACATCTAAATATTTAGTTGCTAATAACATATAATTTCTAAAGTATATAGATGTAATCAACGAGTTTTAAAATAATACGAGCGATAACCCCCATGCTAATAAGGACAACTAATTTTCCTACTACATTAATGGACCATTAAGAGTTCCTGCTAAGGCCTTCTGTCTAGGTCAATAACATACAATAAATGTGCTTAGTCTTATTGATGGAGAAAGTAATTATGCCTAAAGCATTAATAATCATGCATAAAATGTTGGTCTAAAAAGTTATGTATATATTTTTATTTTATTGGTGGCGAAAGAGAAGAGCACCCAATATATTTCATAGCAATAGTTGGAAATAGGCAGATTAAGCGCATCACTGTAGTATGAAGGAAATAGGTTAACTAGAGGTAAATAACTTGTTTTAGTCTGTAATAAAACAGTTAAACTCGACATGACCTACCCAACATACCATGTTTTACAGTTTACCTTTTTCTTTTGCACTTAAAAATAAAAGAGAAGAATCCTATCTCACATCATTCAGTAAAGCTAAAATGTTATCCGTCGCTAGACCCCCATCTCGACTCATAAATGCTACTAATACTGAGGAACTGTACTGACCTTCGAGGGCACTGTAGACAATGAACTCGTCGAGACAATGTTATCCGTCGCTAGACCCCCATCTCGACTCATAAATGCTACTAATACTGAGGAACTGTACTGACCTTCGAGGGCACTGTAGACAATGAACTCGTCGAGACAATGTTATCCGTCGCTAGACCCCCATCTCGACTCATAAATGCTACTAATACTGAGGAACTATACTGACCTTCGAGGGCACTGTAGACAATGAACTCGTCGAGACAATGTTATCCGTCGCTAGACCCCCATCTCGACTCATAAATGCTACTAATACTGAGGAACTGTACTGACCTTCGAGGGCACTGTAGACAATGAACTCGTCGAGACAATGTTATCCGTCGCTAGACCCCCATCTCGACTCATAAATGCTACTAATACTGAGGAACTGTACTGACCTTCGAGGGCACTGTAGACAATGAACTCGTCGAGAGACTTTTCCGTAACTTCCTTTGCACCTTGTCGGTTATCTATAGCAAACGGTGTGTGTTTTACTTTCAAAACTCTGGGTTTGGAATTTGTATTAAGGTCGAAAACAGCAGGCTTTGGGGTGTAACGTCTGCATTTCATGCTAGCGATTTCTACCATTATTTCTTCTGTGAGTTTCGCCTTACTGAATATCGTCTGGAAATCAGAATCTACTGATGAGAAGGAACAGATACAGCTCGTCCCCTTCTCCGACTCGCAGTTGGCCTTGCTATAGGTCGCTCCTGTCAGGAAAGATTTCATTAGTGGAGGTAATGTCAGCAAAGTAGTCGGTTCTATTTCTGTTGCAGTTTCTTCTATCGGTTCTTTTGAAATTATTTCTTCATTAGTATTCTCATCAGCCGATTCAATGTTACCATCTGTTTCCTCGATCGCTTTAGTGTATGCTTCAGCTTTCGGATCTTTCTTATAGTCTCCCTCGACAAATATAAACTGCGTCTCCGATTCAATCTTTTGCACACTCCCTGGTAATATGATCCTGCTGGCGTCGTTCTTTGACACTGCATCGACAGAGTCAACAGAAGAGCCTTTGACGGATTCGCCTGCAGGTGTCGGTTGAAGCGGAGACTGACGAGATGTGACCATTTGAGTTACCGCGACTGGGGTCGTTGTCTCCATCGCAGCACTCTTGGAAGTCTGTACTGAGCTTGTTACTGGTGGGTTTAATGGAGTCACGTATGGTGTTGTAACTAACGGAGAAACGTCGTCAGAGATTGGCGCATTTGATGATTTGAAAATACCGAAGAAATCATCGACAGTCGTAATAGTCATGTTGCTTTTACCCCCTGTGTCTGATCGAAATAGCCTTTTATGTATGTCTGGAATTCCTACAAATGACTTCTTCTGACGTTTTCTAGGCTTGCAGAGAGGACTTTGATCGCCAAAAGAAGCAACGCAACTGTCAATGCTGTCGCCTCTTATATCGGAAATATCTCCTCTTGGTGAGTCGGAGTCCAAGGATGACGTCGACTCTTCGCTGTAGAACTGAGCAGATCGCTTCCCTCCGGCTCGTCGGTGGGAATGCCTTCGCTTCCTGTCGCTCGGGCGTAGCAGAGTCCTCTCCAGCACCTCGAGAGCTGTCGGGTGACTTCGTTCGTAGTAAGAATTTTGAAATTTGGTTACCGGATACTTGACCTGTCTGAAAATTATACATATTTCTTGAAACAACATAATTAAAACATATAAATAAACATGTAGATTATTCCATGATTAATAAGATATCTAAGATAACTTAAAAGATATAATTGTGTCTACTGAGCATATTAGGTGTTTTGTAAATGATAAGTGTTTTGTTTCGGCCAATTGACTTATTCGGTATTCATACAGGTTTAGGCATATAATAATAATCTACGCTAGAGACTGATTGCCCAATTACAACACTTGTAACTAATACGATTCACACGCTTCACTCCAAGAGCCATTCAAGAGCATATATGTGTTAAATTAACTATAGGCGACTAATAATGTAAGTAGTTTTACGCAAAAAGAACACTCACAAGCATTATATGGGTGGTTTTCCACCGGTTAAACTAATTGTATTACTCCGCAAAAAGGGCGGTGAAAATTTGCCCTTTATAAACAACGTTTTGGTTGTTTAACATTTTTGCAGAGATGACGCTGTCGTCTCAGCCGCAACCCTTACCAACCCGTTACTATTGCACACTCGATAAATTTTCGGTCGAGGGATTTTGGAATGTGCCCTACCACAACTCAAGAAATCCACTGACGTTGAAAGACACTAGACATACCTTCTTCTAGGAAGTGAAACAGTGCATGATAACAGAAGACCGCACCAGACCGCCAAAAGAAGTAAATTCATTTAAACTCACATATCCTTCTTCTATTAACATATTTTCACTGAATAATTTGTTTTAATCATTTAAGTATGCACGCACATGATATACAGAATGCATAAAAGAACAGTTATTAATTAACGTCCAAATGTAAACACTAGTTTGACATTTTTATAACCATAAAAGTCAATGAAACCAGCTGATGTTTTTAAATAAACGTCTTTACGAACACCTACACCCAAAGAACGTGTGACCTGATAACTTTGCAGATGGAAACAATTCAGTTAAGGCCTTGTTATAAAAGTTAAAACGAGTTCGCACGCAGCACGCTGACGTGAGGGAAGTAAATTTCAATATAAAAAACTATAAAAACTCAAAATCAGTTAAAAACATACAATTATTCCAATTTTTATTCAAATCTGAAAATATTGATTTTTTGGCTGTTCTGATACTCCTGGTTCTATTTACCTGCAATGCTGGGAACACAATTTTGCGCATTATAAGGTTAGCAGAAGGTCCAGTCAGACTTTAAAGTAGGCGTGAGGTTGTTGGGGATGATAAAAGTACACCAAGAAATGATTAACAGGCTTTTCTAATGTAAAACCCCCATAAGACAACGTACTTTATTTGGTCAATACACATTTCCTTTAAATAACTCGGTAAATATATATGCTAGAATGACGAGAGAGGACTTAAAAGTTTCGCCACACTAATTTCAATCTGTTTACATTCGTTAATTTCACATCAGGGGCTTTTCTGACCCTTTTTGGGCCCAAAAACTCGAAATTTGAAAGATTAATCCCCAAAAAAGGGGTTTAGAGTTTTCCGATTGTTTTGCCCAACGAACTTGTCAAACTGATTATAGAAAGGAAAGTCCCTACCAAATTTGAAGTAAATCGGACAAAAAAATGCGACCACTAGAGTGCCTGCATATATATATATAAAATTTTGAACGAACCCACAAAACGTGTTCAGGGGGTCGCGGTAGAAACTTCTATAGTGGTCCCGGGCTTATGTTTCAACGTGCAGGTTATGCTAATAGTTCACTTTCCATAGGAAATTCACTAACAAGATGGTTTTAACGGGGGATGCATCAAAGAGAGTACTCGCATACTCGGGGCAGTAGAGTCAAGCTCTCCGCTACTCTTAGACAACTCGCATACTCGGGGCAGTTGAGTCAAGATCTCTGCTACTCTTAGACTACTCGCAAACTCCGGCAGTAGAGTCAAGCTCTCCGCTACTCTTGACTACTCGCATACTCGGGGCTGTAGAGTCAAGCTCTCCGCTACTCTTGACTACTCGCATACTCGGGGCAGTAGAGTCAAGCTCTCCGCTACTCTTAGACAACTCGCATACTCGGGGCAGTAGAGTCAAGCTCTCCGCTTCTCTTAGACTACTCGCATACTCGGGTCAGCAGAGTCAAGCTCTCCGCCACTCTTAGACTACTCCCATACTTGGAGCAGTAGAGTCAAGCTCTCCGCTACTCTTAGACTACTCGTATACTCGGGGCAGTAGAGTCAAGCTCTCCCCTACTCTTAAAACTCGGAGCAATAGAGTCAAGCTCTCCGTTACCCTTAGACTACTCGCTTACTCGGAGCAGTAGAGTCAAGTTCTCCGCTACTCTTAGACTACTACTCTTAGACTCGGGGATAGTTTGAGGACCAGCTTTAGGTCTCGTTACATGTTGACTCTACTGCGAGTAGTCGCATACTCGGGCAGTAGAGTCAAGTTCTCCGCTACTCTTAGACTACTCGCATTCTCGGGGCAGTAGAGTCAAGCTGTCCGCTACTCTTAGACTACTACTCTTAGACTCGGGGATAGTTTGAGGACCAGCTTGAGGTCTCGTTACATGTTGACTCTACTGCGAGCAGTCGCATACTCGGGCAGTAGAGTCAAGCTCTCCGCTACTCTTAGACTACTCGCATACTCGGGGTAGTATATTCAAGCTCTCCGCTACTCCTGGCCAACTACTCGCATACTCGGGCAGTAGAGTCAAGCTCTCAGTTACTCTTAGACTACTCACATACTTGGGGCAGTAGAGTCAAGCTCTCCGTTACTCTTAGACTACTCGTATACTCGGGGCAGTAGACTCAAGCTCTCCGCTACTCTTAGACTACTCGCATACTCGGGCAGTAGAGTAAAGCTCTCTGATACTCTTAGACTACTCGCATACTTGGGGCAGTAGAGTCAAGCTCTCCGCTACTCTTAGACAACTCGCATACTCGGGGCAGTAGAATCAAGCTCTCTGCTACTCTTAGACTACTCGCATACTCGGGCAGTAGAGTCAAGCTCTCCGCTACTCTTAGACTACTCGTATACTCGGGGCAGTAGAGTCAAGCTCTCCGCTACTCTTAGACTACTCGCATACTCGGGCAGTAGAGTCAATCTCTCCGTTACTCTTAGACTACTCGCATACTCGGGCAGTAGAGTCAAGCTCTCCGCTACTCTTAGACTACTCGCATACTCGGGCAGTAGAGTCAAGCTCTCTGCTACTCTTAGACTACTCGCATACTCGGGCAGTAGAGTCAAGCTCTCCGCTACTGTTAGACTACTCGCATTCTCGGGGCAGTATAGTCAAGCTCTCCTCCCACTCTCGGCGTGCACGCTATTTCTTCCTGTAAGAGGATGAACGGACATAACAAAATATAAGAAGGCTGATTTATATAATATTATTTTATAACACGAAATCTGATGGCTGTCTTTGCCCATCAAAGTGGCAATAAAGAAATTTGAAAACCACTTGGAATAACTGCGGATAGAGTACTATTTTGTATCCCTCAATCGTGAAATTGTTTCAGAAATAACGGAAATCGTTTGTTTTGAAAAATCTCCTTTTGTGTTATAAGTACATGTAGATAGGTACATGTAGGACCTGCTCGCGGTGTACTACTTTTCATAAGTAGCTGCACAAACAGTTTTGTCCACGATACAAAAACAGTTTTTTATACTTGTTTTGTGCCTCGACGTTACTCAAACCTAGCAATAATATAAACGAGTTCGCACGCAGCACGCTGATGTGAGGGAAGTAAATTTCAACATAAACAACTTTTAAAATTCAAAATCTGTGTAAAAAAATACATTTATTCCAATTTTTATTGAAAACTAAAAATATTGAGTTTTGGCTGTGCTGCTGCTCCTGGTTTCATTTACCTGCAATTCTGGGAATACAAATTTGCAAATTATAAGGTAAGGAGAAGGTCCATTCAGGCTTGAAAGTAGGCAAGGCTCTGAGCTCTGTAGCTTTAATTCCAGTACGGGAAATGTCTCAAAATTTATGTCAGTGAATCAGTGAACCTGTCTAGCTTTATATAAGTAGGTATGTATGCGAAATAAACAGACGTTTGTCTATGAATCAGTGAACCTATCTAGCTTTATATAAGTAGGTATGTATGCGAAATAAACAGACGTTTGTCTATGAATCAGTGAACCTATCTAGCTTTATATAAGTAGGTATGTATGCGAAATAAAAAGACGTTTGTCAGTGAATCAGTGAACCTGTCTAGCTTTATATAAGTAGTTATGTATGCGAAATAAACAGACGATTGTCTATGAATCAGTGAACCTGTCTAGCTTTATATAAGTAGTTATGTATGCGAAATAAACAGACGTTTGTCTATGAATCAGTGAACCTGTCTAGCTTTATATAAGTAGTTATGTATGCGAAATAAACAGACGTTTGTCTATGAATCAGTGAACCTGTCTAGCTTTATATAAGTAGGTATGTATGTGAAATAAACAGACGTTTGTCTATGAATCAGTGAACCTGTCTAGCTTTATATAAGTAGGTATGTATGCGAAATAAACAGACGTTTGTCTATGAATCAGTGAACCTGTCTAGCTTTATATAAGTAGGTATGTATGCGAAATAAACATACGTTTGTCAATGAATCAGTGAACCTGTCTAGCTTTATATAAATAGGTATGTATGCGAAATAAACAGACGTTTGTCAGTGAATCAGTGAACCTGTCTAGCTTTATATAAGTAGGTATGTATGCGAAATAAACAGACGTTTATCTATGAATCAGTGAAGCTGTCTAGCTTTATATAAGTAGTTATGTATGCGAAATAAACAGACGTTTGTCTATGAATCAGTGAACCTGTCAAGCTCTATATAAGTAGGTATGTATGCGAAATAAACAGACGTTTGTCTATGAATCAGTGAACCTGTCTAGCTTTATATAAGTAGGTATGTATGCGAAATAAACAGACGTTTGTCTATGAATCAGTGAACCTGTCTAGCTTTATATAAGTAGTTATGTATGAGAAATAAACAGACGTTTGTCTATGAATCAGTGAACCTGTCTAGCTTTATATAAGTAGTTATGTATGCGAAATAAACAGACGTTTGTCTATGAATCAGTGAACCTGTCTAGCTTTATATAAGTAGTTATGTATGCGAAATAAACAGACGTTTGTCTATGAATCAGTGAACCTGTCTAGCTTTATATAAGTAGTTATGTATGCGAAATAAACAGACGTTTGTCTATGAATCAGTGAACCTGTCTAGCTTTATATAAGTAGGTATGTATGCGAAATAAACATACGTTTGTCTATGAATCAGTGAACCTGTCTAGCTTTATATAAGTAGGTATGTATGCGAAATAAACAGATGTTTGTCTATGAATCAGTGAACCTGTCTAGCTTTATATAAGTAGTTATGTATGCGAAATAAACAGACGTTTGTCTATGAATCAGTGAACCTGTCTAGCTTTATATAAGTAGGTATGTATGCGAAATAAACAGACGTTTGTCAGTGAATCAGTGAACCTGTCTAGCTTTATATAAGTAGGTATGTATGCGAAATAAACAGACGTTTGTCTATGCATCAGTGAACCTATCTAGCTTTATATAAGTAGGTATGTATGCGAAATAAACAGACGTTTGTCTATGAATCAGTGAACCTGTCTACCTTTATATAAGTAGGTATGTATGCGAAATAAACAGACGTTTGTCTATGAATCAGTGAACCTATCTAGCTTTATATAAGTAGGTATGTATGCGAAATAAACAGACGTTTGTGTATGAATCAGTGAACCTGTCTAGCTTTATATAAGTAGGTATGTATGCGAAATAAACAGACGTTTGTCTATGAATCAGTGAACCTGTCTAGCTTTATTTAAGTAGGTATGTATGCGAAATAAACAGACGTTTGTCTATGAATCAGTGAACCTGTCTAGCTTTATATAAGTAGTTATGTATGCGAAATAAACAGACGTTTGTCTATGTATCAGTGAACCTGTCTAGCATTATATAAGTAGGTATGTATGCGAAATAAACAGACGTTTGTCTATGAATCAGTGAACCTATCTAGCTTTATATAAGTAGGTATGTATGCGAAATAAACAGACGTTTGTCTATGAATCAGTGAACCTGTCTAGCTTTATATAAGTAGGTATGTATGCGAAATAAACAGACGTTTGTCTATGAATCAGTGAACCTGTCTAGCTTTATATAAGTAGGTATGTATGCGAAATAAACAGACGTTTGTGTATGAATCAGTGAACCTGTCTAGCTTTATATAAGTAGGTATGTATGCGAAATAAACAGACGTTTGTCTATGAATCAGTGAACCTGTCTAGCTTTATATAAGTAGGTATGTATGCGAAATAAACAGACGTTTGTCAGTGAATCAGTGAACCTGTCTAGCTTTATATAAGTAGGTATGTATGCGAAATAAACAGACGTTTGTCTATGAATCAATGAACCTGTCTAGCTTTATATAAGTAGTTATGTATGAGAAATAAACAGACGTTTGTCTATGAATCATTGAACCTGTCTAGCTTTATATAAGTAGTTATGTATGCGAAATAAACAGACGTTTGTCTATGAATCAGTGAACCTGTCTAGCTTTATATAAGTAGTTATGTATGCGAAATAAACAGACGTTTGTCTATAAATCATTGAACCTGTCTAGCTTTATATAAGTAGTTATATATGCGAAATAAACAGACGTTTGTCTATGAATCAGTGAACCTGTCTAGCTTTATATAAGTAAGTATGTATGCGAAATAAACAGACGTTTGTCTAAGAATCAGTGAACCTGTCTAGCTTTATATAAGTAGTTACGTATGCGAAATAAACAGACGTTTGTCTATGAATCAGTGAACCTGTCTAGCTTTATATAAGTAGGTATGTATGCGAAATAAACAGACGTTTGTCTATGAATCAGTGAACCTGTCTAGCTTTATATAAGTAGTTATGTATGCGAAATAAACAGACGTTTGTCTATGAATCAGTGAATCTGTCTAGCTTTATATAAGTAGGTATGTATGCGAAATAAACAGACGTTTGTCTATGAATCAGTGAACCTGTCTAGCTTTATATAAGTAGGTATGTATGCGAAATAAACAGACGTTTGTCTATGAATCAGTGAACCTGTCTAGCTTTATATAAGTAGGTATGTATTCGAAATAAACAGATGTTTGTCTATGAATCAGTGAACCTGTCTAGCTTTATATAAGTAGTTATGTATGCGAAATAAACAGACGTTTGTCTATGCATCAGTGAACCTGTCTAGCTTTATATAAGTAGGTATGTATGCGAAATAAACAGACGTTTGTCAGTGAATCAGTGAACCTGTCTAGATTTATATAAGTAGGTATGTATGCGAAATAAACAGACGTTTGTCTATGAATCAGTGAACCTATCTAGCTTAATATAAGTAGGTATGTATGCGAAATAAACAGACGTTTGTCTATGAATCAGTGAACCTGTCTAGCTTTATATAAGTAGGTATGTATGCGAAATAAACAGACGTTTGTCTATGAACCAGTGAACCTGTCTAGCTTTATATAAGTAGGTATGTATGCGAAATAAACAGACGTTTGTGTATGAATCAGTGAACCTGTCTAGCTTTATATAAGTAGGTATGTATACGAAATAAACAGACGTTTGTCTATGAATCAGTGAACCTGTCTAGC
The DNA here is from genome assembly GCA_963675035.1 of Allygus modestus. Lineage (NCBI taxonomy): Eukaryota > Metazoa > Arthropoda > Insecta > Hemiptera > Cicadellidae > Allygus > Allygus modestus. The sequence goes on from OY776112.1 coordinate 349,238,021, forward strand.
TTTATATAAGTAGGTATGTATTTGAAATAAACAGACGTTTGTCAGTGAATCAGTGAACCTGTCTAGCTTTATATAAGTAGGTATGTATGCGAAATAAACAGACGTTTGTCTATGAATCAGTGAACCTATCTAGCTTTACATAAGTAGTTATGTATGCGAAATAAACAGACGTTTGTCTATGAATCAGTGAACCTATCTACCTTTATATAAGTAGGTATGTATGCGAAATAAACAGACGTTTGTCAGTGAATCAGTGAACCTGTCTAGCTTTATATAAGTAGGTATGTATGCGAAATAAACAGACGTTTGTCTATGAATCAGTGAACCTATCTAGCTTTATATAAGTAGGTATGTATGCGAAATAATCAGACGTTTGTCTATGAATCAGTGAACCTATCTAGCTTTATATAAGTAGGTATGTATGCGAAATAAACAGACGTTTGTCTATGAATCAGTGAACCTGTCTAGCTTTATATAAGTAGGTATGTATGCGAAATAAACAGACGTTTGTGTATGAATCAGTGAACCTATCTAGCTTTATATAAGTAGGTATATATGCGAAATAAACAGACGTTTTCTATGAATCAGTGAACCTGTCTAGCTTTATATAAGTAGGTATGTATGCGAAATAAACAGACGTTTGTGTATGAATCAGTGAACCTGTCTAGCTTTATATAAGTAGGTATGTATGCGAAATAAACAGACGTTTGTCTATGAAACAGTGAACCTGTCTAGCTTTATATAAGTAGGTATGTATGCGAAATAAACAGACGTTTGTCTATGAATCAGTGAACCTGTCTAGCTTTATATAAGTAGGTATGTATGCGAAATAAACAGACGTTTGTCTATGAATCAGTGAACCTGTCTAGCTTTATATAAGTAGGTATGTATGCGAAATAAACAGACGTTTGTCAGTGAATCAGTGAACCTGTCTAGCTTTATATAAGTAGGTATGTATGCGAAATAAACAGACGTATGTCTACGAATCAGTGAACCTGTCTAGCTTTATATAAGTAGGTATGTATGCGAAATAAACAGACGTTTGTCAGTGAATCAGTGAACCTGTCTAGCTTTATATAAGTAGGTATGTATGCGAAATAAACAGACGTTTGTCTATGAATCTGTGAACCTATCTAGCTTTATATAAGTAGTTATGTATGCGAAATAAACAGACGTTTGTCTATGAATCAGTGAACCTATCTAGCTTTATATAAGTAGGTATGCATGCGAAATAAACAGATGTTTGTCTATGAATCAGTGAACCTATCTAGCTTTATATAAGTAGTTACGTATGCAAAATAAACGGACGTTTGTCTATTAATCAGTGAACCTGTCTAGCTTTATATAAGTAGGTATGTATGCGAAATAAACAGACGTTTGTCTATGAATCAGTGAACCTGTCTAGCTTTATATAAGTAGGTATGTATGCGAAATAAACAGACGTTTGTCTATGAATCAGTGAACCTGTCTAGCTTCATATAAGTAGTTATGTATGCGAAATAAAAAGACGTTTGTCTATGAATCAGTGAACCTGTCTAGCTTTATATAAGTAGGTATGTATGCGAAATAAACAGACGTTTGTCAGTGAATCAGTGAACCTGTCTAGCTTTATATAAGTAGGTATGTATGCGAAATAAACAGACGTTTGTCTATGAATCAGTGAACCTATCTAGCTTTATATAAGTAGGTATGTATGCGAAATAAACAGACGTTTGTCTATGAATCAGTGAACCTATCTAGCTTTATATAAGTAGTTATGTATGCGAAATAAACAGACGTTTGTCTATGAATCAGTGAACCTGTCTAGCTTTATATAAGTAGTTATGTATGCGAAATAAACAGACGTTTGTCTATGAATCAGTGAACCTGTCTAGCTTTATATAAGTAGTTATGTATGCGAAATAAACAGACGTTTGTCAGTGAATCAGTGAACCTGTCTAGCTTTATATAAGTAGGTATGTATGCGAAATAAACATACGTTTGTCTATGAATCAGTGAACCTATCTAGCTTTATATAAGTAGTTATGTATGCGAAATAAACAGACGTTTGTCTATGAATCAGTGAACCTGTCTAGCTTTATATAAGTAGGTATGTATTCGAAATAAACAGATGTTTGTCTATGAATCAGTGAACCTGTCTAGCTTTATATAAGTAGTTATGTATGCGAAATAAACAGACGTTTGTCTATGCATCAGTGAACCTGTCTAGCTTTATATAAGTAGGTATGTATGCGAAATAAACAGACGTTTGTCAGTGAATCAGTGAACCTGTCTAGATTTATATAAGTAGGTATGTATGCGAAATAAACAGACGTTTGTCTATGAATCAGTGAACCTATCTAGCTTAATATAAGTAGGTATGTATGCGAAATAAACAGACGTTTGTCTATGAATCAGTGAACCTGTCTAGCTTTATATAAGTAGGTATGTATGCGAAATAAACAGACGTTTGTCTATGAACCAGTGAACCTGTCTAGCTTTATATAAGTAGGTATGTATGCGAAATAAACAGACGTTTGTGTATGAATCAGTGAACCTGTCTAGCTTTATATAAGTAGGTATGTATACGAAATAAACAGACGTTTGTCTATGAATCAGTGAACCTGTCTAGCTTTATATAAGTAGGTATGTATTTGAAATAAACAGACGTTTGTCAGTGAATCAGTGAACCTGTCTAGCTTTATATAAGTAGGTATGTATGCGAAATAAACAGACGTTTGTCTATGAATCAGTGAACCTATCTAGCTTTATATAAGTAGTTATGTATGCGAAATAAACAGACGTTTGTCTATGAATCAGTGAACCTATCTACCTTTATATAAGTAGGTATGTATGCGAAATAAACAGACGTTTGTCAGTGAATCAGTGAACCTGTCTAGCTTTATATAAGTAGGTATGTATGCGAAATAAACAGACGTTTGTCTATGAATCAGTGAACCTATCTAGCTTTATATAAGTAGGTATGTATGCGAAATAATCAGACGTTTGTCTATGAATCAGTGAACCTATCTAGCTTTATATAAGTAGGTATGTATGCGAAATAAACAGACGTTTGTCTATGAATCAGTGAACCTGTCTAGCTTTATATAAGTAGGTATGTATGCGAAATAAACAGACGTTTGTGTATGAATCAGTGAACCTATCTAGCTTTATATAAGTAGGTATATATGCGAAATAAACAGACGTTTTCTATGAATCAGTGAACCTGTCTAGCTTTATATAAGTAGGTATGTATGCGAAATAAACAGACGTTTGTGTATGAATCAGTGAACCTGTCTAGCTTTATATAAGTAGGTATGTATGCGAAATAAACAGACGTTTGTCTATGAAACAGTGAACCTGTCTAGCTTTATATAAGTAGGTATGTATGCGAAATAAACAGACGTTTGTCTATGAATCAGTGAACCTGTCTAGCTTTATATAAGTAGGTATGTATGCGAAATAAACAGACGTTTGTCTATGAATCAGTGAACCTGTCTAGCTTTATATAAGTAGGTATGTATGCGAAATAAACAGACGTTTGTCAGTGAATCAGTGAACCTGTCTAGCTTTATATAAGTAGGTATGTATGCGAAATAAACAGACGTATGTCTACGAATCAGTGAACCTGTCTAGCTTTATATAAGTAGGTATGTATGCGAAATAAACAGACGTTTGTCAGTGAATCAGTGAACCTGTCTAGCTTTATATAAGTAGGTATGTATGCGAAATAAACAGACGTTTGTCTATGAATCTGTGAACCTATCTAGCTTTATATAAGTAGTTATGTATGCGAAATAAACAGACGTTTGTCTATGAATCAGTGAACCTATCTAGTTTTATATAAGTAGGTATGCATGCGAAATAAACAGATGTTTGTCTATGAATCAGTGAACCTATCTAGCTTTATATAAGTAGTTACGTATGCAAAATAAACGGACGTTTGTCTATTAATCAGTGAACCTGTCTAGCTTTATATAAGTAGGTATGTATGCGAAATAAACAGACGTTTGTCTATGAATCAGTGAACCTGTCTAGCTTTATATAAGTAGGTATGTATGCGAAATAAACAGACGTTTGTCTATGAATCAGTGAACCTGTCTAGCTTCATATAAGTAGTTATGTATGCGAAATAAAAAGACGTTTGTCTATGAATCAGTGAACCTGTCTAGCTTTATATAAGTAGGTATGTATGCGAAATAAACAGACGTTTGTCAGTGAATCAGTGAACCTGTCTAGCTTTATATAAGTAGGTATGTATGCGAAATAAACAGACGTTTGTCTATGAATCAGTGAACCTATCTAGCTTTATATAAGTAGGTATGTATGCGAAATAAACAGACGTTTGTCTATGAATCAGTGAACCTATCTAGCTTTATATAAGTAGTTATGTATGCGAAATAAACAGACGTTTGTCTATGAATCAGTGAACCTGTCTAGCTTTATATAAGTAGTTATGTATGCGAAATAAACAGACGTTTGTCTATGAATCAGTGAACCTGTCTAGCTTTATATAAGTAGTTATGTATGCGAAATAAACAGACGTTTGTCAGTGAATCAGTGAACCTGTCTAGCTTTATATAAGTAGGTATGTATGCGAAATAAACATACGTTTGTCTATGAATCAGTGAACCTATCTAGCTTTATATAAGTAGTTATGTATGCGAAATAAACAGACGTTTGTCTATGAATCAGTGAACCTGTCTAGCTTTATATAATTAGGTATGTATGCGAAATAAACAGACGTTTGTCTATGAATCAGTGAACCTGTCTAGCTTTATATAAGTAGGTATGTATGCGAAATAAACAGACGTTTGTCTATGAATCAGTGAACCTGTCTAGCTTTATATAAGTAGGTATGTATGCGAAATAAACAGACGTTTGTCAGTGAATCAGTGAACCTGTCTAGCTTTATATAAGTAGGTGTGTATGCGAAATAAACAGACGTTTGTCTTTGAATCAGTGAACCTATCTAGCTTTATATAAGTAGTTATGTATGCGAAATAAACAGACATTTGTCTATGAATCAGTGAACCTATCTAGCTTTATATAAGTAGGTATGTATGCGAAATAAACAGACGTTTGTCTATGAATCAGTGAACCTATCTAGCTTTATATAAGTAGTTATGTATGCGAAATTAACAGACGTTTGTCTATGAATAACGTCTCAGTTAATATAAATGTATTTCCATTCTAATGTCTGATCATATTATTTTCCCAATATTATCCTATATTAAACCATAATTGGCTCTAGAAGACATAATCTAATTATTTGATTTTCCTATAAATATTATTAAACGTATTTATGATTAAAAATAATCACATTTGGACATTTTTACAATCTCTTAATTTTATAGCAACAAATAAAGAGTAAACTAAAATAAAACACCTAACGAATATACAATAGTATTTTTTATTATAGCAATAATATACACAGTGTTTTATCAATGAATCCACTCGGACAACGCCAGGACGACGGCGAGGGGCAGAGCCACTGACACTGGGAGGGAAGACCCTCTCTGGGCCGCCACGTTGCAGCCGTCGCCGTCGCAGAGGCCGCAGTACTCCAGGGTGGTCTCTCCGATCATCTTGAGGGTCTTGCAGGAGTCTGTGAACGGCGAACACATCCGCACTATCTCTGTATGGTCTGGAACTGACGAGGAGGCATAGATCATAACGTAGTAAACCACAGCCTCTAGAATAATGATGCGGTAGGTTTCACGCAGCTTTGATACCTGTATGCTGTTGGTTGGCCACCAGTGACGTCACACTGTTTACATTTTTGTTTTGTTTACATTACAGATCAACAAAGAATTATAATGGGCGTCTCAAAGTCCGGTGAAGGTCAAAACAGCTTCAAACAGTCTGGATTTGACAGATGGGAGCTTTGTTGTGCTACAAACAGCTGGTGGGCACCACTGACGTCACTGGTCTACTGCGCATTTGATTTATGATACCTACCGTATAATTAATTATTCTACGTACTGTGTAATAATCGTACAATAAATTTATCAAATTTCAGGTTGGTGTTGTCCTGCTTTACGAATTTAATTAAGGCTTTTATTATAATTATTTGTTAGTTATGTTTTTCTTATTTTGTTCCAGATCCGGGGACCGAACGCCTATCGTGCTTGAAAGTGAAAGGAACCTGAAAATCATCCGAAGAATGTTTATAACATGTCCACTCTATATGTAATCTTCAATCAATGGTTCTACAGACTGTATTCAAGAAATCGGTTGTTGATACTTAATCATGTCTAAGTGTTAATTTGCCAGGCAACTCGTTATTTATTATCCGGTATCAGCTGTTTTGATTATTTTGTTTTGATTTGAAACTCCATAATCCCAATGTTAAAATACCAAATTTTTTAAGGAATCAAAAAAAGTTTGACCTTAACAACCCCCTCGATCTTGGGCTTATTTTCTTCCCCACCGACTCCAATACGGGGAGATATCGATAGCACGGTTTAGATTTGGTTTTGAGATCCTTTGTACAAAGATTTGCCCTTTTATATGTTTAAGATTTGCATCAGATTATGTGCATTAGACTGTGTTGGGCTTTGCCTTGTAAGTGTGATACACATTTCCCACTTATTATTAATATATATGTATTTATATTTATGGTTTTTGAAGTGTAAAAATTAAAATCAACTGTGTTTTACAAGTCCAAAGTGACTACGAGTGTTGTTTTGCGGGACACTCACAGCGGTTGGGTCATACTAACCTTCTGGTCTTAGCAAACGCCTGCTGAACCTCTCACCATTACTAATATATAAATACCCCCGTCGCAGCAAACCTGCGTACTCAGCGAATTTCCAATGCGTAATATATGTCTTAATACCACATAAAGCCGCATAGGAAGTTTAATAAAAATATATTCACAAATAAGCGATATATACAATTTTAATTATTCTCCATAAGAATGACATTGAGTACGTAGGTTTGCTCAAAAAGGAAACAAAAAATGGGTTTTCATGCAAATATCAATATAAATCACCTAGGTGAAACCACATACCAAGTTTCATCGATATACATTCATAAATAAGCGATATATACAATTTTGATTTTTCTCCATAAGAATAACATGGGGGCTGAGTACGCAGGTTTGCTACTACGGGATTAATCGGTAATTTGTTTGTGCAAATAACAATAGACTACAACCAGATGAAGCCGTATACCAAGTTTCATTAGTATCCGTTCATAAATAAGCGAGATATAAAATTTTTCTTATTCTCCATAAGAATAACATTGGACAACGTACTGTGTTTAGCACTTTCAATATCTCTGTAACCATTTGACGTAAAGAACTGGTTAAAATACCAAATTGTGTGTTTTTAAGCTGAATCCAATGGTGTAAACTAAAATTAGACTATTTCAAAAATTATATGTAAAAAATTCAAAAAACCCATTTTTGGGGTACAAAACCCCCCCAAAATACCCCTTCGGATACAGCGATCTGGCTGGTTTTCGAACTTGCTGAAGTCATAAATGTTGCTTTACACGTTTATACCAAAATTCATCAAAATCGGATCATTTTTACGAGAGTTATCGTCCTCACGCACACACACACAAGTAGAGGCAATATGGGGAGTCTGGGACAGCTGAAAAATAATTGTTTTTTAATCAGAAGTGACGTTTGAGTGACGTGGTGATGACGTATGTGTGACGAGAGGGTGTGATGACGTCACGGCGATGACGTATTGGTGTGACGATACACATACGTCATTGGATGTGAGGTAATGTGAAAGCGGGTGGATTTATATTCGTTAAGAAACTTTTTAAAGACGATAGAGGTTTGAAAATGAATTTGGTGGTTGCTGAGTGTCAAACGATTGAACAAACTGGTGGCCTGTAAAAAGGCCGTTTGTTACATCTATTTAAAATCTTTTGGTGTGACGAACGACATACGTTATTGGATGTGGGGTAAAGTGAAAACGGATGGATTAATATTTGTTCCGAAACTGATAGAAGTCGTGGGAGTGATTTGAAAATGAATTTGGCGGTTGCTGAGTGTCAAACGAATGAAACATCTGGTGGCCTTGAAAAAGGCCGTTTGTCACATGTCCTTAAAATCTGTAATTTACACAAATATTGCATAAATCTCAGTTGACAGACCTCTTCTGTTGATCTCAGCCTTCAGCGCAGCGAGATATTCCATCCGCCGAGATATCGCCGGCCACTGCTCTGGAAGCATCGTCGGTTGGGCAATGTATGACATGATCGCCTTTATCTCATTGAAGTGATTTTCTTGTAGTTCGTCCTCAGACATAGTTGAAATTGCTCTCATTCTCTCACCATGCTCCGCAATCAGGGTGATCTCCACGAACTCTTCGTCGCCGATGTCTTTGGACCACAGAGTAGATGCAGACATGTTGGCGGATCGGTGTCAGACGAGAGGATGGTAGTGAGGATCAGACAGACATGATTTTATTACTTGTTTATGCTTAGTCATCACGAAACACTGACAAGTAATTGGCTAAAAATTATCCAATTAAATGTAACCATTTTATAGAAAAAAAACCTAGAGTCATTGTTACTCCCAAGTGGGTGGGTGGTTACGGACATGTAGAAACAAGTTCAAGGTCATCGAAAGTGGTTTTTAAAAAAAAGATTTGATAATTTATTTGTCAAAAATTACAAAGATTTAATCAAGGTTTACATAACTTATCTTTACAGCAAACTAGGTATATTGTATTAAACATTATTTCCTTCTTTGTACTTTGGAGGTTCTTGTGGTTGGCTTTCTTCTTCGTACTTTGGAGGTTCTTGTGGTTTGGTTTCTTCTGTATTTTCGGATGTGGCATTCGGAGACCATTCAGTGGGTGATTCAGTCGTCTCCGAATCGCAGAAGGTTGTGCTGTCGAATTCAACAGTAATCTTCATTACCATCGGAGGATGTTCCGTCATCAAATGCAGGAGTGTTTCGTGAAGTATTCCCAAATCCACTTCGTCTTGCATCACCAGATGAAACTTCATTATGTTGATGGGTTAAGTTCGTTCTTGACGGTACGAGAGCTGATGGAGAAATGATAGCTGATCACTAGTACGGGTTCTATTTATGTCAGAATAAAATGGTGGGGGTAAGTCCAACACTTTCAAAACTATGTCAAGGTCACAGTGATGAGTTTTTTAAAAATATAATTACATGATACCTAAGTAAAAATAATACATAATTAAAAAGGTAAAATAATCAGAGATTACAATGTAATTTTACGCTATGTACAAAAATATTTTACAAAGTATTGTTAACATGGATTGTTATTTCTGTAGAGTTGTTTCCAGAAGGTCCATGGGAAACTAAATACAACACGCCGGGCTTGACAGAATCCAAATCTTCGTTCATAAGAACATTAACAAATCTTTTCGGGAGGTAAACTTGGAATTTAGGTTTATCTTCTTCTTTGTAGGGTGAATCTCCAAGAACAGCTATTACTGCTTCACCAACTGATGTATCCAACTTTTTCATCGAATGCACAGCATAATGTTTTTTCTCTTGAAGTTCGCTACATCTTTTTGTTGCTAGGAGATCGGATTTTGAATGTTGGTTGAATTTTTCTGCAAGAGATTGTAGTGGAGAAGGTGATGCCATTGTGGAGAAGCTGGTATGATTATTTTGCTAGGTGTTGTATTCTGTAAGAGATCTTGTGTCCAACTGATATTACGGAGGTACGTGCATGGGTATATGTGGATTTCCCCCTCCACCGGATATAAATCGGCCTACTCTGTATGCTCGTGACAATGCACAATTTGCAGTTTTATGTTGAGGGCTTTTTACTCCGATGCAAAGACCATTTAATTCCGTTGCAAATTCCTTATCCAACACAATATCCGTCACATTTGAAGTACTGTACATTCTGATCCACTTTGATTTTTCATCCCCAGTAGTGTAGATTTCGTCATACTGTTGACAATAATGGTACATTATGCTATCCAGCTCTTTGTATTGTGTAAATCCTTCGTCCCAGGTGATGTGATGAAGATACTTCATTAACCATTTATTGGTTCTAGAGCTTTTGCTATTTAACTTCTTAAAAGGAAAAGGCGGCTTAAAAAGAAAATAGTTAATGACATTAGTAGATATGTCAAAAAAAGCTAGTTCTTTTATGATATATTTGTCTTGGTTGTTCCTGAAAGCTTGAAATTCTACTACGCACTTTTTGGACATTCTAATATTATAATTAAAACAAATTGGTTTGTCCATTCCGTATCAATGTAATTTTGGTTCTATGAAACATTTCTCACTGCAGCAGTATGTATTTATTTTTGCAACTGTTAACTGATGGGAAGCTTGCAATCAACTGCACTCATATAGCCCCAATATTGTCATATATCTATACGGTGAAAATAAGAATAACATGTGGAAACCTGAATTGTTTCAAGGTCACGTAAATTAGTTTTTAAAAATGTTTAAGTGCTCCCAGCATGAGCACTTTGTTGATGCAATCTACCGTATAAACAGTCAGAGTTTGCTAACATTCATTCGCATTTAGTGTATCTCTCTTCTACACATGTACCGTTACATTTCATACATTGATATTTCAATTGTAGCGTTGACGTGTTGACTTGAAAAGATTCATGTAGAACTTTTTGTTCGTAGTCCGCAAATTCATTTTTGTTATCCTCGTAACACTTTCGACAAATCCTAAGACTATCTTTTTCATAGAAACATATTAAAGCCGTCGCACAATTTTTATAATGTTCATTCATAATTTCTTCAGCTATACTTTTTGGTAGTTGGCTTACAATTTTTTTTAAATCATTCGTATCCTGATATTCTTTGAGTAACGCTTGTTTCCACAGGTTATACTCCTCCATTTTGTGTTGAATCTACGAGAGCGCATGAAGTTGGTTTTCACTGGGCAAGAGCTGGAGTTGTTCTGAGATGGGATGGGTGGTGTGACAGCTATTTATACTAATGCAAACCTTCATTTCCTAAAAATTAACACTCTATTGCAGTAACCATAGCATTCACATATTCTACATGCTATTCCGTCTTGTTATTACTTTTGACTCTACTTCTATATCCACATCCCAACTCTTCCTGTTTGCACAATATTGTAGTAGACATTCACAAAGACCTTTGCGACATTTGTTACAATATTTTATTATATCGCTATACAGTCTAAATTTCACACACATTTTAGGACAACATGTATAACAGTGTTGGGATTCGTACAATGTGAACGTTTCTAGGGTTGGAGTTGGAAGTTTATATGTTTTACATCGACATTTACAAATACCATAACTTTCACATATTTCACAGGCTAATCCGTCTACCTCTAGTTTCGGTCGCACAAAACACTTGTTTTCACAGCAGTATCTTTCCATTTTATGAAGTTTACTTAAGCATGTAATAAACAAGACTGAGTAGGATAGGTACTGTTTGGAAGCTTGAAATCAACTGCACTCACACAGCGTGAGTATTTTCATATGTATATAGTCAGCGAAAAGAAGAATAACATATGCAAACCTGAACTGTTTCAAGGTCACGTAAATCTTTTTTTAAAAAGTTTTAGTGCTCCCAACATGAGCACTTGCTTGACCCAATCATTCAAATAATTTTACACTTTTTGTTTATTTGAAATATTCTCCGGCAATTCCTTTGTTGGAGAAACTTTAATTTTGGTTCCTTCACTTCGAAGTTTATTAAAAAAGAATCCGGTCCTTCTGTAGAACGACACCTTTTGAGGCAATCTGTTGTATATAGAATGATCTATCGGGCCATAGATCAGTGGTAAAACTGGATGTGTGTTCACCGAACTGTTGAAGTAATCAAAAATAAGTGGAGCATATGTGACGAGTTGCTGAATGTATCTGATTATTACTGGTGTTAGATTCGACAGGACTTGAAATTCTTCCAAAGTTAAAAGGATTTTCTTATTGTGTTTAGAAAGATCTCTAAATCTCACAAATTGAGTACCTCGAAGTCTGATGTTGTCGATTTCTAAATCGGATTCGTTAAATCCAATTGCAGTTTTTCGTCCTGTCAAGTTGTTGTATAAGTAGGCTTCAATGATAGATACGTGTTTAGTAAATTTATCCCACATGTCTATCGTAAGCAGCAATGAGGCTTTCCCGCAATGGTTAATTAGCACAGCAGGATTAAAGTTCAAAGATTTGAAAACACCAACAGTAACAGTTTTATCCATGTTTAAATTCAATGGATACATTGCGCGTAAAAATACATCAAATATTACATCCATATTTTGTTCATCATATTCATTTTCACATCTTTTCCTTTTCCTCTGATCATTTCCTTCGAAAGTTAGAAATCCTGAGAGTCCAGCCTTAATCTCCTCAGTAGTTGTTGTGTCCTTTTCTGCGGACTCTTCTACATTTTCAGCTGGTGTTGTATTAGTTTTAACATCATCATTATTATTATTATAAGGTGGAATTGTGTCTTTGACAATTGGAAAAGAAGTGGTTTCCGTTGTTTTTACAGAGTCCTCACTAAGATTACCAGGTGGAATTGTGTCTTTGTCAATTGGAAAAGAAGTAGTTTCCGTTGTTTTTGCAGAGTCCTCACTAGGTTTTTTGTTTTCAGGTAAGTCTTGATTCGACGTTTTAGATGCAGCTGTCACCTCTGTTGATGCAGACTCGAGCGTTACATCTTCAAGAAAATTAGATGGCATACTGTCCATTTTAACTATCAATGTTGTCTTGCTGTCTGCAGGTGGTATACTGATGTCCTCTCGCAGAAGAATCTCCCTTTTATAAACTTGTGGCGGGGGTAAATATATGTAGGTGCTGAATAATGTGGTAAAAACATCTATATTATTCTTCTAACCACGCCTGTTAGAGGGGTGTACGTTACGATTGTATCATGTAGTATCAAACAATACGCTGTTGTTTGGTCTGGAATATTCTCTTCCAACTCAAACTCGATGCGAATATCTACTGTTGATGATTTAATTGATTCGTTTTGTTTTGAACAGTCTATGACTGCAATTGGTGCGAGACTCTTGAATGTTTCAGGGTTGAGGAGAGGCGAGTTCGTCCTTCCATAGTATGACGATTGAAACCTAGCATACATATCGTATAAAATACCATATCTGTCCTTAGAAAACATTACATTAAGACTGTCATAGGGAAAGAATTGTGAGTTTAAAAACAACTTAATATTTGAAAGTTTACAATGATCAAAGCTACTGGCATTAGCAGTAATATTAGATCTTTTATTTGTTTGCAGAGCAAAAATAACATATCTAGGCTTTTCTAAATTACTCGAAGTCTTCACAGCCCACGTTTGACGTTGAGTTTTAGGCAAGACAGGCCATTCATGCATTTCCCAGCTTCTAAAAGGAACCACAATATCCCTATCAGAGTCCAGAATCCGTAATAGACTTACTCGTCGTTCATCGGCCAACCGTACATGAGGTACTCTCCAAACTATTTTATCTAACTTCAATTTCCATTCAAGTGTTGTGGGAGTTGTTCCGCTATCAGCTTGTATAATATCCACATCAGAGGATGATCGCAGTAAAACCAATTCTTGTTTGACATTAATTATTATTCTTCTGTAGTCTTCAGCGAATCCTAGTAAGAGCCGCAACGGAACGCAAAAGTCTAAATAACCACTTGAATTAGGTACTATTTTGGTCGTAGTTGGTAATATCCATCCGGCTGTTTTTAAAGCGTTCGTTTCATTAGGTGATAAAGAAACCAACCCTTTAAGCGTACTGCTTATACCGACTTTTTTAGTCGAATCTACTACAATGCCAGATATTTCGTACCGGATTTCTTCAAACAAAAAGGCCATTGGATTATTTATGAATGGTACTTTTGATGTTGTATTTTTATCTTTTTCCAAAACCCTTCCTTCAATATAAATATAGCTTTCAGACGGTAAAGTATATGCATCTTGATGTTGTATTGGAATTCGGATCTCATCATTATTTCCTAATTTTGATGAAGCGTAAGGGTTTTGAGTGTGAAGCTCCTTCTCCCACAACGTTTCGTCGAAAACCGGTCCATGTTTTATATCCAGTATGTCCATTATCATTGACTCTGAAACCAAGTCCTTCTAAAAATTTAATGTTCTCTCTAGTTAACCTCTCTACGTTAGGAGATATACTAGAATTGTCTGATGTTTGTTTAGTGTTATATGTAAATTCAAGTCCCATCGTTCTTTTACGGTGCCTGTCTAATGTGTAAACGTACAGTAATAATTTCTCCTCTGAAATCCACGATGTCACCGTCTTGATCTAGTACGTTCAATACGATGTCTGAAATATGAGTGGAGTTTAATGGAAGATATATCAGATTATGAGGTTTTTCAATTATCTTAAATCCAGGTGGAACGGTTGGATAAAACGAATGTAAAATATGTTGGTTCGATCCATCTTTATAAGCCCCTTGAACTATGTTACACGTGATATTTATAGTATTAACTTTAATTATGTTCACAGTTTTTGGACTTGTATGGTAGATATTTGGTTCAAGAACCGACTTGTATAATGGGAAACCAAGTAAAGGACCAATCGATGCTGGTAGAGTGAAATCCATATAAAACTTGCATTTTATTTCACTTCTTAAATTGTTATTATTCGCTCTTAGTTCAATTACATCCTTTCCTAACTTATTTTGAAGTTCTCTGTTTATGTCAGCTATTTCATAAGCACCAGTTTTAATCTCAACAAATTCACGTACATCAGCCAGACCTTCAGTATTTTTCTTTCTCACGTAGTGAAATTGATTATTAACACCTTCTATTATGTTTGGGATTGAGTTGTAAGTAGTAAAATCCAAAAGTGCAATTTCCCACTGTCTATCATCTCTCAGGTGTAATGGTGGAAATAATGTACTTCGTAAAGTTGATGTTGAACCACTAACTGTTACAGTACAAGACGACATCTTACAGTTGACTGACACTTGTGGCTAGAAATTCCAAACATAAATGTCCACATACTGACGTGTCTTCTCTTTGTTTTCTATCATAATTGAAAACAACGTTAGGTACTGCACCGAAATACACTTGTAACTCTTTAGGAGGTGGAAGATTCCCAAAACTGTCGAAATAAAAAACAGAATCAAATATTTTCTTATAACAAACCCAATGTGTCCCAGCACCATTAGCATAATCAAGGTTTACAATTGCGGCTTCATTTTTCCAGATTTTTCTTGGCAATCCGTTTCGCATGAACACCCCTCTGAAAAAAGGGACCTTTTTTTTGAACATTTTGAACACTTTTTTCGCTTACGATTAACTCTCTTATTAGTATTCCTTCTTTTACTAGTGCCCCCACCGGAAATATTTCTTCTGCGACGTGTGTTTGTTTTTCTTCTCCTCGATCCTCCTCCAACTGCTGTTTTGGCTTTCATGGCTGCAGTTACTGCTAATGCAGCTGCTCGTTCACCAACACTTGCGTCACTTGATTTTACTCTCTGCCAAGCTTTTTCAGCAAGAGCTCTATCTGCAATTGATCTTCTTTCCGAATCTGAGTAATTTGAATATGCAATATCGTGTGCTCTGCAAGCTTCGTCCAATTTGTTTATTCCAGGATCTCCTCGTACCAAACGCTTTCGCAATTTCGTACCTGGACCACAATATTGATAACCTCCAGGCAAATGTAGCTCAATTGGAAGTGCGTCAACAGCTGTGTTTATTAATGCACCTGTAGGTAAAGTGGAAAATGCTTTTTTAAAAAGAGACACTGTGCTACTAGTGAGTCCTCGTCCTCTTTTCATGAGTGATAGTTCACTACTGAACGTCTTCCTTCCATGTATGATAATTTATTTTTGTTTTAACACCTTACTTCATTAGATTACTCTAACGTCTGGCAGTGATAATGACTCTTCTGCATCACTGTTTGTATCATATATTGCGTTTACACTGTTTGAAGGTGTTCCCCGACTTTCCTTCTTCGAAGAGGTGAAAAGAATCACCATAGACTGTAATTTGTCGATTTTTTGGTAAATATCTTGTTTTAATTGCGTTATTTCTTCCAAAACAAATCGCCTATTCACAGCATCTGTATCTTTTTCTGCAATTGCCACATGTATAATTCTTTTATATTTAGCATCAAACATGGTGTCATTTGTCTCGCAATTTAATGTAAATGTACGAATTGTTCCAAGGTTTACTGCTTCATCTTTGTTAATAGGATCTGCAATATTGCACAAACGTTTCCTTCTTAGATCATAGTTTCCATCTCGAGTCAACTGAAAACCTTCTCCAGGTGGACCTTTCAAAACCTCTTGAACCAAAGAGCTCTCATGACGACCGAACTTATCAACACTCATCTTTAGACTGAATACTTAAGCTATGTATCCCCGACCTTTTAACTCTTCCGTTAAAGCAATCATTTCGTTATCCAATCCGTTATGCCCAGCCTGTATAGATTCATATATTAATCGCATTCTGTCAACCAGCTTATTCACATTATTATAGTATATAATATTTGTATCATACACCGATTTCATCGACATTCCTTTACCCTTAGCCTTCGGACGTTTTCCTCTAATACTAGAAAACAGCTTTGAAATAACTTCTCTATACTTCTCCGATCTATTTCTATGAATAGGTGTATTATGTGAATAACCTTTTCTATGGGAGTTGGTTAAAATACATATGTTTTTAAAATCATTCAAATCCTTCTTAGTATATTTTTTTGGAGAGGGTTTAAAGATCAATTCAAACAGTCCAGCGGTACCCTTAAAAGTTTGGTCTTTAACTGTTATATTATCTTTGTCATCTATCTCTAGCATACTATCCCCCATACGAAGACCGTCTTTTTCCAAGCGTGCTCCATACACGTGGTATTTACTCGATTTATGTGCACCATGTAGCATTTTTAGTATATAATTTCGTGAAAGAGGTCCTTTTTTGCCAATTTCTTTACTTAAAATACTAATATTTGTGGGGGATTCTGTTGGTTCTAAAGGATCTGTTTCACCTTCAATGTCGGATTTACTTTCTTCTTCATCTTCTTTATCTTCTTCTTCTTCTTCTCCTGAACGACTCGTTCTGCTAAATGATTCTGACCCAGATTCTGATCCGTATGTTCCTGAAGTTTCATCTTGTTTAACGATCTTTTTATCTCGTTCTTTTACTTCTTGATCTAGTAGAGTCGATTTGGTCATTTTATCATTTATTTTATTCAGGGGTTCGACAATGGGCTTGAAGGTTTCCTCCAAATATTTATTTCTAGCCATCAATCCTTCTTTCAGTAGCAGGTTTTTCTTCCGTATTGAGTCACTTAGGACTTTTATTTCACTAAGCAACTGCTCCTGGTTCGACATTATTAGTTCCGACTGTTCTCAATGCCTTCACCACAAATACTGAATTTGTTATAGGCAGAAGTCAATGTAATAAAAAAAATCCATCGAACCCTATTCTGTAACGACCATTTGTCATAGATCTTTCTTTATCTATAACTAAAAACCCATATTTTTCTTTCCAAGCTTTCCCACACACATCTCGAAATTTTTCAAATGACATATCTGCACCAACATGATCGTTGTATATATGTTTGAGATTTTTTTCATCCTGCTTGAAAACAATTAAAAGGTTTACGTTGTCTCTAATTAATTGTTTCGGGATTTTACTATATGTTTGACCTATGTAAATAGAGTCAATATGATTATGTCTACCCATAGAGAAGTATGTTCTTATCCTATCATGATTTTCAGAGGAAACATCGTCAAAAATAAAAACTGAATACGGTTCAGCATTGTTAGGCTCTATAATCTCACTACTTGCGTCAAATTTATGCAATGAAACATCGGGTACATCATGCAAAATCTTTTCCAATAATAAATATTTTGGTTGATTCAGAGATTTGGAAAAAATATAAACATTATTGAAGCTTAAGCCGTTTGGTTTTGTTATTAAATTAAAAAAAACGTTGGTTTTTCCACAGTTTGAAGGCCCACTAATAATACACCTCATTGTGTTAGGCAATAAACAGCCATGTTTACTTACCTCATTATCAAAAATATCCGGTGTCAAACAATCAATATTGTTAATATCAAGTCTTTCATTCTGGCAGATAATTTCCATTATTTATTTACTGCATAAACAGTCTTCTCAAATGCTGTCCCGTTACTGATTTTTTATTTCAAAGTAGGTCCTTTTTGTCTATCCAAGTATCTTCGCTCTTGTCAAATCCCAACCATCTCACTAAAAGTTTATTACCTCTTTTTCTTAATATCTTTTCAACCAAATAAACATTCCCAGTCTTGGATTTTAACAACTCATGTCCGTAAAACCCTCCCTGCAGTATCTCTCCTTTAACATCCTTTAAAATATAAGTTTCAGGAATAGTAGGCTGTACTCGATGCACTGTGAAAACCTCGTTTGTCCAATTCGGAAGGTAACCTTTGGTAAAGATCTGTTTATATTTACATATCCTCACATTGTCTCCTATTGCAAATTTTTTGGGTGGTTTCTTATCTAATATTGGTTTGGTACTTTTCTTTATGCGTTTCAAAACTTTAGATTCATTTGCTTTATTCACCTGATTTGGTTTCATACCTATTGTACGATGTTTTTTATCATTGTAATCTTTTATTAAAGTAGGAAGAATATCATACCATACATAGGTGCCTCTTTCTGAAAATTTCTTGTACATTGAAGTTTTCAAAGTGCGATTGAAACGTTCTACAATAGCGGCTTTCTTTTCACTATAAGTTGAATAATGATTTATTTTATTTTTCCTCATTAGATCAGAAGAATCTTTGTTAAAAAATGCTGTACCATCGTCTGTCTGCAGATTTTTTATACGTTTCCCTATCGCCTGAAGTACTTCTTTCATTGCTTCTGTAATAGACGATCCACTTTTGTTTTTCAGTGGAATTGCACTGGCTACTTTTGTAAAACAATCAATAACCGTTAAAATGTACCTAAAACCTTTATTAATCCTACTGTACGGTTTCATTTCTACAAGGTCCGCTTGATATAGGTCATGAATGCCTTTCACGACCGTTGATCTTCTAGGAAAATTCCTTCGAACTGGTTTGTGAAGTTCTTCAACGATGGATTTTCTCTCGTCCATCGGTTCGCTTTATCCTCCAATCGTTTAGTAACTGAACTATAAAACTGTTTCATTTATTAAAAAAGGCTAAATGTTAAATAAGTAATGTAGTTTTTGCTAATTTAAAAATTGCTTATTCTGAACACACGAAAACTGGGTCAAGGCCACTGAAGTGGCTTTTTAAAAACTTTATTTAACATATACTTAATTAATTAGCATTTTATAGATCTTCCACCAGTTTACTTCTCAGGATGATGATGATGCACTTAATCAATTTATGTTAATGAATAATGTCCATAAGGAAGTGTGTGAATGTTGTTTTGAAGGATCACACGTTTGTCGTCTTTGTCTGCCAATGACTTCTTTTTCACAGTTATACTATATAAATTATGATTGAAGCTCCGGATTGTGTTAAAAGATGCACTGTACCCAACTCTTCTGAATAAACAGTTGTAGTAATGTTCAAATTTCATTTTTTTCATTATGTACATCTTTTTTATTCCTTTTGCCTTCTTGATAATCCCTGCTTCATCCTCATCCGCTGCGACTGTTGATGTGACATTCGCTGTTCTATCTGTCATTAATTTTAACGCGTACATCTTCGACATGAGGGCGACAATTTCTTCAAGTGGTACTCCGCAAGTTTCATCCTTGAACTTTCCTAAAACCTTCTTGTTAACAGAGTTGTCGTATGTCGAATGGTTGACTGGGTAGTCGGAGAAGTCAAAATCATTCCTGTGAGGAAACACTCTAAGGTCATCGTACATATCAAGTGTCTTGATCCAATATATGATCCCGTCAGTGTCCATGTAGCTAATTCCAATTCGATCTCGTCCATAAAAGGCAACCATCTTGTTGTAGTGGAAGTCGTACATATGGGTCTTTGAAATATCAAGTATACACATTCCTACATAAAGAGGTCGATCCATGACAAAATTTGTTTTGTTCATGCATACAGCTACAAGATTTTCGTTTATTATGATAGATGTTTTGAAGTTAGGCTTTTGAACTAATTTTAACATTTTCTTTTCATCAGAAACAAGTTTCAAATTCATGTGATTCCTTTTGTTTTCAAGACATTTCCCATAGACGGCGTTATTCATCAGTTTGTAAAATTCTTTGTGAAAACTTGATGTGGAAGCTGCTCTTCTTGAAGTATTCGATTCTATATACGGTTTTAGCCAGGTCTTTTGTGTAAATTGAAGCACTCGGTTGATTTTAACAATTTTGATTCCTAGTTCAATTGCTTGCTGTACAATCCAATAATGTGCAATGTAATTAGATTTATTTTCAAGTGTTGTCATCAACTTTGAATATTTGCCTCCTGGAGGAACCTCGGACCTTGGTAATAGAGGAAGGTCATAATGATGGTCGTGAAGGTGCTGAGGATACTCGAAGTCAAAGTCCTATATGTATCCGATATCGCTGAACTTCGGGATGCTCATAATGTCTCCTAAAACATTAGAATCAACCCAGCAAAATCCGCCAAAAGGTAATGGCATTGACATGGCGTATCCATAAAGGTTATTGGCGTCGAAGTAGCCTAGGTAGACTGATTCTTTAGTGGAGTTATAATTTTGAAGATGTTTGTTATTGGCTTTGACATATCGTGTGACCGATTGTGTGAGCCCTCCTCTAACACCAGCTTCAACCATAAGAACCATGTCAATATCAGTTAAAAGTTGGAGTTCGCATTTAGTTTCCTTCATCATAGCTTGCCAAGCCAGCCCCGGAGATGTGAAGTAATAGAAACAATCCAGTCCGTAAGCTAACAAACAGGAATTTCTAAATTCCTCCATTACATCACAAAGGAGAGTTACATCAAGTTTCACATAAAAATCATTATAATCTCCGAGCGTCGACATATTAAGTTCCTTCCATACCTTGACAGCATGCTCATAATCTTCTGGATCTACTGGAGATTCATTGAGTTTACTGTAAAACATTTCTGGTGGAGGTAACGCAGTCTCGTCAAATCGAGCAAGGGAATCTATGTAGTCGTACGGGAACACTCCTTTTCTTAATACGAGCTCCATCTTATCTTCTGGAACCAGCTTCCTCGTTTCAATTAAGTCATCTCTTTCCAGATTCTTAGAGAGTGTCATCAAACTGAATGGCATAAACCTTAAGGAATCTATAAACCTTAATTTTATATTTTTTACTTTCTTTGAAAAACTAATAAATTTTTCTGTCGTTTGAGCCAATACGTCAATTTGTCCTTTGTCTCGTCCAAGTTCTGGAATAATAAAGTGTGCGTCGTATCCACTTAAATTGTGTAATACAACCGGTATAAAGTTAGGTAGCTTAAAGTTGATATTGCAGGCGTTACAAGCTGCTCCTCTATAGGCTCCTGTCAAATGATCATGGTCACGCACTTTGATGTTGTCCTCAGAAAACTCCTGTTTACACAAGTAACAAATGTCCTCCATTTGATGACATAGTTCTTGAAGGTCAGTGAGATTTTCCATAGGAACAATGTAACTGTAGAGGGTAGATACTTTTTCAGCAATATCATATAGATCATCAACAAATCGTGTTGCAGCTTGCTCCCCACGGTAAAGCTTTGGCTCCGTTGGAATATCGTAGTGCCGAAGATGCTCGTATGAAAGTGTTGATTTTACCAAAAGACAATAGCTGTTTGGCTCGTGTTTTTGGTATTTCCTACTGTCTGCTGCGTCAGGATCCACATTTTCCACTGGTATCAATGACGATTCAAAATCTGCGTAAATTACAATTGGGATGCGATACTGGTGATGGATATTCCTAAACTTTAGAATAGATCTATTCAGAGTTGGAAGGATAACTTTTGCTGCTGCATGATCTCCACAAAGTTTAGAGTGTTCCGTCAGCCAACTACGACCTCCTCTATTTATAGAGATATTTTTAAAACAGAAACATCTTTTACACACTGTTATTGGTGACTTTCTTTTGGTGAGCTGATAATGAATGAGCTTAGTGAAATCTTTTATGTACACATAATGTGAAACAGTTTCATCTTTTAGTAACAGTAAATCAGTATGGTCAGTCAATTCACGTGGTACCACTTTTAACGGGTACACATTGTTTCTTCTGTCCAGTCCAAACACGTTAACAGATACACCTGCATTACGTTTTTCAAAACTTCCTATATCAGACAATGACACTGGGTAGTTTAATCCATTAAATTTATATCTACCATTTAGTTCTTGATATCTTCTATTCGGTCGTTCAGGATGTTGGACACCTTCATGAACAAGAAATTTCGCCAACATGGAATATCTGAAACATTCATTGTCATTGTTTTGAACATTAATACATGATTTATTATCTTTAATCTTTGCTGGCAATGGAATAAAACTGCTGCCACGATCACCGTATCCACGTTTATGAACTCGTAAATCCAGGTTGTTTACATTGAGCAAGGACCATCCGGATCCACGAGCTTCATGTTCAGTTATTTTAAGCACCAATTCTTGTAAACATTCATCAACTATTTCATCTAAATTTGACGTCTCCATGATAGTTCGGTTTCTAGAAAGAAACCCTCTGTTGGATATTTATCCTTCTACATTATTAAATGTTGTGTCCAATAGTAATCCAAATTTAATGAAATTCAAACGGTTAAGTTCATAATTTAATTTTGCAATTATAACATCTTTAACGAGGGTCAGAAATATTTGTAGTTCAAGTGTATTGATGTTATTTATTCTGTAATGTCGAACGACAGATCTGTCAAACGCCTCCACTAAAATGTTGACTCCCAACGTTGCATCTTCGTTCGAAGTCCCTCTAGAAGTAGAGGGTGAGGATTCATCTTCAGGATCCACTGAGTTTTGTTTGCTAGGAGGTGCATATGCAATTACGCTTGGTCTGCTCTGCCGTGTAGAGTGTTCAGTGTCAGCAAGGAAGTGTAAGAAATCGGGATGGTCTTCACAATCGGATAATGCATTATTAGTAGCATTATGGTAAATTTCACAGTGATATATATATAAATCCTCATTTATGAAATCTTCATTACAACGTTGACAATAGTACATTGTGATTGAATAAATTTCTCAGTGTGTTATAGACTGCTCCAAAAGTAGTATTGAGAGCCATTTTTCACATGTTCTAGTTTTATAGCAAATGCTGACCTCAGCATTGAATTACTATTGGTTTATATTTTTGCTAAGATCATCACTTTCATTGCCATTGGTTCATTCATTTAAAAAGTAAACATAAATGAAATTATAAATTAGTATTGCTATAAGCTTACTAACCACAACATAATTATGGAGCAGCCTATACAGGTCCCAGATATATCCTCCACAACACCACCTTTTCAATTATCATTTACACCCACGGAAAGACAAGAAAGTGATGATCAACCAGTACAGGTTAACGTTGTATCAAGCAGAACAACTATCCAATCCAGAGAAGTAATGGCTGCATTAGAAAGATTAGTAGGGGCAGATTATCTATCAGATGATGACATCATTGTTGAACAATAAACCCTTTATACAGTTGAAAAACACATCCAAACAGCCGTTTTAACGGCTACCATTTTTTCATTCGTTTATTATACTCTGCTTGTGGCTTTTTTAGTTTAAGGGGAAAAAACATTGCGAATTCGGCTGAGTTTTAAAACGATTGAAACAATTGGTGGCCTTGAAAAAGGCCGTTTGAAACAGACTTCTCTAATTAGTCGCTCAGGTATGCAACGCCATCATCGTCTTCCTCACCACTGGAACTATCGAATAGTCTCCGCCTTGCATCGGGAACATCACGTAGGACAGGAGTCCTGTTGTCATCCTCATCTTCGGACAGGAGATAAAATTCAATACTGTCGGCGACTGACTCCGGATAATCCTCGTGAAGAACAAATGCTATTGCATCTTCTATGTCAGAGACATCTAGTGATGATGTGTTGTCATCGGAGTTGGTCAGGTCTTCGGAGTCGCTAGTATCTTCAATCTCCTCCACATCTTCCTGTAAGACATTTTCAATTATTTCTCCAATTTGCTTCCAGTGGTGAGGGATGTCTAGTGGTGCCATGATGGTAGATAGGATATGAATGACCGGTGACTACTATTTACCTTTATTTATAGGGGAATTTTGTGATGAGCAAGCAAAAATAAACAACGAATAAGAGCATTAAGTTTTAGTCAGTAAAAAAAGTGCTAAGTTATGGTAGAAAAACCCTAAACATTGGTTTTGATCTCAAAATATGTATATACATATATATATATATATATATATATATATATAGAGAGAGAGAGAGAGAGAGAGAAAGAGATACACTTGTGCATACTTAATATCATAAATTTCAATTGTTAGTTGAGGTAAAATTAAGAAACCACCATGTGTTTTATACAACTAAAAATTTTAAAAACCATGTGTTGGTAATTATTAATTTCATTATTAGTAGAAACATTAATAATCGAAAATATAAATAATTGGTATGGTTCAAATAAGACGCTTAGCTTAGTTAAAACGAGTGAAATTCATGGTGGCCTTGAAAAAGGCCATTTTGTAGTTGCCCTCAGAAGATGGAGTTTGAGATGGCGTTGTGGGTCTGCAGGATACGTCCTCAAGAAACGATGACGGTGAGAGTCACCCTTTGGCCAAGCCGCAGCAAACGCTTCAGGTCTTTGATGACGTTGGTCTTGAAGGGTAAGTCATCTTCCAGAGGAGTAGGCGCCATCCAGAACCCTACGTCGGACGTTGTCAATTTAATTGTAGTCGCTCGGCAGTCGGCCCTGATACTGTCTAGAACCTCAGAAACTCTCCACAAGTCGCATTCTTGAGTTATCTCCGTCGTCCAATAAATCGGAACACGGAGGTAGAATGTTTTCAGCCACAGAGGAGAGCGTTTAACCCTTCTCGCTGTTTGGTGGTGAACAATCTCGTAGACCATGTTGTCAGGTAAACGTCGCAGATGGATGTGATCAACTCTACAGAACGCCTCTATTTATAGTAATAACTACTGCATATTCAGCAGTATCTTATCTTAACTGCTGACAATGCTTTTCAGCAGTCTCTTATCTTAACTGCTGACAATGCTTTTCAGCAGTCTCTTATCTTAACTGCTGACAATGCTTTTATTTTTTTCAAGGTCAACCTAACAAACAAACAAACAAAATCTTTTTTTGAATGCAAAGAATCGATGACACTAGAGTTGTAAATATTAATTCAGGCTGCAGCTTGTATTATCGGTTCATTTCATCTTATAATATAATTCGTTTGTAAAGGCAACACAGTTAGCTCAATTTGAGTACTAAAACGAGAGATGTAAATATTAATTCAGTCTGCAGCTTGCATTATCAGTTTATTTCATCTCATAATATACTTTGTTTGTGAAAAACAACAGAGTTAGCACACTGTGAGTACTATAACGAGTGAATCAATTGCTGGCCTTTAACAAGGTCGTATTTGAATTCTCCGCCAAGGTTTACGACTGGTCTCGACCGTTGTTGACTGTAAGAAAAGCTACGCAATGTAGGTTAATTATGCTGTAGGATTGTGCATAATATACTTTGTTTGTGAAATACAACAGAGTTAGCACACTGTGAGTACTATAACGAGTTAATCAATTGCTGGCCTTTAAAAAGGCCGTTTTTGAATTCTCCACCAAGGTTTACGACTGGTCTAGACCGTTGTTGACTGTAAGGAAAGCTACGCAATGTAGGTTAATTATGTTGTAGGATTGTGCATAATATACTATGTTTGTGAAATACAACAGAGTTAGCACACTGTGAGTACTATAACGAGTGAATCAATTGCTGGCCTTTAAAAAGGCCGTTTTTGAATTCTCCACCAAGGTTTACGACTGGTCTAGACCGTTGTTGACTGTAAGGAAAGTTACGCAATGTAGGTTAATTATGTTGTAGGATTGTGCATAATATACTATGTTTGTGAAATACAACAGAGTTAGCACACTGTGAGTACTATAACGAGTGAATCAATTTTTGGCCTTTAAAAAGGCCGTTTTTGAATTCTCCACCAAGGTTTACGACTGGTCTCGACCATTGTTGACTGGAAGGAAAGCTACGCAATGTAGGTTAATTATGTTGTAGGATTTTACATAATATACTTTGTTTGTGAAAGACAACAGAGTTAGCACACTGTGAGTACTATAACGAGTGAAACAATTGGTGGCCTTGAAAAAGGCCGTTTCTGAGCTGCTGATCCAATCTAGACGCACTCCCACATCGCCTTTGCCAGTTCGCCTTTGCCCGCCCTTTGAAATATTAAGTATGACCCAGTCTTGGGTATTGGTTGCAAATATCCAGGCAGTCTTACCTTTAGGATTCTTCCGCTGTTTTCCAAAATTACTTTGCGCTCTTTAATTTGTAGGAGTTTATATTTTTTGGAAACTTTCAATCTTCGGAATTTTCCCTCCTGAGCTATAGTTTCAAAGTCAAAACTAGATGCTGGCGGCTTTTTCTCTGCAGGTTTGTGTTTAGCGCAGAACTTTTCTCCTATTTTGCAGAAGACTGCACACACTTCACCCTTCTTCGGCCCTCTCTTAAATTGGTGGGTACACTTGGGCGCATTTCTTACCCGTGGTGTCTTCTTCAATGATATTCTTGGTGTGCTGGAGGATGAAGTTGCCTTCGGTACGAAGGGGTCATGTTTTGAGATGAATTTCCTATTATCTTCATCCGATGACTCTGCTGTCGGTGCTCCAAAGTGCAGGGGACTTGGCGGCGAAACCACGCTTGTGGATGTAGAAGGTGCGTCCGGCGGATCGAAGATAGACTTCACCTTGTTCTCAGCCAGGATGGATTCTACAGCTGCAGAAGTCTCAGAAGAGTCCATGTCTTGGTGATCAGATCAGCAATCAGCTCAGTGGAGGAATGAGGAAACATCGCACTACTCTCTCATTATATAGGCGTTGCTGACACAGCACTCTTCTCCTATTGGTCAGTTGAATTTAAGTACTAAAAATGGTGGCCTTGATAAAGGCCGTTTTTATGTTCCAATCTTGGACCGACTGTGCCTCTATGTTAGAAACTTGCAAATGTTTGTGTTTGAAAGCAATTTTATGTTTTACTCAAGCACCATAACATTTGTTTTTAGGTACATTAAACAAACTGTGTTGACTGAATAACGAACAAAATTCTCGGTCAAAATATATTATTTAGAGTCGGCAACTACGTATCTCCAATCTTAGCCCGACTGTAACTCTATGTTAGAAACGTTGAATTGTTTGTGTTTGCAAACACAACTCATTTTATTCTTTACTCCAAGCTATGGTTGTTAAGCCCCATAACATTTATTTTAAGCGCATTAAATAAACTGTGTTGACCGAATAATGAACAAAGTTCTCGGTCAAAATATATTATTTAGAGTCGGAAACTACGTACCGTACAGATTACCAATACCCAGTATGTCATGGGACTTATAATAAAACTTTGCAAATGCATGAGTTCAAAAACGATTGAAAAATGTGGTGGCCTTTAAAAAGGCCGTTTTTTGAGATGATCTAGCGACGGACCCATTCGGCCTTCCCTCTGGGATACGTAAGGTCCTCCCCCGGCCCATGAATCTTCAGATGCGTCGACTTCCACGGCCACTCCATTCTTCTTGGCAGGCGAACTCTCGTCAGCTCCAAGGAACCAACCTCCCGCAGAGTAGCCTCACCATCCTGCCGTACGAAAAATAGCAATTCGTACAGGCCGGGTTTCATCCGCCACAACCGTCGATTCTGCTCGCCATGGCGTAGTTGCCCAAGTGGAGTGTAGAAGCGCCGCTCCAGCCTCTGAAGCTTTCGCCGTGGAGTAGCCGCAACACAATCCATTACAGTGACAGGATTGCTCCTTGGCACTGGTCTCGGAGCTGGACAGTCCAACGCGAAGCGAACACGCCTCTTCGAGGCTCCTGGACATTGACGAGGCGGCCGGAGTGAGGATATCGGTGCTAGTGGAGCCCGTCGCTCAATCATCTCAGCGAAGATTTCTTCCACCGTAGTTTCCATCTTCTCTCCTCAGCGCAAGCAGGATGTCCTGAGCTCCACTAATCATTGGTCTCTAAGGTGCGACGCTACGTACCGTATAGGATCCGCTGCAGGTTTCCTGTTGGTGCGCACTAATAACACTGACTCAGCGTTTTATTTAGTGGCCTTGAAAAAGGCCATTTTAATTATTTAATATCCCAGTCCAAGCGCTTACCCCTTTGAACAAACTATGTTGACAGAGGAACGATTAAAATTCTCGGTCAAACCATATTTGTTGAAGTCGGTAACTAAGTACCGTACCGTACAAAATACCAACAAACTTTATTGAAACCTCATGGGACTTATAATAAAACTTCGCTACAGCAGGAGTAAGACTGGGGGTAAAACAAAATATATGTTTTACGCTACTGAGTGTCAAACGATTGAATTTTTGGTGGCCTTAAAAAAGGCCGTTTTTATCAGTGTCATTTTTTACATGGACACCCATTGGACGGTGACACGCCGACGTCGTTGCCCATCTTCCGGCTTCCTGACCTCCAAGTAGGTCTTTAATGTCTCGTACGGTGGCTCAATCACTCCATTCGGCAGGTAACTTCTAAAGACAAAGTTGTGGTGGCGCAACAAAAGCTCCCGCGAAGGCTTGTCCCATCCGAGCAGACAACAAAGCCCCAGCTGCAGTTTCCACAGGCGGTGGAGCTTGAACCCAGGGAATGCCGGTTCGAAGCTAGGCCGACGAATCTCCCTCGGCTCATCGATAACAGGTATCTGGGCCGTATAGTTCTTCTCAGGTTCCAGATCCCTCGTCTTGTCCGAGAGAATTTCTCTAAGTAAAGAGAACGGTTCCCGGGCACAAGTCGATATGTTTACCCGTCGAGGCATTACATCGACGGGTCTACTCTTTGACGCTGGTGTCGGAGCCGGGCGTTGACGAGGCTGCCCTGTCACGGACTCGCTCTTTGGGGCTGGGATTGGAGCTGGACGTTGACGAGGCTGCCGGAGTGATGACCGAGGTGTGACACTGTGGGGCCTGGAGCTGGAAAGCTGGAACGATGGTTCCCGACGAGGCATGCCAACCATCTTAGGCCGGGTCTGCTTCCTGAACATGATGCAGTTGCGTCCGTAACGAAAGGGTGAGCAAAAGTGATTCGCTTAAGAACAGCGGTATACTCACTAGCACAAGCCGGCTTCTCATTGGTCAAACAGTTCAACCAATGAGGTGAGGTTATTTTCTGCTGACTCAGCGGAAAAGTTCATAAAACCGGGACGCTCGTTCCACTCGAATCATTCGGCATGCAGACACGGGACCAGTCCAGAGCAGCTCCAGAGAGGCGGGACACAGCGGAGATCATCGGAGAGAAGCTGAACATCCATGGAGGTCTCCTAGTACCGCAATCCCTGCAGTGGTACCCCGGGCTTGGAACTTCTGTGATATAGCGAGCACCACATATGTAGGTCTCACTTGCTATCGGCCGGCATCTCTACGCTGATCTCCGCCGGGTCCCGAGGCGGAGTCAACACCTTCTGCGTCGCACAAGGCCTGAGAGAAGTCCCCCTGTGTGGTCAGCACTGCTCCGGGCGTTGGGTGAACAGTGCGGTGGGCAATGGATCTGGATCGTTAAACTCAGCGCCGATCTCTTATTCTTCTCTGTACAATCCTTTTCTGTCTTGCATGGCTTCGCTGGTTTCCCACTAACACTAACACAATTTGTTGATTTGTACAAGTTAAACTCTGTCCCGTACCCTATTCCCATCACAACCCCAAAAACAAACCCGGGTGGTTCGCGCAGTGTGGAGTTCTGCGGTCCACCCATACCCTAAGCAGTTCAATCGGTCGGCATGGGCAAACCGCCACGAATGAACTGACCCTTCTTGACTGGTCGGCAGGGCAATCCGCCACAGTCAAGATCCTTTTTTTTAAGTATTAAAATGACCTTGAACACGTTTGAACATGTTTGGATAATATAAATTATAATTATTTGAAGTCCCCTAAAACATTCATAGCTACAACTAAATAACTATTCTTTGTTACCGCGAAAGTTGTAAAATTGAGACTTATTAAAACGACCTTTATAAAGGCCACTAAACTGAAGTTGGATAAATGACAAAGTCCAGAAAATGTTGAATACTCCCCCTGTAAAAGAAGTAACAAGATGTGAGGCTGAGACTTGTAAAGGAATCGTCTAAGACTGTGAAAGTAAAAATAATTGAGACT
The DNA here is from genome assembly GCA_963675035.1 of Allygus modestus. Taxonomy (NCBI): domain Eukaryota; kingdom Metazoa; phylum Arthropoda; class Insecta; order Hemiptera; family Cicadellidae; genus Allygus; species Allygus modestus. The sequence continues at coordinate 349,268,103 of OY776112.1, forward strand.
TGTAAAAATGGCCTTTTTAAAGGCCACCAAAATGATTGATGTTAAATGACTAAGTCCTGAGAATCTGGATTGAAATGTACTTAATGTAGGTTTAGTATGTTGTATGATTGCTAGGCTGATTCACAACGAATGATATAAGTGGTGGCCTTGATAAAGGCCGTTTGTAGAAGGAGTGGAGTCCTGGATTTAGTGTGGGGGGATAGAAGCGACGACCCGAATAAATTGTCTTAGTTGTAGTTGTCGGCGTAGGCTAGCGTCGACTGTGTCCAAGTGTTGATGTTGGATGATGAGGTGGAAGTCATTACCGCTACTAACATCGATGATGATCTGATCGGCAAGGTGTCGGTAGCGGTCCAAGATGCCCATGAGTTGGTTGATCTGTCGGTAAGTGAAGATGTGTCGCGTTATTTGAATTGTCGCTCTCCCCACAGGAGTAGTTGCAGCCGTCGGTCTAGTTTGGCAGAACTTGAACTGTTTCCTGCGACGTCTGTGATCCTCTTGGTCCGAATAGTCCTCGTCAGAAGAGTCAGCAGGGTGTTTGATCGGTTGTAAGTTGCGAGCCATGGTTGCGTTGCGGCTAAGATCTGGAGTGTGAATGGATCGTAACGCGCGATTCTGTGCTAAGCTGTAAATGTGGCGGGGGTTAATAGTGGAGGGGGACTCTATGGCGTGGGATGGGGAGCGAAGCAAGGGGGGGGGTCTGGGGGCGGAGCCCCCAGACAAATTTTTTATCTTATCTAAGATCTAGATCTAAGATAAGATAAGATAAGATAAGATAACACAAACCGACGTAAATGGATGGTTTGCCATTTCAAGTCGCAAACCGACTTAAATGGACGGTTGGCCATTTCAAGTCGCAAACCGACGTAACTAAACCGTTTCTTAATATAAATCCACCCGCTTTCACATTACCTCACATCCAATGACGTATGTGTATCGTCACACCAATACGTCATCGCCGTGACGTCATCACACCCTCTCGTCACACATACGTCATCACCACGTCACTCAATCGTCACTTCTGATTAAAAAACAATTATTTTTCAGCTGTCCCAGACTCCCCATATTGCCTCTACTCACACACACACACACACACACACACACACACACACACACACACACACACACAAACACACATATATATATATATATATATCTATATATATGTATATATATGTGTATATATATGTATATATGTATCATGGTCCCGGGTCTAGGTCTTACCATGCCGACTACGGTAATAGCTTCTTCCCTGTAGGGGAAATTCGCTAAAATGTGTTGTGTGTGTGTGTTCGCTAAATGTGTGTAGGGGGTGTGTGTGTCTGTCTGTTTTAGCGAATTTCCCCTATAGGGAAGAAGCTATTACCGTAGTCAGCATAGTGAGACCTAGGCCTGGGACCATGATAACTTTTCGTTTCGAGGTCCCCAGACCCCAAAAACACCATTCGTTCGAAACTGTGTATATATATATATATATATATATATATATATATGTCCATGGGTGTGATAACTCTCGTAAAAATGGTCCGTATTTGATTAAATTTGGTACAAACGTGTAAAGCAACATTTATGAAAGTTCGAAAACCAGCTAGGTCGCTCCATCAAAATGGGTATTTTGAGGGGTTTTTATACCCCAAAAATGTTTTTTTTGAAGTTTTTATAGTAATATTTTAAAAAGTCAAATTTTAGTTCTCACCATTAGATTAAGCTTTAAAACACACAATTTGGTATTTTGATCATTTCTCTACGTCAATTGGTTACAGAGATATTGAAAGTGCTAAACACAGTACGTTGTCCAATGCTATTCTTATGGAGAATAAGAAAAAAATTATATCTCGCTTATTGATCAACGTATACTAACAAAACTTGGTATACGGCTTCATCTGGTTGTGGTCTATTGTTATTTGCACAAAAAAGCAATTTTTAACCATAATTCCCGTAGCAGCAAACCTGCGTACTCAGCCCCCATGTGATTCTTTTGGAGAATAAGTAAAATGTAATTGCTCCCTTAATTATGAACATAAATTAATAAAACTTGGTATGATGTGGCTTCACCTTATTAAGTTATATTGATATTTTCATATAAACTCATTTTTTCTGTTCCTTGTTGCAGCAAACCTGCATACTCATCCCCCATGTTATTCTTCTGGAGAAAAATCAAAATGGTATATCCACGCTTATTTATGAATGGATATTGACGAAACTTGGTATGTGGTTTCACTAGGTGATTTATATTGATATTTTCATGAAAAACCATATTTTATGTTCCTTGTTGCAGCAAACCTGCTTACTCAGCCCCCATGTAATTCTTATGGAGAATATTTAAAATATTATATGTTGCTTATTTATTAATGAATATTAATGAAACTTGGTACGTGGCTTCATCTAGTTGAATTCTATTTATATTTGCATAAAAACCACCAATTTTTCGTGTTCCTTTTTTCAGCAAACCTACGTACTCATTCCCAATGTTATTCTCATGGAGAATAATTAAAATTGTGTACATCGCTTTTTTGTGAATTTATTTTTATGAAACTTGGCTCAATGTGCTATTAAGACATATCTTATGCATTGGAAATTTGCTGAGTACGCAGGTTTGCTGCGAAGGGGGGTATTTTGTTCCTCAATCACTCAAAAACTACTGAACCGATTGGCATGAAAATTTACAGGAATTTTCCTTATATACCAAATAAACACATAGGCCTATTTTCGTTTTGAAAATAATATAGGGCTTTGCCCCACGGGAGTTCAAAGTTCCCATGTATTCCTTATGGACATTCATTTTTGTTTGAGCTGATGAAAATACAAACAGCTGGTCTTGATTCGTAGTAGTTCCACGGGCTAACCACAGAATGCAACGCACATAACTGTTGTATTCCCGGGTGAACCCGGGTACGCTGGCTACATGATAAACGGACCCTGGTTAGAACCGTGAAGAGTGCATGAGGTGTTAATGGGTATGTTTATGCTACGCGTTGTTGACTAGCAAGAGTCCCATACTACAGGCTAGCCGCATGTGTGCTTCACATTCCGATCTTCCACTTAAATACCGTATTCCTGTTGTTATTTTTAAAAAAATATCAAAAATACAGTAGGAGGATTACAAATACCGTCCCGAGCCTGAGACCGCGATTCCGTCCAGATACCAACTCTATTCCTCGGCAATATCGACCATACTTACATTCGATGACCAACTTCTGGCAGGCGGTTTTATGTATCGATTTTTCCTCCGGTTTTAGAAAGGAGGTCAGATGTTCTACGATGTGGGAGCCGTCGCATTCAACAGGGACCAAGGGATCTGAGGTCTGAGGTTCTGCCGAGGACTCGGAGTCGCCCAGGAAGGGGTCGAGGCAGCGAGGGTCCAGTGAAGACGTGCAGACGTAGCAGCGGATAGCACCCCCTAGGGAGATATAAACAAGGGCGCTTTACTAATTCAAACTAAATTCGACTACTAACATGGTATTAATGCAAATTTTAAAAAGACACCTCCAATTTCGATGAAACTCGGGATAAAAATGTCTGATCTTGTTCCCAATAAGTTCTACCCAATAAAAAACTAAGAAGTCAACCTAAAATTATTCTCGCTCAAAGGTGCTGGTGACAAAAAACGTCGACTTATCCCTAAAACTTTTAATCTGGCCATGAAAATAACACTTGAGGTCGATAATTGAGTTAGAGTTTAAAAAGGTCGTCAAAGTGAGTCGTGTTAATAATCTGCAACTCGTGGCGAATACTCAGATAGGTATTAGATTGGTTTACTTTTCATCCCTATTTGTTGGTTATTTTAGATATGGTCGTAACTCAGATAGTACGGTGGTCAAGTCATGGTATAATCAAGCGAAAGTCATTGCCAGAACCGAGAACATGTCAATTGGTACGGCGCCTCCTACAGCTGCCGTCGCGTCGTCGGATCACACCACCCGCACGACCAGCACTATTGCACGAATGTTTGGGGGATATTTCTGCTAAGGGACCAATTACAGTAATATGATGAGGTTGCAGGATACTTTTAACAAGTGCATAGTACTCTTTTCCGTTGACTCCTTACTCAGTTAATAATTTTATTTTTACCCGCTTCTTGGTAATCCCAGTAATAGTTACTGCAGCGTTGTTTTCTCAAATATGTAAAACACTAATCCCGAGGTGTCCAAAGGGGGCTGCCGCGAGGGGAGGGAGGAAAATCAGGTTTCAGGAGTCAGGGGAGGGGAGGGGAATTACGGATGAAAATCAGGTTTTAAACCTGCTGTTTGAAGCCTGATACAGGTTTTGGCATCAGTTAGGAATTCTACTACTATTCAAAAGTATTGAAGAATTCATGACTTATATTTATGAATGGTTGATATTCCATTGGCGAGTTTTGCTATGTTTCACATCGGATCCCTCGGTTTTTCATGGGGCCGCGATACCGTACCAATCGCAACAATAGGTGATGACGTGGTTATGAGCGAGGCTGCACTTGGGTCTACTTTCGACCATTTCGCATGGGTGAGCGCCATAGAACTCTATAGAGTTCTATGGTGAGCACTGACTGCCTTACCAATCAAGTCGTCCCCTCAGATGTAACGTGCTACAGACTGACCGAGCGACACCGTAGAGAGCAGTCCCAGGGTCAGGAGAGTTGCCGCGCCGTCCATGCTGCTGACTGTGGCGGCGGAGATGTTAAATAAATAAAATTACACTTGAGATACAATAATAGTTACTGTACTTCATTAATGTATTTACTGTGTTACTGTATTTTAAATCTCAAACATATAGACACTAATCTGACGTTTTAAACGCCAACAACAGAAAGCACACGGAAGATTTGTAGGTTAAGTCAGCTGATTTAAGTAAATAATTTAAGCAGAACAGTTTTTTCGGTTGACTATGAAAAATAGGTTTTCGTATAAACATGACAACAAAAATTGAATGATCGGCAATGGTGGCTAAATAATTACAGCGTGGAATAAAAACAACTAGAAATCGCCCAGAGGTCGATATTCGACGAAAAATAATTGTACGTATACCCAAAGCGGAACATACGAATAATGGCTGTTTGCGTTTACATGGTTTACATAGTTTAATGGTTTGCCACATAATAAAATGCATTTGAACCAGTGTCCATATTCTGAACTTCAGGAATAACCACTCTTTCTATATATCTCTCTCTCTCCCCCTCCCCCCTCCATCACCCACTCCCCCATCACACGCAGGTTTAATTGTTTGAATGTAGAGTTAAAACGGATAATAGAAGGGTGTTACCATTCTAGTAGTCAGTAGTATTTTTTATTTATATTAGTCTTGAAACGTCTGTTCTTGCTCTTGAGCTAACATTATAACATTATATCAGCTGTCATATATACAATTCAATTGATTCCTGTTCGTCCATAAGAATAACATTGAAACTTTGAAGGCATGTGGGGTGTAGCCCCAGGGAGGTTTATTGTATAACTGGAGGTAACACTCATGAACAAAACTGCGAGCCGTTCTTTCCAAATTTTGGTGAGGCAAAGAACTACTCGCTGAAATCAAACGAGTCGACAAAATGAATCAAACAAGTACCTATTCATGATTTTTTGAAACTCAAAAACTGGTATTTGTTTATTTCCTCATAATTAATCATGTTTCACGGAAAGATTAGTTAGATACATAAATCAAACCAAAAAATTAATTTACTTCAACTTTTACTACTTTTATTCCAGTGATTTGCATGAGTAGATTCACTTATAGGAATAAAACAGCCAATCAGGATAGTTCAAAGAACGATACATTTGCCTCACCAGGTGTACCAACCTGACAAAATCACCGGCTCGCTTTTTCGACAAAAATAGTGAAGCAGTGTTACCTCCAGTTATACAATAAACCTCCCTGCGTAGCCCTTAATTCCGATGTAAACTATAATGGGTTTCTAAACATCTACAGGACACTACCTTTCTAACGGTCTGCGCGAATGTCTCCTACGAAGCACACAAGCTGAGAAAAAAGGAGGACAAGTTTTGTGCTTGCCTATTAATATAAAGATACTTTCTTTGAAAACCATTCATGAATAACAATTCTACGATTGGACGAAACAAGAATAGATCCCCCGTGCAATCTCATACAGTATTGATATATATTTATTAGACAATCTGATTAAAGGCAAGAGTTTAATAAAAGTACGACTGAATTAAAAGAGGTTGTGACTTAAATGTGCATCTATTATCATTTGCATCCATCCTCTCGCCTTAAAAGCTTCATGGCAAATACCTCGTGTGATGGCATTATTCGACCCATTGACGTAGACTTACGATCTGGTTCAGTTCCTTATAATTTTTTCAACATTTCAATAAGAAATTTGCAATAGAAATTTGGTGTTTTGGAATGGATTAATAGGGAATTCCAATTAAAATATTGTTTTATTTCAGTTTAAAGAGTCACATTAGCCCACATTCAGTCTAGAGTAGGGTGCTATGGCCGGTTCTGGACCACCTTAGCAAACTGAGGAGCCGAGGAGCCCCCCCCCCCCCCCGATGACCTTGACCTTGACCCCGAGGGCACCCCCGAGGACACTCCCGAGGCCCCCCCGTCACGTGACCCATTAACCTAACTTAAACCTGGCACCTGGCGTGAGGATGCGAGGAAGCCCCCCCCCCGTCACGTGACCCATTAACCTAACTTAAACCTGGCACCTGGCGTGAGGATGCGAGGAAGCCCCCCCCCCGTTTACCACACCCACCTTTATTTTAACCTTGTTTACTCCTCTCTTGTTTTCAGTTAACGGTCGACCTTGTTTACTCCTCTCTTGTCTTCAGTTAACGGTCGAGAGTCGCAGCACCATGTCCTCTGACAGCAGCAGCGATACTGAGCGAGTTGAAGTGAGTGTTGGTGAGGAGGGAAAGACTGTGAAAGTTAGGCGAGTGAGATACCAGTCTGCGTGGAGACCATTTGAACCTCGGTACGAGTGGAGGAAGCGCGTTCGACGTATTGACAAGAAGTTTACGGCAGAGTGCGTTCCGAGGATCCATTACGACTTGGAACAGTACGAGAGCGACCTGCTGTGGAGAGCGGAGCGGTACAAGAACATCCATACCTTTCCGCGTGATGATTATGAGATGTGGGTGGTAGAGGAGGGCAGAAGGTACCTCGCGGAGGACTATCCATTCGAGAAGGAGTACTGGGAATGGATCCGGTATGAACAGCAGTATTTACTATTGGTGAACGATTGGAACAGATACGGGGAACAGTTTGCAGTAAATCCTTTTTTGTAAAATTTATAAGAACTAAAATGAATATTAATTGAAGTAAATAGTTACACAAAGCCCTCCTCCACATGATGTCACCATCCCCGTTATACCTCGAGGCAAGCGCTTGTTTACTTGTGGTTTTCCTATGTTATTTAATGAGCGGTGCCTAATGATCCTCCTCAGTTTATCTGTGAATGTACTTGAGTGCTCATTTGTGTGCTCCTAACCAGTGACTTCTTCCTGCTTCGATTACCTTCATTAATTAAACGTAAGTAGAAATATTTTTATTAACTAAACCATTTTAAATTTTTTTTTATTTTGGACGTACTCTCAACACTTTATTTACTAATGAAATTTAATTAAACCCTGTTTTAAAACAGCTCTTTATTAAATGTATTATGCCTTTCCAACGAATGATAATTTCCAGTTAACTGATTTCGAACCTGACATTACAATGTTTGAGGCATACATAAATCAGTGAAGCTATTCTGAGCGTATCATGGTTGTTTCTTTTTAATATTTTATTTTTCATTCCTCTAGAACGTTATTAAGTATCCTTTGTTGTTGTAGATGAACAACCAACATTTGTGTGAGGTCTGTGGTCACACCTTCAGCCTTTTCAAAAACCTGAGGAGGCATGCAGAGTCTACCCACAACGACAGACGCCATGACTACAACGTTTGTGGTAGACGATTTACAAGAAGGGACAACCTCAATCGGCACATTACTACTGCCCACCAACAGCCTGTGGAGGAGCTCAAAGGTTAGTAACTATAATCATGGCTACCTTTTTATAAAATGCTTCTCATAATTAATATTTAAAGAAATTTAAATTTTTAATTTTAAATTGGAATTTAAAAATTTACATAATAAATTGTGATAAGTGTTCATGCTTCACATAAGTGTTCACCCCCCCCCCCCTGTCGTTTTATAAGCGTAGTAACTCTCGTTATATGTTGTAGACGGAGGAGCAGAGTTGGAGGCTCGGGCAGCCAGGTTCCGCTGCGCCTTCTGCGACAGGGACTTCATGCGCCGTCACAACCGGGACCGCCACCAGACGCGCAGCTGCCCTATCGCGTTGAACCTCATCCGAGACCACTTCGGGCCACCACCATCACCCATCGCGGAGCCACGGGAGCCTCAACCGGGGCCTAGCAGGGAGCCGCAACCGGGGCCCAGCAGGGAGCCGCAACCGGGGCCCAGCAGGGAGCCGCAACCGGGGCCTAGCAGGGAGCCACAACTGGGGTCTAGTGAGGAGGAGGAGGAGCCGATGGAGGGTGCCGGTCTCCCAGCGTTCCAGCTCGTGCATCGAGCCTTCCGCAGACGCCTACTCACCTTTCGACTGTCCCAACCGATGGGCGCCCTGCTGACAGTTGAGGAAGCGCTCGTCTTCCTGTTCCAGGAGGTCTTTGATCTTTTGACTGACGTGAGGAGCAGGCATCCCAGCATCAAGGTGAACATGGTCCTGGAATGTGAGTTCACCAACATCCATGGGGCCACCTGCCTGCGCTCCTTCAACACGAAGAACGTCCCGCTGACCGAGGCCTCTGACTTGGGGGATTTCCTCTCCGCGACGTTCGACACGATCAAGAATAAGAAGGAGCAGTGCGAGTTGGTGGGCAGTGGATGGACCTACCTGCGCATACGTGACCTGGAGATCCGCGTGAATGAGTACATACCGCTCGGAGGCAGGGCGTTTATTCCGCTGCCAAAGGACATTGACGCCACGCACGCAGTCATCAATGTCCAAAACAACGATGACATGTGCTTCATGTACGCGATCCTGGCCGCGTTCGTCCCGGAGAATCAGCAGAGACCCGCAAGGTACACCTTGGACATCATCGCCCGGTACGACTGGACCGACCTGCGCTTCCCCGTCACACTGAAGGACATCAAGGCTTTTGAGCGCAAGAATGCCATCAGCGTGAACGTGTATGGGATAGAGCGCGCGATGGTGGGGAGACGGCCTGGTGGAACACCTGAGTTCAAGAACAGGGTATACCCGTTGAAGATATGTAGGCGGGAGCTCCAAGACCATCGCGACCTGCTGTACGTGACAACTGAGGGTAACAGCCATTACGCGTTCATCAGGAACTTGAGCCGACTGGTCCGCCCTCAGCTCACCACCCATGACCACAGCATCTACATCTGCAAGAGGTGTTTCGCCTACTTTGACAACCGGCCCAACAAGCTCGGGTTGACGGGTGCTCAGCGCTTGGAGGAGCACAGGCGTTACTGTTACGCTAAGGCTCCTCTCCGCTTGGACATGCCGAAAAAGGAGAAGATCCGGTTCGCGCATCCCGAGTACACCCGGCGAGAGAGGTTCTGCATCTACGCGGACTTTGAGTGCTCCCTTCAGCCCGTCGCTGACGACCCTGCGGAACCACCACCCGGGACCAGACCTATGCGCATGCACGTCCCATACGCCTTTGCATACCAGATCATAGACTCGTTGGGGCTGGAGGAGTTTGAACCCCGGGTCTACTTCGGGGTCGACGCGTCCAAGGTGTTTATGGAGAGGCTCAAGATGGACGTGTTGATGCTGTGGGAGTTCCTGTTCAGCATGAGAGCTCTGCACCCTTCTCTGACCCGGCAGGAGATGGAAGAGTACCTGGCGGCGACTCGCTGCTACCTCTGCGGTGAGGAGTTCACCGAGCAGGACGTCAAGGTGCGGGACCACAACCACGCCCCACCTTACGAGTTCCGAGGAGCGGCGCACCGCTCGTGCAACCTACGGTACAGGGAGCAGCGGGTCATCAACTGCTATTTCCACAACCTGTCCAACTATGACGCTCACTTCATAGTGCGGGAGTTGGCCATTGACCCCGGCGATGTGGACGTGCTGGCGCACACGGAGGAGCGCTACATCGCTTTCACCAAGCGGTTCCACTTTGGCCAGCCCGGGGACAACCAACGACAGTCATCTTTCGCGGTGCGGTTCCTGGACACCTACAGGTTCTTGTCCATGAGCCTGGCCAACCTGGCGGCGGGGCTTCCCACGGATAAGATGCGTGAGACCAGGAAGCGGTTCCCCGACAACCGGCTCTTCGACCTGGTGCGCAGGAAGGGCGTGTTCCCCTACGACTTTGTCACGTCGTACGACACGTTGTACTCCACCAGACAGCTTCCTCCTCGGGCCGCGTTCAAAAACAGCATGACCCTGGAGGATATCAAGGAGGAGGAGTACGAGCACGCCCTCAACGTGTGGCGAGTCTTTGACTGCAACCACCTCAAGGACTATGCCGACAAGTACCTGCGCTGTGACATCGCCCTCCTCACCGATGTGTTCGAGCAGTTCCGCGACACCTCTTTGGCTGAGTATGGACTGGACCCTGCACACTACTACACCCTGCCCTCTTACGCGTGGGACGTCATGCTCAAGACCTGCGGCGTGGAGCTGGACACGCTACGGGACTTTGACATGTACCTCTTCGTGGAGCAAGGCATCAGAGGAGGTATCTCCCAGGCCATCACCCGCTACGCCAAGGCCAACCACGAGCGATGCCGCCCTGAGGACCGACGCCTCGACGAGCCGACACGCCACCTCCTGTACCTGGATGCCAATAACTTGTACGGCTGGGCCATGTCCCAGTACCTGCCCACCGGAGACTTCCAGTGGCTCAGCCGTGAGGAGATTGACGCCTTGGACATCGCCTCGTTGGACGCGGAAGCCGACCGGGGCTACATACTGGAGGTGGACCTCAACTACCCCGCCCGTCTCCACGACCTGCACAGGGACCTCCCCTACTGCTGTGAGACCAAGCGGCCTCCAATAGGCAAGTTCCCCAAGCTGGTGACCACCCTGGACAACAAGGAGCACTACATCTGCCACTACAGGATCCTGCAGCAGGCGCTGAACAACGGACTGGAGCTTGTGGCTGTGCACAGGGCCGTCTCGTTCCACCAGTCTCGATGGCTCGAGCCCTACATCCTGATGAACACCGAGCTGAGGAAGAAGGCCAAGACCAAGTTTGAGCAGGACTTTTTCAAGCTCATGAACAATGCGGTCTTCGGCAAGACCATCGAGAACGTGCGCAAGCGCCTGAACGTCAAGCTGGTCTGCACTCCGGAGAGGTTCAGCAAATACGTGGCCAAGTCCAACTTCCTGGACCGCACTTACTACACAGAGGACGTAGCCCTCATCCATCTAGCCAGGGTGAACATCGTTCTGGACAAACCCATCTACATCGGCATGTCTGTCCTGGAGCTGAGCAAGTGGCTCATGTATGAGTTCTTGCGCAAGATGAAGGACCGCTACGGTGACCGCCTGACCGTAGACTACATGGACACGGACAGCTTCGTGTTTGACATCATCTCTCAGGACATCTACAGGGAGATGATGGAACACCTGGAGGACTTTGACACCAGTGCCTACCCCAGGTCCCACCCCTGCTACAGCCCCATCAACGCTAAAGTCATCGGCCAGTTCAAGGACGAGTGCGCTGGCAGATCCCTGTTTGAGTACCTCGGGCTTCGTTCCAAGCTTTACTTCATGGACATCGAGGACCCGAGCGAGGAGACGGGATCCAAGGCTCTCAAGCGCGCCAAGGGAGTCGCCAAGGGGGTCGTCAAGAACATCCTTACCCCCGACGACTACAGGGAATGCCTGTTCAACGAGGTGTTGAAGACCACCGTCAACACCCGGTTCCAGTCCCACTTGCACCGCGTCTTCACAGTCCAGGTGGAGAAACTTTCCCTGAGCCCGAAAGATGACAAGCGCTATGTCCTGGCGGATGGGATCCACACCTTGCCTTGGGGACACAAGGACATCCCACCACTGGCTGAAGGAGGACGAGACCACCTCAATAACCAACAGCAACAGCAGCCAATGGAGGTGGATGAGGAGGAGGACGTTGATGAAGAGTTTCCTGTGTAGGCTTATGTTTATATGTAAATAGTATTTTTTAATTTATTTGTAAATAGCGTTTATAATTTATTTGTAAATAGTATTTGTAAGCAATTATATTGTAAAAGTTTTAGTTCACAGCAGATATCTGTGTTGTTATTACCTCACCCGTATTTCCTCATTATATTTTCAAAATCATCAACATGTCCAAGTTATAACTTTTTTTCAAATTAAAATAATTTAAAATGTAATTTATAAAATTTAATAATTTAAAAAAATTTTAAATAAAAAAAATCGAGATATTGGACATGTACTTTTCTTAAATATTGAAGTAAGGACAAATGAACAACAAGTGATTGCAATATATCGTATTTATTTCAAAAACATAATAAGAATATACAAACACACAATTAAAAAGAATAAAATAAAGTATCAGTAACGTAGTGGTGAGAAGATGGAGTGGAAGAGCCTGCGGACCAGAGCGTCGTTGACCGTGGGGGACGCCAGATCGAAGAGCTGCACGTAGTCACCAAGCGCCATACCGAGGACCGCCCGGCAGTACAGGTAGGTGAGGCAGTAGTGGCCGCAAACGGAAGTACCATAGCCCTGGAGTCGATACCTGTTGTAGACATAGCGGCGGCGCGAGTTGCGCCTCAGGAACCTCTGGTAGTCCGCCTGGTATGGGGACCTGCCGTAGCTGTCGAAGTATTCCAGCCGGTCCTCAGAGCAGTAGAATGCCACCCAGTGGTCTCCTCTCTCAGTGTGTGACATGGTGTTGGCCACTATGGCGGTCTGGGGTTGAACGGGTGAGTGAGGCAGACGGACAGAGGCGCAGACCAGAACGCTCCTCAGTCCGGGGACTTGCGCCAGGCTCCTCTCGATCTGTGTGGTGTTCATCGTGGGCGGAAGCAGCAGCAACACTCTAGGGCTGACGAGTCCGACCTGTCATTGGCCATCAGCCAATCACGCAGGACGATACAGTTGTGCAGAGCGCAACGGTTGAGGGCGCTCTTATGGTGGCTGCAGCGCAGGGTCCGGCAGGAGGGTGGTCCGTTGAGGGACCCACAACCCAGGTCGTCCATGTCCTGCACGGTGGTGGCGGCAGGCTCGACGATCAGGTGCCGCTGAACGAAAGTCCTCTTCTGCGACCCCTTGACGTAGACGATGGGGCGGTGGATGAAGCAGGCCCGCAGCTTGTCCAGCAGGGCGACGTAGGCGATATCGCCCTGGTCCCACTCGAGCCCATGGCAGTGACGCGTGAGCCAGCCGCTCTCGCGCAGTTTCTCGCTGGTCAGGAGGTCTCGATTGAAGGGCGGACGAGCGATGTGATGCATGATTAGCGTGCCGGTAGTCACGTCCACCACGCAGACCTCCTTCAGCAAATAGTCATTGTCACTGTCCTTGAAGCACTGCATGTCCATCACCACGCTTCCATGATGGCAGCGCACTAGGCCGGTGGCGGTGGCGGTAGGCTCGTTGTAGATTGGCGGCGGCACGTCCATCTCGCGAGGTCGGCTGAACTGAGAGCGAGCGCGCGCCGCCTCGGCCTTAAGTAGGTGGGAGGGCGGCGGCGGCAGCGGCGGAGGAGATAACCCGTTTTACCCTCCAAAGTCCACAGTCACGTTGCGGTGACGGTCCACCTCCACGACGTTGTCCAACTCGGCGTACACTATGCAGTTGAACGCCTCCGCCAAGGCTTCGGAGAACCCAATCTCTATGCGCAGGTTACCGTTGCGCACCAGGTTCCAGTGGCTGGATTGAGAGGCCGCCATATCGGGCGTCAGATCAAACGCCATCAGGCAGTATCCATAGGGGTATTCGTTGCGACTGACTTCATTACCACAGTCTGAGAAATTGATGCCGGTGCCAGTGTACAGCGTGTGGTAGGCGAGCACGCACAACTCATGACCGAACGTGTAATCCGGTTGAAGCGGCTTACATGGCACTTGCTCACCATCTATGTACAGCGCGAAGAAGTTCACGTGGCTGTGGGTGAAGTTGAACGGGTTCTTCTTGTAGTCCCCGTTGAACGCCTGATTGCTGACCAGGCCAACTATAATGCGTTTTGGCAGTTGACCCAGAAACACACTGTCCAGAGTCTTGCTGCTGATACCGGAGGGTAGCGTGAAGGATTTGACTTCCACGCGCGTAATGGGATATTTGGCTGTGCCCGACTCCAGCGTCCTGCTGTGAGCCAACAGCACGCTCGGGTTGATCTTACAGCGGCGCATAAACAGGTTGACTTCGGCGATGTCCACTTTGTACTCTGTCACGGTTTTAGACATGATGGAGAATGAGTTCTTTGACCTGATCAGACGAAAGCGCATCTCCACACCGTTTAACATGAACTTCTCCTGGTTGCACAGGTCAACGTGCAGATGTCCGACCATGTCCACGTACCGGCTTCCCTTGATAAACTCTCTCCTTTTCTTGAGCCCGGTATAATTATCCTCCTCAGTATTGTCCATGTACCCGGCATAGTCCTCAAAGAACATCTCCGCGGTGAGGTGCGATGTCTTGGCATCACCACCATACGACAACAGGTTCTCCAGGTAGGCGCGATAGGCGTACGTGTTGTTCTGAGGAGACACCAGTTTGTTGTTCAGGTACAGGTCCACTTGACTGAACAGCGAGTGCAGCCAGTTGTTAATCGGACCCACCTCTTTTATCGCTTGATCACCCGTTACAGCGCCTCCATTAGCCGTTCTAATGGTAGCCTTCACATGCAGTAGCGTCTGTGACAGATCCGTGTACTCGTCCCCATGACCCGGAACTATGAACTCAACGGGTGAGTCGTCTGTCAGGGAGGAGATGGGCTTGTACTGCGCCCATTTACCGCTCTCTATACTGGTCTGCGTGGGCGGTAGCGAGAACAGGTCCAACTCGGTCTTGACACACTCACACGACTTCTGATGTAGAAACGCCATTATCCAAAAATGTCTCTCGCAGTACTCCTGCTCTTCTTACGTCGCACAACGGTCTTGCTCCTCCTCTTCTTAGCGACGCGTTTTGCAGGCTTCCTTTTCCTCTTAGGCGCAGCGCGCTTCTTCTTCCTAACTCCGAGGAGTTTAGCCAGAGACTGAGGGGTCACTCGCTGTACACGCCTCCTCTTATAGGTGCCACCACCACCACCGCTCAGCACGCGATCCAGTTTTTCATCAGCCTTACGTTTCAGCGACCCGGTAAACTGCCTGAGTCGGGCGTTGGCTGCGACTCGGGGGTTGGCTGTGCCCGCCGCCACGTCGCCCAAGAAGCCCACACCGGACCTCAGCGCCTCCTTGCCCAGCGCCGATGCGCCGGATCTGATCAACGGGACCACTGTACGCATCAGCCCGCCTAGGAAACTGCCGATGCCATAACCGCGTTTGAAAGCGGCTCCTCTGAATACCGTGGACACTCCATGTCCAGACTGCTGTTGGCGGTAGTACGCCAGATAGGGGTCGTTCAGGTTCATTGCTGCTGCTACTCTCTGCGCAGGTGAAGCTTCATGCACGTAGTCCCGAAGTGGAATGGCAGATGGCGTCCAACGCTGTCCCTTAAATCGATTTCCACACTATCGAAGGAGCTCTTCATAGTGGCACGTAGTGAGGGTCGGTGAAATGCACGGTGATACTCGCACCGTAGATGTAGTTTTTTGCGTCGATGTTCACAATCTTTAACAAGGGCGCAACAGTGTCACCTACTAGCTGAGGTTCCACCAGGTCACAATACACGTACATGTTCGAAGGGATCCCGGCCAGTAAGTTGGGCGGTCTTATAGCTTTTCTATGTTTGATCAAATCCACATTGTGCACGTCGTATCCCAACTGTAACGCTAGGGTGGGGCTAAATTCCAGTTGCTCCACAGTCTGGTCTATCGAGATCAATTCCACCTTCCCAATATCTTTGTCGTACTCAAACTGGCATTGGTATAAGTCCAATTTTGGAATGGCGTTGATGGCGTTGACCAGTTCATCGATGTCTTTATAGTTTCCAGCTTCCACCTTTACAGCGGTCAGTTCAGGCTTGCCGGTGTCATCCTTAGTGTAGAGATATACGCGAGCGTCCTCCCCCACTGTCACAAACGAGCATGGGTAATGGACCTCGACTAAAGCGACTTCCCATTCACCATCGCCACCCAATCGCACGACTGACGGTAGATGGGTGATGTAATTAGCCACGGTGTTGTTTGGATAATAGTCCATTGAGCTGTTGCTGGGCAACGTCAGGTACAGCTGCCTGCGCTTTGTCGTCATAGCAGCTGTTGCACTTCAGATGCAGGTACCCACGAGTTGAAGTCCTCTCCGTAACCGACCCACTTGACCAAGTAGCGCTTACTGCGGCCTCGCCCTTTAGTGTCCAGTATTTTATCTATTTGGTACATACGGTCCGGGGCAACCGTTACCTTTTGCATCTCATGCTCGTAGAAGCGCCCTTCCAGCGGCGTCCCGTTCAGGTCTCGCAGCACGTACAATGGTAGAGGATGCGACCCGTATACGTGATCCACCACAAACAGCTCCTTACTCCAGTTGGTCTCGTAACCTTTGGCGAACGTGCCCTTCTCCTTGGCTATGCGCACCGTGGCACCAGGCTCGAACCTGGGCTTGCGTCGCCGGATCGCCTTTCCATACATGTGACGCCACACCTTATACACCGTTTTTCCATCGCCGCTGTCCGCGTCCACGGGTCGCAGACCACCACCCAGGCTCTTGTGTGGGCTGCGGTTGTAGGCATTCACAAGCCTGTCCAACACGTCGATGTAGCGATACGTGTTTTTGTAGGTTAGGTAGCGCCACATGCGGTTCCTGAGCGTGCGGTTGACTCGCTCCACCACCGCCGCCTTCACATCGGGGTTCTGCGTGGTGACGTATGTGACACCGTGACTCTTGAACACTCGCTTGGTAGCGGCCCCGGTGAACTCCGTCCCCTTGTCAGTCTGTAGACAGCGAGGAGTCGCCTCGGAGAATATCCTCTCGAACGCTGCCGCCACCTCTTGCCCGCTTTTCCTCCTCAGTGGTACCGCAAACAACCGCTTACTGAATACATCGATCACAGTCAGCAGGTAGTTGATCCCGTCGTTGTGCTGGCTGAGACCGCGCATGTCGTTCAGGTCCGCCTGCCACAGCTCCTGAGGTCCAAAAACGGCGTAGCGGTTGCGGGGAAACCGCTTGCGCACAGGCTTGTGCAGCGTGTAGGTGTCCTGGGCACGCAGCCATTCCACCGCTCTGCGTTTCGGGAGGCGCGCGGCTCTGGCCAGAGCAGCCACCCCGCCGAGGGAACCGGGCTGGCTCGGGTCATAGTACAGCTTCTCCATTACGGTGAGAACGGCTCCCAGTTGTCCAATGACGATTCCTGGTCAGGTTCCTCGGTTATTATCCTTCTCCTGGCTGCCGGAAGTCGCGGTCTCAGGCGGTCTAGCATTGGTGTCAACCTCGGTGACAGGGGTGATGAGGAGGCCGTCGTGTCTCCCCAGGGGCTCGATGCAGTGTCCAGCCCCCCGTTTAGGTAACGCAACGCCGTGGGATTGCTCATGTATTCTTTAGGCACGTTCATGTTTTTCAAGGCGGTCATCACTTGTTGCCAACCGGTAGGCAATCGGTCCGCCCTTCGCGCTCTCACTATGCTGTGCGCGATGTCCACTATATTGGAATTGGGGACCTTCTCGTTGTTCACATACACCACCCCACTGGCGTCCCAGGCGATGGGGCTGCCTTGCTGAGTCATGAACCGCAACAAGTTGCGCGCCACCGACTTGTAGATTTTTGGGAATGATGCCAACACCCCCTCCTCCTCCGAGGTGCTAGACTCACGTTTCACGTGACTCGGACCTGCCTCTCCCTCCTCCTCCCCCTCGATGATTGACAGGCCTATGGGTTGACGTTTAGCCGCGGAAAAGTGCAGGAACCGCTGTAACACCTGTTGATATTGTTTCCATTTTTCCGTATCGTTCAGCCGCTTGTCGCTCAGTATGCGATGCATCTCAGCGTCCAGGCCGGCTGGCTTATTGGTACTGCCTGCTCCTCCTCCTCCTCCTGGTCCTGGTCCTTCTCGCAATCTCTCGATGAGCTCCTGCGGTACAACTACCATTTTCTTAGCGTGCTCCATTTTTTTTTTTTCAAATTACTTTCTGCATCAACACAGGTAACACCGCACTCAACAGCAAGGGCAGGAGGATCCCACCGCCCCGTTGTACAAGGTAGCGTCACTTCTTGACCCAACCCTCACCGCGTTTCACCAGCCGTCTGAGCGCCTGTTTGTGCTTTCTCAACTTTCGTTTATGACAGGTGGTGAGCGGCACGTTCCCGCGTAACACGTTGTACGCACACTCACACACTGACCTGATACGACTATTCTCGCACGCTTTTAACAGGGCCTTGCGTTCCTTGGGTGTAGCGTGCACCAGAGCAGTCAGCAGGGCTGTGTCTTTCTTCACGCGGTGTGACATGATGACTGACACTGGCGCGCGCTCAGCCTATTTATCACTTTTTCTTGGGCAGGTACACGTAGTTAACTGGATCGTCTGGGAAAATGGCTGAACGTACCCGCATCTCCTCGGGTGTAGACTGTTTCAAGTCTATCAGCAGATAGGCGTGAGGATCGCGCGTGGCGTCCGCATAAGCCTCCTCCACAAATTTGGGGTTCTCTGGGTATACTTGGCGAGCCAAGTGTTTGATCTGAGCGCGGTCCCGGGGATTCTTGAAACACACTATGTAATGAGCGTTCAGCGATATGTCGCGCTGGCCCCTACCCTGATGAAACAGGTTTTGCGTGATGAAGAACACGCTCATGTTGCGGTGATGTGAGCCCTTGGTGAACAGGTCCGCCACGCCGGGGCCAGCCTCACGCATCATGTCATCAACGATAACCAGGGAGGGCTCGCTACCATCGTAATCGTCCAGGTCGGGCAGGCCGGCTACGTAGCGCACAGTAGGGTCATCGGCTCCTCCTCCACCGCCGCTACCGCAGTGCCAGGTGATACGGGCGAAGCGCGTATCGCACATGCGGTCGGCGTGCCCTATGAAGCGAGCCACAAAGTGCGACTTGCCGCTGCCCGAAGGTCCAGCTACGATGGCGGTGAACGGGTGTTTCCACCTCAAGTCCATGGTGGCTACTAACACAGCCACGCACCGCCTCGACTCTTATAATTAATTGAGTTTTTATATTTATTTTTTATTTTTATATTTATTTTTTTATTTTAAATTAATAAGGATAAAGGAATAAGGTTTTTTTTATTTATTTATTCAAACAAATTCCAGAAGAGCTCCTTTGCTGCCGGGGGGACCGCTCCTCTTGACCAGACTCATCCTCGACCCCACACCCACGTTGTACTGGCCGATGACATGGTCTCCCAAGACGGCCAAGTATCTACGAGGCATGTAGATCCTCAGCGGGTCGTCACCAGTTAGCCCCTCCAAAGTGGCCATTGTCGCCTCGCCATAAGGAGTATCCACCCGCTCAAATGACCGGATGGGGTAAATTATGTTGTCCCGCAGATCGGCTATGCGGGTATAACCCCCCGCCTTGCAGCTGTTGAGGGCTGACTTGAGGTCTCCTGTTTGGTCCATGCTGCTCGTTGAGTGTCTGGATGTGGAATGGTTGTGGCTCACCACCGAGTCGTATTATATAGGCTCACTGCGTCAACAAGTTGTTTACGTCATTGTGTGTGTTTTCCGGGTCGTTGTGGTGTTTACTTCTTGCGCTTTGGGATGACGCAATTGCCTCCAGCCTTACGTTTTCCCTCGCAAACTGTTGCGCAATCGCGGGTCTTACGCCAGGCGGGTAGTGGAGTCACGATCCTACTAACTCCGTTAATTTTAGGCACTCCGGTATCGCTATTAATCCACATATTTTCTAGTCTCGTTAACAGGTCCGTGAGGCATATGCAAATTTCATCGTCTCTATCCTCGTCCAAGTATAGGCCGCAACTATGCGTAGGGCGTCCGCCTTTGAATACCGACATCTTCAATAAAACGTTTCCTAAGTTGGTAGGGTTCTTTACTGTATATTGACATTCAGCATCGCTCCAACTGCATGAAGGAGAATCGGTAGGTGTATTCCTGTCCACTGTCCATCCAACAACGGGCTTCTTGCTCCTCTTCTTAGTTATGGTAGGCGGTCTAGCATTCTCATCCATGGCATCAAGCTCCTCCATCAGAGAGCGGATGGTTCGATCCACCTCGGTTGCACTGTTGCTGCTGCTCATGGCGTCTCGGGCAAAACTGAGGCCGCGGTAGCGGACCTCAGGTTTATATACCGGCAGCGCGCGCAACCGGGTATGTCCCCGCCGAGCGGTGGCGGCCAAAGAGGGCGCGTCACGACAGCAAGCCGCTGAGCAATTCAAGGGTGCAACCTTGAGCGTCAGCAAACCGCTGAGTAATTCCTTCCTGGGCAACTCCTTCAGGACCGTCCCCCGACACGCGCCGCCAACCGCTCCCGGTCAGCGGGGGCTTTTTAAGCCGCATGTAGACCAAACGGGGGGGGGCCTTACATCCTCGCATCCTCACTGCGCCTTTGCTGGTTTTGAATCGGCCAATGCGGGGGGGGGGGTACAACCATATAGTTTTTGATAAAGGAATATCGTTTATTTTTATAGTTTTTTTTTTATAAAGGAAATTTTGTTTATTTATATTTAATCTTTATTTACAATTTTTTATTATAATCTTTACTTAACCCCCGTTTACAATAACCTTTGCAAAGACCTGGTCGGATTCTAAAAGAAGTAAATTAATCACGCGTTGACAAGCAACATGCGGTTTATTGATGCCATCCAAAGCAGCTTGAACTTGTAGGCGTTTTTGTTCAGGCAACCGCTTCTTAATCCACATCCTGATGGACAATTCGGCAAAGTGACCCGTTGTGTAATACTTCACCGTCTGTAGGAATATCTCCGCATCGATTGACTCAATGTCTTCAATTGTAGATCTAACTGTAAATGGTTTTGTATGATAATATTCACCTTCCAGTGACACATCAATTCCAACATTAAACATTTTGTTAGGTCTAGTCAGTGTAGGAGCTTGTGAGCAAATGATTCTAACATAAATAACTGGAGAACTCTCACTAATGAGATAACCTCAGGCAGTCACGTAGTCCTTACCAAAACATGTAATACTATAAAATGATGGGGAAGGGAGTATTTTATTTATGGTTTTTTTTTCCTTTGATTTTTTTATCTTTTATTTTTTCTTTATTGAAAGAAGAAAAAGAATTTAGAGTGACTAGAGCCCTCCCAAACTGTTTTTATGGTCATTGACTTTAAAATCACCAAAGTAGATAAGTAATCATTGTTTTGTGGCCAATCCGCTTCCCAAGCACTCTTACCACAGCAAAAACAAGTGTGCTGCAAATTATTAGAGTCTGAAAAGCGATACACTTTAACAATTCTTGCAGGATACAGAACTCTATTACAATAATGCTCAGTGTACTGACAGTAGCGGCATTGATAGACTCTCTTGCCATTGTATCTATTATACAAGTCTAACACTTGAGGATCCGTTTCGGGGTTGTTAAGCACTAACACATGTTCCCGAACATACCCCTTGAGGCAAGATGCAACGTATCGCTGTATAGGCACTGGCAATTGTGCAATCCCCTGACACAGAATGTATTTATTCTTTCTTATTACAATACACGATTGCTGAGCTAGTGACAGTGGGTTGTATGCTTCCATGACTAACTCAAGATTCAGACTGGTCAAGCACTTAGCTTGAGGAGTCTAGTAAGTAAACAAGTTATATAATGAGGGATTTTCCTCCGTGAACATCAAGTCCACTAATGAGTAAACACATTATTTAATGAAGGATTTTTCCTCCGTGAACAACAAGTCCACTAATGAGTAAACAGATTGAGTTTCTCTAAGTTTCAGTTTAAGTCAGAGAGTCAAACTATTGCCATCAATATGAACACTGATAATGTATGGGAGAGCAGTATTCCTGATGAGGACCTCATCAAGATCGTTGAGGGAATCGAAGAAAAGTATGCTAATAGCGTATGGGAAGGTAATATCCCTGATAAAGAACTCCTCGCTACCGTTGAGGTGATAGAAGAGGAATATGCTCTCCAACTGCGAAGGGAATATGAAAAAATGTGGGAACGGATAACTACGTGTTGGTGCTCCCAACCTACATGTGATGAAGAATGGGAACAATATAATGCAGACTGGGAGAGTCTTCGTGCTCTTGAGATTGCAATGGAGGAGTTTCAAGCGAAAGAGAGGGCTGAGACTTCTTCACAAAAGTAATTTTAAGTTTTTAGTTTATAATAAAGATGAAGAAAATAAAATTATAATTCATACAAAAATAATAAAATAACATAAATAATGGAATGAGCGGGGGGGGTCTGAGCTTGGCTATGGGGAAAGTCGGGGGGGGGGGGTCGGGGGGGGGGTCTGAGCTTGGCTATGGGGAAAGTCGGGGGGGGGTCGGCACAGGGCTGATCCTCTCAATCCTCAACTAAACTTTGTCACTTTGTTTTTGTTTGTTGTGTAATTATTTTCTTTATTTATTTTAGATAAGGAAAAAGGAAATAGGTTTTTTTTTTATTTAATCTGAATCCGAGGAGTTTATGTATACAACGTGGGGCCTCGGTTCCCCACTCGGTCCCGCCTCTGGCTCGGGCTCTGGCTCGGGCCTCGGTTCCCCACTCGGCCCCGCCTCTGGTTCGGGCTGTTGTTGAGATGGCTGCTGCTGCGGCTGCTGCTGCGGCTGCTGTGGTCTGCGCCGGAGCTGGGGTCTTGGGCGAGGCCGATACTGTTGGAGGATCAACCCCCGGCGAATCTCGCGGTGGACCCTGTTGGCCTCCGCCTCCTCTCGCCGCCGCTGTTGCTCGGCGAACTCTGGGGTCCACCATCCCTGCGGTACGGCTGTCGGCTTGACGATAGCTGTAAATAACGAACCAACATTAATATCTTTTTTTTTTATGAGATTTATTGATATTATAATAATGAGATTTATTGATATTATAACAATGAGAAACTGAGGATTGCTACTCACCAACTGGTTTTCCCTCCTGTGTCCTGGGGGTAGGCATCTGGGTGGGCGTCTGGGTGGCGGCGTCACCACAACGCCTCGGGCCAGGAGCAGCCAGGGCGCACGTCTGGGTGGAGGCGCACCTCGTGGCAGGAGCAGCGGGAGCAGCAAGAGCAGCTGGAGCAGCAGGAGCAGCAGGAGCAGCGGCCGGGGCATCGGCGGGGGCAGCTGGAGCAGCGGCCGGGGCATATCGGTGGGTGGCAAGGTGCCGGGCCACCTTGTCTTTTCTGCCGAATTGCTTTCCACAAATTCGGCATGGGTAAAGTGGCGAATCTACATGCGTCAGCATGTGCCGGCGCAAATGGTCGCTACGCGAGTAACGCTTGTCGCAATACATACAAGTGTACTCCATCGCGGCTGCAGTAAGAATGATTAAGACCTGGAGAAACCGGCGGGTGAAAGCGGAGGCGCGCGCGGTAGGCGATAAACAAGGAAAGCAAACGTTACATAGTGGAAAAATCGGGGGGGGGGTCGGTCGGGGGGGGGGGGTCGGGGGGGTCCAAATGTGTTTACTAGGGAAGGTCCCCAACAATAACAAGTCCGATTTATCTCCTACACAAACAGGCTCTCGCTCAGTCGTTAAGCATGGCTGCTCCGTGGGAGGATGATATGACAGACTATGACTACGAGTTTGCACTTGAAAATGCAAATTTCGTAGATGAGTTGGAGCAAGAGGCTCTATTAGAACAAACGTTTGCGCAGCAAATACGGGATCTGGAGCGCCTGGAGCCGGCGTCGAGCGGACTGCAGCGGCCTCCTCCATCGCCTCAGCCTGGGCCTAGCGGGCTGCAGCGGCCTCCTCCTCCATCGCCTCAGCCTACACTGTCTCCATCACCGCCTCCATCGCCTCAGTCCGACTCGTCTGAAGACCCTCCACCACCACCGAGGACTGCTAGACAAGTGTACCTGGAGCGGCAGGCGCTTCAGGACGACATCGACCGAGTGTGGGTGGTTGAGCCGCAGCACGAATCACATTGGCGATGGTTCATGGCCGACATGGCCAGGCTGCGTGAACTAGATGAGGAATTGGACCGCTTGGAGGAACAAGAGGAGGCGGCCGATAACGAGGAATAGTTATAAGTTTTTTTGTTGATAAATAAATGATTCCTTTGTCCAAAAAAAAAACAAAAAAAAAAAAACAAAAAACAAAAAATAAAATGCAATAAACAAAATAATAAAACCGGGATGATGGGGGGGGGTCGGGGGGTCGGGGGGGGGGGGTCGGGGGGTCGGGGGGGGGGTCGACACAGGGCTGGTCCTCCCAATCATCAGCTTGCTAAACTTGTCACTTTGTTTTTGTTGTTTGTTTTTTTTTGGGGTTTTTTTTTGGTTTTTTTTGTTTTTTTTTTGTTTTTATAATTTTATTTCATTAATACATTACAATAAATGTGATGCTTAAATCTAAGATGATTCATGAATGTTATACAACATATGAAGAATGAAAACTTACAATACGATATGATGATAAGCCTAAACTAAAGGAATGCATTTAACCCAGAGGAGGGCCACCTCTTCATTTGCGATCAGGTTGTGGAGGCGTTGCTGCACCTCCTCCAGGTGACCGGGTTGGTTGGCGACGTAGCGCCGCCTAATGAAGTGGTTGCGCCCGTCCGGGCCCAGGCACCCCCATCTCAAAATGACCAACTGGTCCATGATGGCAATTTCCACCAGGCCAATCACGTCCTGAATGACCTGGTGGTTCCACAAAGTATATGTGGCAGTCGACATAGCCTTCTGCTTGTGGAATGAGCGTTAACGTGCGGAGGAGCAGTAAACATCCCGTAATGGGGAAAAAACCGGTGACAAACAAGGAAAGTAAACAACACGTGAACGGGGGGGGTCGGGGGGGGTGACGTCACGGGGGGGGGTCGGGGGGGATGACGTCACGCGGGGGGGGATGACGTCACGCGGGGGGGATGACGTCACGCGGGGGGGGATGACGTCACGCGGGGGGGGGCCCCTCGGCTCCTCAGTTTGCTAAGGTGGTCCAGAACCGGCCATAGCACCCTACTGTCTAGACATAAGTAAATAAATACCCCCGTCGCACCAAACCTGCATACTCAGTGAATTTCCAATACATGTATATGTTTCTCACTACCACATAAAGCCACTCACCGAGTTTCATAAAAATACATGAATAAACAAGTGATATATAGCATTTTATTTATTCTCCTTAAGAATAACATTGAAGGGTGAGTACGCAGGTTTGCTGCAACAAGAAAGATAAGACATGTGATTTTATAAAATTATTAATATAACAACCATGTAAAGCTACATACCAATTTTTTATTAATTTATGTTCATAATTAAGGGTAGTGATATAAACATTACTTATTCCCCATAAGAATAGTATGCGGGTTTGCTGCTACGGGGACAGTCGACAAAAAATTATTTTTCTGTGCAAATATCTATATAACATATTATATCAATATAATACTACGTGAAGCCACATGCCAAGTTTCATAAATATACATTCATAAATAATCAATATATCAAATTTTACAAGTATAACATTGGACAACGTACTGTGTTTACCACTTTGAATATCTCTGCAACGGTTGGACGTAGAATCACAATTTAAAAACTATGTGAGGGTGTGTCCGTGTGTGTGTGTGTGTGTGTGTGTGTGTGTGTGTGTGTGTCTTTGTGGATGTGTACAGAGCTAGAGCCCTAACCAAAGGGCTGATTGTTATGAAATTTAGTATGTAGGTACTAACTCATGATATCTCCAGGCCTTTTTTTAATTTTTGATTTCTAAGGATATTTATCCCACAAAAATAGCCAAAAAACAAGAAAAATCCAAATTTCTCAAAAACCGCTCTAACTATTTTCATTAAACTTATGTGGTTTTTAGAACTCAAGGTTTCCAACAAAGTGACACCACCCTCATTTCTGTAAAAATTCGGATTCAGAAATTACAGGACTTAAAACATCCAAAATTCAGTTTTTGTTTTTTCCATAAAAGAACATAAATGTTAAAAAATATTACTATTCACCATTAAAAAGAGCTAATAAGACTAAATAAATTAGTATTTTGAATTACTATTCTACGATTGCTGGTTGCGGATGAAATTTAAATTTAAATTTATCAAGATATGCAAGTCAAGTTAGCATTGACAAACAGAGGATGTTTGAAATACGTTGCTTCTTAACCCTGTGGGGGGGGGGTGAGGGGGCATTTTCCCTCTTTTAACCACTGTGTGTAGCAAAGGACACTGTAGTGCCTCCATAAAAGGGATTTGGGTGGATATTTTTGAAAACAACTTATTTATAATACTTTCTGTATATTCAACCGCACTTTATATTCTATGGCCTATTTAGTAAATAACAAATATTTGTTTCATTAAAGTTAAGCTAACAGGGAGAAAGTATGTGTCAGTTTCCTGATACCGTTTATTTAGAGTTGAACTGATTGGTAGAAGCATATGTGAAGTTTACAGTAAAATTAACTGAGGGAAAGCTAAAAACCTTTTTCCCATAAGATTAACATGAGAGATTTTATTAACACGTTTTTGAATTTTCTCTACAACCACTTAACCTAGGTCAGTGATTAAAAATGCCATATTATTTGTTTTTCTAAGCTCTATAAAATGGTCAAAACAAAAATTGAGTGTTTTACAAATTTTAGGGTGAAAAATTCAAAAAACCGATTTTTGGAAAATTTTGAAACCCCATAAATCTTCCTTCCCATAAACCCCCTTCCCATGGTCCGATCTTTCTGGTTTTCGAACTTAAAGTCATAAATGTTGTTTTACATGTTTGTGCGAGATTTCATCGAAATCGGATGTTTTTTACTCAAGTTATCGAGTTAACGGACACACACACACATATATATATATATATATATATATATATATATATATATATATATATATACTCGTATATATATATATAAATTTGAACGAATAGAGTTTTAGGCATCTCGGGACCTCAAAACTAAAAGTTATCATGGACTCGGGCTTAAGTCTTACCATGAGACCTACGGTAATAGTTTCTTCCCTGTAGGGTAAATTCGCTAAAAATAGCAACATTAGTGTTTAACATGAGCAACTCACAATCCCGCTAACTTCCAAGCAAGCCTGCCACAGTTTATTCTACTTGGACCCTCCACCAACTTTGCCACAGATCGGATAACCGACGTGTCAGAATAACTAACTGTTTGACACTGTATTCAAGGTTATGTGTCTTCTCGTCTGTAATTAAACCAAACATATTTTTGCACTTTTCTTTTTTAATCACGCGGTATTTATAGTAAAAGTGCCTGGGGGCCGAGGTTTTCTCGGGGAAGGTAGTTTTTTTTAGATGACGGAGTAATTTTCACCACATTCTACTAATTTAAAGCAGACTTACTTATTTTACTTTTCTCTGTTCTGCATGTCCAGTTGTTATTACACCTCAATGTTTTGGGTTTCTATTTTGTCAAAATATAGGGAGTTATCAAAAATATATGAATTAATATAAAAATAATAGTATATTTGTTTCGAAACAAGAGAGTGTGAGTTTTATTTTATTAAAATTATTTTTCTACTAGCTTGTACGACGGACGTTGTCCTGTCCTAATGTCATTGAATTTGTTTTATGTCAAATACTCGTTAATTTTCAAAATGAGCTCGTTCACTACGCTCACTCACCTATTTTTATATAGTGCTAATTTCGGCATCGAAAAATAGTTTGAGTTGCCTTTCAAGTAGATTTTTTATTTCCGTAATGAACATTTGTTTATGCCTTTCAAGTAGCCTACGTTTAGATATTGGTGTAACTAACTGAATTTTTATCAAATCAATGGGAACTTTGAAGGCCAGTGGGACTGAGCCCTTAGGTCGGATTAAAATGTTTCTTTTATAAACACCTTGTCCTGACATTGACGAACACAACAAAAAACGAATTATTCAATTTGGTGCACTCATTCACAAGTTTTGGCGTGACCAAGGGAAATAGGGATTCATTTTTATATATTATAAGAATATGAACACAGAGAAGTAATCTTCCTTGTGCTGTGAGTGTACAAAATAAAACTCGTTGCACTCATAAATAAAATTATATTAAAACCCGCATTTAGACTTTCTTATACTAATGATTTATTGAAAAATACATCATTGATGATCATAAAAAAGCATAAGCTCATATATTTTACATTTCACGTCCTCATCGTCGGGAAACATCTACAGTCATAAAACCCGAGAATCGATAGCATTAATTTTAAACGGCTATGTTGAGATAAAACCTCTCCGCGAGGTGAGCGCCACTATGAGGGACAGAGCCCCAGGAGCTGCGAGGGAGGGGCCGCCCGGGGCCGCTCTGTTGCAGCCGTCGTTCTCGCAGACCTCACAGAACGAGAGCTCGATGTCGGTGCCGGATTTGGTGTCCGCGCTGATGGCGTGCACGACGTCGTCACAGGAGAGCTGCTGCTGCGGATTGACGGTACAGCCGCGCTCCGTCATCTTCTTCCCCTTAACTGGAAAGGAAACGTACTTGAGACGGAGGGCAACTCATTGGTGTATCGGGTTTGAGGATTACAGGGCAGCTAATTAGTGTATGGGGCTTGAGGAAAACAGGGCAGCTGATTAGTGTATGGGGCTTGAGGAAAACAGGGCAGCTGATTAGTGTATGGGGTTTGAGGAAAACAGGGCAGCTGATTAGTGTATGGGGCTTGAGGAAAACAGGGCAGCTGATTAGTGTATGGGGTTTGAGGAAAACAGGGCAGCTGATTAGTGTATGGGGCTTGAGGAAAACAGGGCAGCTGATTAGTGTATGGGGTTTGAGGAAAACAGGGCAGCTGATTAGTGTATGGGGCTTGAGGAAAACAGGGCAGCTGATTAGTGTATGGGGTTTGAGGAAAACAGGGCAGCTGATTAGTGTATGGGGCTTGAGGAAAACAGGGCAGCTGATTAGTGTATGGGGTTTGAGGAAAACAGGGCAGCTGATTAGTGTATGGGGCTTGAGGAAAACAGGGCAGCTGATTAGTGTATGGGGCTTGAGGAAAACAGGGCAGCTGATTAGTGTATGGGGCTTGAGGAAAACAGGGCAGCTGATTAGTGTATGGGGCTTGAGGAAAACAGGGCAGCTGATTAGTGTAACGGGTTTGAGGAAAACAGGGCAGCTGATTAGTGTATGGGGCTTGAGGAAAACAGGGCAGCTGATTAGTGTATGGGGCTTGAGGAAAACAGGGCAGCTGATTAGTGTAACGGGTTTGAGGAATGATCTCGAAAAAGTTTGTGGTAGAGGCACAAAATAATTAACTAAACAACGTATTACCAAAAATGTAATAACAAATGTATTTAGATACCTATGTTATTATATTATTTATTAATGTAACAATTAAATGTAGAATACTTCATATTTTCGGCGATCAAATTATATAACTATAGTAGCTACAAAGAATTAACAATAATTTCGAATTTATTTGACTTAATAATATTTAATTTTTATTTTCAAAGAATTAAAACTAGACATTATAATGGGTGTGTTGGTACTCGTATACCCTGTTGTGGACTAAAACTGTAATATGCTGCTGAACTAACCGTGAACACTAAACGCTGCCTGTCATCACATGCGAACATAGAAGGTCGAGCCTAGAGTCATAGGCACGGTTTATGAGAAGGAACCTCTATCAAGTACATTGGCATCGGAGTGGCTATACTCTAGCAACAAGGTTACCATTGCCCTACTTTGTGTTGAGTACGACAGGCCCTGCCAGTTCAACATCTACCAATACTCACCCGCGTAGATTACCTTCAAGCACTTCGCAGGAGGTTCGCCACTTAGGTTGTCGGTGGTATTGCTTGTTGGCTGCCCACTTTGATTGTCGGTGGTATTGCCTGTTGGCAGCCCAGTCAACGTCCCCTCGTGGGACTCAGTGTCCGTCTCGCAGGCTATCGGGTCGCCGGTCGCCTTGAACGGGTCGTTGCAGCCTTCCTGCTGGTCCGAGTTACAGATGTGGCAGTGGATCCCGTCTCCTGGTTAGTAAAACATTATTATATTAGCTGATAGCCGTGATTCGCACAGCTGATTAAAATTCCTTTTGCAACTACATCTATAAGTATATCTGAGTAATAAGTAACTAGTAGCCTGTCGTGGCTTCGCTCGCGATCATAACGTAATATTATACTGACATTCCCGTATAAATATTGTGTTACCGTTCCAAAGCCAACATGGCCTGCTGATTAACTGTGTTTACTCTATCCAGCTTATTGCTTAAAACTTATAGCTATTTACAAATGTTAAGCTTATAGGAAAAAACTCAACTTTAAGGGGCCCCAGGGCCTCACTCACAAATTAATTCTCTATAAAAAGGTTTCCTGCACAACTTCACGTTAGGCTCCTTCCAAAAACATAAAAATCAGTTCAGTAGTTTAGGAGGAGTGATTGTCACAAAAAACCTGCTTGCCTATTAAATAAGTATAGATAGATTAGCCTATTTGAAAATCAGATTACTTATAACTTTAAAGAATACACCAGTTTCATCAGAGTAAATAAATGCAAGTGCTGTATTCTGTGGTCAAACTTAAGAACTCGATACCATATGTTTTGTTACAAACAAATGTGAATTGGAAAAAGTTCACAGGTTTAACAACAGATAGTAGCACATTCGCTGAAATTTCGAAAGCCTCCTGGACGAAGGCTATTCATGGGATATTTTCCAAACCCGAAAAAGGCACATCTAGAGAGAAATAGCTTTAATTTGATACCAAATATGTATAGAAAATTAAATTTCTTAGGGTCGATATGCTGCGAAGAAAAATCGAGAAATTCTTTTAATAATATAGAAGATAGATTATCTGATCAATTAAATCTATTGGCCATAAGAATAAGATTTTACCTGTAAGGACCACTGGGGCGGAGCCCTGAGGGATTGCCGAGATGGGAATAGGCCTCTATGTTCCTCTGATAATTTATCTAGCTAGATGCGAATTTTCAGCTCGATTAGTTCAATAGTTTTTACGTTAAAACGGAACATACAAGTCGACAGACAGACACCACATTTCTGTTATAAATATATAGGATAGGATTATAATATCGAGTTTGTATTCCTTGTTACCGTGAAACGCGTCACGATGAGTCGACAACATCACACTGCATAATCAGTAATCGCTTTGTTCATAACTTGACTACAATACTCTATTTACTCCATTTTATAGTTTAAAGAATCCTTCGATGCTGTAAAAGCGTAAGTGTTGTAATTTTGGGCTGCAAACTGTAAAAAGGCTAGATTAGGAAAATGTTGGGAGTAAAGTTTGCCCGTATAATAGAGGCGGGAGAGTGACAATTAAGGGCCCTCGAGACCTGAGAGCGTCACCTAGCAACGGCCTGTCACTTTTGTCACTTCCTTTCCTGTCTGATCCGTTCGTTCGCCTTTTATGGGCTGTTAGAACATTTTTTATTCATAAACGATCATTGTATTAAACGCAGAATAATACAGTAAAATTACTTGTTGGTTTTTATTTTCTGATCAATCGACACCATATTAAGATATTGCCTTATAGTACGGCTTTCTTAGTGGTTGTGTATTCATTACTTCCACCTAGCTAACTCAAATCATCGCGGGGCTCAGCCCCATAGACGTCAATGTTCCAATGTTCAATATCATGGATCTTGTTCATTTGGTCTTTCGCCACAGAAGACACTGATTTACTGTTTACCCACCCCACCTATCGTGTGTTCATTCAGTTAAACATGTTTTATTTCGAGAGTCCTTTGTAAAGATAAGACCACAAGCGTTCTTAACTTCAGTTAAATTTTGGTTTTGATTTTACTTCAACCACGGCATTTGCCCTAAAACTGCCACCCACGGTTTATAGCATTTTATTTCGTGTAAGTTGATTATGTATATTGTATTTGTTATGTGGTTCACACTAAATGTTATCCTCATCCGTCGCCCTGAACCACATCTTGTCACGTCTACGGACGCAGGCCCAGCTCCAGGCTCGACGAAGGTTGTTGCTGCTGCTTACGCAAGTACTGACAGACGCTGTCACCCCGCCTGACGGCCGGGCAGTGTTTTGGACAGCCCATTACGGCCGATTGTCTTCTAACCCCCGCCGAGCAGTGAAGGCAGCTCACACTCTAGCAGAATCAAAAACATCATCGGATTTTCTTCGACATTTTTTTTGTCAATACTTAATCATCCGTATGCTTTTATTTATTTACAACAAAATTATTTTCATCTAAAAATCATTCATTATATTACAAGAATAAGCCGATTTTTTGTGAGCACGATACCGGCGAAACTATTAGGTCTTCAATGATTTTTAATTTTTATTGAAATCATTTAACGCTAGATGTGTCTTTTGAGGTTTTAGAAAATATCACCTTCTTCCAAAAGGGAAATATTTTCTTGAATTGGAGCAACTGGATTCGCTAGTGAAATATTATTGTAATTAACAAAAACAACACTCTATACACACTTTTAATTTGTTTTTTAACTCAAATTTTCGGCCCAAGGGAGTTCAGGAGTTTAAAAAACAAAACAAAACTATAAATCTTGTTTTTACAAATTTGTCATTGATGGTTTTACTATACACATACTTCTTCTTCAATTTGGCTGTGGTTTTATTAGCGAATTTCCCCTATAGGGAAGAAGCTATTACCGTAGTCGGCATGGTAAGACCTAGGCCCGGGACCATGATAACTTTTCGTTTTGAGGTCCCCAGACCCCAAAAACACCATTCGTTCGATACTGTATATATATATATATATATATATATATCTATCTATATATATATATATATATATATATATATATATATATATATATATATGTGTCCGTGAGCACGATAACTCTCGTAAAAATGATCCGATTTTGACGAAATTTGGTAAAAACATGTAAAGCAGCATTTATGACTTTAAGTTCGAAAACCAGACAGATCGACCTATCCGAAGGGGTATTTTGGGGGGGTTTTGTACCCCAAAAATGGGTTTTTTGAATTTTTTACATATAATTTTTGAAAAAGTCAAATTTTAGTTTTGACCATTCGATTCAGCTTAAAAAAACACACAATTTGGTATTTCGATCATTCCTCTACGTCAATTGGTTACCGAGATATTGAAAGTGCTAAACACAGTACGTTGTCTAATGTTATTCTTATGGAGGTAAAGAAAATTTTTTTATCTCGCTTATTTATGAACGTATACTGACGAAACTTGGTATACAGCTTCATCTCATTGAGGTCTATTGACATTTGCTCAAAAAATTGTTTTTGCATAATTCTCCCGTAGCAGCAAACCTGCGTACTCAGCCCCCATGTTATTCTTATGGATAATAATTAAATGCTCTGTCTCCCTTAATTATGAATATAAATAAATAAAAACTGGTATACGACTTCACCTAGTTGAGTTATATTGATATTAGCATAAAAACCCATTTTTTGTGTTCTTGTTGCAGCAAACCTGCGTACTCAGCCCCAATGTTATTCTTATGGAGAATAATTAAAATTGTATATATCGCTTAGTTGTAAATATATTTTTATGAAACTTGGTAAGTGGCTTTATGTAGTATTAAGACATTTATATCTCCATTGGAAATTCGCTGAGTATGCAGGTTTTCTGCGACGGGGGTATTTTAAATTCCCGGAAGATTCTTTCTACCCTATGAAAATATCTGTATCGCCGCGTGGTTGAAGAAAAATGGGAATGGGTGAGAACAAATAGTGTTTAGAGAAGTCCACTGTTGATTGTTTCTCAAGGTTACAATAACTAAGCTAGCGACTTAATATTCACTGAATATAAGTAAAAGAGTCAACTGCCCTTGCGAATTTGTATTAATTTGTTACACCTTTAGCCTGTGTTCCCAACTGGCACAAAAATGCATTCAGTACAAACTTGAGTATGCAGTTAAAAATAGTTCCCATAACTTATATATTTATGTGAATGAAATTCATTAAAATAAAACTCATGCGCCCCAAACAAAATATGTTTTCTCCATAAGAACAACATAGGAATTTTTAGGGCCAGTGGGGCGGAGTCCTTCAGTCTTCAGACTGTGTGGAAAATGGCTTTCAAAACATCTTTAGGAAGATCCCTTTGACACCTCAATCGACGAAATCGGTCATGAAATAAAAACGGATCTGGCCACACATAGGCCTTAGGGAATTAAGAAATAAGAATATAATGTTATTGCATGAGTTCTATTGATTTAAAAATATATTTTTTACTTTTTTAAATTATCAAAAGAGCTCGATCCAAAATATGGAGTAAAAACGCAAAAAGTTCATCTCTCTCAATTGGAGAACATCACGTTGACTGCCCCGTTGAAGCGGGGGTGTGTCGCCGCTTCAAATCTTGCCACATATTGAATCGTGCGTGCGCCAGGGGTGGGATGGAATAATAAATTTAGTCTTTCATAAATTGCATTTTGTTTTGAAATGGTTGATTCATTTCAATCAAAGTAATTTTAACTCAACTAAATACACAGGTTGGATAATGTCTGAAAGTTATTGTAGGATGTATTTGAATTGTGTCACATGTTGTTCGTTATTTCAAATGAATCTTGGAATCAAATTTAGCATATATTTTGTAGAATTAAGTATATTATGTTTAATCTTCAAAAATACAGGTCTATACAGTATGTATTTGTATTTATAACAACGTTTTTTGCATTTTACATTCATAATAATCTTATGGAATTTAAATATACGCAATGTAATTTTGCTAGATATTTGTTTTATAATTAGAGGTTAAGCGGTAGAAAAGACTAAAAGTCCTAACTTTTACCAAACAATGTTTTTGATGTTGTAAATGTTTTTAGTAAAATATCTCCATAGCTTTCGTAGTCAAACAACACAGTACTTACTCATCTTATAAGGATTAGAGCGTAATGGAGTAATGGATGGTGTTGATTGTCGGCACTTAATAAATTACAGTAGTTTACTCCGAAGAGTACCAATTGGGATTTAAGAGGCCTAATAATTCAATTAAATTCGAATTCGAACAATTATCTGAAAGGGCCTCACGTTTATTTGAAATTGTTCTCCAATATTGGCAAAGAACTTTTCATTGTCTGTTTATTTACTAATACTTCTAAAAGAATACTGATGAATTGATTCAGATATTGAGCAACTAACCGCCAGAAAACACGGAGAGGAGTCCCAAGACTAAGAGAGCCGCCGCCCCTGAGCCCATGTCGGCCAAATAAATTTGAAATCCGAGAGAACTGATGGTAGAAAACTTAAAAGAGCAAACACGTAAATTTCTCACAAACACAAACTATTGTAAACACTGGACAGTCATTATTATAACCGAAGAAATCCTTACTGTTCAACCAGCTGATGTATTAAATAAACTTGTGATCTATCAACCTAAACGAAAACAGTTGCAGATGATTGTTGGTAGTTTTGACAGTCGACACTTAATGTTACGTCACACGGGGTGTTGAAGTCAGAGCACTTTGGCCTTTTATTCAGATGGCGTTGACTAAACTATGTTTCCCATAGTATTGGTATACTATATAAAATATGTATGATATCTTACTATATACAAAAATTTTGCTTTACAGTATTAGCGATTCGAAACTGGGCGGACCAGTGTATGAGTTGTCTACCTGTAGGGCGGGCGGCTGCTTTTATGTGCTTGTAAGTAGGGCCTGATTAAGAGGTGTGGTGCCCATAGCTTGGGTTGCCCCCCCAAAACTATTGAAGGGTGAGTGTCGGGAAGACTCGATAAACGAGTGTCGTCTGTACACGGCCCAACGCGATGTAGCTTAATTTTGTGGAGGCTCTATGCATTAAGGGGATACCAGCGTCAGGTATCTTTGACTCTTTTCAACGGAGTAGAGCTCCATATCTCTTTCCAACCAATGAGTGATCACCAAAACTCAGGGGTACCACTGGTATCCGCTTAAAGGGTCCTACATCTCTCGATTTCAGTCCCATCGTACAGTAAAAGACGGCTGGATCGTATAACATCGGCCGAAAATGATCGTACCGTATAACATCGCGGCCTTTACGACGATCGCACCACGTAATATCGGCTGTAAAGGAGACCGGACTATACCCTAACATCGTAATAGATTACCGAACCACGTGATAGTTACTGTAATTGATGATCGCAGCGTGTGCCTTCAGCCATAAAAATGACGATCGCGCCGCACTTTTTAAAGAATAATGACGATCATGCTGCTATCCACCGAAACACGTCGACCGGACCACGAAATATCGGCCATAAATGACGACCCCACCGCTCAATCACGTTCGTAATTTACGATCGCACCACGTGATACAGACTGAAAATGACGATCGAACTACGTTATATCGGCCGTAAAAGACGATTGCACTGCAGATGATCGTTTTGAGGATACAATATCCCGTCCCAAAATAATCCTGAGATAAAATAAATTCCTAAAAAAATTGCACATCTATGGCCCCGGCGCCCCTTGGCTGATTGGCGCCCTAGGCTGCAGCCTAGTCAGCCTAATGGTTAATCAGATCCTGCTTTTAAGGGTCGCTTTGTAAGGGTTTTATGTGCAGGGTAAGGGTTTCCCTGGGTGTGAAAGGACTATAGTAGGCAAGTTTGTAGCTTGTAGTCAATCACCATGGAGAACACATTTGCCTTGCAGTAGCTTGACGTCAGTTGTGTGTAATGAATTGTGTGGCGAACATATTAGACTTTTAGAACTTCCTCTAATGAATTCCACCTGCAATGTATAAATATTCCGTTTTTTTATACATTGTCATCTGTTTAAGTAATCATATTATTCTATGTAAATGTCCTGAAGTAACTCGAGAACTCTGCAGGCCGGTGGCAATGTCACCCTATACTGCTTGTAGGGTTCAACAGATTTTTAAAACAGTAACGGACATATGTTTGCCTTGATTTTGGCGGGGAGCGTCTCATAACTCCGAGGTCTCTAAAAATCAACTAGGACAGATTGGCTATGTGTTGTACTTACAAATTTCAGCTCAAGTCCAATAGTTGGTATTTTACGGGCTTTACAAACTGTCAGCTATGTACTATTTCTTTATCCTTTATTCTGGCTTCATGACAAAATGCCCATGGCTAGCCATAATTTTACATTTTCAGAATTGCGTTACATGAACATGAGTTATCACTACTATTATAAAAATGAGGTGGTGTCTGTCTGTCTATTGTTCCATCATGCCAAAACCACTGGACCAATTCTGCTGAAATTTTGCACAAATGTAGTCTATGTACCGAGGAGTGTCACAGGCCTATCGCCGTTTATAAATGTCCTCAGGGCTCTGCCCCACGGGATTTCCAAGATCCCATGTTATTATTATGGAGGAGAGTTTTATTTGGTTTATGTCACATGTGTGTTTTTCTAATTCAATTCATTTAAATAAACAGCTGTTATAAGGAGTATATCTAACTACAGACTGTCATTGTTTTGTTTACATTTTTTCTACTCTGAGTTTTTACCCCGGTGCAAAGCACGGGCATAGCAGCTAGTAACGAAATAGTATACTTCGCACCAAGGGCCGAAAGTGGGGTTTTGCTGGCCCGAGATCGTGTTTTATGACCGAGACGAAGTCGGTTATAATTAGAATTGTTCGAGGGCTCTGCAAAACCCTCTCGGCACAGGTGCGAACGCCATTTTCCACCATACTACAATTTATTAACGGGATAAATGTGGTCGGTCACAAAACACCAAGGTTCGTAGAGCTTTCAGACCAGGTGTGCTTATTTACATAAGAGCAGTGTTCGCAGCAAAGATGTCTTACGAGGGCGTCCAGCTGATTCATAAATCAACTACATACCATAAAGTGTTGCCAACCTTAAGGGTATAATAATGGTAGAGCTATTTTTAAATTGTCACTGGACATGCAGAAAGAGAATTTAAACCCTTAACCGATTAATCTAATAATACAAATACATCAAAACAATATACATTAGTTTCATAAGATAACAGCTTATCATAGAATGTCAGCAGTTAAACAAAGTTAATTATAATTACACTGATGAGGAAAATATGGTACTCGTACGATAAATATCATGTTTCCAGCAACACTGCAGATTGGATTGGTGATCACGTGACCTTCCAGCTGTTTTTACGAGGTCACCCTTAAATAGATCGACTCAGCACACCTGGTCTGAAAGCTTTACGAACCTTGACAAAACACGAGCGGCCTCATGCGTTTTCAGACTAAAACAGTTAACCAATAAACAAAACATCAAAAGTACAATGTTTTGAATTTTGTTGTTATTTTTTCCAGTGTTTCAACCAAAGAACACAAAATAGTATGCACGAATTAACCAGGTAACGTCGTGTACGCTTGAAAACAAGTTGGCAACACTGGCTAAATAGATCAGCTGACTTTCGGCCCTTGGGTGGAAAAACTCTTTTTTTCTTCTTTTTTAACCATTTTATTAAACCGTTCAGCATTATTACAATTGCTATACAGGCTAAAGTTTAATACAATACATGTGGATAACATAAGAAATGGCAAAGATTGAGGTCAGCCGATCAGCCCCTCAGGCACAACTTTCAGTATTCAAATAACGTTCCGAAAACAGGTGATTACTGCGTAGTATGCTGACAATTAGGACAACTGTTAAAATTTGAATACCACTTGATAAAATTAAGCTTAAAATTGCATCAACTGAATTGCCTCCATTTCTTTGTAGAAGCTCCATTACAGTCACAGGAATGTGATGTTCATTCTTCTAAGTGATTGGTAGGCGTAATCCCGTATATTTTCATACCTGCTCAGCCAAGTAGTACATGGTCGATTGTTCCTATTTATTATCGACATTCACAAAAAGGGTCATTTATAATTTTCTCTGTACAGATGTTTCAGAACATGTAATATTAGCAGAAAAGGATTTTCTTGCAGTTTATTTAATGAAGAAAATAGACAAAAAATGTATAAAGAACTGATTAAATTGAAAACTGAATTTCCAATTAATGTTGCCTATACTTGCAAGTGATAAAATTGAAGTTTTGGACGTCATCTTTCATTTTATTATCAGTGAAAACATAAACTTATAATATCCTATTGTGTTTTAGCAATTAAGAATTATTAATTAAGAAAATGTGCATATAGGAAGAGTTTTTACCCCTACATATTTAAAGGAAAATGAAAAATGCTACATAGTATATATAATATTTTGTGTTATGGGCTTACCATGGTCGGAATAAAGAGATGAAAAAGGAAAGGATACAGCTGACTCACAGAAATTATCGTCTACTTTCAGATCAAGCGGGGATGCCGGTCCATACAACAAGACACTCTCTGTTTTTTTGTTTTTTTAAACAATTTTATTCTGGTTCAATGTATACTTTACATTATTCACAGAAATTATAACAGAGAGGCAAAATAACAATATTAGGCTCGCTTCGTTTGAAGACACCCAGGAACTTATTTAAAACTCGTTAGTTAGATTGACAAATGAAATACAGAAATATATGTAAATAAAAACTCGAACATAAATTGATAGTGTTCTTAAACCAAATCACCCTGCATCTCAAATGAATCCTGAGGAAGCCTTGCTTTTAAACGCCTCCCCAAGGTTGGTATTCCTAAGTTGAATGTAACGGCTCCAGGAACATGGTGTAGATTTGACAGAAACTTTCTTGTACTTTTTCTTATAAAGTGTTCTACTGTGTCGATTCCCAGTTCTTCGTGAAGCTGTGTGAGTTTATGAGACGGAGGCAGTGCATGTGGATGGACGAGCTCACGCTCCAGTTGGAAGGTCTTGGTGAATATAACATCACACATTATGAAATATTTTATTTATCATCAATTGAAACAACTTTGTCTACTTAATTAATAAGGCGTCGAACAACAATGTGTGCTAGTACTCTACATTTTTTAGTTAATCAACTGTTATTACGTCAAATTTTTGTTATATAAACTCAAAATATCAAACCTTAATTTTCTGGTTTGTTAGTTTAGCTTTGTTTATTAAACACAAGACAACGAAAAAACTGAGCATTTACATTATTAAAAAAAAGCTCTGTTTAATTGTGTAGATAACATTTTCTTACAGCTTGTTTATAAATACCTATAAAACAACTATAGCAACATACAGTTAAGATTAGTATGTATTAAATAGTAATACATACTAATTAATGTACTATTAATTAATTAATATTAATTTTCTTTTAAGAAAATCTTAAAAGAAAAGTCTTATCGTTTCTAAACATTGTTTTATTAAAGCTTAACATATAAACTTAACTATTTTTAGGGATTACGTTTTAAGTTTTGTTGCTAAATTTATTTTATGTTTATTTTTCTATCAAATATATAAAATATTGTGGATGAATGTCATGCAGCTGGAGAGCTTAATACAACACACGGTATCCAAAAATAGTATTTATTCATATTTAACAGATTTATAGACATAGATTCGAATTGCATGACACATAATTTGTTGGGTGGGTGTGCAACAGATAAGGCTTATCTGTTAGTATATTGTAACTGAACGTGAAGCTGAAGCCAAATCAGCGCAGGAACTTTGAAGAAAACCATAATACTCTTCTGACACCCATGAAACACGAGCCAAAGATCTTGGAAATTTGAAAAATTTAGGATAAATATTAGTTTTGGTATACAACCTATCCTAGGGTCATAATTTAAATACAAATGCCAACTTAAAACACATTTTAAAATTTTTCAGTTTAAAATGCCGTGTGATTTGACTATACAACTGAAATCAGGTAGTCAAGCCAAGCTTTGGGCAAAACAAGAATACCAAACTTGTGTTCACTGGCCAAACATAGCTAAACATAAAATATAAAGAGTGTGCAAATACATGTTAATAAACAAGAAACATTCAAGCCAACATGATGGCCGCCTTTTTTCCTTTACTCCCTCCATGGTAACCTACATTTTATAAATATATTTTATACAATTTTATAGATTTTTTTTAAATTTTATATTCACAGCTTATGTACAACCGTTATCAATCCGGAAACAAAAAAGTGTTCATAAACATCTCATATTATGTTTAGAGTTGTTTAGATTAATTTAATAGTTTAAATTTTTATGAATATGTAATACTAGGAAAGAAAAACAAATATTTTATTTGAATTTTTAGGTCAAATATATTTTTTTTATATGTTTGCTGAAACCATTGTTCTCTGGGTTTGTTTACAAACATGTCCTCTAATGAGTCTTCACTTTTTCACCCTGGAAGATCACTATATCCTATACTCTAATATGAGTAAGGTTTGCTTGCTTGCGACATGGATCTCAAAAACGGCTCCAACGATTTCCTTCAAATGTTCGAAATAACTAATTTCTGGGATAAAAATAAGTTCTCGACAGGCCTCATCCCCAGGAAAAATTAAATAATGTAAAAAAACTAAAATGAAAAGTTAAAAAAATTAACATTGGACTCATGGAGTTTTAAATCAAAACAAAAGAATTGTAACAGCTGTGCATAATCAACCAGGGAACTATCAAAGTAATACTCATGTTGGTTATGATTATTAACATGCGATTTCCTGAGAGCAGAGATTAAAAGATTTGAGTGAAGATCACATATATAGAGTAGTAAAATAAATCAAAGGGACATAGAGCTATAAATAACAACTGGAGTGACCTTAAAAATGTAGAAAAGAGGCAAATGAGTTATACAAATCAGATTATCAGTAGAGGGAAGTGGTGACATATGTTCCAAGTAATCTAAACAAACTGACTGGTCTTCCCCCGAGCAAAGCTCGGCCCCCAGGCCCTAGTAATTAAACTTGTTGACTAAACGATAATATATTCTTGTATCATCACAATAACTTAGAGTTGTACCTAAGCAGTGTCTATGTATTCATTGGTTGTACTGATTTTATTTCACTCGTGAACAACACCAAACGAGTGAGGATAGAGGCCATAAGAGTCAGATGTGTTTCCTCGTATAAAACCGTTTATAATGTTGTGACCATAATTAAATTATCATGCTTTAGTCCCATGTTATCAATTTAAAGACCCTGTAGTTGAGGACAGCTTCTGAGGTTGCTTATGAACGATCGGTCGGTAGCAATTCATTTCTATGACTTAAAATATTACTTATCTATATATTTTTATTATAATAAATAATATGCGACTTCAATTAATTGTTTCGCAATCTTACAATATTTTTAAAACGCTGAATTCGCCATTGCCACTTGACTTGTCTGTCAACTGTAATACAGGCACAGTGTTTCAACCGAGTCGGCGTCAGCTATAAGTGTTCCACCACTCATCAGTTCAGACAAGGCCCCACGACAAGGCGAGGGCGGCAGACAGGGGCAGGACCCACGGGGCGCCGAGGAGGGGACCCCCAGGAACTCCCAGGTTGCAGCCGTCGTAGTCGCAGACGCCGCAGAACTCCAGGGTGACGTCAGCAGTCGTGACCAACTTGACCGCGTCGCAGGGGTTGAAACTCTCCAGCTGGTGGACTGAACAACCCCGCCCCGTCACACGCTCCCCTAGAACTGGCAAGGGCTATCATATACTC
The DNA here is from genome assembly GCA_963675035.1 of Allygus modestus. Lineage (NCBI taxonomy): Eukaryota > Metazoa > Arthropoda > Insecta > Hemiptera > Cicadellidae > Allygus > Allygus modestus. The sequence continues at coordinate 349,310,543 of OY776112.1, forward strand.
GTGTAGTAAGAGATTGGACTAACACATCGCGTACAACAAATTTTGTTTGCGTGGTTTATAGATTTTGCAAAATCATTTGAGTGTGCACATTCGGGGCTAAATAATACATTTTTCGACCATCACTACGTTAAACACCTTATGGTGTAAGGGTATCATAATCTATGACCAAACCTTTCGATTAACGACATATGCCTTTCTGGTGGTTTGTGTGTACCAACAATTGACATTGCCGCGAGCCCCGAGCGAGGGATGTGTTATTATTGCAATGTCAGGAAATTATGTGACTGATACTTTTATGATTTTTACATGCATGTAGTTGTCATGGCTTGTGCCTTACAAAACTGGGTGAATTTTCAGCTGACTTGTGAATTTGTCAGCGAGAAGCAAGGTAAACAGCCCGACTACAACCACAGCGAGGTAAACAGTCCGACTACAACCACAGCGAGGTAAACAGCCCGGCTACAACCACAGCGAGGTAAACAGTCCGACTACAACCACAGCGAGGTAAACAGCCCGACTACAACCACAGCGAGGTAAACAGCCCGACTACAACCACAGCGAGGTAAACAGCCCGGCTACAACCACAGCGAGGTAAACAGACCGACTACAACCACAGCGAGGTAAACAGCCCGGCTACAACCACAGCGAGGTAAACAGTCCGACTACAACCACAGCGAGGTAAACAGCCCGACTACAACCACAGCGAGGTAAACAGCCCGACTACAACCACAGCGAGGTAAACAGCCCGGATACAACCACAGCGAGGTAAACAGCCCGGCTACAACCACAGCGAGGTAAACAGACCGACTACAACCACAGCGAGGTAAACAGTCTGACTACAACCACAGCGAGGTAAACAGTCCGGCTACAACAACAGCGAGGTAAAAAGTCCGACTACAACCACAGCGAGGTAAACAGTCTGACTACAACCACAGCGAGATAAACAGTCCGACTACAATCACAGCGAGGTAAACAGTCCGACTACAACCACAGCGAGGTAAACAGCCCGGCTACAACCACAGCGAGGTAAACAGTCCGACTACAACCACAGCGAGATAAACAATCCGACTACAACCACAGCGAGGTAAACAGCCCAACTACAACCACAGCGAGGTAAACAGCCCGGCTACAACCACAGCGAGGTAAACAGTCCGACTACAACCACAGCGAGATAAACAATCCGACTACAACCACAGCGAGGTAAATAGTCCGACTACAACCACAGCGAGGTAAACAGCCCGGCTACAACCACAGCGAGTTAAACAGTCCGACTACAACCACAGCGAGGTAAACAGTCCGACTACAACCACAGCGAGGTAAACAGCCCGGCTACAACCACAGCGAGGTAAACAGTCCGAATACAACCACAGTGAGGTAAACAGTCCGACTACAACCACAGCGAGGTAAACAGTCCGACTACAACCACAGCGAAGTAAACAGCCCGGCTACAACCACAGCGAGGTAAACAGCCCGACTACAACCACAGCGAGGTAAACAGTCCGACTACAACCACAGCGAGGTAAACAGTCCGACTACAACCACAGCGAGGTAAACAATCCGACTACAACCACAGCGAGGGAATCAGCCCGGCTACAACCACAGCAACGTAAACAGTCCGACTAAAACCACTAAAATCGCTCCGCTCTCAACTCGCGCTGGGTCACCAATATGTTCCAGTCGATTTAAACGAGTGTATTACAACATATCTTTTATAACTGTCCTCGTTGCTCTAAGGTCGGTCTGTTATTGCAAAGTATCACTGGCTTATTAACCCAAATAAACAGTGGCTAAATCATTTCAAACCTTCAAAATATTTTAAATATCCTAGGCAATGTTCACATCCAAGGAAAAATAATAAACGGCTAATTTCTTATTAGAGCACTACCAACGCCAAAGAGCTCCTTGCCAAGGGTTGTTCTAGCTTCGGTATTAGGTTAGTCATCGTCCAATCGAAGCAGATCTTTATGGTCCCTGGCCGGGGATTGGCCCAGGTTCATCATCAGGTTGGCCACTGACGCTGGTCTACTACTCACCGATGAGGTCTATCTTCTGGCAGGACGCGGGTAGAGAGACTTTCTGCGGCGCCGCCACCGAGGGTCCCTGAGCCAGCAGGTCGGTCTTGTCTCTGGCCGGGGCTTGGCCCAGCTTCATCATCAGGTTGGCCACTGCCACTGGTCTACTAGTCTACAGTAGTGCCTACCACTTACCGATGAGGTCTATCTTCTGACAGGACGCGGGTATAGGACCGTCCTGTGGCGCCGCCACTGAGGGCCCCTGAGCCAGCACGTCGGTCTGGTCCCTGGCCGGGGCTTGGCCCAGCTTTGTCATCAGGTTGGCCACTGCCACTGGTCTACTAGTCTACAGTAGTGCCTACCACTTACCGATGAGGTCTATCTTCTGGCAGGACGCGGGTATAGGACCGTCCTGTGGCGCCGCCACTGAGGGCCCCTGAGCCAGCACGTCGGTCTGGTCCCTGGCCGGGGCTTGGCCCAGCTTCGTCATCAGGTTGGCCACTGTCTCCAGAGCCGCTCTCACCGTGTTGTCGTACTCGCAGTCGACCGTGTCCATGGGCGCCGAGGACGTGGAGTTCCCGACGAAGGGGTCCAGACACCGGGCGTCCTGTTTGGAGTTGCACACGTAGCACCGGATACCATCGCCTGGTCGGGTGAATATTATCAATTTTCATTTTTCATTATAAACTTTTTGGGTTTCCATTTTATAAGCTCATCAACAAAAGTGTATATCCAATCCATGTATATTTGTTCAGTACTTTTGTTTTTGTGTCTAGATTTTTGCTATATTAATACACGGTTGAAACGTTAAGTTCTCAGTGACTACTGAACCGATTTACAAGATTTATGCGTCTAATTAAACGGGGTAATGCCGGGATTTACCAAATTTCCTCAGAATTCATTTTCGTTTTTAGGGTTCCGCACCACAGCTCTTCAAGGATTGCAATGTTAATCTTATGGAAGAACGGTAATCATTAAAATTGAGCATGTGACAGCTGTTGAAGGTAGTACAGAAGCAAGATCAGTGGTTTTAAGCTAACTAGTGGAATGGCGTCACGATTTAAACTGTTTGAATTTGAGTAGCTGGATTAGCTGGTTATTATAAACAACATATTACTAGGATGGTCTGCCGTTACACTTTAGACGCATAAATGAGCGGAGCAACAGTTACAACGTTAAAGTGCGAACAAAAAAGATCTATGGGAAGGAACTTAAAATAATGTGAACAAAACAGTGACAGTTTTTAACAGCTGTTTATTTAAATTAAATTAAGTCAGTTAACATGTTAATTAATTAATTAAAAACATGTTACATAAAACCAATAAAATATTTCTTCCATTACAATTGCATGTGAACTTTAAGACCCAGTGGGGCGTAACCTAGGAGGAATTTTGCAAATCTCTCTAAAGAAAAACCTTCTCCTCGGTATCACCTAGCTACTGGCCAAACTTCATATCAACCGGTAAAGCCATTACACTGTGATGCCGTTACAAAGAAGTGACAAAGTGAGGGAAAGAGAGCTTCCCTCACTTCGCTCACTAAAACAATGAAGTCTATGTTAAAGAAATTTAATCTCGATCAAAAAATGTATAATAATTTAAAGTAATAATTCCTCAGGACTGGAAAAACTGCCATCCCATAAGCGGCAAAACAAGACAATAATTCATATCATCAGGGCCGTTGAAGTCCCATGGGGCAGAGCCCTGGGGCCTAAATCGAAATTCTGGCTCGACAGTGACTTTATAACTTGAAATTATCTTTTAAATAAAAAAATAATCATCAAAATCGGTTAAGTATTAACTCCAGGAATTGAGTGAACAAAAAGCAGGAATTTTGTTAAACATGTAGAAAAGAAAATTCTATAACAAGGACACATAGAGCACAAATACAATACACTAACACAACATTTATATACACGAACATGTATATACATTACCTGTTTTGCATCGTTGCCTCCAAACTCACAGAAAAATAGGGAAACTTTAGTGAGTGTGTGGTGCGGTAGTGAGTGGACGCGAGAGTGAAGTTTCCCTATTTTTCTGTCAGCTTGGAGGCAACGATGCAGAACAGGTAATGTATTGTCAGTTTTCCATTTGTTCGTGTATATATATATATATATATATATATATATATATATATATATATATATGTTGTGTTAGTGTATTGTATTAGTTTTTTTTTTATCTGTATTTGTTAGATTTGTGTTTGTGTAAATTAAAATGTAAAGAAAATATTGAAGAAAATCCAAAACAATTACCTCCCGAAATGTAGTGTAGTTTTAAACACTAGAAGCGATTGGTAAAGTCCAAATAAATCAATAATAAATTATGAGATAACATTTTCCAAATAAAAGGTGGCTTAGTGATATTTTAGACAGACGTCCAAATGAAAAACCAAATCAAAATAAACAGAAGAACCTTCTGCCGATCAACAAACTTATCTCCATATGGGTCACTCGAGGCCACACCGCGATGTATTGTAAATACCATGCTGAACACATCAGTTCGAGGGTTTGCTGCGACTATCAATAGTCAAAGAAAGGTTTAAAAATAAATAAAATTCTCTTTGATTAATTCAATACAAAGTGTATTTGTGTGTATTTTTATTTTCTTGTTGTCAAGCAAATGGAAATTTATATGTGCATTATTAATTTTTAACGAAAATTCGAGATTTTCTTGAATGCAAATTTACTACGGTTATGGGTAAGTTTGGCTGGAACAAGCTTACGTGTGACAAATATGTTAATCTTTCGTTTAAAAATCTTTTTCATTAATTTCTTGTTTTATTGTGTCTAAATTAAAAACTACCTTACTAAAACGTCGTGCATGACGCGATAATTAGAAGAGTTTAACCAGTACACCTTGTCATTATAGCTTGTCAATTACAATTAATTAATATTTAAAATGTTTCATATTTATTCTGATTGAACTACAGTGTCTATCAAATCAAATCAAATTATTCTTTATTCAGTCTTAATAACAAATTACATGTATTTGAATAGCGTCACAGAAGTATGCATATTAGTTATAAATTAAAACTATTATTAAAACTAAAGCTAAAGGTTGACTCTGACAAGTATAGTAAAACAAAACGCTTTGCAAAGTAAAGGTCAGTGCTCAAAAATATTTTATCGCTACCGTGAAGCCTATCAGATGCAATACAAATATTTGGAGTTCGAATGAATGTTTAAAGTTTTAACTTCATAAATTCTTTTAACGAATAACAGGAAGATTTAATTAAAACATCTTTTAGTAATCTTTTAAATGTATTAAAGTTTCTCTCCAGTCTTACAGGTGCCGGTAAGTATTGAAAGAACTTCAGTCCTGCATAAGATGTTTTTTTGTATAAAATTCTAAGTTGTGGCGAGGAAGGTTAATTTTAAATCTGGTATTATAACTGAGGATTCTGTTTGAAGTGGACGATATTAATTTGAAGTTGCTTTGCGTAAATAGTTGTTTCATAGATGTATAAATTATACTGTTAAAATTCCCAAATCACATAAAACGTTCTTAACTGAATCTGTTCTTTTAAGCTCCATCTGTAATAGCTCTCTTTTGTTGAGTTAGGATTTTATCTAAATTGTTTTTGGTTGTTGCGCCATAAATAGTGATTTCATAAGATATATGTGACAATGAAAAATAGAATAATAGATGATTTTTGGAGTTTCCAAATTGCAAATCCTGGACATCTGTCGCAGAGCATGAATACCAGAAAATAATTGTTTTAACTACATGATTAATATGATCATCCCAAGAGAGATTCCATCAATAACTAGACCAAGAAACTTTGTTCGGTCTACTTGTTCTATTTTATCTCTTTTTATAAAAATATTAGGTTCAAATTTTGTTCTTGATTGTTAACCATTATTATTATTACATACAACAAAATTTAAGGTTTTAGAAAGATAATGAATAATATTAAATAGCTAAAAAATATATAGATACAGTTTTATTCAAGTAAAAATCGTTTACAAAAATCTAATAAGAGAACAAAAATAAAATAAATAAAGAACATTAAAAATCTACAAGGTTTAGTAGTCATACTTACTTATAACAAGCTAACTCTTTAGAACGTTTTGAGTTTTAAAACTTAGTTGAAACACTCATGAAAAAATTAATTATTTATTTTTCCCCCGACAGGTAATAACCAATCTCCAATCAATAAACAACAGCGACATAAAAATCATGGGGATCAGAGTATTTGTTTTCTATTGTCTATGCATCATATATTTCCATTTAAACCCAGGATTTTCAAGACGATTATGTAACAGTAACGCGGTGCAGTAAAAAAGTTACTCAATACTTAACCAACTTGTACGTTCTCTGGAGTTTGAAAGTGCGCTCGCCCGGGGGAGGGGTTGATTTACGCAAAACAAAAGCGAGCACAGAATTCTTCTCCCTTTGTCATGGTTGCTGGCTGTCTGATGATCCGGGTCTGCAGTGAGGAATACTGTTTTATTCAACGTGATTATTCGGGTTACTTTGTTAAGAACGTCTGAACATATGTGATCCAAAATTGGTTTTAAAATATTTAGTTAATAATTTGTATTGAACTAGGTGACCCACTGAGCTCTATGTTATATCTGGAGTCACCACTCCGTGGTGAAAAAGCGTGCCGCTGTGTTTATGGTCGTTATGCTGGCCAGATGTGTTTTTGACGTTTTGGTGGTATAGTTATTTCATTTCCTATTGGCTGACATTTTGACATCATCCACCCAATGTATTTTGATTGGTCCAGTGAACAGTAAGGTGTCAACACAATAGAGCAAAAAGTCAGTGTTGACGGTACGTTTTTGGAAAATATTTAGGCAGAGAGTAGTGACTCCAAATATAACATAGAGCTCAGTGGCTCCACCCTTAATGTGAAAGCAATGTAGAAATGTGTTAATTTGTTTATGCGCTATATCACGTTGTTATTTTGTATTAAGGTCATGTTGTACCCTGGTAATTCTGATATAAATTAAGTTACATCTTAAGTAATTGTAATATATTAGAATTTCTCCTGTTTGAGCAATTGATAATGTATTTCTTATTTTTTTGTATTCTAACCCCTGTAGCATTTTTGATAAGAGTTCACTAAACATGCTTTTAAGGGAAAGCAGTCCAAACTCCTCATTTTTGCGGACAACCCGGGATTTGAACCCGTGACCACGTGAACTGTGAACCGTGAACTGGAGTCCAAGTCACTATCTGTTATTTTATAGGCTAGCGAGAATCCCAACAAAAATAAACAACATTTTTCCCTTAACATGTGATTAATGGGTATTCGAATTTTTGACATGGTAAAATGGTTTTTCTAACAATATAATATTTTTAAACTACAGTTTTTTTCATAAAGAAGAACTATTACGCTTACGATTAGAACTGCTTTAAGGTTGACAGTCGCAGAACAATTCACAAAACGATTCTCTTATATCTGCGCCATTAGATTTTGACAGTCAAAATAAAGGTTCTGTTTAAAATTATAAACAATTTCATAATTTTTATCATGGTATATCTAATATATATACAGCCGCATGTGTAACACACCCAGACATAGGAATTCTAGACCACTTCCAGACGAACTAGAAACGTGATATTTGGCATGCAGATAGCTTGTACCTTGAAATCCCCGGTAAAATTGCCAAAATATACAATTTTTAATTTTAAAACCACTAATTTTTATCTTGAAAATTGGATATTTTAACATTGGGCTAATGGAGTTTCAAATAAAAACAAAATAAATCGTAACAGCTGTAAACAAATATCCAGTAAACTGTCAAAGCAACTTTCACATGGTAGAGTATAAACAAATTATAGAACTATTGAAAAATGAAAACATCTAGAGTGGATTTAACCATAATGAATCTAAAAAGTATACTATATAAAAAATACTTGAAAGTTCATTGACCAATAATAACAACTGAAGCGACCCCAAGCGGGGGTCTGGGGGCGGAGCCCCCAGCGAGCGAAGCGAGTCTTTATATATAATTCTGTAAGCGAGATTTTTAAGTCAAAATTGTGGGAGTTTGGCAAACTGCAGGAAAATGGGAGACGGCTCAAATTGAAGGTCTTGATCCCAGGGACTCGGGGAAAATACCAGTATTTCCAAAACGTTACCAGCAAACGAGAAATAACGTAAAACAACCCCCATAAGAAAATCATGGGGATTTAAAATTGCCTGTTTTGTTTACACTAAAACATGTGATTAAAAGTCCACTTTGTTTACGAAATGACATATTTGTTCAAATCAGATGAGGCAGAGTATTTGGAGCAAAGTTAGGGGCTTTGGCCCCTTCAAACCACTGGTAACATACAATTCGATCTAACAACAATATAAGTCATCATAAATTAACGAATATTGTTGAAGTTAATAATTCAAATAATAATAATAATTAGTATTGTTATTAATAATTCAAATTATTATCTGTTCGGAAAATATATTAAAAGAAAGTGTGGCCGCACTACTTACATATTTACGTTATTCAAATCCAGTGTCAGTGATTTAGGATAAATTGTCATCTACAAAACATCCAGCTTAGATGAAGCAAATATATTTGTTGATTTATTAATTTGTATAACAAGTTTCTTGAAGCATTTTTTTAATGCTTTTTCTTTTATTATGAAAAATAGGTCGATGCTTTAGATATAATTCTCTCTAATCTGTTTATGGTACTGTATTTGTTTGTGAATCTTATTATGTCTATGAAATATAGTTTACGGCTTTAGGAGTAATTTAATATTTGTCAGAACTAAACATAATATTTTGGAGATTTTCTATGTTTGAGGGCACAATTTAAAATTGCTGAGCGTAGTTTTTGGTTAGTGTGTTTTACAACAAGCTTTAAAGATTTAAACGGTTTAAAAAATTATCTGTTTACAGTAAGTTACAATACTTCCATATAAATAAGAGTTTTTCAGTACAAGGTAATATTCTTTCTTGATTAACTCTAATTAATTAGTGTACATTTATAAGGGTATATTTTTATATTACAGAAGATTGTCCTATCTGTTAGCAACTAAAAAATAAATTGTTTATGTTTTTATTCGGTTTTATTACACAAGTTTTATATTGTATGCTAAAGTGTAAGATCCTCCTGTACCCTGATATTATATATACCCTGATACATTTACAGTATTTATTTACTTGCTGCAATACAGTTTGAACCAAAAAAATCAAAGCAGTCCAAAAATATGTTTTGCAAATTTTAATGGGAAATATAAATATTTTAAGCAGATTTTTTAATGTCAGGTTTTTTCCCAAAAATATTAATTAAACCAGTTGAAATTTTTCTATATCATGATAGGTATAAGCAATATATTTTATAAAAAATTATACGACTAATTTTTTTAATTGTTTTTAATAAAAGTAACTAGTGGCTTACAGGGGCTATAGCCCCTAACATATGGTTTTTGTGTAAGTGGATAATCACATCTGATCATTAGTTCATTTTGCTTATTAATAAAAACACTGTAGTGATATTTTATAAGAAAATCATTGGATCTTTGAAGTCCAATGGGGCGTAGCCCACGTGATTTTTGACATTTCTGATATTTTTCCCACCGTCCTTAGCCCTCAAGCTTTAAAATTAATCGTCATAACCTAATTTAACTTTTTCCTAGCTCGAGATATTTTGTGGGGACCGATTCGCTTACGGAATTAAATATTAAGATATTTGAATACAGTTACATGATTAAACTAAAGTGATTATCCCAGTCCACTACATATATAATAATAAAAATGCTTTAGTTAAATAAATATATTAAATAAAATACCAAAGGCAAGAATGAAAGGCCGAAAAAATAGCTACATTTAGATAAAAAAAGTTCATAAAGATACAGCAAACAAATAAAAGCAAGGAAAAAACATTTTCGTCAATAAAATATTTTGACCCTTAATATTCTTTGATAACCATAATATTTTATGGTTATCAGAGAATAACTTAAATTCTCTAAATTATAACTTAAATTATATGTAATTTTCCACATAACTTATTATTCATCTTGATATTATTTGAAGCTAGTAATACTTGTTTTCAAATAATTTCAAAATAAATAATAAGTTCTATGGCTAAATGTATAGTTGTCAAAGAAAAGGCATATATTTTCTTTTCATGCCTTTTCTATGTAATTGTTGGTCATTTGAGATGTAACGTGCTACAGACTGACCGAGCGACACCGTAGACAGCAGTCCCAGGGCCAGAAGAGTCGCCGCGCCGTCCATGCTGCCGACTGTGGCGTTACAACTTACACCCCACCCTCACCCTCACAACCCTCTTGATGCCTTCTCCCTCCCTCTCACTCTTCACCATTGATCTCCTTCCCTTTCACTTCGATCACCGTTTGTAATTAATCGTATGAGAAATTTAAATACCCCCCGTCGCAGCAAACCTGCGTACTCAGCGAATTTCCAATGCATTGATATGTTTCTCACTAGTACATAAAGCCACTCACCAATTTTGACAAAAATACATTCATAAATTAGTGATTTATTACATTTTATTTATTCCCCATAAGAATAACATTAGGACTGAGTACGCAGGTTTGCTGCAACGAGGAAGATAAGAAATGAGTTTTTATGCAATTATCAATATAACTGAACCAGGTGAAGCTACTTACCATGTTTTATTAATTTATGTTCATAATTAAGGGAGATATAAAACTTTACTTATTCTCCATAAGAATAACATTAGGGCTGAGTATGCAGGTTAGCTGCTACGGGGACAATCAACAAAACATTTATTTTTTGTGCAATTATCAATATACCAGTACAACATGAAGCCACATACCAAATTTCATCAATATACATTCATAAATAATCAAGATATCAAATTTTATTTATTCTCCATAAGGATAACATTGGACAACGTACTGTGTTTAGCACTTTGAATATCTCTGCAACGGTTTGACGTAGAATCACAATTTAAACACCAAAATGATTGTTTTGTGGAGCTGAAATGATTGGTAAAAGAAAATGTGAAGTTTAAAGTAAAATTAACTGAGGAAAAGCCAAAAACTGTTTTCCCATAAGATTAACATGGGAGATTTTATGAGCATGTTTTTTGGATTTTTTCCGCAACCACTTAACCTAGGTTAATAATTCAAAATACCATATTATTTGTTTTTTTAAGCTCTATAACATGGTCTAAACCAAAATTAAGTGTTTTAAAAATTTTAGGGTAAAAAATGCAAAAAACTGATTTTTGGAAAATTTAAAACCCCCATAAACCCCCCTTCCCATGGTCCGATTTTTCTGGTTTTCGAACTTAAAGTCATAAATGTCAGTTTACACATTTGAGCCAAATTTCATAGAAATCGGACGTTTTTTACTCAAGTTATCGCATTCACGGACACATATATAGATATATATATATATAGATATATATATACATATATATAAATTTGAACGAATAGTGTTTTGGACATCTGGGGACATCAAAACAAAAAGTTATCATGGTCTCGGGCTTAAGTCTTACCATGAGACCTACGGTAATAGCTTCTTCCCTATAGGGGAAATTCGCTAAAATTGGAATGTAGTCCCAACAAACATTTCCAAGATGCAACGGGTCATGTTTGGAGCAGATTGAGAATGGCTACATTGGGATTAAGATATTTCAAATTTAATGGTTAGTTTTTTTACCTTTAAAAATGTAAAAAATTTATGTATAACGTTTTTGTTTGTAATATTTAAATTTCATGAAATTTTAAGAAAAGAATATAAAGATTTGCCTGTCAGACATTTTTTACTGCAATCAGAAATTGACAGTTATTTTTTAAAGATCATCAAATGTATTTAAAATTGTATATGAATACCAACATGTCACAATGGATGGTGCGGTTTTTACTTTACCCCCCATGTACATATTAAATGAAGAAAGTATTGTTTTTATAAAAATAATCAAATTTGAGTTGCTATTGAAAATATTCATTTTAAGAGTCTCTGATGGTGCACTTAAAAGGTCTTATTTTACTTTTAATATGCACCTTAACATTCTAAAACCACACATTATTTTAAATAGGACCTTTACGTTATGTACCTTGACGTTGTGAAACGAACCCGAATATATGTTATAGAGAGGACACATTAAGGGGTTTTGTGTTAGCTTTGAGAAAAGCTATTCTCAATGGCTATACTAACAAAATGGTATTATTATAAGTTGGAGTTTCTTATAAGTAATCAACATAGTAATGCACTTTAAAACATTGTAAAAAGTGTTCATTCTGCAACTTAATACTAAAATTGCTATGCGCTTGCCAAAATTGTTTTTTCGGCTCATGTTTTTTCGGCTTAGTAATTCGTAATAATCTTTACTGCTCAAGTTTACCTAATGTCTCCTTAATTAAACGCTTTAAACCTTAATAATAAAATGAAATAATTATATTCTTCTTCTGACTTTCCTCAACGAAAGAAAGGTAACTCATTGAATTTATGCGAAAGGTTTCATTTGTAGTTTTACAGTTTACGGCTTCACCTCCCGCCGACTACTAGCAAACCAGCTTTGAACAACAAAATGATTTGATCATCACAAAAAATAATCTATTTAGACCTATTTAAAAAATTCCTGCTTTTTATTCACTAATTTCCTAAAGTTAACATTTAACCGATTTTCATGATTATTTTTTATTCAAAAGATAATTTCAAGTTCTAATTCACAGTGAAGCTAAATATTTGATTTACATTTTTATTTTGGTTACATTCAAAATTTTAAAATCACAGTTTTTTCTTGATTAAAAACAGCTGTTATAAGGATTATATCCGCAAAATATTGCAGGGGAGCAGCTCATATGTTTTATATATTTTTCACATAGTAATAAAATAACACTTTTTTAAAATTCTTAGAAATATAAAACATATATGTTATTCATATTTATTGATGTGAGCATCATTGCCAAAGTTATTTTTATAGTAAAGCCAAGCGAAAATTAAATATCTAAGTGCAGTATATAATGTTCTGGCAAAAAAATCAATATCTAAGATATATTATAGGTCTTATATACTGGAAAAATATTTATTATAATAAAATAAATACAGATATTTAAAAATAAAATATTGATTGTTTTGTTAAAAAATCAAACCAACTAGAGAATGAATAAGCTCTGAATAACATTTGCATTTACTGAATTTCTCAAAGAGATTTAACAAAATTTCTTCAATGGTCTTCTTCATGAAAAAATACTAAATATATTATCATTTTTATAATTAAATTATCTCATTGGTCAAAAATGGTTTTGCAGCAGCTGGCTTATGGTGAAGAGGCTACATTCTGGTAAAATAACATGGCGAAACTTTCTGCATGAATTCAATGAGGTCTCTTCTTCTGTTGAGGAAAGATGATAACTGGAAATCGATAACCAAAATGAAAAATGGTGATGGCAATAACTGAAAAGAAGAGAGATGGGCTGCATTGATATCAGTTCACAAAAACTCTGATATAGGGGGCATCGATCAGTGCCGAGCAAGGGATGCAGTTCGCTACACCTGCTGAGAGAGGGTATTCACAAATTTCATAGAAAGTAGGTCACTACTGAAGTGTTATTACACTTATTTTTTCATTTATATGTAAGTTTAAATAAATTAAATAAGTTTAAATGTAAGGATATATAAATTGTTGTTTTTACACTGCTTTAAATTCAAGCCATCAAAAATTAAATGTAATGGCGATGAGAAAAACGAGATCACACGCAGCACACGTGAGGGAAGTGAATTTCCGGATTAAAACCTTAAAAAGATCAAATAAAGGGTTTAAACCAACACTGGTTACATTTATTTGAAAATTGAAACAAAAATGTTTGGCTGTTTTGATGCTCCTGGTTATATTTAAATTCACTAATAGGATGCCAATGTTGTACATTATAAAGTTAGAAGGAGGTATTGTTGGGATAGCAAGTTGGTATAGGGGTATAGAGGGTGATAAAACTATATTAAAATATTAAAAACAGCCTTTTCCAGTGTAAAATCCCCTTAAGACAACGTACTGCATTTTGACAATTAACATTTTCTTTAATAACTCTGTAAGTACTTGTGCTATAATGATGAGGGAGGGCTTAAAATCTTTGGCTTTTTACGCACAATAAGTTAAAGTAAGTGTTCATTTGGGGCTTTTCAGACCCTTTTTAGGCCCGAAAACTCAAAATAAGAAAACTTAAAATCCCCTAAAAAGGGGGTTAGGGTTTTCCAAATGTTCTGCCCAACGAACTTGTCCAACTTATTATAAAAAGGAATGTCTCTACCAAATTTGAAGTAAATCGGACAAAAATTGCGACCGCTAGAGTGCGAACACACACATATATATATCTATTCCATATGGGGGTAAGTTTTTAGAGACCCCTCAAAACGTGTTCAGGGGGTCACGTTAGGAACTTCTATGGTGGTCCCGGGCTTAAGTCTCACCGTGCGTGCGGGTCATGCTAATAGTTCTCTTTTCCATATGAAATTCACTAATGGGATATTTAACAAAATTACATTTGAATGAATGGCACAACAAGTACAATTTCCTCTTAGTATACTTGCCAGCAGGGTGTGCCTTGAACCGGTTTCTTGGAAAATCATTTGTTATATCTTGTTAATGAGCTGTTCATGCTTGAAAGATAAGATTTATGGTTGTACAGTGATAAAAACTGATAACAATACAAGGAAAGCATTGTATTTAAAACATTATCATATGTCACATAATTAGTAATCTTTCTTTTCATGAACCCTATATAACGTATTTAAACCTTTATTTAAAATCACAAGTGTGATTTTATTTAGTTTGTATTTACTGAACATTTTTAGTATTGAAATGCTAGTTTGACAAAATACTGAAAGAGTGTTATAAACTTCTAATAATACCAAATCCAAGCCAAGGAAAAGACAAGATCTGTATAAGCCCTGATAGTTTGAGTTGACTAAATTATTCAAACTCTAACCTGTCTTATAGTTTACCTTAAGTTATTACATTATTAGTGTAATCAAACCTCCATTTGTATTGTTCCAATACATGGTTCTCACTTTTTTTGAGACAGTTTAATTATTGAATAATTTTGAATTGTTTTACGTAAAGAAGTCTTTTACACATTCAGTGACCCCATTTTAGCGAATTTCCCCTATAGGGAAGAAGCTATTCCCGTAGTTGGCTTGGTAAGACTTAGGCCCGGGACCATGATAACTTTTCGTTTTGAGGTCCTCAGACCCCAAAAACACCATTCGTTCGAAACTGTACAATAGGTAGTGTAATGTAATGTATATATATATATATGTGTGTCCGTGAGCACGATAACTCTCGTAAAAAGATCAGATTTTGATTAAATTTGCTACAAACGTGTAAAGCAACATTTATGACTTTAAGTTCAAAAACCAGCCAGATCGCTCCATCCGTAGGGGTATTTGTTAGGGGGGGGGGGGTTTGTATCCCAAAATAGTTTTTTTTTTAACTTTTACATATAATTTTTGAGATTGTCAAATTTTAGTTTTTACCATTGGATTCAGCTTAAAACACACACAGTTTGGTATTTTGATCATTCCTCTATGTCAATTGGTTACCGAGATATTCAAAGTGCTAAACACAGTACGTTGTCTAATGTTATTCTTATGGAGGATAGAACAATTTTATATCTCGCTTATTTATGAACGTATAATGACGAAACTTGGTATACAGCTTCATCTGGTTGTGGTCTATTGATATTTGCTCAAAAACAAGTTTTAGCCAAAGGCTCCCGTAGCAGCAAACCTGTGTACTCAGCCCCATGTTATTCTTATGGAGAATAATTAAATGCTAAGTCTCCCTTAATAATGAACATTAATGAATAAAAACTGGTATACGAATTCGCCTTGTTGAGTTATATTGATATTAGCATAAAAACCCATTTTTTTGTGTTTCTTGTTGTAGCAAACCTGCTTACTTAGCCCCAATGTTATTCTTATAGAGAATAATTAAAATTATATATCTCGCTTATTTGTGGATATCTTTATGAAACTTGGTAAGTGGCTTTATGTAGTCCCCAGCCTGTTCGCTAAGATCAAAGTGTATTAAGACATTTATATCTCCATTGGAATTTGCTGAGTATGCAGGTTTGCTGCGACGGGGGCATTATATTTTGGTATAGTAGAAACCACGACAAGCAAAAAACCTGATGCCTGAACCCAAAAGCTTGCCGGTACCGTACCAAGCCCCAGTCGATGGTATCGATTCGCAGATGCATTGTCATCATGCAGTCTCAGCTGCAACAAAGCCATCTTCTGATTAATTTCATCGCAACAAAGAAGCGATGGAATCTTCCAACCACTTGGGCCACCATTCAGCCTTCTTTACATTACACTCTCTCCTTCAGTAACGTGCTGTAGGGATTGATTCAAGAGCGGCCTCGAGAGCTAAATTCCCCAATAATTATTTTAATAATCTGATAAATCTGCTTTATTTTGATTATCAATTGCTCTTTTATCGTCTTAGTCAACAAAGAACGATTAATAACTTTCATAATAGGAGGATGAATAAAATGTAATCACCCTCCCAGTTTTTATTTGCTTTTAGAAAATATGGAAATATGGATGTTTTGATTACAGGGTATCTCAATTTCTCATTGGGTATAATAAATCAAATATAATATTGTCAAATCTGATCAGGAATTATGAAATAATTTTAAGTATATTTTTATCCTTTATTGTTAAAATGTGTTTATTGATTTTTTTAAATTAAAATTATTCTAAGATTCATGGTGCCATCACCGGTGACACTTTTGTACACTTTGTATCCCAACTGAAGTTGGCATGGTACAATTCAATACAATTGACCCAGGCCTGTGCGTGAGGTACGTAACCTCAATAGATCCATTTGGCACTAAATATTTCACTGGATGGACTGACATGGCATTCTTTAAAAATTTACAGATCTCTCTTCTCAGATAATCTTCCTCGTTCACTGATGGCTTGTCCAAGTGTTTGTTTTTACAAAATAGTTTAATTTAAAAAGCAGGAGTTATTTAAAAATATGAAATCCTTAGAATCTTCACAACTTCCCTGTGGAAAAATGTTTTATTATTGTCAAGCTGGTGTTGTTGACTAGTTTTTACAAATTAATAAACAGCAAGACTTTAAATTGGTTTATTGGTAGATAGTTTTTTTTATTTTTTTATTGCTACCTAGGAAACTGCTCAACCTACTTAGCTGGAGTTTTCAATAAGTTAGGGCGTAAACCAACAAGCTATTGTTTTTCGTTTACCGCTTGGGTTTTGATTAAGCTGTTTAAAAAAGTATTATTGATGTGCAATTTACAAATATTTTCTGTCATTCAGAACAAGAGGTGTTGTTTAATTGAATTTATTGTTTATTTTTATGGCTGATCCCCTGCAAATTAATAACTCATAAAACCACAAATATTTATACCTTACAGCAGCTTCATGTTGCTTCTAGAAGCAACCCCTGGTCTCTCATTTTTGAAGTTAACGCCCCTTATCATCATCATTCACCTTACTCATGTTGTTATGTAGATAAAGGTGACACTTTAAATTCCTCTTGTATTATTCCTCTTAATTTGAATTCCTCTTGTCATATGTTCTGTTCATGCTGTAAAACTTTATAAAAACCACCAATTCATTGTCTTCTGTCTCTTGGACCAAAATTTTTAAATTTTTACCCTTCCTATAATGTTGCAATATGTCAGTCGACGATAACTCATCTTTAAAATGGGCGATTATTACTGATTATGTAATTAAGTAGGAGAATGCTTAGTTTAGTATGTGAAAATATCTTGCTTGAAACCCTACACGTGCTTTAATTAATATCTATGAAAGAGCTGAATTTTACTCAATCTGGAAAAAATCTTTTTAATTAATCTTATTTCATAAAGACTTAAAAATATTGTTACTGTAAAAACAAAAATGGTATCTGATAGTAATATAGCGGAAAAGAAGTTTTGAAACCAAATATCTTTGAAATTAAGTTGCCAACAAAATGGGACATTGACAACCAAAAGAAGATCAATGAATGGTTGTGGGTGTTTTCCTGTAAGATCATGAGCGGTCACCTCTGGCTTGCCCATGTGACTAATGCCATTATGGTACTTCACTGTCTTTAGTTCACCGCACAGGTCAATAGTCTATGGTTACGGGCAGTTGAGGTTCTTTTTTGAATTAAAATTTTACATTTCAGAAACCTACAGGGCGCCCTCAAAACCTTTGAACTCATTTTCATACTGCTGGATATTGATGTATCAATTGAAAATGTAGATATTACCTTGTTCAATTTCCTTGGTGAGGTGTGTGTAGAACACTTCATGTTTCGTGGCAACTGCCACATCTTCAGGTGATCCTCTATAGTAGATAAGTTTATTGGGACTGTTTTTGTTTATTCCTTTGTGTTCAAAATGTTCAATTCAAATGACTAATCTACTATAGAGGACCACCTGAAGATGTGGCAGTTGCCACGAAACATTTAGTGTTTCACACACACCTCACCAAGCATATTGAACAAGGTAACACCATTGACTATACAGAGCACGCTTGATTGATGCTGGTGAAAGACGGTTATGACGTCGACACCAGTTTTATCAGAAGTTTTTAACAGTTATTACAATATTATTTTTATTTCATACAACTTTCGTTATTACAGCCTTGCAGCCTTTGTGAAATCGTATACTAAAACTTCCGAGTTACGAGGAAAATGAGACAGTTGTTTTATTAGCAAAATTAGATTTTTAAAACCCGCCACGGCCGAGCTGAGCGCACCAAGCTGCATGAGCCCGAGTTACGTCCGCCATTGCGTGCGATGGTAGCGATTTCTATTCAGTGCTGTCAGAACTACGTGGAGGATCCTGAATTGTTTGTTATCAGAAGGGCCCATAAGGTTTTCAGTCTAGTACAGGTGTATAGTGAATGGTAATACCTATACATTTTCTATCAAAACCTCTAACTAACGGGACAAATGGCCACCCTACTCAATAGATCAGAGTGTAAACACTTTTTCTTGTTTTTTTATCAGCATAACAAGCTTAATCTTAAGAATAAAAGGTAAAAAGGACAGGACTGTTCTACCACTTTCTGTCTGTTCTTGACCCAAATAAACTAACTAAAGTGGCCTAGGAGGCAATCTGGGCGGTGGAGGTTGCCTGAATAAACTATAAAGGTCACATCCAGTTACTTTCTTGACAGTTGGGATAGTTTCATTGGACATACAGAGGCCACATCCCCCTGATTGCCGCTTTACTAAAATTAATCTAATTTCAAGCACTTAACAAGAATCGTGCAGTAGAAATGTTACATTCTTACCACACTTCCCAAAAATACACCATACTCATTTAACCAAAATGTTACCAAACCAATTTCATCCTACACAATTCTCAAGTGATTAAAAAAACTTCAAAAAATGTGTTTCAGTTGCTTACATATTTTGTCAGTTTAAACATTGTATGTGTGTGCAAGTTTATCTCATAAACCTTAGTTTTCCTGTATCCAAATATTGCTTCTGAGCCTGAGGTTCACTTAATTTTGATGTTCCGAAAGACCAAAAGAGATGGGTGTTTTACTGCAGTTTACTAAACGGTTAGCGTCTTGGGATTCGGTGCAAGAGGTCGCGGGTTCGATTCCCGTTGTGCCCACAAGACTTTGAGAGGTTTGGACCGTTGTCCTCTAACAGTGTCAATTACAAAATGCCACTGGCGTAGACAATCAATACGAATTGAATTATACATAATTTATTAAAGAATAATATATTTTTACAAAAGCAGGTAATCTGTTATTCACATGGGGATTTTGCAGTCAAAAAGCCAGGTTTACAAAAGATCTACATTCAATGGTTTCAGTTGTCCATTGCTGCTATAATGACAATAAAAGTATAATGATGGTAAAATATAAATCATAATACATTTACAAAATTTAGCAAACAAATTTTAGCTTGATATTTACCCAATTCATACTTCTACTGTCGGTAAGATTTACATTGGAGCTCTATTGGCCAGTGGGGCAGAACCCCAAAGAATCTTTAGTTTAAGAGAAGGCACGAGTATGTTGTAGTCCGCTACCTATCTTCCTCCTAAGATGCCCCAGCTCTACGGCAGTTAGCACCAGGAGTCACCATTGTACCAGGTTACTTATCCATTATCATAATAACAAGTTTAAGGCAATCCAAAAGTTAAAATTCCACATGATTTTGACAATGTCCATATATTTTTGTAAATGTTGTCTGATTTTGCTCTCTCTATAGTCTAAATCTCTTTTTTTATTTTAAACTTAACCAATGCATTACCTTATTACCTCCAGATTACCTCAAAATGGTTTCAAGTGATGCTGTAAAAATGGCTATAAATAATGCTTCTTAAACTTTTCTTCAGTTATATTGATATCATTTTAATCAAATTATCTGGCAAGAAAAACACACAATTCAGAGAGCAAAGAAACTTTAAGTTTGTTAAGGATAAAGATCTTTTAGCAATATTAAACTACCAACAGATAAAGATCTTTTAGCAAGATTAAAACTACCAACAGATAAAGATCTTTTAGCAAGATTAAACTACCAACAGATTTCTTTTGATTTATTTTCTTATTTATTATTTATTTATTTACTTATTGGATTACACATTTTTCTTAAAAATAAGTTTCAAGATCCTTTCCTCCAGCTTCATTTTTCACAAGCCAAGGACACTGCCAGTAGCAGGGGCAGCATGAGGAGACTCAGGGATCCTCTGGGCATTGAGCCGAGGTTGCAGCCATCAGAGAAGCACTGACAGACAGTCTCGGCGTGGTCCCAGTTGCGCACCCTGTAGCACTCCTGGTCATCACGCACCCAGCCACACTTGCGCACCATCACCTCCCGGCCTTCCCACCCGTAGACTGTGGGCAGAGGAGATCAACTGATGAGTAGAGGCTGGGGCAGAGTCATTATAGTAAAAAGTATGATTCATTACTTCCAGTGTCATGGGCAGATTAACCCATTAAGGTAGTAATTTTATTCTAATCGCTATAGCCTGCAACGGGATCTAATTGGTGCTGAACTCTAGTAGCAAAATCTGTAACTCATGACTGCAGGCAACTACGGTTCTCTCCGCTAGTTGCTCAGACTGATTATAAACCTATAGAACTCCGTTAGGTCACTGGTCGTGATCGCCGAGTGGGCGAACTCGAGGAAACACCTCGGCCAGGTGTTCTCATGTATTATCTTCGGTGAATTCGAAGTTCATGGGTTCAATTCCTACTCATGCATGGACCAAAACTGACAGTCGTGCAACTCTCAATGAGTTAACCGGTCTGTAGCAACGTTGGTGAGAGGGCCCAGGTAAAATGTACGGTAGCAGGCTTGCTTGGAAGTTGACGGGATTGGTTAATTCTTTGTGAGTTGCACATGGTTATCACTGATTTTGTTACATTTTACTTATGTCTACTGTGTGTGTGCCAATGTGACTCTTTAAACTGAAAGAAAACAATGTTTTAAATAAAATATGAAATTAATCCACCAATATTCTATTCCAATTGATATTTTTTTTAATTACAACTAGGAAAGGAACAGAAACAGCTCCTATGTCTGGTAATACAAATTTAGTATTAGCTTTTTATGGGATAATTATTTTTGGAATACAAATTCTGCTCAGAGAAATTGCTAGATTTTTTGAAATCTTGTTATAATGTAATCTAATTTGTGTTAAACTTCTATTTAATAACTGAGCCGATTATTTATTCCCAGTTACATAGTATAATTTTGTACATGAATGGTAATGGGAATTTTTAAAAAAAATTGTATTAATATCAAACAACAGACAATATATCAATTCAAATTATTAAAATAATATGTAAAGTAAAGGTCACAATTTTAATTATGATAAACATCCATGAACAGTTTCAATATTCATCAATTGAATAAGAACAGTTTGCTAATAAATATTCTTTCAATTTATTTTTGAAACTATTTAAAGAAGTTGATCATTTATTTTGAATACTTTGTAGAGGAGTGGCAAAACTTAAACTTCAACATTGGTATTATGAGAGAAACAAGTAGAAATGCAAAATCGATTATTGTGGAATGAATAAACCTCTTATTTATAATGTAAGAAGGTTTGGTATTCATAAATACGAAACTGTTAGTTAAAAAAAAATCAAACTCAAAAATGATTTATAACTCACTTTTTTGAGTAATCTTTCTGCAGAATGGAGCTTGGCCTGCATATTTCTTACTTTCGTTGCAAGGCTTGTAGTAAATGCTGCTGTTTACTAAGAGATGTTGACAATCGCCATCGTACTTGGAGTGACACTGGTAACAGTGTATCACAGGGTGGTTCACACTTGCCCCTAAAAAACATTTTATCATAATATAGTCGTTAGTAGTGAGAAAGTAAAACTGTGTGAGATAGTAACAAGTTTTCTTATTCGGCTCCATTATGTCTTTTATAATCCTAAGTAATCAGATAATTCATCCATAAATAATAAGACAACGAATAGTATATTTCATAACAAGAGTGGAAAGTGGCTGTTTCCGGGCCAAGATTGAGTTTACGATCAAGGCAAGGAATTTCAATCAAGGCACGGATTAACACTTTCTACTCGAGTTATCAACGATATTTTTCATCACACTGTAGTTAATTAATAATAATAATGAATTAAATAATATAAGTTTAAGAAATAACCTGTAGGTGCTCAATTGATTTCCACAGTAAAATGAAAACCGTGATACTGTTTACACAGCTGATTAAGTTCTTGAGAACAGCTGATTAACGATAAATATACTCTTAGCACTACTAGCGCTACTTGTGTCAGGAATCATAACTAAATACTAGTGTGGAAAATCAATAGCTGATTTTCCCACTATAGAATGGGAAAACGTTATTTTCTGCACTCGCAACTGATGTTGAAAACAGCTCTTTTCCGTACAGTGTGATGAAAATATTTACAACCAACCTCCTCTATCTTACAGATTATTTTATGGTAATTATTAATTTTATTTGTGCCAGTAGATTTTGAATCTGAAACAGGGAATCACCAGACTGTCAGGCCGAGATCTCAGTCACTGCTCTGCTTTGTCTGACTGTCAGGCCGAGATCTCAGTCACTGCTCTGCTTTGTCTGACTGTCAGGCCGAGATCTCAGTCACTGCTCTGCTTTGTCTGAATATCGAATACCTAGCTTATTTTTTGTTTTTGTCCTCCCTCAAATCAAAATCTCAGTACCCACACAAATGAAAAGTTCAACCCCTGTACTGTTCAATGTGGGACCCATACTTTCTTGTGACCACCATAATAATGTAAAACATCAGTTTGAAAGCGATGAAGCTAAGGATTTTAGATTTTCAGAAAAGCACCAATTGAAAGACTAACCTCTAATTCGATGTATTGTCACTGACTCTCTAAAGTAGAATTATTACTACCAAAGTTAATCACAAATTTGACAAGAAAAGTGTACCACTATCAGAAAATATTCACTGCTCTTTAATGTATTTGACACCCCTAGCTTTGATTAATGACAGCAATCGTAACAATTCAGCTTTTTACCACTTAATATACCAAAGGGCAGCAATATTACATTTAAGCTGACATTTCTTTATAAATAAGCGTAATAGTATATTTCCCACCAAGGGCTGGAAGTGGGGTTTTGCTGGCCCGAGATCGTGTTTTAACATTCGAGGGATATGCAAAACCCTTTCGGCAGAGTTGCGAATGCTATTTTTCACCATACTACACTATGAAATAAATACTATAAAATAAAAATGTGAATATTTATTTGAAAATTAACATCCTATAAACGAAACTATGAGGTTATGAATTCAAAGATTCAAGACTCAAGATTCAAGATCTTTATTTGTCATTAAGTAATACAAGTATCACAATAGACATCGTCAAACATTTTACGATTAGAAATGTTAAAAATTATTAATTCTAGTCACAAATCAGAAAATATAGAGTATGTTCAGTCAAAATAAGTTATAAAAACTAAAATTAATTTTAACATAACCAAGGATGTGTAGCCAAATTTACTCAATTAGCCTACAAAATAATGATGTTCACAACAAAAATTATTCACATGAAGAAATCAAACATAGAAAAAACAAATGAAAACAATCCACTAAAAACATTGGACAAAGCAAAAAGATTCTGAATACTTTAATTAAATTTCAAATCAGACATGTTATGCTTCAAGGAATCATTTACTGAGTAAAAGGGTCTTAAGGATAACCATTATCTAAGTATTTTTTTTAAATTTGTTAAATGATACACCGAGGCAGAATTAGGTAATCGATTAAATAATTTTACTTGCATGTAAAGGTGACTATTTATCAATTTGCTTAATCTGAAAGATGGTAGGTCCAATTTATCTTGATTTCTTGTAGCATATGAATGTACATTTAGTCTATAACTATGGTGTCCCAGATTTTCTTTCACATGAATTAAAGTGTGATAGATAAATAAGCTTGGTAACGTTAGAATTTTTTGAATTTTGAAGTGTTCAAAGCAGCTATCAGTTATTCTCATTCTATTTTATTTTTTGTCACTATTTACATAAAAATTGAAAGTACAGCTGTGATTATTTGAAAACATAAATCCTCAGGCATGTTGGTTATTTTAATTATTAACGGGTTAAATGTGATCGGTCATAAAACGAGCGGCCTCATGCAATCTCGGACTAAAAACAGTTAATAAATAAAAAAACCATCGATAGTACAATGTTTTGAATTTTGTAGTTATTTTTACCAGTTTTTCAACCAAAGAACACAGAATAGTATGCACGTATTAACCAGAGGTAACGTCGTGTACGCTTGAAACATGTTGGCAACACTGGCTAAATAGATCAGCTGACTTTTGGCCCTTGGGCGGAAAAATTCTACTTTCGGTATTCAAATGACGTTCCGAAAACGGGTGATTACAGCGTAGTATGGTGAAGAATAGATTTATTTGAAACACAATACCGTAACTGTAGTTCATGTGTGGAGGAGTAAAGTCATACCCAAACCACCAGCAGCATACTTGGAACAGATATTTAGTAAGGTGGAGGTTTAGAGTTAAAACCCATTAATGAAGACCTTAAACAATACAAAACTGACTGAATGTGGTAGCGAAGTAATGCCAGTAATGCTAATTGCAACTCACAACTGGGAAATCTGTTATTATGTAAGACCACAAGTGATTTATGTGAACCTATATTTTTAATTTGTAGATGATATGGAACTTTCAGATAAAAATAGACAACAATTTTAAGGGTTTTGTACTTACTACAAAAAGTCGGCGTGAAAACCACAAAAAGTGCCACGCTAAGGAGGTGCTCGTGCAGCCCGGGCATGGTAACAGGCATAGTAACTGGAGTATAGATTATCTGTTGAACACATTGATCAAAACTGTACACTGATTTATACCAAATTTCATAGGATAACTTAAATTTACTATAAGCAAAAATCAGGGCCGTACCCAGGGGGGGGCAGGAAGGGACAACTGCCCTGGGGCCCGGGAAGCCGGGCCAGTGTCTTATTTAGGACACTGTTTTCTAAAAAGAGGTCACCGACTTGGATCCGGGCGGCAAAAAGGGCCCACACCAACAGGCCTGCCCAGGGGCCTGTGAAAGCTGAGTACGGCCCTGGCAGAACCAACCAAACAAGGTTAAATTTTATCACTAAAACCATGGAATAAAGAACAAAAATATAAGTTTAACACCAGCCAGTTTTTCCTCCATTTTTCACATGAGATCTAACGGATAATTCTCAGCATTTTCATAAATCACAGTATAAAAATCAATAAGAGCTCATTAAATTTCATTTACAGCCATGAGAACTAATGATAAAACACATAACAGTCTCCATCTGCCACCTATCTTTCTTACCTATTATCAAGATTAGGTAGACCGAGACGGGTGACAATAATCCCCATTAGGCGTATCTTCTATTTTCGTTCTTTATTCTATTTGTGCTAACTCTGTAGAAACTGGTGTCAACAATAGACATGCAAAAATGAAAATAAGGCTCCTATAAACACTACAAGGTATACTATAATGTTTAGTTTTCCAGTTATCTGTCGGTATGTTCATTTTTAATCAAAACTGTGAATTGCAAATGAGAATACAAAAGTGAATCTCGATATGTTATGATATCTTGAATAATACAATTAGATTACCTATTCAAAAATTATCATTACACTCTTTTTTAAATGGCGGCATTAAAATTCTTAAAACATATAATATTACCGGTACATAAAATCTGCTTATTACACGAAAAATACAAAGGATAGCTTTTTATTTTAAAACTAACTGAAGTGTTTAACTGTAAATTAACTATTTGTTATTATTTAGTGATTCATTAATCTAACTTTATTCACATTGTACAATCAGAGCGCAATATTTTAATATTTTTAACAAATGGGAAATAACACACACTACACAAACACATATTATAACATTGCTACACTAAAACCATAATGATATTCGAGTTGATACAAGCGTTTGCAAAATACTTACAAGTAAATTTCTTGGGAAGGGAGATGTCTGCAACCCATCCACTTCTGCCAATTAAGAAGTCAACTGCGACACTGATGAAGAATGTAGCAACACTTGGGTGCTGAACTTGCAGTCACAAGTCACTAACACATTGTTCACTAACACATTGCACCTCAGGTCCAGCAACAGAGGCTGCTGTTCCGGCGGTTGAGGATAATAGGTCTTAATTAACTACACATTGCTATCAATTATCAATTATTACTAATTGCTATTTAGTAATAAGTACCTGGGGGCCGAGCTTTGCTCGGGAAAGGCCAGTCACTTTGTTTAGATGACTGGGAGTAATATTTCACCACTTCCCACAACTGATTATCATTTGCCTCTTTCCTGCATTTTTAAGGACACTCCAGTTGTTATTTGTAGCTCAATGCCCCTTTGAACTATTTCGGATATGACTAATCTATAATTGCAATCTTCACTCAACAGCTTTAGTCACTGCTCTTAGGAAACCAAAATCACTGCTCAACAATTCTAAACAAAAAGGTATTACTTTGACAGTTCCCTGATTGATTATGAACAGCTGATACAATTCTTTTGTTTTGATTTTTAACTCCATAAGCCCAATGTTATTTTTTTTTACTTTTCAATTTAGTTTTTAACATTATTTGATTTTTACTGGGGATGAGACCTGTCTAGAACATATTTTTTGCCAGAACTTAGTTATTTCCAAAATTTGAAGGAAATCACGGAGCCGTTTTTGAGATAATTGTGTAACCAACCAACCAATCAAGCAAACATTGCTCATAAAAGAGTATAGTATACTTTCATTAACCCATTGAGGTAGTAATTTTATCCTATTTGCAGTAGCCTATAACGGTAATTGATTGGTGCTGCACACTAGTAGCAAAATATGTAACTAATGACCGCGGGCATCTACGGTTCTATCAACAACAGTTCCTCTTCAATAAACCTCATTAATTCAACGTCTGTCGCAATGTCCCAAGGGGCTTATTGAAGCAAAAGGTTTATTCTCACAACATTTCGACAGATGATGAATTAATGAGGTTGATTGAAGAGGAACTGTTGTTTATACCTCGGCAATTTTTCAAAAACGCTTATGACTCATTTTTGTTTCGTTGCCATCAGTGCATAGCGATTGATGGACTTCAGTTTGAAAGAAGGTTTATGAATCAAATTAATTTCATTTATGATTTACCGCTTTCCTATCTTTAATTTTTTGTAATTTTATTTAGTACTTAATAACATTGTAAATTAATTTGAAATGGTTTTACAAATAAAATTACTTTAACGAAAACGCACCATTATTTTGATGTTCCGCCATTTTATTTTGATTAATCAGAATCAAATGAGACTCAGGGGTATTTTTGTACATATGTATTTATTATAACTGTAGAGTTTTAAGTTTGTAGCGTGTTTAATACATCTGGTATATTAATTCAAAAATAGCGACCTCTTTGTGGGACACCCAGTATTTACTTAATAAATAGTTGCAAGGTATCAATTTCGGTTACTACTAATCATTACTTTAGTAAGATTGCAGAGGCATTTAGAAAAAGGTTACAGGACCTGTAAATTATGACATTTCTAGAAATCCGCTGCTGGAATCTAGAATTATTCGTTTGTTTTTGAGAGAGCAAGGACTTAAAGATCGCAATATAACTGCAAAAAAAACATAAACCAGGATTGGATGACTAGTATTACGTTGTTCTAACCTTTTATTAAAGTCTTATTGTGTTCCATAAATATAATAGAACAAGTTTTGTACCTTATTTAATGTAATAAATTACAACAAAAATAGCTATTTTTTCTTTTCCTATTTTAATTATTAAGGAATTGGTATTTCATTACTGTTTGGTATTTAGTTAATTTTTCATTATCTTGGTAATTTTATTGTTTGTAATATTACAAAAAACTCACTATTAATGTTTACAACATTGAAACATCTAAAAAGTGTACTAACCAATCAATTTCAATAGTAATATTTGGTTTCATGATACACCATCCAAAAACGTTACTTCCAAAACTAATGCATATACCATTTTTCATTGCTTTACATGTAATCAAAATAAAATATATAATCTTTTTACTTACAATTTATATCTCAATATCACTTTCATTACTATTATACTAATATTGAATCACAAGTAAAAACAAGCTAAAGGGTTCCACTGCTGCATAAGGTTGAACTAAAACTTGTAACAACTGTGAGAACTGATTCCTTCAACCCATCTGTGGGTGGATAGAGCACATATGTTGCATGACCAAGAATAGTGAGAACTGATTCCTTGAATCCATCTGTGGGTGGATAGAGCACACATGTTGCATGACCAAGAATAGTGAGAACTGATTCCTTGAACCCATCTGTGGGTGGATAGAGCACACATGTTGCATGACCAAGAATAGTGAGAACTGATTCCTTGAATCCATCTGTGGGTGGATAGAGCACACATGTTGCATGACCAAGAATAGTGAGAACTGATTCCTTGAACCCATCTGTGGGTGGATAGAGCACACATGTTGCATGACCAAGAATAGTGAGAACTGATTCCTTGAACCCATCTGTGGGTAGATAGAGCACACATGTTGCATGACCAAGAATAGTGAGAACTGATTCCTTGAACCCATCTGTGGGTGGATAGAGCACACATGTTGCATGACCAAGAATAGTGAGAACTGATTCCTTGAACCCATCTGTGGGTGGATAGAGCACACATGTTGCATGACCAAGAATAGTGAGAACTGATTCCTTGAATCCATCTGTGGGTGGATAGAGCACACATGTTGCATGACCAAGAATAGTGAGAACTGATTCCTTGAACCCATCTGTGGGTGGATAGAGCACACATGTTGCATGACCAAGAATAGTGAGAACTGATTCCTTGAACCCATCTGTGGGTGGATAGAGCACACATGTTGCATGACCAAGCATAGTGAGAACTGATTCCTTGAACCCATCTGTGGGTGGATAGAGCACACATGTTGCATGACCAAGAATAGTGAGAACTGATTCCTTGAATCCATCTGTGGGTGGATAGAGCACACATGTTGCATGACCAAGAATAGTGAGAACTGATTCCTCGAACCCATCTGTGGGTGGATAGAGCACACATGTTGCATGACCAAGAATAGTGAGAACTGATTCCTTGAATCCATCTGTGGGTGGATAGAGCACATATGTTGCATGACCAAGAATAGTGAGAACTGATTCCTTGAATCCATCTGTGGGTGGATAGAGCACATATGTTGCATGACCAAGAATAGTGAGAACTGATTCCTTGAATCCATCTGTGGGTGGATAGAGCACACATGTTGCATGACCAAGAATAGTGAGAACTGATTCCTTGAACCCATCTGTGGGTGGATAGAGCACACATGTTGCATGACCAAGAATAGTGAGAAATAATTCCTTGAACCCATCTGTGGGTGGATAGAGCACACATGTTGCATGACCAAGAATAGTGAGAACTGATTCCTTGAACCCATCTGTTGGTGGATAGAGCACACATGTTGCATGACCAAGAATAGTGAGAACTGATTCCTTGATCCCATCTGTGGGTGGGTAGAGCACATATGTTGCATGACCAAGAATAGTGAGAACTGATTCCTTGAATCCATCTGTGGGTGGATAGAGCACACATGTTGCATGACCAAGAATAGTGAGAACTGATCCTTGAACCCATCTGTGGGTGGATAGAGCACACATGTTGCACGACCAAGAATAGTGAGAACTGATTCTTTGAATCCATCTGTGGGTGGATAGAGCACACATGTTGCATGACCAAGAATAGTGAGAACTGATTCCTTGAACCCATCTGTGGGTGGATAGATCACACATGTTGCATGACCAAGAATAGTGAGAACTGATTCCTTGAATCCATCTGTGGGTGGATAGAGCACACATGTTGCATGACCAAGAATAGTGAGAACTGATCCTTGAACCCATCTGTGGGTGGATAGAGCACACATGTTGCATGACCAAGAATAGTGAGAACTGATTCCTTGAATCCATCTGTGGGTGGATAGAGCACACATGTTGCATGACCAAGAATAGTGAGAACTGATTCCTTGAACCCATTTGTGGGTGAATAGAGCACACATATTGCACGACCAAGAATAGTGAGAACTGATTCCTTGAACCCATCTGTGGGTGGATAGAGCACACATGTTGCACGACCAAGAATAGTGAGAACTGATTCCTTGAACCCATCTGTGGGTGGATAGAGCACACATGTTGCATGACCAAGAATAGTGAGAACTGATTCCTTGAACCCATCTGTGGGTGGATAGAGCACATATGAACCAAAAATGCATGACCAAGAATAGGTTTGACTGCAGCCAATTCCATTTGTCCATTTAAAGATCATCTTCTGATTAACAGTTATATTCTTTCATATGGAAGACAAATAAACACATTTTTCACAAGTTTTTCTCTACTTTTTTAAGTTTTTATCACTTACATATTTAGAATAAATAAATAAAGTTTATTTTGTGTTGCTTGAGCCAAGGGAAAATAATGCTATTGAATATTTACTACATATTATTTATTTGTACAGATACTTATTTTACTAATATAAAGCTCATACATAAACACAAATTTGTATAGTTGGTGGGGAGTGGGGAGTGGGCTTGACCCCGTGAAATTTTAAACTTTTAAATAGTCCATAAAATTAAAATAAGGCCATTTTAAATGGGCCAAAGGTAAGAGATCTTGTCCATCTCCCTCCCCATCTCCATCTGGTTATTCACTTTCATAAATATATGGAACTTCACATATAATATAATGAAGAAATTCTTCAGACACTCCTTTTTGTACTTGTATGAGAGGTCTTCTCTTTTTTTTGCAAAAGTGCTCTTTTTCTCCCTGATGTTCCCCTAAAAAATATTATTCACGTTGTTAATTTTTCACGACTATTCGACTGTTTGGTTTTGTTATGGTTACTATAGTAAAACTCTATTTACTTTGTATTTATAAAGTCCAGAGTGAAAACCATTTTGTTTCTTTGCATCCTAATTTGTTTCTAAATTTTAAATATTGAATTTAATGAGTACTTTCCGATGTCCTGTTCTTCGCATGAGGATCTCACAGGAAAAGGCCAGATATTTTTAAAATAGTTAGACGTTTTACATTATAATCAGCTGCCTTACTGATTAAAATAACTCCATAAGATTAACATTGCAACTTTGAAAGCCCATGGGGCGGAGTCCTGAAAGTGGGTGACACCAAAAGCACATCTAGAGAATGAAAAGTTTTGATTGGTGCCAAACATGCATACATAGTAATAATTAAAGGTTAAAAATTGCCAACAAAATTTAATAAATTCTTTAATAAAACAGATAAAAATTTTATTTTTGACACATTTTTCATGGAAACAAATTTAAATTGCAGGCAGAGCCTATAAAATCTATACATACAACTTTTCAAAACAACGTATGTAAACATAAATGTTGAAATTGTTCCTGTTTTCGCACAAGGTTAATAGTTTCATATTAGGACTTACAACTTTCCTAGAATTTGGAGCTAAAAATTCGCTGAAGTAAAGGGGAGACGCTAAATCATAAATGTGAAAAGATCGATCCTGATCAAAATCGTATAATTTTTGAACGTTTGAAACTGAACCCAGCTGTCATTTTTCATTGGACAATTAATGATGCTCTCTAAGAACAGGTCAACCTTAGATTTAGAAGACCAGGGTTTGGACCGTTCCCTATCAAAATGTAAAAAAATGCCACTGGCATAGATACACAAAAAAAGCTTACAGTTGACTCTTAGCTTTGTGTACACACCTCGAGACGCATGAACGTACAGCTTACAGGCCCCGGAACCCGAGGACCACCAGCATCGCCAGAGTGAGGGCCAGAGGAGCGCGGTGGGGGGGGGAGGGGGAGCCGTTGCAACCCATCTCAAAGCACTGGCAGATGGTCTCCTCGTGGTCTTCATTCCTCATCCGATAACAGTCGAGCCTAGGGTGCCTCACCCAGCCGCACTTGCGGATAACTATCTCCATGTTGTCTCTGACCGTAACTGGGAAACAAAACTTGATTAGGAATTGCAAACCTGGTTTAACTCATGAGAAATTTTCAGCTAAAAGTGTATTGGGATGTAACATTAAATATTAAATGTATCGTTTTCACAGATAATACTGATAAACAAAATTATAAATTTATCAATACTGGAGAAAATTTGACTGGGATATTAAGGGGCAGCAAAGAAAATTAGGACCATGCAGAGACTTAAGAACTCTGCAAACTATTGTTACAGAACGCAAAAAAAAACTAGCGAGAGGTAATGACAATCTACGCTATCAATTGTATGAGCGCAGATTTGTTGCGGACCGATATACCTTTGAGAATTAGAGCACATATCACCACATAGAAGGAAGTGATCATGAGCGTAAAGAACTATTTCTTTGTGCTGATTCCAGACAGGTAATTTTACAAAACACGAAACATTGTGTTGTGTGGTATTTTGTTTTTGTTTCATCGTAATTTAAAAAGAAAGTCTGCCCAAACCTCATCAACAAATTTAGTTTCAATAACACGAACATCACAATAACAAAAATATATTAAAAGTAACAAAATGCTTACTTTTCTGTACTATTTTCCTGCAGAATGGCTTTGCCCCCTGGTATTTTTCAGTGTCAAGGCACGGCTTGTAGTGGTAACTGTTGGTGTCGTTGGGCTGTACGAGGGCACAGTCCTTGTCCACCACCGAGGTGCACTGGAAGCACCATGTAGTGGCCTCCTCCGGAGGGTGAAGGCCATCCAGGTCATTGTGGTAGTACTGACCACACGCTCCTGGAAATAACAATACATTGAACCTGTCGTCAATACAGTTATCACAGGAAAATCAATGAATACACAAACACTAAGAAAGTCAGATGTAATGTTAAACATTCAGACTTTTTAGAGAATTTCCCCTACAGGGAAGGAGCTACAGTAGACTCTTAGAAATCCGGCCTATTGTGGCAGACGGCCAGTCCGGATTTTGAAAAACCCTGGTTTTCTCGGAGGTAGACACATGAATCATCAATTCCGCCGTTATAGTGGAACAATTATAACAATATGCATTTGCCTTTATGGGCTAATACAAGAGTGAGCTATCAGAAGAAAGTAAAAAAACTTCAAAATACAGTATAACCTCGTTAATCCGTCACCAACGGGAACGAGAGTATGGTCAGAACACAAAATAGGTCGGGATATCAGAGGATCACATTTGTTATATGAAAACCATGCAAACTAGATGGCATTGTTGTAACGGAGGATAATCGCTTGAAAACTGAAAGCACTAAATCATAAAGTTTGGTTTTTTCGTTTTTATTTGCAACAAAACATTTAAACAAAATCCAAGATCATTGGTCCGGATAAGCAGGATAAGTGTGATCCGGATTTCTGAGAGTCTACTGTATTACCATAGTCGGCATGGTAAGACTTAGGCCAGGGATCATGATAACTTTTCGTTTTGAGGTCCCCAGATGCTAAAAACACCATCCGTTCAACACTGTATATATATACCGGTATACACATGTGTCCGTGGGTGCGATAACTCTCATAAAAATGATGCGATTTTGATGGAATTTGGTACGAACATGTAAAGCAACATTTATGACTTAAAGTTTGAAAACCAGCCAGATCGCTCTATCCAAAGGGGTATTTTGAGGGGGTTTTGTACCCCATAAATGGTTTTTTAGACATATAATGTTTTGGTAACTCAAATTTGATTTTTCACCATTGAATTTAGCTTAAAAAACAAATAATTTGGTGTTTTGATCATTGTTCTACGTCAATTGGTTACAGAGTTATTGAAAGTGCTAAACACAGTACGTTGTCCAATGTTATTCTTATGGAGAATAAGAAAAATTGTATATCTCGCTTGTTTATCAACTTATCCTGACGAAACTTGGTATGTTGATTCATATTGTTGTGATCTATTGATATTTGCACAGCAAGCGATTTTTTTGATGATAGTTCCCGTAGCAGAAAATTTGTGTACCCAGCCTCCATGTTATTCTTATGGAGAATAAGTAAAATTTTACCTTCGTTAACTATGAATATAAATTAATAAAATTTGGTATGTAGCTTTATCTAGTTGAGTTATATTGATATTTTTATAAAAACCCATTTTTTGTATTCCTTGTTCAGCAAACCTGCATACTCAGCCGCCATGGTATTCTTATGGAGAATAATTAAAATGTCATAAATCGTGTATTTAGAATGTATATTGATGACACTTGATATGTGGCTTAATGTGGTATTAAGATACATATATATATATATATATATGCATTGCAAATTCGTTGAGTATGCAAGTTAGCTGGGACATTCAAATTTTTAGCCTTCTTCAACTCAGTTTCGCACATTGGTTAACCAACAAACAATTACTCAGTATGGTCCATGAGACCCTATGCTGCCCAAACCATCAGTAGTGTTAAGGCTCTCAACAGATATTTAGTTGTATTCTGGTCTAGGAATTGGACCAAATTGTACAGCATACAGAACAGCTTGAGTTATGCTCTCTAGCTAAATTAGCTCTCCAAAGGGCTGCACCATCCTCTATATGTCTATATGTGTTAGTGGAAGATAAATCACACTATCAGTGGCTTCAAAACTGCAAGGACTAAACATTTTAAACCACTTACCTTGAAAGGCCACTGCTAGAAGGATAGCTGTGTAGACATTCAAAATATTCTTTTCCTTACAGACCATGTCACCTGAATAAAGATTTAAGAATCAGTATTTGTACACAGATCGAATATAATTAGTACAACAACTCATTAATATGTATTATCGAATGAAGACTGTGGTCTAGTGGACACTGTGTTATATCGTGATGATCGCAAATTCCTTATTGACACACTACAAAATAATAACACTATCTTTGCCTCGTAACTTGCTAGCAACTGATTATCTTATTCAAACTGTTGTGGTTAATTAATCAGGATTTAAGAACACGTTCTTTAGAACAACTTTAATTTGAAAAGATGAGAATAGAAGGAACCAGGTAAACCTTCCTGTTGATTAACAGAACACTGTGTTAGAACAAGAATCCATTCTTTTCAACAACTTTTCTCCTGGGAGGAATAACTGTTAGAATCAGAAAGATCTGTGATACCGGGTACCACTGGCACAGAGGTCAAGAAGACAGACTTTGGAACCATGGCAGCGGCCCTATTGTCGGTTCCAATCCTAGTCCTGGCATTTACATTTTACCAGTACTGTCTATACCTGGTATTGCAGTGGCTCACCCCTGCTTTGCTTCATAAGTTCCATGCACAGGCCCTAGGCCCACGTGGACTAGCGCAGAGTATAGGAAAGAAAGAGGCCACAAGGCTTTTTTGTTAAAAAATTAAACTCGCTTATAATTCTTTATATTTTAGTCTTAACCTATCATGTATAATCTTAAATTTTTCTTTCATAAATTTATTTTTAGGGTTCATCCATCTGTATATCTAATTCCGTAAGCCCAAATTTGGCAATGAAATTGTGAGCGAATCGGAGATCGTAGAAAGCTGGGAGAGGTCTCTTTTACAGGTCTGGGGAAAATTATTAAGTTTTCTTATGTACCTAATTTTTATAAGGAATAAATTATTAATACCCATTTAAATAGCATGGGGATTTAAGAACGCCTGCTTTGTTTGCATTAAAACATGTGATTAAGTGTCTACTTTGTATGTGAATTTGTGTTCCTACTTATCTTCATATATAATTCTGTAAGCAAAATTGTTAAGTAAAAATTGTGGGATTTTGGCAAATTGTAGGATGATGGGAGACGGCTCAAATGAAAGGTCTCAATCCCAGGGACTCGGGAAAAATAGCAGTATCTTCAAAAAGTTACCAGCAAACGAGAAATAACGTAAAACATCCCTCATGAGAAAAGAATGGGAATTTATAAACATCTACTTTGTTTACAATAAAACATGTGATTAAGTGTCTACTTTGTTTACGATGTGACGTGTGTTCCTACTTGGAGCAAGGTTAGGGGCTGTCGCCCCTTCAAGCCACTAGTATTGTTTGAATTTCCTCAGCATATAAAGAGTAAAAAAATTAGAGGCTTCAAGCCACTAGTTTATTTATATGTTTCAAACAACAACAAAAATAGTTTTTTGAAATATAAGCCAAGACGACAGAGATAGAATTTATAATATCAAAAGAATTTCTTAATTTTTGTTCGGTGATTTTCAACCCAAATATTGTAAATATTAATTTTTTATGTTTAGTATCAATCAAAAGCTCTTACCATCAAGATGTGCCTTTTGGGGTTCTCAAAAACATCCACACCTTCAGGGCTACCCCCATGGGCCTTTAAAGTTCTGATATTAATCTTATGAAGTTATATTTTATTTAGTCAAATAGCTGATTATAATGTAAACAGTTTAAAACATCTGACCCTTTGCCTGCCAGGATCTCGTGCAAAGAACGGGAGGCATACTAGCTTGTATTAAAATTATGTGCTAGATCCAATACTGTATAATTTTTGATAAAAATTCCTTGAATGAAGGCAAAATGACTGACGAGTTTAAGTTATATATTGTTGTACCTATTTACAAATCAAGCGGTGGTACGGAAGTCTCCATCACATAAGCGAATATCTAAGAAAAATACCATAGCAAAGAGCAAACAGATGCGTAGTTTAAATATTGAAATTGAGAGGGGGGGAGGGGGGCAAAATGATCATGATTGTGATTATTGTGACTTTATATATATTAAAATATCTGTCATGGTTTCGATTTTTTTATTAATTTTAAAGATATTCCACGTTAAAGATATTAATAATGATAATCAACATTACTCTATTTATGGTAACTAATTGGTAGTGATAAATACATTACATTTTACAAATAAAATATATCTAACACCAATATTCATTTTATCATAGTTCTTTCAAGAAATAATGTTCATTCAAAATAGTAAACCAAAGGATTGACGATTGAAAGGTACATAAACCTGCATGCTTTATTTCAAGTTGAAATAATATTCACTCATGCTTAACACAAAATCAGTCAAAAATGAATGTATCTTATCAAAGATTGGCTGAAACTCAATCTAGACGTGACTATTAGAATTAAACTATAAACAAATTGTCTTGATCTGCTCTTGATTTTCCGTTTCATTCATTTAAGGGGGAAAAAAACTGTTTGATTGGCTACTTTTGACCCTATTTTATTCAATTGATGATATTGTAAAGTCCCCAGGTAAAAATATTATAATTTAATTATTTTTAGATTAATTGTAATGGAATTCAATTTTGATTTGATTTGATTTGAATACCTAGATGTTATTTGTATCATGTATTGTGTTGGTGAAAATTAAATATTTATTATTCATTATCATTCATTACCTAAGGGTTTTGTATTTTGATCTTACTAATACTTATATTTTGCATGTCTGAAGTACAGATTAAACCTACCACAGCTTGGAGACCTCAGCACCTCAGCACCACAGCACAACAGCACCACAGCACCACAGCACAACAGCACCCAAGCACTGCCTCTGCTGAAGCTGTAGAAATTCCCCTCGACCCCAAACCCACTGTGATGTATCGTGTTTCAGTATTAAACTAAAGCTATAATAGGTGTTTTCTCCTACCCGTCAACAAAT
Organism: Allygus modestus; assembly: GCA_963675035.1. NCBI lineage: Eukaryota > Metazoa > Arthropoda > Insecta > Hemiptera > Cicadellidae > Allygus > Allygus modestus. The sequence goes on from OY776112.1 coordinate 349,348,520, forward strand.
TTAAAATCAATGATCAAAGTTGATTATCCATTTGGAAAACAATCAAGTTTTTTTTTACGAACATCGACAGATAACACCAAACCGATTCAGGAACTTTTTGAGAAAACGGACATTCTGGACATTCTGACTCCTACAAACTTATAAACTAAATGAATGGTCTCGGAGGAAAAATATGATAGTTTTGTGTCAAACTTTCTCCCGTAAGGGAGGACAACTTTAGTAGATAAAGTCAGAAGTTAGTTGAATTAACATTTTTTTAAATTTAATAAATTGATAAGCTACACTATTGAATTCCGTTTTAAACTTATTTAGATCATAAGATCATAAGATCGCTTGAGTGGGGCTGTTGGGCTAAAAGCTGGTCATAAATAAACTCAAATATGTTTAAGATATGACATGAATCACATTACCAATGAATTAAATATAACTTTCTGAATAGTAACAAGACTGGGCTTTGGACTGTTCCCTATTGGCATAAATGGGCTAAAAATAACAGGAGTAACTAGCAAATGAACATAAGCACTATCATAATTTATATATTTTAAATAGTTGTATACTATAAATAACTTAATACGCCAAAGTAAATTCTGATAAACAAATACACTTAAAAATAGTTTATGCCTAGTCGATGTTAATTTATCATTGAATACTGTAACCTAAAATTGTACATGTTGAAGCTTTAAAATTGTACAACTAACCAATTGTCGAATTATTTATACCAATTAAAAAATTAAAATTACAATAATTAACTCAAAGAAAGCTGTAAAAGTCCCAATATAATGTGTCTGAAGCTCACTATGCTTAACCAGTGAAGGGAACACAAAAATGTTTTATCTTTAGTGATTTTTGTCTCCATCATCTCTCTAGACCCACGAGTTAACATTAAACCAAGTGACATAACTGAAACTAAGCTATTTAGAATACTTGCTTACACCAAACAATATTTACCTGCTTTCAAAAAAAATAAAGGTCAATACAAGCGATACGAGGTGGCTTTGGTTCCAAACAGCTGTAAGATATTTAGGTTTAAAATTATATCATGGGATCATAGTCCAAAAGCCTTGACTTTATCAGTGAAACAACAGATAGTTAGGACTGAATCTGTTAGCTAGCCTGTACTGGTAACAACTTTGTCAGTCAGTTAATAAAATTTGAAAACGAGTTCGCACGCAGCACGCTGATGTGAGGGAAGTGAATTTCCACATAAAAACTGTTAAAACTCAAAATCTGTCTAAAAACATACATGTATTCCAATTTTTATTGAAATCTGAAAACATTGATTTTTTGGCTGTACTGATGCTCCTGGTTTCATTTACCTGCAAAGCTGGGAATACAATTGTGCGCATTATAATGTTAGGAGAAGGTCCAGTCAGGCTTGAAAGTAGGCATGAGGTTGCTGGGGATGATAAAAGTACTCTAACAAAGGAGTAGCAGGCTTTTCTAGTGTAAAACCCCCATAAGACAACGACTGTGTTTAGTCGAAACACATTTTCTTTAATAACTCGGTAAATATTTATGCTAGAATGACGAGAGAGGGCTTAAAACTTTTGCCTCACTAATTCCCATCTTTTTATTTGCATTAATTTTACACCCAGGGCTTTTCTGACCCTTTTTGGGTCCAAAAACTCGAAATTTGACAGATTAATCCCCAAAAATGGGGTTTAGAGTTTTCCGATTGTTTTTTCCAATGAACTTGTCCAACTGATTACAGAAAGGAACGTCCCTACCAAATTTGAAGTTAATCGGACAAAAAATGCAACCGCTAGAGTGCAAACACATATATATATAAAATTTTGAACGACCCCCCAAAACGTGTTCAGGGGGTCACGTTAGGAACTTCTATAGTGGTCCCGGGCTTAAGTTTCACTGTGCGGGTCATGCTAATAGTTCACTTTCCATAGGAAATTCACTAACAAGCCAGGCTTCAAGATCTATGATCATTCTCCTGATTTCGCTTATGAAATCAAATCAAATCACAGCTGACTAACGTTAAATATTTTTAAATGTATTTTATTGTAAAGTTTTGTAATATTTTAAGACAGGTTTCATAAGAAAACTTATATTTTTCTCAGGTTTTAGCATAAAAATTATTCATGCAAGTTTATTTATATTTAATAGTAAAAGAATTTGTTGTTATAAAAGTTCTTGGTATAGTTATTAAAATATAGAGATTAATTTGAGTCCATTAATTCCGAAAATCAGTGTCTTATGACATAGTTAAAACTTTAAACTTCTTGCTTTGTTTTTTTTTATTTTAATTGTTTTAGTGGTTTTTTTAAATGTTTTAAAAGGGAACGGTCTAAACCCTGGTCTTATTATAATCGAAGGTTGACTTGGTCTTAGAAAGCAATATTAATTACAAATGTCATATTGTGTAAGCCCTGTAATGTAGCACACAGGTTTGTTCATTGTGCTCGGCATGTAGGGGAGGTGTGCGAGAGAGACAGTGAATACCTCCCACCACTATTCCCCTCCAACGGTTGCGTACAATCAAGTAAAAATGTTGCATGGACTGTAATGACTTATGATGTGTTTACTTACAGTCTGCTTTGTTTACATTTTAAACCAGCTGTATGAAATAATATCAAGCCGTTATAAATGAACGTTTATATTGATGATAATAACTAAGATTGGTCATTTTGATTAATGCTATTCGTGTTTGAATGTTATGCCGAGTCTATGCGAGCAAAGACAATTACGAGAGTGTAGTTGCGTAGTTCGCTTCCGCTCGCGTTATTCCAGCAGGTTATTTAGCCTACATTGTTAAATGACTTGCCACTTCGCCGTAAATCACTCTCCTGAGTTCCGAGCGTCTCGACGACCAGTACAAATATAAACGTTGACCAAAATAGTCAAAACATGTGTTTGACAGAAAGATCCGTATTGCTGACTGTATTAAGACAAGTGGAGGGGGAAAGGCATTACTGCACACGTGCAAACCAGGTGTCAACCACAGTGAACAGTGCAGTATTATCAAACTACTATTTTTCTGTTGTAGGTTGCTCATAGTGATCTTTGTTTCTAGCTGAGTGGAAATCTGACAGTTCTGTTTATAAAAAGGGCCTTCCAGGATTTTGTATATTTTGAATGTTATATTTTTGACACTATACTTTTAGTTTGAGGTTTGTTTTATTACATTTATTCCTTAGTTATTCCTTGTGATTTTATTTGTTACGTGTTTGGTTTTGGTTTGCCTGCGATGAAGTGGCCTGACAACCTGGCACAACAATGGAATGTTTAGCCGATGCCGATGACTTTCATATTACTGTTAACATGGTATCCGATGTGTTATAAGTCGGTGTTTATTTACATCATTGACTATATCTTTGGGCGGTTCATACTTGAGACTATTTTGACAGCCAACAAAAATGTAATATACAAAAATACAGACTTACCTAAAATAGTTCATCCCTTATAAGCAAAAAGTTAGAAAACATTTTTCGCCATCGCAATCTTAAATTTTATGAAAAATAAAATATTTATGGGAATTCAAATCTTACAGCACATTACAAAAACTTTTAATTCTGAAAATACCTTGAAAGGTTTAAATAAATGCTAAATATACTACACAGGTAAGCAATTTATTCCTTGGATGGTATTCCACTCCTCATTAGGCTAAACCCTTGTAAAAATAGATGGTAAGAAACATTTTGTTCCTAACTTTAGATCTATAAACAGGCTGGAATAATTTCAACTTACAGTAGTTAAAATGGAGTATAAAGTAATTGTTGGTGCTGTCAAGCTGTACCACTATGTGCATGCAGGAGTAAAGAATATTATTTAATTGATTGTCAACCATCCAAAATGGTTTTTGTGCTACGATGAAGTTAATTATTTAAATCCTAACAGCTAGATAGAAAATATATTGACATTATGTCTGTCATTTTTTAGATTGTTTACGAAACAAACATACTCATTTACACTTTATAGAGGTAAACAGAGGCACACCCGATGAAGCCCCAGAGAAGTAGAAGGGACGGGTCAGTGCTATTTCTATTCTGAACATGTGGGGTTAAGCTAAAATAAAACATCATCAGGGGTCTCCACTTCATTGGCATTATACAATAACATAGCTGTGTAACGACAACTTGAGTTAGGTACTTGGCTGAGCTTGATTGCAACTTCATTTGTTCCTTTAACATTTTTTTTATATAAATCTCAACTGCCCGTCACCATAGGCTATTCACCTATGCGGTGAACTAAAGACAGCGAGGTACCGTAACGGCATTAGTCACATGGGCAAGCCAGAGGTGACCGCTCATGACCTTACAGGAGTCGGCCGGGACCGGGATCGAACCAGCCACGAATGACTTACTAGTCAGGCACTTTACCTCTGAGCTACCGCGTCTGGTATTAACAAGTATGTCATTTTCTAACCCTTTCAATACCTAGCTTCTGAAAGGAGTAGTTGAATCTGTGATGTTTTGTTAATTTTTAAATGTCCTGAACGTCTGAACAGTTACAATTTTTATTTTTAAATGCTTCCCCAGACATGACACACCCAGTAAAGGTTAAGTAAAATGTAGCAAAACACCTGAACTCACAAAGAATCCACCAATCCCGTCAGCATGGACCCGAGCCGTCCACGGTTGGCTTAAGGTCCGCCCTCCCCTTAAACCCTGCCACAGACAGAAGAACTCTTCATGAGTTGCACATAAAACCCACTGAGTGTGATGGGATTCGAACCCTCGATCCAAATGTTACCCCCAGCCGGGAAGGTAGCGCATTAGACCACACAACTGAGGTGGTCTTAGCACCTAGGCGCTGGATGAGGATGATGTTACACCACCGCAGACTGAGCTCGTAACGGTACAATTGCTTACGCAGCAGTAACAATCTCTAATGGTGGCAGATTCAATAGCCGATATATCGGTCCATGGCACTGAAAGAGTTAATTCACAGAGAAAATAAAAAACACATGTATGAAAGATGTATTTCTTTAATTATTCAGTTTTTCTTCACAATTGCAACTTGTTGGATCACTGTAGAACTTAAAATGCCGATAAATTCACTTGTTACATATACGGCAGATTTGTGTTAGCAAATGTCCTTTTGTACAGAAATCCTCTTGTTTGTTCTTTAGTGGTGTCCTAAAAAATATTGTTTTATTGTTATTTCCTCTACAGAAATGCATTTTTTAAGCCTGGTTTCCTCAGCGGTGGCATAAAAAAAAACAACAGAAAATAAAAGTTGCACTCCCAACAAGTTTTTTCTTAGCATTTTTCATGTGAGATCTAACGTATGTTTCGCAGAAGTTTGTTGATTACTTAACAAATTTCAGTATTCAGATCACTTACATCTAGGGAATCCAATCCCGGACGATATTTTAAATCCCGGGATCCCGAGACCAACCCCGCCGTAATTAAAAAAAAGCCTGGAAAATATGCGATCAAGTGTACTTTTGTATTTGTTGACGATAATCTAGTAAGTGGATACCATTTTGTTCATAAAAAATACAAAACAATTATTTAAATAGCACACATGATCAACGGTGAAAGATAAAAATCTTTATTACACTATTAGTACGATTACGCATTTGGTCTCACATTGGGTAGGGCTTCGGGTATGCAATAAACTAATAAATCAACTCAAGGATATGTATTTTAATTGACAGAAAAACTATTTCAAAAAGTATCCATGAACAAATATTTCGACCTAAAAAGTAGAAGTAGAAGTAAATTTTTTTAATGCAGCTGCAGATGAATGAAATTATTAACTTATTACTAAGACAAGTTATGAATCAATCCTACTTGATAAAACAAAACTAGAAACAAAACTATTCTTTCAATAAACACAGTACTTTCATAATGAAATCATGTAACAATTAGTAAACGATCTAAAATTAATCGAGTAAACATCACTTTAAAAAAATCCAATGTTGTTATTTTAATTAATTTACTTATTATTATATTGGGATCAAAACAAACTAAATTTGGTCTTAGTAAAAATAAAAAAGATCAATTATCATAAAATAGGCATAATTATCTGACAAACATCACTTACCCTTTTCAGGTAAAATCTGATTGTTTTAAGTGGCTGTGTAAGAAATTGGATTAAAATATAAACCTATAGGTATATATAAGAAAGAAAAATTATCAAATGAAGAAGTTTTGATTTATAACTTTATTAAAGTGGTTTTATAGTAATTTATTGCGGTTACATCAGTTGGAAACATCACCTGTATTGCTAACTTGAGACAGTTTAGCAATCCCGAAAATCCCGGGATTCGTCGTTTGAATCCCGGGATGGAAGAAACCGTAAAATTAGGCGGGATCCCGGGATTGGATTCCCTACTACAGCCTATAATGACACAGCTCGTGCTGCCTATCTTCAGCCAACCTCCACCAGGATAGTCTGAGACAGGTTACAATAATCCCCATAAGGTGCTCTTCTATTTCTGATTTCATTCTATGGTGGCAGGTACTGACATCAGGGCTGCCACGAGGCAATTTGAGGCCTGGGGAATAAATTATGCGGGGGTCCCAGGGACCCTATTTATTATCTTAGTAATTTTGTTTTTCTTTTGGCCAGGGACCCCCTAGGGATCCTGGAATTCAGGTCCTGGGACAAACTGCCCCGGTTGCCCCCTCGTGGCTGTCTTGACTGACATCCCTAAATTTACTAGAACAAACTATTTTTTAATCAGTTGATTAAGCCTTTATCCACTTTAAAGTTAATGACCAGCATCGTCTACATAGTGCAAGTTTCTGGCACAGATTAACTCGTAAATAATATTGATAAGTCTACTTACACGTGTAAACCAGCATTTTGTTTATATTCTTACCAGCGATCATATAAGACCATTGGATGGAGCAAATGGCTAAAAAAAAGAAGCTAGTTTCCGAGCATCAGGACACAAATATATGGCGGCGGCCGGAGATGATTCATCACATGACGCTCCTGTGTAACACGCTCAGTTGAATTAGAATCTTTACCAAGGCTTGGCTTGTAACAAAGTGGCCTTTTGATTTGTATTTCTAAATACATTTTAGGGATTTTAATGGCATATATTAATTATTTGTCCAGTGTATGTTTAATAAACGGAACAGTAAATTAGAAAGTACAGTAAACAGAAAATCAAAAAGTCTCAAACTAACCAGCCAACTATATAAGCGAAATTCTAATTCTGAGCTCACTTCATGTTTTTCCCTATCTTTCCCACGAAGTGCCACGTGATGAATCATCTCTGGCTGCCACTATCTTGGTGGTCATCGCTCAAAAACTAGCTTCACCCCCCCCCCCCAGTTCTACTCCATCAGTTGTGCTCCATTTACTGATCTTTGGTGATTGCTGATTCATCCCAGTAAAATATTAGAGCCAAGCACAAGTAACCCACCCAACACAACAGCATTGAAAGTAATAATAATAACTGCAAGTGACATAGAACAACATAATTGTCATTATAGATTAGAAGAATTTGTTATGACTATTTTCTTGTTTATACATTCATCAATATGTTTGTGATGTAAATTATGGTAATGTGACCATTATCGTTCAAATTCTATGTAAATTACCAGAATTACTACGTTTTTACTCATAAGAACCTACAACTGCTCAGCTACTTGTCAAGTTATCTTTTAAATCTTTATACCATCCTATTTAAATTTAAATTTCAAATTTTTGTAAACACAGATAAAATGTTCAATAACAATTTGCCATTTTCAAAATCCACAATTGAATTGGCTGCCATTTTGAAATTGTTGAAGAAAGAAAAGTCATTTTTAATACCAAGTTATCCCTAAACTAGTTTAATACACGTTCCAAGTAAGATATGCACATTGATTTAAAATCACATACAGACAGACAGACGGAAAACAAAGCGATTTATAAAGAGGTTTATATGAAGTTTTTTGCTCCTTTTGATGAGTTCTACCAAATCCTGCATTTGTGTCATACTCTTGCGGGACACCATACTCATTCAGGTCACAAAACATGTTCAAATCAACAGTGTTACTAATATATCAAGGGTGTCAAAACACTACGCTGGGGCACCCTGATACTGGCCCTTACTTACCAATCACTGCCCCAAAGCCCAGCAACTACGCAGGCCAGCCACTACGGTGGCCAGTGGCGCGAGGTGCGGGAGGGAGGGAGCGCTGTTGCAGGCGTTCTTGAAACACTGACAGACGGTTTCCGAACCCCCACTGAACTTCTTTTCTATGCAGTCAGGCGGAGGGTGCAACACCAAAGCACACTTGCGAATTACTAGGTCACGTTTAAATTCCTTCCCTTAAATCAAGCATAACATTACTTTAAAAAACATCATTTTGTAGTCTGTCCTGCCAAATGTTTAATACAACGATATTATGTTTAAAATTTACTCTTTTATGTTTGGTTGTGGAATATTTTGCTCTAGCATAAGTAAAATTTGGGCTAAGAACATTACGTGTGGTTGAAGAAATCTATGATCCACATAAACAATAGTAATACCTATTTATACTCGAGACAGCAACGAATAGAAGGCACAAGCCAAAAATGTTAAGCCCTCTCTCACCGTTCTAGCAAATATATTTACTTATTAAAGTTATTAAAGAAAATGTATATTGACTAATCACAGTACGTTGTCTTATGGGGATTTACATTAGATAAGGCTACTTGACATATCTTGATGTAGTTTTATCACCCCCAATACCCCAATACCAACTTTAGATCCTGACAGGTCCTCCTCCTCATCTTGTAATTTGCAACATTGTTATACCACCATTGTAGGTAAATAAACCAGGAATATCAGAACAGAAACCTCCCTAATCTGCCTAAGGCAATAAACTGAGACCTTTAATATCAGGGATAAACAGCAAAATATTAAATGTTTGTTAATTTCCATACAAGTTTGAATAAATCTATGTTTTAACACCGTTTTAATTTTGTCAAGTATTTAATGCGGGAATTCGCTTCTCTCTCGTGATTGTGAGTGGAACTCGTTCTATATTACACACTATATAAAGTAACAGTCACAAAAAATGTAATAAACATAACATTTGCACATTTTGAAACCACTTAAAAAGTAGTGGATAGACTTACTTCTCTCCACAATTTTTTGACAGTACGGTAGAGGCCCTTGACCAGGGGGGCATGGCCTCAAGAGGGGGTTGCTCGAGTCGAAGGGTGGTTTGACGACGTTACATCCTTCTTCTCGCCAAGAATTGCACTGGAAGCAGTATATTTGATTCTCCCCAGGTCCGTGGATCGGTCCACTACGTGCTAGATTGTGACTATTGTTAGTATACTGACTCCCCGTTCCTAGACAAACAACAACAACATTAACTGGATGGGTTGGAGAACTCTCCTCGTGATCCGAGGTATCCAGATCCATCCTGAGCAACATCTGTTACTGGACCCAGCAGCATTCGATAGTAAGCAAGACCAGGGTTTGGACTACGTGCTAGATTGTAACTATTGTTAGTATACTGACTCCCCATTCCTAGACAAACAACAACAACATTAACTGGATGGGTTGGAGAACTCTCCTCGTAATCCGAGGTATCCAGATCCATCCTGAGCAACATCTGTTACTGGACCTAGCTGCATTCGATAGAAAGCAAGACCAGGGTTTGGACTACGTGCTAGATTGTAACTATTGTTAGTATTCTGACTCCCCGTTCCTAGACAAACAACAACAACATTAACTGGATGGGTTGGAGAGCTCTCCTCGTAATCCGAGGTATCCAGATCCATCCTGAGCAACATCTGTTACTGGACCCAGCAGCATTCGATAGTAAGCAAGACCAGGGTTTGGACTACGTGCTAGATTGTAACTATTGTTAGTATACTGACTCCCCATTCCTAGACAAACAACAAAAACATTAACTGGATGGGTTGGAGAGCTCTCCTCGTAATCCGAGGTATCCAGATCCATCCTGAGCAACATCTGTTACTGGACCCAGCTGCATTCGAAAGTAAGCAAGACCAGGGTTTGGACTACGTGCTAGATTGTAACTATTGTTAGTATACTGACTCCCCATTCCTAGACAAACAACAAAAACATTAACTGGATGGGTTGGAGAGCTCTCCTCGTAATCCGAGGTATCCAGATCCATCCTGAGCAACATCTGTTACTGGACCCAGCAGCATTCGATAGTAAGCAAGACCATGGTTTGGACTACGTGCTAGATTGTAACTATTGTTAGTATACTGACTCCCCATTCCTAGACAAACAACAACAACATTAACTGGATGGGTTGGAGAGCTCTCCTCGTAATCCGAGGTATCCAGATCCATCCTGAGCAACATCTGTTACTGGACCCAGCAGCATTCGATAGTAAGCAAGACCAGGGTTTGGACTACGTGCTAGATTGTAACTATTGTTAGTATACTGACTCCCCATTCCTAGACAAACAACAACAACATTAACTGGATGGGTTGGAGAGCTCTCCTCGTAATCTGAGGTATCCAGATCCATCCTGAGCAACATCTGTTACTGGACCCAGCAGCATTCGATAGTAAGCAAGACCAGGGTTTGGACTACGTGCTAGATTGTAACTATTGTTACTATACTGACTCCCCATTCCTATACAAACAACAAAAACATTAACTGGATGGGTTGGAGAGCTCTCCTCGTAATCCGAGGTATCCAGATCCATCCTGAGCAACATCTGTTACTGGACCCAGCAGCATTCGATAGTAAGCAAGACCAGGGTTTGCACTACGTGCTAGATTGTAACTATTGTTAGTATACTGACTCCCCGTTCCTAGACAAACAACAAAAACATTAACTGGATGGGTTGGAGAGCTCTCCTCGTAATCCGAGGTATCCAGATCCATCCTGAGCAACATCTGTTACTGGACCCAGCAGCATTCGATAGTAAGCAAGACCAGGGTTTGGACTACGTGCTAGATTGTAACTATTGTTAGTATACTGACTCCCCATTCCTAGACAAAAAACAACAACATTAACTGGATGGGTTGGAGAGCTCTCCTCGTAATCCGAGGTATCCAGATCCATCCTGAGCAACATCTGTTACTGGACCCAGCAGCATTCGATAGTAAGCAAGACCAGGGTTTGCACCATTCCTTTTTAAATGCTAGGAAATGCCAATGGCATATTTACTACCAAAAATGAATCGAAATATCCTTAAATCCTAATATACAATACGTGAAGCTGTCTTTTGTCAGCACAACTTCTCCCTTATTTCTCAACCAATTTTTAATAATGATTGAAGTGTCAAAATATTAGTCTGAGTTCAAAGTTTTGCAATAAAGTTTTTAATTTTTGATAAACTCATGCTTAAGGACACGGATAGCCCTTAAAGTTTGTTTTTTGTCCATAACTTTTAAAGATAGATTATTAAATTTATCTTCTGTTATCTATCTATCTATATTATTAATACGCTACATGCAAACTTTGTAAACGGTAAGGCTTTTTCATTTTCAGATTTACACCCACATAATACACACAAAACGTGTGTGTAGGTGTGCAGATGTGCAAACTGGCTTTAGATTTTTGATTTAGGCCTCAAGGCTCTGCCCCATGGGACTTCAGTCCCCATGGTATTCATATGGAGGAGATTTTTGTTTGGTTTATGTGTGTTTTCTTAATTCAATTCAATTAAATAAACAGCTGTTATAAGGATTATATCTAATTACAGACTGTCATTGTTTTGTTTTATATTTAACTACTAGCTGCTTGTACCCGGTTTCACCCGGGAAGACAACCGTTATGTGTGCTGCATTCTATGGTTACCCCAAGGAACTACAACGAATCAAGATCATGCAGCTGTTTGCATTTTCATCAGCTCAAACAAAAATGTATGTCCATGAGGAATAGATGGGAACTTCAAAATCCTGAGGGGCAAAGCCCTATGGGATTTTCAAAATGAAAATAGGCCTATGAGTTTATTTGGTATATAAGGAAAATTCCTGTAAATTTCCATGCCAATCGGTTCAGGAGTACTTGAGTAATTGAAGAACAAAAAGCAGGCAGACACACAGCATTCCATTTTTATTTATTAGTATGATTTACTATTCTCGCTTCTCAAAACGGAATGAGCAAGCTTCGCATAGCGAATTCTAGTTTGTAATAATTGCATACTAAAGCAGCTGTGGATGGTAAAACACAGGATAACAGCGAATGTTGTTAGCTGAATATAATCAAAAATAAATACTGAGATGACAACCCAATCTATGTTATGTTTTATGAGTGTGAGCATGATTAAACGTTAATTGTAAAACAAACAAAAACACAAAACATAGGTCTACATTTATTTTGTTTCTAAACCAGCTGACTTTGTGGAGAGTAAATAATATGTTAAGAGCTGCATAGGTATACACAAACTACTGTAATGGTAACACAATTTGGCTTGGTGATGCTTAGCGTGCAACTACATAAGTTACAAGCTGGAATTGCTTTGCTCAGATTCGAGCAACACAGTACTTCATGAGTAGACCTTACAAACTATTCAACTGGTGATTATAGTGGTTTTGGTTTGACAGTGTTATGCTATTATTCGCATGTATTAATATCAGATATAACATTCTAGTAATGGATTCTATTACATGTAGCATTGAGAATACTTAACACCCTTATGATTTAGTTTCAAAAAATCCAATCGAAAGCCTCCCATGATTTGCCTTTTACAAGATATTTGTCAGTTCCTTGAAAGATAAACCTAACATCACTCTAAGTATAGGTAAAGCACAGCGAGTGTGCACTCAAAACCTCTTACCTTGAGTGATTGTTCCAAAAACAATAATCACACAGATGTTCCAAATATTACGCTTTTTAAAAACCATATTACCTGAAAATAAAGGAAAATACCGGTATCAGGTTTTAGATATAACCATATATTCCAATTTAGGCGTAATAAAGGCAATAAATAATATACTTAGCATATCCCCATACTATCTGGTGCCGTGTCTGGTTTCTCCCAGAGAATAAAATAGTGTTGAGTGAATGCTGCATTCTGTGGGTACTCAAGAGTCTTGAACATCTGTTTAACCCTTTCAATGCTAACATTTTTACTATTCATTTCGAAGAGAAGAGAAGAAAAGAAAGGCAAGAAATAGATTTTGATGAGATATATTTTGATATCCAAAAACACTTAATCCCAAAGTTTAAGCAAACTCCTTCCGCTGGATTCCGAAATAAATTTTGCAAACAAACTAACAGGCATTGCTCGTATTAGAGTAGGGCCTGCTGTCTATGAAATGATTTCACAGACATAACTGACATTACTATCATCATTTTCACATTTATTACAGTAATTCTAGTACAAATGTAGAATGTGCATTAACACGTTCAGCCCGATGGAAAATTATAGTCAGTTTTTGAACCCCCAGAAATCCTGACGTGCGCCACCGGAGGAGCACCGGAGGAGGCACACCGTGGCCACCGGTGGCGCACGTGTAATTTTTTTTGTCAGAATTATGTTCTTGAAAAATAATGCTCCATTTGAGAACATTTTGTATACTTACTTCTTTACCTTTAAACTTACCTAGTGGGTTTTAAGATAAATAAATAAATAATAAATAATTTTAATTTTTAAAATGTAAACATTTAATTGAAAATAACAAATGTTTACATTTTTGCCAAGGCAAACCACCAAAAGTCAGAAAGGCGGGAAGGATCGTCAGAAGACCTGGGAAGTGCTGCTCTCAAACGATTTCAATAACTAACTGTATGTAGTTCGCCGCTTGGCCGTGCGCCGTGCCATCGGCAAACAGTGTGTGTACCACATAAGGCGCACGTCGGCCGGTGGGGGTTCTAGAATACCCACCGGCCGACGTGCGCCTCCGGTGGTACACTTACAAAATTACGTAAATCCACTCCCATAACAAAGTTTCAGTGTACGTGAGACAATATCAATAGAGATTTTGACGATAGTGTTAAAATTACCAGTTAATTTAGTTTCATATTTTTGTTCAGATTGCTGTTTGCTGTATCGTATTTTTAATCATTTCAAAAATTCCGATGTGTACCACCGGTGGTATACATCGGGTCGAATGTGTTAATTAAAACATTATTTTGTTTAGATTTTAAAAACGGCGTGCACAGTATACTCGAGCACAGCATAAGATATTCAATAGCATAAAACCATAAAAAATAACATGATATAAATATGGTAGGGAATGTCCAGTAAAACTTCTAGTGAGGCTGAGAATCCCGTAGGAGAATTCCTGCCTGTGCTCTTTACGGAGCAATACACATTTGTGGCAAAACTGCAATCTGTGGTACAATTAATAACATTTCATGTCTATAAATCGTATGCTTAAATAATCATCTCAACAAAAAATGGTATCTTCCAGCGATCCTGTAAGACCAATGATGGAGCACATCTCATATAAATGTGTTACAGGAAGTGAAGCCAGTGTTTTAGTGACAGGACGCTTGTCGTTTTGACAAGAGGGCGGCTATACCCGTATAGTTAGCTTACACAAAATAAAAGTAAGAAATGATCTGATGAAATCTACTGAGCACCCATCACTTTTATATTTCCCATGTTAAACATGAGCGTCACATTACGAATCATCCCCGTTCGCCTCCATCTCGTTGAGGGTCCTTTCGCTCAATACTGGCTTCACTTTTCGGACCATATGATCCATCTATTGGTCTTATACGATCACTGATATCTTTATCTTAGTCAGTTAAACATTCCAATTTTAATAACCTAATTCCTAACATTTTCTAAATAAAATATGATACATTTAGGTACCATAGCAAAAATATTGATATACAGTAACTTAATTTCTGAGTTTTTTGTCATGATACCATCTTTAAATTTGGTACCGTTGATTGTCCATTCATAACATGCATTTCAAAATCAGTAATAAATATTTTAACTTAATTATCGTACACTCTAAATCACTATATATTTGACAAAATCTATGTATTACCTGAATGTTGCCACGTAGAATTGTTGAGCGAATTCGGTTTTAGACCCAATTTAGAATCAGTGAGCTATAATGAATATTCTGTAAAATATTAAAGACCTTAACATCATTACTACTTAATTAATCATTACTACTTAATTATATTGTTATTTACTAATAACCTTAACCTAATTAAGATAAAACTAACAGGCATAGATGGCATGTTTTGTTGCTGTTAATAATAAATCAGAGAAATACAACATATTTATGCGCCTCTCTTAATTACCCAGCTTTGACTGGAGATTTGAAGTCAGTTTTGGAGGATAAATCCGAAAATATAACATATTTATGCACATCTCCTGACTACCCTGCTTTGACTAAAGGATGTCAAGTCAGCTTTGGAGGATAAACCAGAGAAATATAACATATTTATGCACCTCTCCTGAGTACCCAGCTTTGACTGGGGATTTCAAGTCAGTTTTGGAGGATAAATCCGAAAATATAACATATTTATGCACCTCTCCTGAGTACCCAGCTTTGACTGGGGATTTCAAGTCAGTTTTGGAGGGCTGACTGGCTATTTCTAGTTATAATCTATTCATAGGCAATGAATATCCTGCACACTTACAACCACCTTCAAAATTTACAAATTTGCTTTTATACTTATTAATTTATCCATGCATTTATATTTTTTTAAATTTTATACTCTGACTTTTGTTGTCCACATTAAGTTCTGTTCCAAATGCCAACGTTACTAGGCTGATCCAATGTCATGTGGCAGGAAAGAACGTATTTGTATAAGGATATGAAAATTGAAAATAGGTAATATGAATTTATTTCAGATATATTTATTGCAATTTGCATACATCTTAAGTTTAAATCACAATAGAGAAAATGGCATAGTATCATGTGCTTCAATGCACATTCAAATACATTTTCAAGACATGAACTTCAACCTTAAACGAAGGCCTCTGTTATTCTAGTCAACTGCCATCGTTGCATCACGCCCTGCACACAATACGACCCCTCCCGCTCCTTGCACCTTTTAATTATTGTTATAAGCACTGTGCAACTGCTGCTGACAACCATTCGCCAACTGTTGCAGTCAAAACTGCAACAGTTGCACGCCAGTATAATAGGTCCCACATTAACAATGTTACACTGGTTGCAAAGGCAACAATTTCATTGCAACATGTGATTATAATAGTGTCCAAAACAATACATGAAGCTTCAAGGTTAAGCTAGGACCGTGATATACGGCCCACATAAACATAATGCGACTTTTATTTCATAGCTAAATAAATCGCCAGTTTTTCACAAATTTATCTTTTATGAGTGACATTGACATTGGTGATCGAAGATTCTATTGGTTTGGAATATATTTTATACTTAATATTATTGTAAGTTTTTATGTAAATCAGCTGTTGGTTCTCTTGACTCCACGTGGCATCAGCTGTTGGTTCACTTGACTCCATATGGAATCAGCTGTTGGTTCACTTCCACATGGCATCAGCTGTTGGTTCACTTCCACACGGCATCAGCTGTTGGTTCACTTGACTCCACATGGCATCAGCTGTTGGTTCACTTGACTTCACGTGGCATCAGCTGATGGTTCACTTGACTCCATGTGTCATCAGCTGTTGGTTCACTTGACTCCATATGGTCCATGTGGTTCATTTCCACATGGCATCAGCTGTTGGTTCACTTCCACATGGCATCAGCTGTTGGTTCACTTCCTCATGGCATCAGCTGTTCGTTCACTTCACTCCACGTGGCATCAGCTGATGGTTCACTTGACTCCATGTGTCATCAGCTGTTGGTTCAATTCCACATGGCATCAGCTGTTGGTTCACTTGACTCCACATGGCATCAGCTGTTGGTTCACTTGACTCCACGTGGCATCAGCTGTTGGTTCACTTGACTCCATATGGAATCAGCTGTTGGTTCACTTCCACATGGCATCAGCTGTTGGTTCACTTCCACATGGCATCAGCTGTTGGTTCACTTCCTCATGGCATCAGCTGTTCGTTCACTTCACTCCACGTGGCATCAGCTGATGGTTCACTTGACTCCATGTGTCATCAGCTGTTGGTTCAATTCCACATGGCATCAGCTGTTGGTTCACTTGACTCCACGTGACATCAGCTCATGGTTCACTTGACTCCATGTGTTCCATGTGTCAGCTGTTGGTTCACTTCCACATGGCATCAGCTGTTGGTTCACTTCCACATGGCATCAGCTGTTGGTTCACTTCCTCATGGCATCAGCTGTTCGTTCACTTCACTCCACGTGGCATCAGCTGTTGGTTCACTTGACTCCACGTAGCATCAGCTGTTGGTTCACTTGATTCCACGTAGCATCAGCTGTTGGTTCACTTCACTCCACGTGGCATCAGCTGTTGGTTCACTTCACTCCACGTGGCATCAGCTGTTGGTTCACTTGATTCCACGTAGCATCAGCTGTTGGTTCACTTCACTCCACGTGGCATCAGCTGTTGGTTCACTTCACTCCACGTGGCATCAGCTGTTGGTTCACTTGATTCCACGTAGCATCAGCTGTTGGTTCACTTGACTCCACGTGGCATCAGCTGTTGGTTCACTTGACTCCATATGGAATCAGCTGTTGGTTCACTTCCACATGGCATCAGCTGTTGGTTCACTTCCACATGGCATCAGCTGTTGGTTCACTTCCTCATGGCATCAGCTGTTCGTTCACTTCACTCCACGTGGCATCAGCTGATGGTTCACTTGACTCCATGTGTCATCAGCTGTTGGTTCAATTCCACATGGCATCAGCTGTTGGTTCACTTGACTCCACGTGACATCAGCTCATGGTTCACTTGACTCCATGTGTTCCATGTGTCAGCTGTTGGTTCACTTCCACATGGCATCAGCTGTTGGTTCACTTCCACATGGCATCAGCTGTTGGTTCACTTCCTCATGGCATCAGCTGTTCGTTCACTTCACTCCACGTGGCATCAGCTGTTGGTTCACTTGACTCCACGTAGCATCAGCTGTTGGTTCACTTGATTCCACGTAGCATCAGCTGTTGGTTCACTTCACTCCACGTGGCATCAGCTGTTGGTTCACTTCACTCCACGTGGCATCAGCTGTTGGTTCACTTGATTCCACGTAGCATCAGCTGTTGGTTCACTTCACTCCACGTGGCATCAGCTGTTGGTTCACTTCACTCCACGTGGCATCAGCTGTTGGTTCACTTGATTCCACGTAGCATCAGCTGTTGGTTCACTTCACTCCACGTGGCATCAGCTGTTGGTTCACTTCACTCCACGTGGCATCAGATGTTGGTTCACTTGATTCCACGTGGCATCAGCTGTTCACTCACGTGTAAATTCTCCTTGAAGATGTTTTAAAGGCCAGAAGGGCTGATCAGTTAATTAATTTATTTAGTTTTTTGAGCTTTTTTAATGGTGAATAGTAATCTTTTTTAACATTTATGATTTTTTATGAAAAATCCAAAAAAACTTAATTTTAGATGTTTTAAGTCCTGTAATTACTGAACCCGAATTTTTCAAGAAATGCGGGTGGTGTCATTTTGTTGGAAATCTAAAGCTCTACAAACAACTAAAGTTTAATCAAAATCGTTAGAGTCATTTTTGACAAATTTGGATTTTACATGTTTTTGGCGATTTTTGGGAGATAATTACCCTTTAAAATCAAAAATGAAAAAATGAAAAAACACCTGGAGATATCGAAAATTAGTACCTACATACCAAATTTCATAAAAATCGGTCCATTGGTTAGGGCTCTAGCTCTATACACATCCACACACACATACACACACACACACACACACACACACACACACACACACACACACACACACACACACACACACACACACACACACACACACACACACACACACACACACACACACACACACTCACAGACAGACATCATGTAAAAACCACTTTTTTGAGTCCAGGGAACACCAAAACGAATATTTCCACTAACAATTCTAAATTTTTATTAAATACCGAACCAGGAATTTTGTCAAAAACCATATAGGGCTGACACCCATCAACCATAAAGTCCTTTATTTTTAATTTCCACAAATTATTTTCAATTTTGAAAATTTCTGAAATGTAAAATGTACAAACTTTATTTTGAGTACCCTAATCCAAAATTGTGAGTGTATATCCCATTTATATAACGCACGTATACATGCAATGTATATAACACACGTATATATCCAATTTAATATGTATATATATATATATATATATATATAATGCCCAAATCCTTATATATCCAAATGGGTGGATCCATGAAATGGAAGTAGTAAAATAAGGATAGTGTGTAAACTTAAGGATACAGAGTAATCATCACATGTTAATAACACTATGTTTCGGTTTGCTGGCAAGGCCGCGACAAGCAGCTGGTATGTTATAAAAGACCCCCCATGACAGAGCTTCAGGCTAGCCCTCTCAGCCAATCAACAACTGCTTCACTGCTTCACTGAGACAGTTGTAGTAATTACCAGGATCAAGGTTCGGTCGCGCCCTTGAAAATCTTTCCAGGATTCTGCTCAAACTGTTTGGGGCGAAAAGATTCCTTCGACCAAGGAGGAAGATAACTGAAGTGGTGGTTTACGAGACCATGAGCGAATTCTTATGGTGGGAGATCCTGCTAGATAGGTATGGGGGCTGGGCTGACATGATCTTCTAATACCATCTGAGGAGCACCTCCTCATGTTGGATGTTGAAGAGGCAAGGTTTCACTGTGAGCTAGGGAAGTGGTATTTACCTATTACCTACTTATTACCTTTACCTCCTCCTTCGCTTGAAACCATTGGATTTCTGGATTGGCTGCGTCAAAATGTAATACTAATACTTGAAATAAAAAAATAATATTTACAATAATGTTCATGAACTTCCGTGAATGGAACTAACTATTTGGCAATTGCAGTCGTAATCCCTCTATTGTGCTCATGATCTGAACATCGACCTGATTGGCTGCACCGTCACTGTGATCTCCCATTATCACGGATACATAAAAAACCTAAAAAGGATGGTATTCACTCAATAATGAACTGCAAAGTAAAAATAAATAAAACCAATTAGTAAAATATATACATTTATCTTACAAACCAAATAAATACACTATAACACACTTAAATAACAAAGTCCGAGGAACATGGGTGAGTCTGTCATATAGTCACGTCAAGACACCAGAGTATAGGTGAGGGCTAACGTGGTGGCGAGGGTGGCAGCAGTGAGGGAGGCTGCAGTGTGAGGCGCCGCGTTGCAGCCGTCGGTGAAGCACTGGCAGACTGTCTCTGTGTGGTCGTCGTTGCTGTTGTAGTAGCAGTCCAGCTTGGGATGCAGCTCCCACCCGCACTTGCGGATCACACGGACCATCTTCCGGTCGAAAACTGAGGAAACGGAACAATCTGTTAGTGAAGGAGTTACTTGACATATACCTCCAGCAATTGTCGGATACTATGGCTAGTAAATAAACAGGGAACGTGAGAAAGTTAAAAAACGTGTATGTCCAAAGCACATCGAACAATGGTTATCAAAACCGTCAGTTTGGTTGGTATAGTTCATGTTCACCACATTCTTCGGTCATACCTTTCACCATCAATAAACAAACTATTGTAATAATACCCCTGTTGCAGCGAACCTGCATACTCTGTGAATTCTCAATGCAATTATATTTCTCACTACCACATAAAGCCACTTACCAAGTTTCATGAAAATATATTTATAAATAAGTGATACTGGCAGTTGTCCCGTTCTCCGCACGGCATAGGGGCACATGTTTTTTAATGTTTATATCATAATCAGCTATTTAACTACATAAAATATAATTTCATAAGATTTACTTTGAAACTTTAAAGCCCCATGGGGCAGAGCCCTGAAGGTGAATGTTTTTCAAACCCCCAAAAGGCACATCTTGAGGGTAAGAGCTTTAGAAAGGTACCAAACATGTAAAATAAAATAATTAATAATTTCAGAGTCCTAAAATCGCCGAACAAAAATAAAGATATTCTTTTAATAATAAAGATATAAAATTGTATTTATTCATAGCAATAACGTTAGGGCTGAGTATGCAGGTTTACTGCTAAGGGGACAATCAACAAAACATTGTCGTTTTAGCAAAGATCAATAAAACACGTGAAACCACATACCAATATTTGTCAATAAACATTAATAAATAATTTATGTATCCTCCATAAGAATAGCATTGGATAACGTACTGTATTAAGCACGTATTTGAATATTTCTGCAACGCTTGAACTTAAAACAACAATTATAACACAAAAATTATGCTTTTCTAAAGCTGAACTTATTGGTAAAAACAATTGTGATGTTTTCAGTACAATTAACTGAGTACAGTTAAAAATCTAAACAACTTTTTTCCCATAAGATTAACATGAAACATTTTATGAACCGGTTTTAGGATTTTCTCCGCTGTTCACTTAACCTAGGGTAATGGTTAAAAATACTAAATTATTTGTTTTTGAGCTCTATAAAGGTCAAACACAAAGCTTTGTGTTATTGCTAGCGGGAAAGCTACCATAAAACCGATCAGTTAATACATATTTATTTAAATGACATTGAATTTCAAAATTAGCTAGTGCCATCTATAAACCATGCGTTCTTTAACAGTTGGCTAAGCTTCGCCAATTTCCTCCATTTAAATAGTTTTTAAACTCCACTTAATTTAAAATACTTTTTCCAAACCAGGATTTTATCAATACTATAGCTCGCATTTGTCTGTGGCTCCGTGCGTCCGTCCGTCCGCGGCTGTTTCTCGAGTTGTAATGGCTCCCAAGCTATGAAAAGATAATTTTAAGGGGTAATCGAGGTCGGGAAAGAAGCACGTGTCGTTTTTTTTCTTGAAAAGCAACCTTATTTGAGTTACGGTAGCATTAAGCAGTTTTTAGGCCATTTTATCATATATTAGCGGAGCCGGGAGAATTCAATTTTTGTTCCTGAAATAGCTGATTATTTCTACAAGCTTTGTTCCTGAAACAGGTGATTATTTCCTGCGGTCGCGAAAGCGGCCGCCAATACTAGTTATTTTTTACAACATGAGACAAACTACCACAAAACGGAAAACCGTTTCATAATAATTCAAGTTACATAAAGAGCAAACATAACTTTTACCTATAACCCACGGCTTAAAATTAAGGTCGAGAAGCTCCGCTGTGACCTTGACAGCCCAGGCGATAACGTCGATATCGTTCTTATCACAATAGAAGTTTCTGTCACCGGCAAGGTCAAGGTCGAGCGTCAGGTACTGGCTGATAAGGCGATGTGTTCGCTCGCCACGCCTCCCCCTCCTCCACCACCACTCTTTTAATAACGATCTTAAAAACCGATTTCCGGTTAAAGCCTAGAACTCATTTTTAACCCAGAAATTATGATTTCAAACATTCTAATCCAAGGATTAATTCCAAGGAAATCGTTGGAACCGTTTTTGAGATTAGAGTTGCAAGCAAGCAAACAAAAGCTAACCTTACTCATTAGAGGGTATAGGATTGTGCCTTAAACTTACTGTCCTGGATGATCTTGCGGCAGAAGGGCCTTGCCCCCCGGTACTCCGCGTAGTCCACGCATGGCTTGTAGTAGGGGCTGCTGGTGGCGTTGGCCTGGAGGGAGGAGCAGTCCGGGTGCAGTCCCGAGTTGCACTGGAAGCAGTAGATCGGCTTGCTGTCCGAGTCTGAGTCCAGGGCGTTGTCCAGACCCCTTGTCCCGGCTGCAGCGTTTGGAAACATTATCAGTTGTTATCGTAGTACGTGGTGTGAGGGCCGCTTTACAGGGCCTCATATACAGTTCAACTTCCAGTGTAGTTTAAACCTAAGTTTAAGAGAAACACGGCTTTCCCAACTTGTAGTGGATACAGTAGTAATAATAATAATCTTTATTTTCCAAACAGAATACATTTACGTTTACAATCCCAGAAAATACACAAATACAAACTGGTCAGCAGGGCTGAGATCAGTTATTCCAATAATTACAAAAAATGGCAATAATATATACACAGTAAGTGCACATAAAATAATATAAAAAACTAGCCAGGCTGACTTTGGAATTATAAAATGGTACAAGTTAGCTTATTATTCTAAACTTGGAAAATAGGGTTTCGGCTTCCAAGGCATTGCCTGTAGGGAAGTTATTACAGAAATAGATAAAATTAGTGGCTAGACAAATCAAGTTGTATACTTTAATATAACGTCAAACTCACACCTGCAGTTATAGTTTGAACTTAGTGGAAACACAACATGATTGTATTCATTGATAACATAACATTAAACTGTTTATAATCAACATTAGTTTTCAACTCAATTATCCTACAATTATTGTGTTCGTCCTATCATAAAAGAACCATTTATAAATGAAAGGTGGTGTCTGTCTGTCTGTCTGTCGACTTGTATGTTCCGTTTTAACGTAAAAACTACTGAACCAATCGAGCTGAAAATTGCATGTAGGTCATACAATTACAATTGATCATAGGCCAATTCCCATCTTGGCAATCCCTTAGGGCTCCGCTCCAGTGGCCCTTAAAGTTACAATGTTATTCTTACCGACAATAGGTTTAATGGATCAGATAATTACTTAAACAGATACTAGCAAACCATATGTTTGTATCTTTAATCCCAGCTGTTCTGCTTCTTTTGTTTTTATTTGCTGCCCAATGTTATTTAAATGGGTCAAAACCGTACATTAAGGGCTTCCCAAGGGTTTCTGGTTTCACGCATTGACTTGAGTCCCCCAAAAGGCACATCTAGGCGTTAAGGGCTTTCAAACGACACGCAAATCATCAAAATCGACCCAGTAGTTTGGCCACAATCTCCTGCACAAAAATCGCCTTTTTCTTTTAATATAATGATGATGTTAGTTTCAGCAGAAATTTTAATCAGCTGATCTTTCCTGACCTCTTTGTGCGAAGCACGGATAATCAGCTAGTTGTTTATATTAAAAACGTGTTAAAAATTAATAGATCAGGAGAGAAATGGTATGTCTTAAAATACACCCTTGATATTTGAGATTAAGTTGATTATGCTGGTTTTATAATCACCATACAAATTTGTTGTAATTTTACTCACCATCACAGCTGTGTAAAGGCAAGCCAAAACAAAGGGCCTATTACCTAGCTCTAAGAAAACCCAAGTAAATTCGAATAGAGATAGTAGTTTTTAAAAGAGGGATTTGTACATAACTTTGAAAGGCTTTCCTTTGGATGCACACAAATGTCAACGTGGCTCTAGGCTTTAGACGTTTAGATATATATCCGTCAGAGAGGTGCAATGAAGATTTATCCTTGAAACGAGTCATTCTGGCCAATACAGATAGTAATCACGGAGGCAAATTCAGTTTACCAGCAGCAAAATTTAAGGACAGATAAATTATTATGTACTGTATTTTAGTAGACCAACATTTTAAAGGTTGAAGTAGTTCAATTAAGAGATGGTAATTTAATAAAATTATCAGTACCGGTACCAGAAAACTAATTGCAGCTACGACCACTGAAATATCACCCCCAGAAGTGGACCCCCAGAAAGCTACCTCCTCAAATGAAACTCCCCGCTGTAGGTAAAAGTTGATGTAGGTAAAGTTACTTCTAAACGACTAAAACTACTACTAAACGGGAAAATCATTTACCGGTATCGATTATTTAGTAGTAGATTCGCGGTATCAATAATACATAGTAAGATTTAGGCTAATAAAATACAGTAAAGACCACTATAATCCATAGGTGATGATCCTATTTAGAGGTAGAGAATCGTTACCTCATTATATTTCACCTGCAGCTGGGAGTTTTATTTGAGGAGGTAGCTTTCTGAGGGTAGATTTCCGGGGTTAGCTCTGTGGGGAGTTTTTTGGAGGTAGATTTCTGGTGTTAGATTTTCGGGGTTAGTTCACTGGGAGTAGTATTCTGAATATAGTTTTTGGGGGTGGATTTCTGGGAGCCGAACGGTTTTGAGTTATTTATTTAAGTGTTAATGCGATTGCAATTTGATAAAATGATAATGTATTGGGGGTAGAATTCCAATCGCGGACAACTTTCATGCGCCTATAGGCCGCAAAATGACGTATGTTTTTTTCTGGGGGCTCCTTTTCTGGGGGTGGTCTCCCGGCGACTGTCTTATCAGACCTGCACTGCACGGTGAATGGGGACAACGTTTAGTCAGGTTACTGTTAATAAATTAAAATACAGGGAAGCATCAACTTTATAGTTTTATAAAATACTTCACAGAGACAGTTTAAGTC
Source organism: Allygus modestus (assembly GCA_963675035.1). Lineage (NCBI taxonomy): Eukaryota > Metazoa > Arthropoda > Insecta > Hemiptera > Cicadellidae > Allygus > Allygus modestus. The sequence goes on from OY776112.1 coordinate 349,373,571, forward strand.
GTCAAGAGAACTACGCGGTGATTTCCTCTTCTGCTGAATTATTTCTAGACACAAACTTGCCTATTACAAATTTAAATTTGTACAACTATTTGTAGATCTACTGTGTTAATCTTTCTTCTACACTTTAAACTTTTCAATTAGTTTGCCATTGATGTTACCTCAAATTAAATAGGAAAATATCAAAATGACACAACAAAGCACAAGACTAACCCGGTAATAGGGCGAACAGGAGCACAACAGCTGTGACTTGTAGCGTGGAGACGGGAGACATGTCAGGGGCGAGATGACACCTGCACCACTGCACCACTGCACCACTGCACCACTGTCACTCACCTGGCGATCACCTGGAGAGGACAATCCAGAATAATCCGCATATAACCAGTTTGAAGGTCCCCGCGATTAAACAACATTCGCTGATTGGGGTATAATGTTCCTTATCACGTCACCTTGTTGAGTGAGGATTAACAGCATTACCATTAAGGTGCCGCCGCCAATACTCAATGAGGTGCAATAAACAAGATAATTCACATTAATACTGAAATCTATGAATTATTAATATTATTAAATAATAAATTATAACAGGGAATATCTCCCCCTTTCTGTCTTGGACAGGAAATGCTTAAAAATATTGATTAGTCTATATTCTAATTCTTATATTTAAATTACTGTTTAAAATTACTAAAATGATGTAATTCATATGTAAAATAAATACCCCCGTCGCAGCAAACCTGCCTACTTAGCGAATTTCCAATGTATATATACTGTGTGGCTGGATACCATATAAACCCATTTACTAAGTTTATAACATAACCATGCATAAACTAGCTATACATTTGGTTTAATATCCATAAGAAAAAAAATATGGCTGAGTCCGCAGGTTTGCTACAAAGTAGACAAAAACGATTTATCAAATATTATCGAAATATCAATATAATTCAACCAGGGAAACTATTTATAAGAACACAATAGCTAATGTGTTATAAAATGTCCAAAACCAAGGTACATAACATCGTACCTAGTTTTATTAATTTCCGTTAATAACGGAGACATACAACTTTACTTATTCTCCATAAGAATAACATTAGGGCTGAGTACGCAGTGTTGCTATGGGGACCATTGACAAAAAGTTGGTATGTTGTGCAAATTTAAATAGACCACAACCAGATGAAGTCACATAACAAAATCACATTCGTAAATAATTGATACATAAAACTGTATTTACTCTCCATAAAAATAACATTGAACAACGTAACTTATTCAACACTTTGAATGTATCTACAACGGTTGGTCGTAGAACAAAAATTGTGTTCAAAAATTGAACAAAAAGGTTTGCTGCTACGGGAACTATCGTCAAAAAATGTTTTTTGTGCAAATATCAATAGACCACAACGATATGAAGCAATATACCAAGTTTCATAAGGATAAGTTGATAAATAAGCGAGATATACAATTTTTCTTATTCTCCATAAGAATAACATTGGCGAACGTACTGTTTTTAGCACTTTCAATATCTCTGTAACCATTTGACTTAGAGCAATTATCAAAACACCAAATTGTGCGTCTTTTTAAGCTGATTCCAATGGAAAAAACTAAAATTTGACTTTTTCAAAAATTATGTATAAAAAACTAAAAAGAAAAACATTTTTGGGGTACAAAACCCCTCCAAAATACCCCTTCGGATAGGTCGATATGTCTGGTTTTCGTACTTGTCATAAATGCTGCTTTACACGTTTATACCAAATTTCTTCAAAATCGGATTATTTTTACGAGAGTTATCGTGCTCACGGACACACACACATATATATACATATATATACAGTTTTGAACGATTGGTGTTTTTGGCATCTGGGGACCTTAAAACGAAAAGTTATCATGGTCCCGGGCCTAGGTCTTACCATGCCGATTACGGTAATAGCTTCTTCCCTATAGGGGAAATTCGCCAAAAAAAACAAATAACATGAATCTGATACTTCGTGACATTGAGTATACTGTACCAAGTTATTATCTAGCTGCGTTAGGTTCTTGAGTTTTTCCTTCCAAATATTAACGGAGAATTTTAAAACCAAACCAATCTTATATACCAAACTTTGCACTATGTTAACTCTTAAATAATATGTTCTCTTAACGACGCACACAACTTTTGGGATAATCCCTCTTAATGTTACAAAAGAGAATTCTATTGAGAGAATTATAATGGAATTAGGAATAATTGTTCGTGACATAAATCTTAATGACATAAATTCGCCATGATTGACACTTTGTGCATAATTTTTGAAACGCATACCAACAACATGAATATTCTTTTTTTCTTTAATTATATAAATTTGTTTTCGTGTTCGTTCTAACGTTTTAAAATTTAACATGTAATGCAAGTTTAATTGAGCTTCAAATCACTTCAAATTGATAGGTTTCAATTATCTTGTTGTGCTTTTTCCTATGAACGGCAATCGGTATGAAAGCGAAAGGAAATTAATAGGCGTTGTCAAATAAGACTGGGATAGCTTCGTTCACAGTGTCGACTGCGGCTGGCTGTCTGTTTAGGCCTGATGCAATGAGGAATACCGTAGTTAAACAAGTGTTACCCATTGTTACTGTATATGTTAATGTTGTTGTACAATGTTAATTGTAATTGTTATTGTTAATGAGTGCAATGCAACTGAACTTGTAAAATTATATTAAGTCTTGGAAATCAAAATGAACTTTGTTGAAATATTTTCATAAAACAAAGATTAGTAATATTTCAAATTAGGTGGACTCAAATAATATTTAAGAGTATTTTCATACACGGAACTTAAATAATGCACACCTTAAAAATACCGTCCTATTGTAACAGGTCGACCAATTTAGAAGCAAGAAATCATTGTATAATCTGTCTATGCGGTAGTAGGCAATAGTAGACTCGAGACCAATTCATCGTAATTGTGTCTACACATATTCTAGCTAAATTCGAATTATTACTTCATTGTGGTTCCTTTAAAGCGTTGTCCCTGTCGTTGAGTATCCAATAGTAATGTCTTCAAAGTAGTAGTGCACGTTTTGAATTAAAAAATACACACTTAGCAAGGAAATCAAAATTTGACCAAAATACGTTCAAGGTATCCTAGCGATATCTGATTAGAGAATTACCCATTCACCAAAAGATAAATCTTTCAGACATACAAGTGCTACAAAACTGTAAAGCAAATTGTATTGTTTAACCAAATAAAAATTATCCCACACGACCAAAATCCTCAATCTGATCTATTTTATGAGACCTCTGGAACAAGGAATAGCACCGGTCCCGCGCTACACCCACGGCGACCCTCCCCTGGGCTTACCTCTGTGCTGCGGACGGTCCGACAGTCCAGTGGTGGTGACGGAGGGAAGTGAGAGAATGGTCGGCGATGGTGGACGTTGAACAGTGATAATGTAGTCCAGTTAGCACAGGATCCATCCAGACAGCGGTCAGACACCTTGGCGACCCTGATAGCAAGACCCCGCCGGCTGTGATAACGAGTGATTAAAACAATCAATAAACCCTCAATGAGAAACAAAACCATCACCTCAACGAACAAGGTCGAGGTCGGTTAGATCGGTTTTTTGGTATTGCTGTTGGAAGAGAGAGTTTTAATTGGTTCGTATCTGTTGTGGCAGATTTGTCTGGAGGGTTTGATGTTTTGAAAGTGGACGCAGGCGCGAGGTATACGTGTGTTCATTCGTCAAAGTTACTTTGCAGCAAGTATTCACGAAGTAGAAGCTTACTTATAAAATTAAATTCCAGGATTTTCATAGTTTTTCGTAGCCTCTTTTCGCCTTACTCTGGGTCTACACTGTCCATCTGTGCTTGGAACTCGCCCAGCAAAGCGAGGGGCGAGCCGTTACAGTACGAGTTGAACAGTACTGATAACATTAATGGCATGAGACTTTTAGCGAATTTCCCCTATAGGGAAGAAGCTATTACCGTAGTCGGCATGGTAAGACCTACGCCCAGGACCATGATAACGTTTGGTTTTGAGGTCCCCAGACCCCAAAAACACCATTCGTTCGAAACTGTATATATATATATATGTGTGTGTGTGTGTGTGTCCGTGAGCACGATAACTCTCGTAAAAATGATCCGATTTTGATTAAATTCGGTATAAACGTGTAAAGCCCATATTATGACTTAAAGTTCGAAAACCAGCTAGATCGCTCCATCCAAAGCGGTATTTTGGGGGGGTTTTGTACCCCAAAGATGGGTTTTAGCGAATTTCCCCTATAGGGAAGAAGCTATTACCGTAGGTCTCATGGTAAGACTTAAGCCCGAGACCATGATAACTTTTTGTTTTGAGGTCCCCAGATGCCAAAAACACTATTCGTTCAAATTTATATATATGTATATGTCCGTGAATGCGATAACTAGAGTAAAAAACGTCCGATTTCGATGAAATTTGGCTCAAATGTGTCAAATGACATTCATGACTTTAAGTTCGAAAACCAGAAAAATCGGACCATGGGAAGAGGGGTTTATGGGGGTTTTAAATTTTCCAAAAATCAGTTGTTTTTTTTTCATTTTTCACCCTAAAATTTTTAAAAAACTTAATTTTGGTTTTGGCCATGTTATAGAGCTTAAAAAACAAATAATTTAGTATTTTGAATTATTAACCTAGGTTAAGTGGTTGCGGAGAAAATCCAAAAAAACTTGCTCATAAAATCTCCCATGTTAATCTTATGGGAAAAAGGTTTTTGGATTTTCCTCAGTTTATTTTAATGTAAACTTCACATTTGCTTTTACCAATCTGTTCAGTTCCACAAAACAATCATTTTGGTGTTTAAATTGTGATTCTACGCCCAACCGTTGCAGAGATATTCGAAGGGCTTAACACAGTACGTTGTCCAATGTTATCCTTATGGAGAATAAATAAAATTTGATATCTCGATTATTTATAAATGTATGTTGATGAAACTTGGTATGTGGCTTCAAGTCGTCCTGGTATATTGATATTTGCACAAAAAATTGATTTTTTGTTGATTATTCCCGTAGCAGCAAACCTGCGTACTCAGCCCCCATGTTATTCTTATGGAGAATAAGTCAAATGTAATGACTCCCTTAATTATGAACATAAATTAATAAAACTTGGTATGTAGCTTCACTTGGTTGAGTTATATTGATAATTATATAAAACCCATTTTTCTGTTCCTTGTTGCAGCAAACCTGCTTTCTCAGCCCCGTGTTATTCTTATGGAGAATAACTAGAATGTTATATATCGCTTATTTATGATTGAATATCGATGAAACATGGTATGTGGCTTCGCCTAGTTAAATTCTATTTATATTTGCATAAAAACCAATTGTTTCTGTTCCTTGTTTCAGCAAACCTACATACTCATTACCAATGTTATTCTTATGGACAATAATTAAAATCGCTTATATGTGAATGTATTTTTATGAAACTTGGTTTGCGGCTTTATGTGGTATTAAGACATATATTATACATTGGAAATTCGCTGAGTCCGCAGGTTTGCTGCGACGGGGGTATTTTGATGTTTTAGCGAATTTCCCCTATAGGGAAGAAGCTATTACCGTAGTCGGCATGGTAAGACCTAGGCCCGGGACCGTGATAACTTTTCGTTTTGAGGTCTCCAGACCCCAAAAACACCATTCGTTTGATACTGTATATATATATGTGTCCGTGAGCTCGATAACTCTCGTAAAAATTATCCGATTTTGACAAAATTTGTTATAAACATGTAAAGCAGCATTTATGACTTTAAGTTCGAAAACCAGACAGATCGACCTATCCAAAAGGGTATTTTGGGGGGTTTTGTACCCCAAAAATGGGTTTTTTGAATTTGTTACATATAATTTTTGAAAAAGTCAAATTTTAGTTTTGACCATTCGATTCAGCTTAAAAAACACACAATTTGGTATTTCGATCATTCCTCTACGTCAATTGGTTACCGAGATATTGAAAGTGCTAAACACAGTACGTTGTCTAATGTTATTCTTATGGAGGAAAAGAAATTTTTTTATCTCGCTTATTTATGAACGTATACTGACGAAACTTGGTATACAGCTTCATCTCGTTGAGGTCTATTGATATTTGCTCCAAAAAATTGTTTTTGCATAATTCTCCCATAGCAGCAAACCTGCGTACTCAGGCCCCATGTTATTCTTATGGATAATAATTAAATGCTCTGTCTCCCTTAATTATGACCATAAATTAATAAAAACTGGTATACGACTTCACCTAGTTGAGATATATTGATATTAGCATAAAATCCAATTTTTTGTGTTCCTTGTTGCAGCAAACCTGAGTACTCAGCCCCAATGTTATTCTTATGGAGAATAATTAAAATTGTATATATCGCTTATTTGTGAATATATTTTTATGAAACTTGGTAAGTGGCTTTATGTAGAATTAAGACATTTATATCTCCATTGGAAATTCGCTGAGTATGCAGGTTTGCTGCGACGGGGGTATTTACATATAATGTTTCAAATTGTCAAATTTTATTTTTTACCATAGGATTCAGCTTAAAAAACATACAATTTGGTATTTTTATCATTTCTCTACGTCAATTGGTTACCGAGATATTGAAATTACTAAACACAGTACGTTGTCTAATGTTATTCTTATGGAGGAAAAGACAAAATTTATATCTAGCTTATTTATGAACGTATGCTGACGAAACTTGGTATATGGCTTTATCTGGTTATGGTCTATTGATATTTGCTATAAAAAAAACAATTTTTTCCAAAGGCTCCCGAAGCAACAAACCTGCGTACTCAGCCCCATGTTATTATTATGAATAATAATTAAATGCTGTGTCTCCCTTAATGATGAACATAAATTAATACAAACTGGTATACGACTTCACCTAGTTGAGTTATATTGATATTAGCATAAAAACCTATTTTTCGTGTTCCTTGATGCAGCAAACCTGCGTACTCAGCCCCAATGTTATTCTTATGGAGAATAATTAAAATTGTACATATCGCTTATTTGTGAATATATTTTTATGAAACTTGGTAAGTGGGTTTATTAAGACATTTATATCTCCATTGGAAATTCGCTGAGTACGCAGGTTTGCTGCGACGGGGGTATTTGAACATCGTGCATGTAATCCTTCCTAGACATGTTAACGGATGTGTAAGGATCTGTGCTCAGACATGTTGCGGGACATACTAATATAGAGGTATATAAGGTGTAGCTTGCTTGGGTGGTGATTAAACTAAAGTAGTCCTCAAGACTGTGCTCCAAACATCCCCTTAACATCGAGAGAATCTATAACCGCGGTGATTTGTAAACCGTTTAAGAGATGTTAATCAATCTTAAGCGATTAAACTTATATTTTAATCAGTTATAGAGCATATCTTCCACAAGCTATCTTCAGAATATTTGAAGTGACATCTTGAGTTGTACGGGCTGAGTTGTATGGTTTTAACAAATCTCAGTCATGTAGACCTCTTTTTAAACTTTTTAATATTTTGACGTTAGCGGGTCTTGTTGGGTATGAGGTGTGTGTATTTGTAAAACAAAATTGGTTTGAGTTTGTAACTAACGGACACTTTCATGAATACCTAACAAGATCACGAAACATGCTGTCAGTAATTAGTCATTCGACAAAACGTTTTGAGAAAGGGCCCACTTACTTATGTGTAAGGATTTATAATAGATTGCCAGCTCAAATCAGGGCAGAAAATAACATAATTACTTTTAAAAAAAAGGTTAAAGAATAGTTTCTTGCAGAGAGTCCTTACCTCATGAGTGAAGTCGGGTGACCTACTCTATGGAATGATGTTATTTTATTATTATTATTTACTTATTTAGTCTTTTGTTTTATTCTGATACAGTAAAACAAGACTATATGGATTTGAGTTTGTGCTTTCATGTGTAGTGTGATTTTTTTATTTGTTTTTACTGATGTTGTTGTTGATTGACGTGTTCAAAGTTGTTAACTATTGAAACGAATAAAGTGACTTATGACTTATGAAAGTGTTTCCATTGAATATTTGGTCCCGCGAGTGATAGTTTTTTATCAATATTAAATCTTTCAAATTACTGTTAGGTTTCATACTAATTAAATTGATTTTCTTGAACACCCAACAGTACGCCAATGGTCGTAGTTTCGCCAGTGTGGGGGATGGGGGCGGGCGGTAGTGACCGGGTCAATATTGGGGACAAACACCCGGACAAACATACCCTGGGCTTGGCATGTCCCTGGGCGATGGCAGCACTAGAGACAGTGTTACAGACTTCAACACTTGTTATGTCCTACAAAGACAAAGAATAACTTAAGTAACAACAGTACACAACTAATTCGGTGAAAATAGATCAATGAAATATCAATAGTAAAAGTCCAACTGCAAAGCCTATTTATTTGTCACGCATAGAGCCATCTGATCAATGTACATATTTAGTAAACCATTGAAATTCCCTCGTGTATACAAAATACGAATAATTATCACGATCGAGAAATAACACATGATTTGGTAAATGACTGATTTGATTCAATAAATATCAAAACGGAAACACGAAGCTTCAGAAATTGTTCTACAATCAATTTTTGTATCAGAGAGCAATTGATCGTTTATAGTTGTATCATTGTCGATAGCCCAAAGTAGAAAGTGGATTGTTAAAATAATTATTTTACCTTATAACAAATCACTTTCCGCTTTGGGCTACCAACAATGATACAACTATCAACGATAAATTTCTCTCTGTATACAAAGATTGATTATAGAGCAATTTCTGAAGCGTTGTGCTTCCATTTTGATATACCTTTGTTTGATCTATGTTAATATTAATAATAATGTTTATATTACATTACGATTTATCGATAGCAAGATATGCAATTGTACAATGTGAAACCATTTTAAATGTTTTTTTTATTGCAAGTCTAAGAAACTGTTTGTTACCACGAGAAAAAACTTCATCTCTACACGAATTTTACAATGAAATTAATTAAATATGTAATTTTGAAGTCATGCACATGTAAAGTTTTTCAACTAATACACTGACGTAATTAAAATCCGATAGTGATCAAAATTCGAATTATTTATTTTAAAGACTGTTTAACCGGAAAAAGGTTTCAATAATCGCGTATTTTTTATTTAGCCTACACAATCTGTAACTGTTTTACGTTGAGATTTACGTATATTTTAGTTGTGCCTTCGGGTAGATATCTTCCTGCAGAAATTGCACACCAAGTGACTGAACTGTATTAAAACATGCACAGTTTCAAGTATATTTTACATGTAGCACACCATATTCATTAATATATTCCACAAAAATGTCGCCATACACCTGGGGCAAAGGTCCATTGGTTCGTGATCGTCACGACGACAAGAGGGCTGGCTGCACGCGTTGTTGGTTTGGGATCTGTGTATGATTGTTGTTGCCAACTCCGACCTCCCTTGACCCCACTATCAGTGATGATAATGGTGAGACTTACATAATTAAATTTAACTTGCCCCGTTTTATTAAGGAAACTTGGATTAACAATACTTGGGGTTTCGTTGGAAATGTAGTTCGCTGTGTGAATTTGTTTGGACACATCAAACCAGTGGCTGAAATACAAATAATCAGTGGTTGAAATAACAACAAAGTAATAACCACAAATTAATAATGTATTTGTTAGATGTCTAGCTATAATTTGAAATGTGTCAACACATATTGCAAAACCTTTAAAACTCGCTTTGCATTTGCATGTTTCTCTTTTCGTTTTACGTTTTCAATTGTTTTGCAAACTTTGTCGTTTGTAGTTATCATTGTGCAGCCAATGCCAGGTTTGGGTTTTCTTAAATTTGTAAAAATTATTTTACCTTCCAACTGTTTTTAAGTACCGGGGGACCGAGCCTTGCTCGATGTTTGATTCCTCAGAAGAGTCATTGAATTTGTTTTATTTCAAAAACTCGTTCATTTTCAATATGAGCTCGTTCGCTTCGCTCACTCGCCTATCGAAAAAATAGTTTGAGTTGCCATTCAAGTATGTTTTTTATTTCCATTATGAGAGTTGCCATTCAAGTAGGTTTTTTATTTCCACAATGATAAACAGCTGTTTACAATATTTTAAGTTATAAATAAAATTAAACAGCTGATTTAATGGTTTGTTTTTGTTACTCATACTAACCGGTGTTATGATTTTAAACTCCATAAGCCCAATGTTAAAATTTTAAATTTTCAAATGAGTTGTTTAGAAAAATACGAGTTTTCCTGAGGTAGTGGTTTTCACCAACCAATTATTTAGACCCAAAAGCCCCTAATCCCAAACTTTCAGCAAAATCCTTCCGCTGGATCTCGAGATAAATCTTGCAAACAAACAAACAGACATAGCTCGTATCAGAGTATAGGGTATGGGAGCAGTTATTTTAATATGGTATGTCATGTAGGCCTATAAGATTGGCTAGATATGTTTTTTGAATTCCCACCTAAAATATAATACGTTGAACCGACAAAGATTAATTCTAACCTTGCTACAAATTACAAACACTTAATTATATTTTTTTATTTGAATGTTCTAGCTTTTGCTGATTATTTTTAAAGCCCAAGTAAAACAGTTTTAGTGTAAATCAATTTTTTACAATTAGTCTAGCTAAACAATCTATGTAAATTTCATTTATCGAATATATAAAAATCAATGTTTGACCGTTCGTATTTTATGCGCTGCCATATCGATCATCCGATTGCTTTGAAATTTTGCATAGTAACACAGGTTAACCCTGGGAAGGTTATAGGCCATTAACAGAAGTCCTAGGACATTAGGGCTGTGCCCCACTGGACTTCAAAGTTCCAACGTTAATCTTATGGAAGAAACATTTCTTTTGATTTTATCAGATGATATCTATAACTTAAAATATTGTAAACAGCTGTTTATCATCATGGAAATAAAAAGCCTACTTGAATGGCAACTCTCATAATGGAAATAAAAAACTACTTGAATGGCAACTCAAACTCTTTTTTCGATAGGTGAGCGAAGCGAACGAGCTCATATTGAAAATGAACGAGGATTTGACATAAAACAAATTCAATGCCTCCCCTGCGGCAGCAACGCGCCGGCGCCGGGTACCAGCTAGTTACTTATATTTATGAACTAACTGTCTGTACTCATTTAAAATCACGTGGTTGAGTCTAGCGCTCTTATTAGCCCAAAAGTATCTAGTTCCTGTATCATTGTACGCCGATTCTGATTTCTTAGTATTCAGTACTCATTAGTGTTCAGTGGGAGTGTAATCTTTACTCAGCGTTTGTGAATTCAGTTACGACACTGGTTGTACTCATGTACTCTGTACTTGATACTTTAAATTTCGGGTATCAGATACTTTTGTCTGGCGATCGGTACTGATTACACCACTTGACTACTGTTTTGACAACAAATGTCCTCCTTCCGATAGTAAACATCTGGCCAAGGTGGCCACCGAGTTAGACCTGAGTTCGCGACTTTTCAAAAGACACCTTCGACTAGTTCTAGAATAGTCACTGGCAATTCACAACAGTAAAACAAATAGATGGAGCCCAACTCGGTATACACAGCGAGATGGTCGCCGCGGATTGCGAGCAGGGGAGATTAGAGTTCGCTTATCCAATTAGAGAACAGTTCCAGCGGTCACATAGTGCGTCCAAGGCTGGGGAATTGTCCTTAACAGGATAATACCCGGCATCCTCCCTCATCACGACTCCGTGGCAATTGGCCGCCTTCTGTGTGATAACTGTCCACTGTCGCCAGCAGAAGCTGTCTGGATGTAACAGATCCTGTGGTGTTCCAGTGTTACAGCCAGCGGTCATATAAGGCCAATAGATGGATCATATGGCCCGATTGAAGCCGGTGTTTGAGTGTGAGGACCCACAACAAGATGGCGGCGGCCGGAGATGATTCATCACTGACGCTGCTGTTCAAAATGGGAAAGATAGGGGAGAACGTGATGCGTCCTCAGTTGAATTACAACTTCGCCAAGATAATTGGTTGGTGGGCAAATAACATTTTGATTAGTATTTCTAATGAATCATCTCCGGCCGCTGCCATCTTGTTGTAGGTGTTGTAGGTCACTCAAAAACTGGCTTCACCTCCTGTAAAACATTTGTAGCAGATGTGCTCCATCTTCACTGGTTACAGCTCAGAAGCCTTAGATACGATGTAACACCAGTGTCCAGGTCGTACAGATACCTGTACGGAGGTGACGCTTGTTCGTTTTTCAGTGTTTTTCGCCCTTCTGCGTTTTGCCTCGTTTTCGATTGCACCTCCCTTGAAAAGCATAATGAAGCAGTGAAGCTCCGTCAGGCAATGACATATTGTAATAATTAACTTAACGAACACGATCGGAGACGAACTGGCTATCCTCATACAGAAAAAATTCGTGTTTTATGTTATAGAGCATTCGTGTTTGCTTGTCTATCTATTCGGGCCTAATATGCATTACAAATAAAGATAAAAGGCAACATTTTATAGTTTTAGTAAATGTTTATTATAATAATAAACTGTAAACAATAATAATAATTAATATAATAAACAATAATAATTAATAATATACAGAGTATACTATGCCGTTAACATATTGATAGGTGTAAATGTTTCAACTTTGTTTGCTGCATTATTTTCTGACATATTTGTACAAATATATTAAGTAATGACACATACTCTTTACAACTTGAAATATAGTACGTGTATTTTTACTTTGAATACTGGATACTTCACACTACTGTACTGCAAGCATTTGTAGCAACAGGTTTTTATGTATAATTTAACACAAAACAAATAATTGATTTTTCTTCTTCTCTTAATCCTTATTAAATATCATTCATTTTCTCTTCTTTTTTATATGTTTGGCGAAACATTATTTGTTTCATAAACTCTGTTTAAATTGCTTTAGAAGTACGATTACAAACACGGAAGTAAGTGACAAAACTTAAAATTACAGTGAAAACAAAAGGGCATAAAGGATTTAACGAAGCAGACAGTAAAAGCACAATTTGAAAGACCTCATAACTAGGGCTGGACCTTGGAATATTGCAGTCCAGAATATCATCAGTCCAGAGTTATTATTCTCTTTCCCAGAGTCACTTACATTCCCCAAGGACTGAGCTATCGACAACTTGTTGACCTTTAAAATATAATTCGATTTATTAACATGACAATTCCTATTATTTGTATAAATCAATGTGTGCTGTTTTCGTTTGGTTGTAGATGTTGTAATACATTATTGTAATACTTATTTAGTATCAAATCGAAAATTATATTCTTTAATAACTGCTGAAGAACTCAATAAAATCATTTTTTTCGTAGAAAGTAAATGATTATTTTCTAAAATCGATTGTACTTCAATTCGTGTTCTCACGTATTTCATCGGTACTTAACAAAATTATTTTAATCTCCAACAACCACTGGGCATAACGTTATTTTAATTAAACAATAATTCGTGCGACTACTTTCAGTTATTACCCAGGAAATAGACACCTAAGATAAAAGCAGTAGAGTTTGTCGTATCGAACTAGACATTAAAGTAAAAGGTGTTTATCGTTGAGAAGCCGTATAGAGCATACATGTGTGCATACATACTACATTTAAGTTCATTGCATTGGTGAAAACCAAAATCCACCATATTAAAATTATCTGTTTTTTACAGATACAGGTCTTTATTTTATAAACATGTGGAATGTGGTAAATTGGTCTCGACGAGCAGTTAAGCCACTTACAGAATAATGCGGTCTGAAATCAGCCATCAAACAGAGAGAGATCAACAATTATAATGATTACGTTACTCCCAAAAGGACTTATTGTTCTTTATAACTAAAAAAACACATTTATTAACTCTGTTAACAAGACTAGTTTCCTGAATATAAACCATCTAACGATGGAGTGTACGGAGTGAAGGTCGGTGCACAATGTGAGGCGTGGCTGATCCTCCCATCGTATAACCTGTGACATGCAAGGTCACCTCACGCGGCACTGACATGCTTCACTGGTCCACATATCACTATCGATAGTATATCAGCAATATTGTCAACACTGGAATGATCGCATCCTCCTCTCTTCTGCATGGTGGTGCATTCCAGTTTTTATGTTTGTCGGTTTCCTGAAATCTTAAACACATTCGGATGGGAGGTGGAGATAAATTCAAATCCAATCAAATAGATATAATTTGTGCTTTCGAAATTGCTATTCTTCAATTGCAAATTACTCTAAATTGCTATTCAAACTAATATTTCTGTCCAATTTTATAGTGTATTAACATAGCGTCACGCCCTTGAATAATCAACCGATATGTTTACTGAATTAAGAAATATCTTAATACAAATGTAGTCTCAATTTTGAATAACATCTTCTAATGAGCACTCTTAAGTCAAAGTCATGGCAAATGCTGTGCATACAGATCAACGGAAGAATTTAATTATATTCAAAACTGACAGACAAATTATAGACTGTCAAATATTTCGATCAACCATTTTCTTGTGAACTAAGTTTGGTTTTAGTTTTATAACCCAATTTTTGGTTGTTAATTTTGTCATCTTAATTCTGAACTGTTCTTTTCTATTATACGGTACCGGGACGGATACGGCTGATCATGAAAAAAACTGGTTACTTTAAAACACTGCAATGAAATCGAAGTCTGGTCTTGATTATTGCTATAAAAGACATCGGGGCCAAACACATATTACGCACTTAAGGGGGGGGGGTTCGGCATAGCGTTACTCTTCGTTATATGTGGGAGGGGGGTCTGGCTCAGCGTTATGTAAGTCACACATTTTAAATATATTAGAAGTTTAATTTAAACTTCAGTTTTATTATCAGATTTATTGCTGTTTTGACTATTAATTTGGTATTTATGTGTTTTTTTGTGTAACTGTTAAATTCGTTACTAACATTTTGTTTTACTTAATGACAGTTGTGTGCTTGTATCTGTTTGCGTGGATAAAATAGCTATATTTCTCAAGGTGAGTTTATTTCATTACCTTCTTACGTATTGTGTGCCACACTAACACTTTATATTTGTATAGTACGTTTGTTTCAGTTCTAGAGGTAAAAATGGCTATACGATAAAGACAATAATTCTTACGATGATACACTTTAGGATGTAAAGAATAGTTTTACATTTTAAGTAATTATTATTACATGTAGGCAGACATCTTTCCACTCCAAATTGAAAATAATATCGAATTTATTCCTCAATTATTGAACTCGCATTTCGCATTCTTCATACGACTATTGAAGAGGGGACTCAATAAATTGAAGAATGATTGAGTCGTCTCCACGGACCAGCTGACGCTGACTTGGCGGCGACAACAATGTCATTAACAGCTGATTTCCTTCCTAACAGCTGGGTGATGTTACGTGCCCCCCTCCACAGACTGGTGACTCCCACACCCCGTGACGCACACGGTGAGCCTCGTTATCTATTGCGTTGCCTAGCAACATTATCCGCTCGCCGGCTTGTAATTTATCTTTATCACAAACGCCACCGGCCTTTGTGCTGAAAGCTGAAAGTACTGCTTCTAACAAACATTATGCCACTGGAGTTTTATTCGAGGCATTTTTTGTTATATGTATATAAAAAGGCAACAACAGTTTAGGACCTCTTTACACCAATCAGCGTTGCAATGCAACTACCGATCGGGTAAACCACTTAACGTTGTTTTCAATGGGAGCTATTATCATACTGGTCAAGTTGCCTTCAGTAATCGAAAACAATCTCTGGGACGGATTGAAAATAATGGGAGGAAGTGAAAATCGCACGAAGCCAGTTATATTAGAGTAACTGTTCCATGCAACGGTTGACTATATTACGGTGGATTATATTAGATGCCTCTTGGAGACAACCTGGAGTTTTACAATCGCCGCATCTTTCGGAGAGTGAAGGAAAGGGGACTGCAACATCAATATGAAGTTCCAAATTTTGTGTAACCCAATGCTAAAACTGCACCACACTATAGAACACTGAATTACCCACTCAACCCTTCAATCTTGAGGCTGAGACCAAATGTGCCTTACTCCAGCTGAATAACAATGCTGGAAAGGGTGGTGGTTGAAGATTATTTGCAATGAACAGTGCAGAAGACAGTTCAAATGCAGGTACAGGTAAAATATAGATGTTGGTATATCTCTTAACTAAAGATAGAAGTTAGATAAATGATTTCCATTGTTTAAATCATCCATTATGATTATGGTTTTATTCGTTTTTTATCTGTTTACTTCCATCAAGCCATAACATTGATATTTTTGTTTAGGTTTATCATTTACTTAAAGTACGTAAGGAGATTTCTTTCTGTTTATGCGAAAAACATTTTACCTACCCCTTCATAAACCACAAATATATACCACCGCTCTCTTTAATCCGTTCAGACTTTTTCCCAAATAGTTGTTAGATGGATTTGCGTTCAAAACATCAACAATTTAATTCCCGGTAAGTGATCACTCCTCGCCGCTCCGCCAGTGTTGGGATTGGGGTCTCATTATCGACATCTCTGGATAAACAATGTGTGTTCAGGACCTCGAGTTGATTAGAGAATGTCTATAAGAATTATATATTGAATGTTATAAGAATTAGATATTAGTAGGACTTGTGTCAATATAATAAGAAGTACATGTCCTGTCTTCAAGTGAAAATAAAGGATATATATATGTGATAAAAGACCCTATTCCATGCCACTTCATTTTTCTATTAATATTTCAATTTTAAATGTAGGTCGTAATATATTCCCCGAAGTCTACTTAAATACTTAAAATGTTCACTTCCCACCCGACTACTCTTGAGAAAGTGTTGCCGACATTATGGAGGAGATAAATGAAGCTTCTACGTCAATAGCAGACCTGCAAGACCTGGTTTTTGTAATCTCCCCATCGGATCTCCTGCAACTGCACGACGGCACGACCGTCTTCGGGAGGATATCAACCACTGCTGGTATCCCAATACACAAGAATCACGCGGGCCACGCGGCAGGATCCTTATTGGAAGACTAT
The DNA here is from genome assembly GCA_963675035.1 of Allygus modestus. Classification (NCBI taxonomy): domain Eukaryota; kingdom Metazoa; phylum Arthropoda; class Insecta; order Hemiptera; family Cicadellidae; genus Allygus; species Allygus modestus. The sequence continues at coordinate 349,390,485 of OY776112.1, forward strand.
GAGATGACCTGCATTTGGAGACTCAGAGAATATTCGTCGGGGATCCTAGTCGACCAAGAGGACCAACAGCTACATCACAAGGCACAATTACCAGCTGTACTACGACGAAATATCTTATGAGCCAATAGTGTACCTCAGTGAGGTTGGTCCAATAGTGTATCTCGGTGAGGATGGTCTCCACATTCTTCTTGGCGAAGACCATGGTCAGTGGTAATGTCCTCAATGAAGAGTGTAATGATGTATTGGAGGTTAATATTGATTTACTCTGGATTCAACTGTGTTGTCGAAACGAAGTTGATGTATTCTGCCGATGTTTCGGAGACGTTGCAGTCGTCATCTTCAGGGTGGCGACTAACTTTATAGTACACTCACACACACACACACACACACACACACACACACACACACACACACACACACACACACACACACACAATGTATTTTTAATATTCTTCGCACAAGACGACTAACATTCAAAAGGAGAGGGTATCAGCGATGCAGCCATCCGATATGAAGATTAATTAGGGTATAAACACCTACTTTGACGTCTATAAGATCTGAAATATTATGCATTGCATACGGAAAGATATATTTTAAGTGCTTGTAAACATACTGGACGATTTAGTTTTTAAAAGTAATTTCATAAAGATAAATACCAGCGATTTAATTTTCAATTATTTCTCCATCTACTTTTCTCACACAATCTCCTTCATGTGAAGGATGAAAATATACAAAGAGATTTTTGGAAACTCCAATCCCTCAAGAGGCTTTACTTTACTGAACTCTTGTCAGCGTCGAGTAATACAACTCCCACGTTCAGCCGTAGTACCTAATAACCACAAGGACTAAAGACGGTCCCACAAGAGGCTTTACTTTACTGAACTCTTGTCAGCGTCGAGTAATACAACTCCCACGTTCAGCCGTAGTACCTAATAACCACAAGGACTAAAGGCGGTCCCACAAGAGGTTTTAATTTACTGAACTCTTGTCAGCGTCGAGTAATACAACTCCCACGTTCAGCCGTAGTACCTAATAACCACAAGGACTAAAGGCGGTCCCACAAGAGGCTTTACTTTACTGAACTCTTGTCAGCGTCGAGTAATACAACTCCCACGTTCAGCCGTAGTACCTAATAACCACAAGGACTAAAGGCGGTCCCACAAGAGGCTTTACTTTACTGAACTCTTGTCAGCGTCGAGTAATACAACTCCCACGTTCAGCCGTAGTACCTAATAACCACAAGGACTAAAGGCGGTCCCACAAGAGGTTTTAATTTACTGAACTCTTGTCAGCGTCGAGTAATACAACTCCCACGTTCAGCCGTAGTACCTAATAACCACAAGGACTAAAGGCGGTCCCACAAGAGGCTTTACTTTACTGAACTCTTGTCAGCGTCGAGTAATACAACTCCCACGTTCAGCCGTAGTACCTAATAATCACAAGGACTAAAGGCGGTCCCACAAGAGGCTTTACTTTACTGAACTCTTGTCAGCGTCGAGTAATACAACTCCCACGTTCAGCCGTAGTACCTAATAACCACAAGGACTAAAGGCGGTCCCACAAGAGGCTTTACTTTACTGAACTCTTGTCAGCGTCGAGTAATACAACTCCCACGTTCAGCCGTAGTACCTAATAACCACAAGGACTAAAGGCGGTCCCACAAGAGGCTTTACTTTACTGAACTCTTGTCAGCGTCGAGTAATACAACTCCCACGTTCAGCCGTAGTACCTAATAACCACAAGGACTAAAGGCGGTCCCACAAGAGGCTTTACTTTACTGAACTCTTGTCAGCGTCGAGTAATACAACTCCCACGATCAGCCGTAGTACCTAATAACCACAAGGACTAAAGGCGGTCCCACAAGAGGCTTTACTTTACTGAACTCTTGTCAGCGTCGAGTAATACAACTCCCACGATCAGCCGTAGTGCCTAATAACCACCACACTTCTCGCGAACAGGGCCGAACATTCGGGACGGAATGTTCAGTGAACATTCGGGACGGAATGTTCGGCCGAATATTCAGGCCTGTTCGCGAGAAGTGTGGGACCGCCTTAACTTATAAGTTTGCATCTATTTTTGAAACTATCGATCGGCACCTGTGCTACATAAGATAGAGACGGTAACATATGATACCAGCTGATTAGCCAGTCGCGGGGGGCGTCGTCGCATTGCTGTTGCCGCCGCTGTCAACCGACCGGAGCGCGCAGTCAGCTGTCAGTTCGCGCCAAAACCTCCGCCCGTCACCACTGCCACCATGACAGCCCTGCTACAACTACACACAGCCCTAGGTGCCATCCTGGCCCTTCTAGTCAACATTCAGACAGGTATATCTGAAAATATTCAAATTTTACATTAAATTAAAAAGGCATTAGTAATATTTAAAAAACATAAAATGTCATTCTTATTTTATTTAAAATACATAAAAATATTAATGCTGTGGTTTATAATAGATGTTTTCTAATCATGTCTTAATATTTATTGAGAAAACATAAATACAAAGTTAGAGAAGGAAACCAAATCAAGATCCAGAAACGATCAATAACAGTGTTACTAACTCGAGATGCCTTAAACCTGTAAAAAGTATACTATTTACAGTCTGTGATGATGAAATTAAAATAAGAAACGATTCGAAAACACACTATTTGAAAATAAATTGGTAATTGATCCAAAAAGCATTTGAAAGGGATGCAATATTCGTGTTATGAAAAGTAAAAGTAAAATATGCAAACGGTCGAAATTCGTAATAAGTAAGGGAATTTTACACTCATTTTGATTAATGATATAATTTTAAAACAATGTAGAGAGTATACTGGAAATATATTTACAGTTGTTATATTACTGTAAAAGTCTGTTATTTTTAAAGACGGTTAAAATAGTACATAAAAAACGGACACTAACTATTATAGGATTCTAGTTTCAACCATTTATAAGATTTATTTATACTAACCGTTTCCATGATTCTTTATTATTTCACCCTTTAAGGTTGAATTGTATAATATATATTTAAATACGATGTGTTTGTATTTTAAATTGTTATATATCTGTCAAAATAAAAAAAACTTTACTCATTTTCTCGACAGTTATAGGATCAGGTTATAAATAACTTCGAAACTGTAATATTGTAAAGCTTAACTATGCTTTTTTGGGATTTTCACACAGTTTACACGAGTATTTACCTGAAACTTGCGATTCAAGTGATCTCAAGTGATTCAAGTGATTGAAGCTATGGTTCAAGTGATCTCTTAAATGTAACACAATATTTTAGGTATAAAATGGAAAGCCTAAATGTTTTGCCACTAAATAAATGTGTCTAACATTTTCCGTTATTAGGATATTTGGATTTAAAAAGTTTCAATAACTGTATTTTAGACAAGCTGAAAACATCAAGTCTAACAGAAAATTTACCTTTAACTATAACACTACTCATGCCAAAAGTTTCAAGTTAATATCTCAAGTGGTGCCTAAGATATGATGCATTCATTATAAACACATAAAAACACATAGACAGAAAACTAACCGAGATGGACCAGGGTAATGTTTATGTGATATTTTTTGTTTATTTTGACCAAGGAACGAATATTGTAAACCCTGTAAATCTTTCATATCTTCCTTCTCTATATTTGGCAATAAAGAAATATTGGTAATAAAATTAAATATCAATATAAGAAAATAAATATTCAATATGAATCAAATCAAAATAAACTGATGCAAAAATTCGCAACGACACATAAAGTGGGAGATGCAAAAAGACATGAAGGTTAATATTTACTGATATTCAAATGTACAGGCTATTACAATTTACTTGAGCAACTGAGGAAGTTACCCAAACAAAAGCTGTATAATCAGAAAATCTGAACATTTCAATTAATATACTCAGAGCTAAGGCTGTAGAAGCATTCAATAAATACAAATCCAAAAAAACACAATCTTTTTCGATTTTTTAAAAGTTAGACTCATTTTTAATATGGTTATGACGGTTGTTATACACCGTTATGGAGAAGTACAGTGGAGAATTTATTTTATGATATTTCAGCCCCTGTTTTTATTCTAGAGTACCTGGGGGCCGAGCTTTGCTCGGGGGAAGTTTGTTTAGATAACTTGGAGTAATATTTCACCACTTCCCCCTACTGATAATCAGATTTGTATAACTCATTTGCCTCTTTTATATATTTTTAAGGTCACTCCAGTTGTTATTTATGGCTCAATGTCCTTTTGATTTATTTTACTACTCTATATATGTAATCTTCACTCAAATCTTTTAATTTCTGCTCTCAGGAAACCACACGTTAATAATCATAAACAACATTTTAGTATTATTTTGACAGTTCCTTGATTGATTATGAACAGCTGTTACAATTTTTTTGTTTTGATTTGAAACTTCCTTAAGCCCAATGTTAATTTTTTCAACTTTTCAATTTCGTTTTTTAACATTATTTGATTTTTAATGGGGATAAGACCTGTCTAGAAAATATTTTTATACCATAACTTAGTTATTTCCAATATTTGAAGGAAATGCTCGGAGCCGTTTTCGAGATAGTTGTGCAACCAACCAACCAACCAAACAATCTAGCAAACATTGCTCATATAAGAGTATAGGATATAAATTAATTAGTAAACAATTTTCTTACAATTTTAATCTAGATTTTGAAATAAATTTATTCAAATTTAGAAAAGCATAATTTCACTTGGTAGGCCTATGTTCATTCTTCCCCTAAGTCTCCACTCGCGATAAGCATATTCATATAACAACAACCAGACGAACAACAACAGTTTATTGATATAAACAACTACAAATGTTATAGATTAGTGTTAGAAGCAGGTATGCATAATTTTTTTAAACTGTACAATAATAAAATTCATAAACAATGGACAGTGCTAAAAATAATCTATAAAATAACAAAAAAAAAACGAGAGTATAATCTCTGAACGTTATAGTCTTGGATCAAATAAATGGTTATTTTTATCAATAACTAGCTGGTACCCGGCGCCGGCGCGTTGCTGCCGCAGAAGAGACATTGAATTTGTTTTATGTCAAATACTCGTTCATTTTCAATATGAGCTCGTTCGCTTAGCTCGCTCGCCTATCGAAAAAAGAGTTTGAGTTGCCATTCAAGTAGTTTTTTTTTATTTCCATTATGAGAGTTGCCATTCAAGTAGGTTTTTTATTTCCATAATGTCAAACAACTGTTGACAATATTTTAAATTATAGATATCGTCTGATAAAATCAAAAGAAATCTTTCTTCCATAAGATAAACATTGAAACTTTGAAGTCCAGTGGGGCACAGCCCTAATGTCCTAGGTCTTCGGTTAATGGCCTATAACCTTCCCAGGGTTAACCTGTGTTACTATACAAAATTTCAAATCAATCGGATGAACGGTATGGCAGCGCAAAAAATACGAGAGGACAACCATTGATTTTTATATATTAGATACATTATATATACTTAGTATAGTTATACATAATTTAATACATTTTATATAGTTATTGATCAGTTTTGAAACGTTCTATATATTAAGAATCAAGAGTGGTATATGAATTTAATTTCGTAATAAAATTAATTCGTGATTAAAACTGTTTATTATTTGTTTAATTTTGTTTAGATGCTTACAATTTGTTTACAACAGTTAGTTGATGGCGCATCCTCTCATTCCAAAAAGCAAAGAGCTGACTCGTTTATTCCAAAAAAATTGTGTTTGTGTTTGGATTCGATTAAAAAAGTTATTATTTTTCGCTTTATTAAAAACTTTCGCTTCGTGATATTTATTTGTGGCTTAAAAATTATTTGTCATGCACAGATGCTAAAAATAAAGGTTTTAAAATTTGCTAAGGTGTACAATTATGTGCAAAGGGAGTACAGTTGGAGTCCCAGTGCTTGGCGTCTGGTTGGCTTATACTCTGGAATGACTTTTCGCCTCTATTTGGCTTAGTACCGTTAGTGTTACAGTTTACTTTTGTCAACAGAAAGCAAAAATCACTTATATAATTTTAAAACATATTTTTTAGTTATTTTTGTTCATGTTTACTTTTATTTACGAGAAATTTCCCCCAGGTGCCAACCACCGTGACCCAAACTGTACATATAATACCATTAACGAATATTACGCAAACTGTAATAAAATAAGCTAACTATAATCATAGTTTTACTTCAAATAAATTTCAAATCAACAATAGAGAAAATATAGCAAATATAATCTAATATATACAATTCTCGTGTCACAGTGTTTGTAACAAAACTCCTCCGAAACGGCTTGACCGATTTTTATGAAATTTTTTGTGTATATTCGGAAGGTGTGAGAATAGGACGTAAACTCCTTTTTTTATTTATTTTTTTCGATAGGCGAGTGAGCGAACGAACGAGCTAATATTGAAAATGAACGAGTATTTGACATAAAACAAATTCAATTACATTAGGACAGGATAACGTCTGTCGGGCCAGCTAGTTAGTATATAAAAAAGGAGTATATACAATTATGTACTGTTTAAGGTTTAAGGTTTTTTAAAGTTTTATTTTAGTTGCTTACAAATTGTAATTGATTTATTTAAATTATCGATTGTGTATGTAAAAATCGTGTACACCCAGCATCAGTACTACATAATGGTCTAATGTATTCTCAACAATGTTGTTGTTACATAAGCTATCATTGATCATTGAATCAAGCGATATCTTAGGTAACACTTGGGAAAACTGCATTAGGGATCTAACCCGGGCGACGTATGTTGCTGACCTTCAACTGCTGATAACGCCTGCACTTATAACTTCCGTATTTTACTTTAGCACTTGTACTATCGATAACAAAATTATCTTGTTAATTAATAAAATTATTTTCTCTTACATCGTGCAGAAATTTATTTTAATTTAGCCATAGATAATTAATAGACTATAATGGGAATTATAGCATGTATACATTTGTTGATGCAAATTAAACTACAGAAGTACAGCTGGTGATCAATTTATGTACACCAATAATGATTGTAAAAACAACAATTTAAAACCTATGAAATGGATTGGAATGTATAATACCGGGTGTTTCTGAGCTATTGACCAAACTTCATGAACTTCTTCCTGGGGTCAAAACAAACAATACATGTTATATAAACACAAGGCCTATCTCGCTCCGTTACCCATTTGTATGTCTGTGTTTTAATCAATACATCATATCTTAGGAACTACTTAATGAACTGACTTGAGACTTTGCACGTGTGTTTCAATTGATTCAAACTAAATTTGTCCGTAATTTGATGTTTCTAACTTTAATCTTTTCAAAGTGGCGGTGATTTAAATTGTTCAAATCTTAATATCTTGAAAACGGCAAAATAAAAAATATACCAAATAAAAATTTAAAGTTTTAAGCCAATAAAGATGGTACTTTTTACATATTTTAAAAATCACTCAAACATACAATGCATTTTCAAAATTGAAACGTGGTAATTCCTGCCAATTTCTGTAAATTGAGCGAAGCTCTCTTTCCCTCACTGTATCACTTTTTTGTAACGGCATCACAGTGTAATGGCTTTACCGATTGATATGAAATTTGGCCAGTAGCTATGTGATACCGAGGAGAAGGTTATTCTTTAGAGATATTTACAAAATTCCTCCTAGGTTACGCCCCACTGGGTCTTAAATTTCACATGCAAATGTAATGGAAGAAATATTTTATTGGGTTTATGTCACATATTTTTAACTGACTTCATTTAAATTAAATAAACAACTTTTAAAAACTGTCACTGTTTTGTTTACATTATTTTAAGTTTGTTTACTAAATATAGCGTTCTTCCCCATAGATCTTCATTGTTCGCGCTGTAACGTTGTAACTGTTGCTTCGCTCATTCATGCGTCTAAAGTGTAACGGCAGACTATCCTAGTTTACATTGTTAGCTAGATTATACTAATGAAACTTGCAATTACTCTGTTATAAGTAGAGTGTTTCAAAATAGTTAAATGATCTTTTTGGTTTAAAATTTCATATTTGTTTATGTCCAGATACATTTTTCAAAAAATTACCTTTTCTCAAGCTTTGACGAATTTAAATGGCTGACCTTTGAAACGGTAAAAGCTAGTAACATCAAATGCAATGTCAAATAGGTAAAAGCACACTTGCCAAGTTTCCAGTCAGTACTTCAAGTGGTTGTTAATAGATGATGTATTGATTTGAAAACACTAACATACCTACAGATGAGGGCGAGATATACCCTATATTACATATTACATTTAAACCCTATATTACATTTATTGTTTGTTTTAGCGAATTTCCCCTATAGGGAAGAAGCTATTACCGTAGTCGGCATGGTAAGACCTAGGCCCGGGACCATGATAACTTTTCGTTTTGAGGTCCCCAGACCCCAAAAACACCATTCGTTCGAAACTGTATATATATATATATATATATATCTATATATATATATATATATATATATGTGTCCGTGAGCACGATAACTCTCGTAAAAATTATCCGATTTTTATGAAATTTGGTATAAACGTATAAAGCAACATTTATGACTTTAAGTTCGAAAACCAGCCAGATCGCTCTATCCGAAGGGGTATTTTGGGGGGGTTTTGTACCCCAAAAATGGGTTTTTCGAATTTTTTACATATAATTTTGGAAATAGTCAAACTTTAATTTTTTCCATTGGATTCAGCTTAAAAAAACACACAATTTGGTATTTTGATAATTTCTCTACGTCAATTGGTTACCGAGATATTGAAAGTGCTAAACACAGTACGTTGTCTAATGTTATTCTTATGGAGAATAAGAAAAATTGTATATCTCGCTTATTTCTCAACTCATCCTGATAAAACTTGGTATATTACTTCATATCGTTGGGGTTTATTGATATTTACACTAAAAAACATTTTTTTGCCTATAGTTCCCGTAGCAGCAAACCTGCGTACTCAGCCCCATGTTATTCTTATGGAGAATAAGTAACGTGTTATCTGCCTTCATTATGAAAATAAATTAATGAAATTTGGCATGTGGCTTTACCTACATGAGTTATATTGATATTTGTGTGAAATCCAATTTTTTGTGTTCCTTGCTTCAGCAAACCTGCATACTCAGCCGCCATGTTATTCTTATGGAGAATAATTAAAATGTCATAAATCGTTTATTTACGAATGTATATTGATGAAACTTGGTATGTGGCTTTATGTAGTATTAAGACACATATATATACATTGGAAATTCGCTGAGTACGCAGGTTTGCTGCTACGGGGGTATTTACCTTAGGAGAGGTTTCAGTAGAGAGTTCGGAAACACCCTGTACATTTGTTTCGAAATGCAACATTTGATTACGTTCTTTGTATACTGAATTTTTATATTCACACTAGTAGCTTTTGAAAAAATGTTATATTAATTTGATAAATAATAGATTAAAAAAACATTTCAGATTACCACACCGGTTTGCTTAACAACTTTTAAACGCTGCAAAATGTCCTTACATCGATTGGTTATGACTTTAAAAACTGGAAAGTTGTTTCGCATTGAGCAATCCACACTACTATACCCGTGCCAACAAATAACCTTCCTATAGTTAGCTCGTGGTTCGCTTGGCAAAGAGCCAGTGACAAGCCTGGAGCAAAGTCCAGTCGGAACACAACACAAGCACAAGAAACTCTCAATATATCTGCGTGAAGAGATTATGCCCTTGAAAATTGCAAAAATACGTCATACGAACGAAGAGGTTAATAAACTTATAATTTGTTTACGCCTAGAATGCTTAAGGAAATAGGGCGGTTTTAATGAGTGATTAGCTCAGTGGCACAGTTAGATAACAGGACCATTTAACCACATTTTGTTCTTAAACATATCCTTGGAGTGTGCAGTTCATATATTGGACGGGGTTATATAATTATGTTAAAACAATGAGACGTAAATCTAAGTACAATAAATAAATCAATTAAATTTTAATTTAATATTGAATAGTGACTCCCTCCATTCATGTCCTCTTTTGCATTACAAATGAACTGGCTGCCACAGTATCTAGGATAGAATAGTTATACGGTAGGTGTCACAGACAAGATGCGTAGTAGACCAGTGACGTCAGTGGTGCCCACCAGCTGTTTGTAGCACAACAAAGCTCCCATCTGTCAAAACTAGACTATTGGATGCTATTGTTAGTGAATTTCCTATGGAAAGTGAACTATTAGCATGACCCGCACGATGAAACTTAAGCCCAGGACCACCATAGAAGTTCTTAACGTGACCCCCTGAACACGTTTTGGTGGGTCGTTCAAAATTGTATATATATAGACATATATATGTATATGTGTGTGTGTTTGCACTCTAGCGATCGCAATTTTTGTCCGATTTACTTCAAATTTTGTAGGGACATTCCTTTCTGAAATCAGTTGGACAAGTTCGTTGGACAAAAAATCGGAAAACTCTAAACCCCTTTTTTGGGGATTAGACTTTCAAATTTTGAGTTTTTGGGCCCAAAAAGGGTCAGATAAGCCCCGGATGTTCAATTAGTGACTTTAAAAAGATGGGAATTAGTGAGACGAAACCTTTAAGCCCTCTCTCGTATTCTAGCATAAATGTTTACCGAGTTATTAAAGAAAATGTGTATCGACCAAAAACAGTGCTTGTCTTATGGGGATTTTACATTAGAAAGGCCTGTTATTCATATGTTCGTGTACTTTTATCATCCCCAACAACCTCACGTCTACTTTCAAGCCTGACTGGACCTTCTCCTAACCTTATAATGCGCAAAATTGTATTCCCAGCATTGCAGGTAAATGAAACCAGGAGCATCAGAAAAGCCAAAAAATCAATGTTTTCAGAATTTAATAAAAATTTGTATAAATATATGTTTTTAACACTGATTTTGAGTTTTAAAAGTTTATTATGTGGAAATTCACTTCCATCACGTCAGCGTGCTGCGTGCGAACTCGTTTTTTACTTTGACGCGTCCTTCATAATTCAATGAATAATACAAATTACAGCGATTAACCTTTACTGAAAACACACCTTTCATTAGTGTTTTAAGAAACAATAAATAACAGTATAACACCTTACAACATTTTAACATGCATACAATGGTACGTAATAATGCGAATAATCAATGACCTTTGCAATCTTCGAATACAAATTTACAACTCCACATTTATTAAGATTAAAGTGCTATGTGGAGTGTAAACAATGTGACGTCACTGGTTCCCAACCAACAACAGACGGGTATCAAAGCTGCGCATGGTACCTATAATTATATTCTAGATATTTTGCTAGCTACCATCGTACTTCACCCGGTGATTGAAACCTGTGGCGTGTGCTCCACTAACCCGCACCCAAGACGTGTGCGGTTAACCCGTGGACCTACTACGAATCACGATCAGCTGCTTAAATTGTCATCAACTCAAACCAAAGTGAATTTCCATTTAAATAACACTGGATTGCAAATTTGAGTCCCCGCGGGGCGAGGCCTCATGGTTTTTTTAAATCCTTTCTTAGCGGTTACCTATGTTATGGAAAGAGTATGCGTGCCCAATTTCGTGGTTGTATTTGTAAAGATTTGACCTGAAGGATGATCGGTTTTTTTTATTTATAGATAAAGAGACTTTGTATTTGATTTTAGTGTAGAACCAAGGTAAATCATAAGGTATAATATTAAATCCAAAATACTGTTTACGTTCGTCTGCCATTTTTATTTCGCTGGTAGGCCGATAAAGCTAATGTATCCTAATCGTGGATTATATAAAAGATCAAGAATATGAATTATTAGTGCTAGCAAATCCAGCTTCTCGAAATCGAGCAAATACGGTTATGTTAGTTTAAATTGTGATGCCATTCCAGGAGTTAGCTTGAATCAACTGATCTTGCTTCTGTACTGTGTCATGTTACGTTCAACAGCTGCCAAATGCTTGATTTCAAAGATTACTGTTCTTCCATAAGATTAACATTGCAACTTTGAAGACCTGTGGGGCGTAGCTCTGAGAGCCGATGCAAGTTTGAACGATTTTCTGGAAACCTACGCATCGATACCTTTCCTTAGATACTTCAATAATAAAAATTGGTCAAGTGGTTTGTGAGATCTCAGGGTGACACAAAATCACACACTGCTTGTCTATTAAATATTAGGATATCTACATGGTCTATAAAGTGCATGGTTGGAACGGTGATATTCCACTAATCCATTCCATTTTCAGTATTTCAGCTTCCGAATGATCATAAATTCAGTTTCCTCATAACTGAAGCTACTTGTGGTGTTGCAGGCGAGGCCATCAAGTGCTACGAGTGCAACAGCTACAACAACACCAAGTGCGCGATGGAGAAGCCGCCGCCGGAGCTGGAGAAGGACTGCGTGACCAAGGACACGGAGAAGATCAAGCACACCATGTGCCGCAAGATCGTGCAGACCATCGAGTTCGAGGTCAACGGACGTGAGTATCTCACCCCAGCTGCAGTTTAAGAGGGGGCTCCAGTCACGAAACATTTCGCGTTTCTACCTGCTTCCCCATAAGGCCAATTACTCAAACACAAGATAATGTTACCGGTGTTTTTACATGTAACAGCTGCTCTCTCGTAGTGCACAACTACATCGAAGGTCAAACATTTGGCTGAATCTTTCCCACAAGACCTGGCCTAATGTTTGGATATTCACTCCACAGGTTTGTAACATCTTCTAACCAAACAAAACAAGCGTCTGCCAAGGATCAAAATCTAAGCTTTTAAGGTCGATAAAGCGAGGCCTCGGGATAATTTTGGACATTTTATACATTTTAGCGAATTTCCCCTATAGGGAAGAAGCTATTACCGTAGGTGACATGCTAAGACTTAAGCCCGAGGTCATGATAACTTTTTGGTTTTGAGGACCCCAGATGCTTTCACTAAAACTCCACATTTCTTTCTACCTTAAGTTTAGCCCTACAGTTTAACCTCAGTTTAGCTCTACAAAACAATCATTTTGGCGTTTAATTGTTGTTTTACGTCCAATAGTTGCAGTGATATTCAAAGTGCTAAAGACAGTAAGTTGTCCAAAGTTATCCTTATGGAGAATGAATAAAATGTTATATTTCGATTAGTTATGTATCCTAATCGTTTACGACCAATAAGTAAACGATTAGAAAAAACATAAGCATAAATTGTTTGCAGCCTACAAATGCCACTCTTGAAGGGTTAAACTACTTGTTGTTTTCTGAGGTGGTTTTCTGTTGTTTTTTTTTGCTGAAACGTTGTAGGCTTTGTGTGGTAATTGATGAAACTTGGTATGTGGCTTCAACTAGTTGTGGTATATTGATATTAGTACAAAAAATGGTTTTTGTTGGTTTTTCCCGGTAGCAGCAAACCTGTATACTCGGCCCCCATGTTATTCAGATGGAGAATAAGTAAATTTTTATATCTCCCTTAGTTATGAACCTAAATTAATAAAACTTGGTATGTAGCTTCACCTGGTTGAGTTATATTGATAATTGCAAAAAAACACATTTCTTATCTTCCTTGTTGCAGCAAACCTGCGTACTCAATTATAATTTTATTCTGATGGAGAATAAATAAAATGTTATATATCATTTATTAATGAATGTATTTTTGTGAAACTTGGTAAGTGGCTCTAGGTAGTAGTGATACCCATATATATGCATTGAAAATTCGCTCAGTATGCAGGTTTGCTGCGACGGGGGTAATTACACATGTAAGAATCCTAACTAACTTTCTTTGTATTAAAATATGCTAGGGGTTTTTTCACGATAATGTCAAATTTGGCACGGTAAATTTCCCATTTGATTCCACCACTAAAATTTCGTTTTAAATATATATTTTGACTAGCTGGTGCAGTTGTTCACCCGGAAAATCCACCAGTTGTGAGTGCTGCATTACGTGGCTACCATCTATCAAATAATGAATACACAAAATATACAAATTTAAAAAAATTGGTTAATGTTATAATTTTAAATTAATTTTAAACCAATATTACGGATCTTTACTGAAGACTAGCAGTTACCCTGCACGCGTTGCTGCGCCCAAAACATTGATTTTTTTAAATTACAGCTGTTAATTTTGTAAACACTAAATTTCTAAAACCTGACACTGCACCCTTGTATGCCCTCTGGGTCGGAGCCCTTTGGACAGATTTGCACCAAACTTCACACAAACCATCCTTGAATAATGCTTAATAATTCCTGAAAGTTTCATTACAATCTGTCAAGCGGTTTCGGAGTCCATAGGCTACATACATATATACATACATACTTCCTCTTTTATAGATATAGATTAATGAATATCTGTTTAAGTTATAATCTGATATAATAAAATATAATGTCCATAAGAAAAGCAGAGGAATTTTGAAGTCCCGTGGGTGGAGCTCTATAGAAAATGTTTGAGATCCCTTCTTAATTGTTACCTACCTTATGGAAAGAGCTGTGCTAAATTTTGTGTTTCTAGGTATATAGGTTTGGCTTGCGGGGGTTTTAGGGTTCAAACTGCTCTTTAATGTTCCCATGTTAATTAAGAGTGCGACCTAAACTACGTGTTGATTGAAGTTGAAAGTACATTATCCACATTATTCTCAGATTTTATCATCCGTTTTAATATCAGACGTTTTGTTATGTTTGTTTACAACTGAAGTAACCTTTAGTTGGGTACAAACTTGCTTGGATTCGAGTAACAGGACAACTAGTAAATATTAAACTGTAGCAACAAACTCTACTGCATAAAACATGTTTAACTGAAAAGAGAAATTGAAATGTATGATATGATTGTATAGCATTATCGAGTAACAACAACTGGAGTGTCCAGGCAGGCCAAGGATTGGAGAGACTTCCGCAAGTAACATTACTACGGGTTATCAAAAAAGGAAATTCAAATTCAAGTTACTAAATGATATGTTCATACACGACTCATTTTTCATGAATTGTTTAGTACGGTAACAATTTAGCTAGTATCGGTATTTCAATTCTACAAGGGATTGATTTCAAAATATTATAAAACTTTAGCAAAAAGATATTCAGGTTTTGAAGAGTACCTGTGCCTTAATCATGTTGATATGTGGCATTGCTGTGTAACCTCGAATTGTATAGGGTTAAATCAAGCCCTTGCCGTACTTATCATGAATGTCTCGGGTCGATCGTTTCAATGGCTCTGGTAATCTGTTGGTGGATCTCAGGTATACCTTCTGGCAATGGGTGTATATACTTTATCTTTATCACAGGGGGTTATGTGTGGAGGTCTTGGAGGCCAGTTTAAGACTGTGCCATCCTCAGGACCAGCACGACTGATCCACCTGTCTGGCAGCCGATGTAGGAGTTCAGTCCTAATATCCGAGTGAAAATGTGGAGGTGCGCCGCCCGGTTGCAGAATGAAATTTGGGGAATCCTGTACTCTAATATGAGTAAGGTTTGCTTGCTTGATTGATTGATTGCTTGCTTACGACACGGATCTCAAAAACGGCTCCAACGATTTCCTTCAAATGTTGGAAATAACTAATTTCTGGGATAAAAATAAGTTATAGCATTGATTTTGATTTATAATCAATGGTTCTAGACAGGCCTCAGCCCCAGGAAAATCAAATAATGTAAAAAAACTAAAATGAAAAGTTAAAAAAATTAACATTGGGCTTATGGAGTTTCAAATCAAAACAAAAGAATTGTAACAGCTGTTCATAATCAACCATGGAACTGTCAAAGTATGTTGTTTATGATTATTAACATGTGGTTTCCTGAGAGCAGAGATTAAAAGATTTGAGTGAAGATTACATATATAGAGTAGTAAAATAAATCAAAGGGACATTGAGCTATAAATAACAACTGGAGTGACCTTAAAAATGTAGAAGAGAGACAAATGAGTCATACAAATCTGATTATCAGTAGGGGGAAGTGGTGAAATATTACTCCAAGTAATCTAAACAAACTGACTGGCCTTCCCCTGAGCAAAGCTCGGCCCCCAGGTAATCTGGTTCTTAAGTGACGTTACACACTAATAACTGATTGGTTGATGTGATAATACAACACACAAAATGCTTTCCTGCATTTACAGTCAGCCATTGTCGTATGACAATTGACTTGGTCAAACTGCTGATACACGTAGCTAAACCGATATGAACAAAATTGTATGAGTCTTTCTTTCCGTGGTACCAACTGAAATAGTCTTAAACATATTACTCTAGTAATGTATAACATTTCAATCGGGATCATTATGTGTAATAACCCTGTATTGTCGTGTTGCAGTCCAGCCGGACTCTCGGGTGATCCGCAGCTGCGGCTGGGACGAGTCCAACTACAAGGGACGTTGCTACCAGAGGTCTGGGTTCGGCGGACGCCAGGAGGTCTGCTCCTGCACGACGGACCTGTGCAACGCTGCGGGCGCCCCCTCCCACGCCCTGGGCGCCCTAGCCGCCGCCCTGGGGCTTGTGCTCGCCAGGCACGCGTTATAGCACCTCCCCCGGACCCCACCCCTCCCACCATCTCATCCCTACCGTACTCTACCCATTGTACATTAGCCATTATTTTTAATTAAGTGGTTGTCTTTGTTTTTGTGTCGTTTTATTAAATAAATGTTGTTTTTTTACTGTGTCTGACTTTTTGTACCGTAAGTTTGATAATTGTACAAGTAATTCAGTAAGTATTTTAAAACTATATTTATTGACGGGTTTATACAATACGAACATTTTTTCCAATTTTGTTTGTTGAAGATCGGAGTTGAAATAGTCCTACAGTGGGCCACTGCAAGCTCGTGTCAGACAAGAGAGTGTGTAGTGATGGGTGCCGCCGCACAATGAGTTAAAATATTTTTGTGGAAACTGTACGTCACACTTGACTAAACTTTTATTGAAGGAAGCTCTCTAAATCATACAGTATATCTTAAATCGATTTATTGTATACATTCTTAACTGCCGAACAATAAAGTGATAAATAATACGTTATTGTTTATTGTCTTAGTATGACTTCGGCTTTGCTCAATATTAACAGATGTCAATGTTTGGAAGAGAATCTTTTCCCAAAGCAAGAGTACAAGAGTCAATTGGAATTGCCAATATTTCTTTGCCACAAAGGTTGTGTTTACAGCAGATTCTACGACCGAAGTAGCATTTTGCCTAAGCGTCACGTCTACATGTAAAATAAGTTAATACGAACCGCTTGGCACTGTCGATGAAGACTAATATGTAACAAACAAAGAGAGAGATATTTTTGTTAGTTAATATATTCAAAAAAAGAAGGGTGGGATAGAATCAAGGTCTAAACAAAACACCTGATCATTAACAATGTCATTTGCCACGCAAGGTCTGCTCATTTCCGACTTAACAGTTCCCGAAAACAACCGGAAATTACCTCGCATGTCATTACAAAGAAATTGGACAACAATGCCGGAGGTCGGACATTGCTCTATTACAGACCTAGTGCTTGCCCTAAAGACCTTGAGATTAGTTATTTGTGTAATAAGAGAGTAAAGTGCAACTTTGTCTCCCTGAGGGAAATTGTTGGCGCGGGCGACACCGTAGGCGAGGGCGACAATTTTCCATAGGGAGACATTCTACTTTACTCCCGTAATACACACAACATTTTTCCCACACCCCAAAATCCATAAGTATGCATAAGTATTCACAATTGCTGTTAGGCTAGGCCATTTAGACTTATACTTGGGCAAAATTAATAACAAGGCAAAACCAACTAGAATGTGTTAGGCATGTATCTCTTAACATTTTGTGAAAATTCCCAACTTTTCCCACTTTAGCAAAATCCGCCATCTTGGAAAATGGCGGACAATCTATAAAACACTGCAAGGTTCCACTTAAAAACTTATTGTTCCCAAACCATTCCATCTAGAAAAGTCCAATTAGTTTTAAATTCTTTGCCATAATGTTATCTACAAGGAAATACCATATTAAATTATGAAAATATTATTTTAATAGTGAAAAAGTCAATTTTAATTTAAAATCTGGTTAACAAATTATGACATGTACCCACTTTTTCTGATTTTCTGCCATTATTATTGAGAAAATGAAGTTTTAACCTCTTACCAAACTTGTAGAACTTTAAATTTCGCTTCATTTCCATATATAATATAACATGTGTGAGCAATATTGACGTAAACGACGAGTGTCAAATTACACTCTCATGTAACGAACTTGTTGGAACCAAAATGTATAGCCAGTGACGTATTTTCTATTGTTGCTAAGCAACATATTTAAATGATTTTACTTATAAGATTAGGTTTAATTTATGTCTCTTAACATTTTCTAAGAATTATTAACTTTTCCCACTTTAGCAAATCTGCCATCTTGGAAAATGGCCGACAAACTATAAAATAGTGTAAGGTTCCACTTAAAAATTATTTTGTCCCGATCCATTCCATACCTGTTGTTAAAGTAGCAGAGGTTTAAGTGGTGACTATTGATGATAAGATATATAACGTATTTGAGCAAAAATGACGAAAACTATGATTATCAACGTACACTTTTGTGTATATAGTATCACCGCAACTGTGGAACCAAAATATGTTAATCCAATTTTATCAATACTTCGATTATGTGTTACAATCAGCAGTGTTAACTACATCAGTTGATTCGTCAATCATCTGTTTTATATATATTTTTTACTTTCTTAAGTTTTGATCAACAGGTTTATAAGTTTTATTAAGTGCACGGTGAGCAGAAAGTTATGTTCTAGAATTTATTTTTATTTTACGGAGTTAGACGTCTTGCAATTGTGGATGTGTGTGTAATTTGTGGTGAAGGTGAGGGTGATTTAAATAAAAGTTTACAGAGGTGTTGATAAAAATACGTAAGTACAGTGATATTTTAGAAGATGAAGTGAGTGTAGGAATTGCAAAGTGTAGTATTGAACAAGTCCATGAATCCTGCAGGAAACTTTACACACGACGCCCTCCAAAACCTAAACAGCAAAGGAAATCACCAGATACTTTTCCAACGCCTAAAAGGTCAGAAGCATTCAATTTTAAACAGAATTGTTTGTTTTGTGGGAAACCTACTTTGGAACATACCAAAAATCCAAGATTAAATAATGTAACTGAAGTTCGTACGTTACGGGTAATTACCCAAATCAGGAAAAGTGCCAAACAGAGGTGTGATGAATGGGGTGAGGTAGTAAGCCTAAGGTTGACAGGTGTCATTGATTTGGTTGCAGTTAAGGGACGTTACCACCGCAACTGTTATCAGTACTTCTTGCGACCAAATTCAGTCGTGCCAGGTGAGAAACAACGTTCTTCTGGCCGACCTGAAAGTGAAAAAATTAATCAGGCTTTTAAAAAGCACACATCATCACACAGAAGAAAATGATGAATGCCAATTTAGTATTCGATACCTAGTTAAGCTTATGAAAGATTTCAACCCCTTTGCTGAGCCTATAAGTAAAATACATTTAAAAGGAAAGTTGAAGGAACAAGGAAAGGAAAAGACAAGGACTCAATCGTAATAACTGGAAAAGCCGGACAGTACAGTTTAGTGTGTTTTTCGGGCTACAGAGATACTGTTTTGACAGATCAGTGATACAAAGAAAAGTTCAGCAGTGAATCTGAAGAAAGAAAAAGAATAGTTTCGATGGCTGCAAACATTATACGTGAAGATATTCGGTCTCGAGCTTACGATTGCCGGTTTAACTAACTGTGTATTTGATGCTCAGCATGGAAACACATCAGTAGTAGTTGGCGAAGACACTGACCTATTGGTACTCTTAATAGGCCTTTCGGACTCCAATACCTACACGATGATACCTAATAAGGGCAACCGTCCTACAAAAGTGTTTTGTATCAGGCGGCTACAAGAAGCTATGGGAATTATGAAAGACTATTTACTTACGATTAAATGCACTTATCACACTTATCACTTATCACATGCCCTTACAGGATGTGATACCACGTCAGCCATACATGGTAAAGGCAAAGTACAGGCTTTTAATAAAATTAAAAAGGACGTAAAGCTTCAAGAAGACATGTCTGCTTTTAAAAATGCCTCTGCTACACCTCTAGACGTATCTAATGCTGGAGAATCATTTATGTGTGTATTGTATGGAGGCAAACGCACAGATCATTTAGATAATCTCCCATACAGAATTTACTTGAGAAGCATTGCAACTCGTAGAGTAAATCAGCCTTTCAGGTTGGAGTCTCTTCCACCAACTTCAGAGGCAGCCAAGCAACACTCCTTCCGAGCGCATTTCCAAATTCAGGTATGGAAAAATGTAACGCTTGATCCGCTAAAATGGGGATGGAGAATTATCAACGGACAGCTCAAACCGATCACAACAGAAAAACCTCCTGCACCACAGAAACTTCTATGTTTGGTTTCATGTATATGTGACAAAGGTTGTGATAAAAGAAGCTGCGAGTGTGTGAGAAATTGACTAAAATGCTCCACCATGTGTGGCCACTGCTCTGGCCACGGATGTTCAAACCGGTTTCTAGTAGAAAACAATGACGACCATGAATGCTGAGTGATAAACAGCCAGGCGTGATCATACAAATGTAAAATTCTATTGAATATTCTATTGTGTATTTGAACAATTATTACTAACATTAATTTATCATTATGGATAGTAACTGCGTAAAATGTACAATAAAGCAAATATTGTTAAAGTTTTTGGTTTTTTTTAACTTTCTTATTTGTTATGACGATTAATAGATATAAAACTTATACCCATTTTTAATTTGTCAATGTTCAATGTACAGAGATCTATCTCTGTACGAGCTGTGGTTCTAACAAAAATAAATTTAAACTCAGAAATTCATAGATTTCCCCACGTTTGCTGATCTTGATTTCAAGGCCATAAGATGTGTCACCTATTCACATGAGTTTCAATAATTTAAAAACATTGCTAAGAACAACAGACAATACCCACTGGAATAACATATTTCGGTTCCACAGTTGCGGTGATACTATATACACAAAAGTGTACGTTGATAATCATGGTTTGCGACATTATTGCTCAAATATGTTATATATCATATCATCTATAGTCACCACTTAAATCTCTGCTACTTTAACAACAGGTAAAAACTTAATTTTCTCAATATTAATGGCGCAAAATAAAAAATGAGGTCTTTTTTAGTTTTAATTTTAAATTGAATTTCGAACTAGGCCTACTAAAAAAATATTATCATAAATTAATACGATATTTCCTTGTAGATAACTTTATAACGAAAAAGATAAAACTAATTGGACTTTTCCAGATAGAAAGGATCAGGAAAAAATAATTTTTAAGTGGAACCTTACATTATTTTATAGTTTGTCGGCCGTTTTCCAAGATGGCAGACTTTGCTAAAGTGTGAAAAGTTAATAATTCTCAGAAAATTTTAAGAGGCATAAATTAAACCTAATCTTATAAGTAAAATCATTTAAAGATGTTGCTTAGCAACAATAGAAAATACGTCATTGGCTTTACATTTTGGTTCCACAAGTTCCTTACATGAGAGTGTAATTTGACACTCGTCGTTTACGTCAATATTGCTTACACATGTTATATTATATATGGAAATGAAGCGAAATTTAAAGTTCTACAAGTTTGGTGAGAGGTTAAAACTTCATTTTCTCAATAATAATGGCAGAAAATCAGAAAAAGTGGGAACATGTCATAATTTTTTAACAAAATTTTTAATTAAAATTGACTTTTTCACTATTAAAATAATATTATCATTATTTAATATGGTATTTACTTGTAGATAACATTATGGCAAAGAGTTTAAAACTTATTGGACTTTTCTAGATGGAATGGTTTGGGAACAATAAGTCACTCAGTGGTTGGTATTCAGTGGAACCTTGCAGTGTTTTATAGATTGTCCGCCATTTTCCAAGATGGCGGATTTTGCTAAAGTGGGAAAAGTTGGGAATTTTCACAAAATGTTAAGGGATGCATGCCTAACGCATTCCAGTTGGTTTTGCTTTGTTATTAATTTTGCCCGAGTCAAGCCTGTTTTCATGCTACTGGTCTTAGACTATGTCCATTTTGTTTGCGTAATGCGTAACCTAAACTCGGAACTAGGAAAGTTAATTGCTGCTGGAACGAAGAGAAGTATCAATTAGCTGATCCGATTCTTGTTTTGCTACAGCGTTGCCAGTTTTCCACTGCACTGTGTTGCCAGATTGTCAATGTTATTCTTAAGGGTTTACTTTGTCTCACTTGAGAGTTAAAGTAGTGCTTGCACGAGTGAAAAACCAGACCGTCCATAAGACTAATGTTAATTTTAACATTGGGCTTATGGACAGCCTGGTTTTTCACTCGTACAACGCACTGTACTTTTTGTCTCCCTAGGGAGACAAAGTAGCACTTTTACTCCTTCATTACTAGGAGTAAAATTTTACTTTACATAGTAGGTGGGGGAAAAGGTATTTACATCATGAGAATTATCATAACGGTTCAAACCAAGATGGTCTATTGGTAATACTGGATCCAACACTAATCAACAAAATAGCGAGCCGTTCGTCGTCATTTTGTGGTGAGGCGAAGAACTACGCGCTGAAATCAAACAATTCAACAAATTGAATCAAACGAATAAAATCGAATTTTTCCGATTTTGATTGCTTTTAATTCAGTGATTTTCATTACTAGATTCACTTACAAGACTTGAAAACCCATTACTGCAGTTTAGAGAACGATAATTTTGCCTCGTCAGTGTACCAACCTAACACAAAATCACCAGGTCGCTTTTTCAACGTAAATAATTAAGGAGTGTCGAATCCAGTATGTATATAGCTCGTTGTCTAAGTTATGTTTATTGTGACATGGTTCTAGCAACACATATCATTAGTGTATTTAGTTTCTCCATTTTCTCAACGATCGTCCTTTTTTTATTTTTCAGTCCAGGTATTTATTTTAATTGCGAGATATATATTTGTAATATTTCATAGACTTATTTAAGGAATCTTCAAAACTCGAAACATTTCAAACGTTTTTAAACTAAACTATTTCACACCAATTTAAGGTTATGTTTCGTTTTCATCTTACACATTACTTTTTATTAGATCCAATATATTTGTTTTTTTATGAATGAAACTAAATTGGTCGACTCTTACTCTGATATATTGCCTCAATGGACAAAATGCGAACCTAACGTCACCTAATATGTATTCTCGGTCATGGATAACATACCACATGGCTCGCTCTTATTTCAGCTCCCACATAGATTCGGATAAAGTATTTGCAAAGCAAACATTTATGAGTTAGGTATAGGTAGTGAACGGCTCGACTATACCACCTCGCCGCCTCGACTCGTTGTGGTATTGTGTAGATTTTTTACAACCACTTGTCATTACAGAAGACAATTTGTTTAAAGCTAAGAAATTAAATACAATTGTAGTTAAAAAGTAATGAGGTAACAATGAAGGTATTCTTTGATGCTGTTAATCGAAATTTGTCATTTAAAGGTCTACATTTAGTCCAATAAAACCTCACGCGCCAATCAATACGCCAATATAACTAAAACTTGGCGAGAGTTGTACACTTCAGTCATACAAACGATAATTTGTGATTAAGATTGGTTTAAAATTAGCTTTGAGCTGTTAATGATCGAAACAATGACAATAACAAACTGAATTGCACCGTTTTATAAAGTCTTACTAATGTAGTTCTGTATAACTAAAGTATTAAGATCAGCAAAACGACGAAGACATCGAGGCAAACTTGTATCACAGATATTTAACTTCAAAAGGCACGCGGCAGCTCATGGCTCAGTGCGTTGCTGTATGCCTGTGTGCACACGGACCGCTCACTGGTTACCATCCTAGTTCTTACTCTGAACCCTCTCCTCTACTGGGCACCTGAATCAACGGAACGTATCTCACCTGGAGTTGTCTGATACAGCTACTCGTTGGTTTTCCATTACAAAAAGCAATTTTCTATTGACAAACACGTTCTGTACAAAGTTCTTCAAATGAAGAAATGCCGACAGGAATAATTGGAAGTATTCAGGCCCCTTGTAATCATGAGGTCTATGATGATATTTCAGTTTTTCTCACTGGGAACTTTCTCACTCTGGCAGTTTGGTCATAAGTGATACTTAACTTCTTGGACGAAATATTTTCTTGAGATCTTGAAACAAAATCGAATCATTGATCTAAGTGTCTTCTGTCAGTACAAAGCTATGTCTAGCCTTAAACGACTGAAATAGTTCCAGTCTTGAATAAATAAAAGGAAGCGGAACAAGTTAAATTATATAATACAATAACTCTTCTGAATATTTGCTAATCAATGTTAGCTACTGGAGAGACTAATCAACACTAGGGTCTCACCAACCTTAGCAACTCACAAACTACAAACATGAACATGCTAGACTTTGACGACAGCTCCTATTCCAGGAGAGTCAATCAGGTGTTACGACTGCAACAGCCACAACGACTCCGAGTGCGCCGCGAACGATCTTCCACCCGAGCTGGAGAAGAACTGCACTTCGAACGACACGGAGATCAACTACATTCTGTGCCGCAAGATCGTACAGACCATCGTATTCGAGTTAGGGGAGCGTGAGTATCCGAATGATGTTTACATATATAGTTTGCGTTATATATCGGGGAAAAGCCTACTTCCGCTAAAAGAAAATACTGGGAGAACTTTCGTGACCCTATAGATCATTTCATAGTACTTGGCGGGTAGGGGAGAGTAAGAGAGGAATAGTGAATACCCCAACCCCAATTATCCTCCACCGGTTACCCACAGACGAATCAGAATTTTATATGGTCAGTGATTTTATTTATGAGTTCAGCTATGTTTACCTCTGCTCGCTTTAGTTTACTTATAGCAACAACATTACAAATGTAACAAAACCATTAACATTACCAAAACAATAAAATCGTATGAATTAATTAAATGCAGATTGGTAAGCCGACTGCACTAAGACTCGTGGAGGGGAGTGGAGTGGAGTCATTGATTATATTCTTAAGCACAACTCAGACGCCACATACTGTACTATGAATTGATCTGTGCCGGTATGGCCTATCTTTTAAGCGGGCGGGTGGTGAAGTGTTGCCTTTTGGTGGTGAGTAGTCAGTCAACTCACTTACCAGCTGGTAAGGTTTCCTGAAAAGCATAATCACATGTATTAAAATAACCGGGTCATTTAGTTCACGCAGATGGTGATGCAACCACTTGACAGATTTCGATGATTCTTTTTTTGATTTGAAGGTAATTTTGCATCGAAAGTCGAAACGGAGCCAGAATCTCGATTTATTCTTCAGGGCTCTGTCCCACGGGACTTCCAAGTTCCCATGTTTTTCATATCTATGAGGTTTGTATTGTATTTGGTTTATTACATATGTGTTTTTCTTGGTTAAATTCCTTAAAATAAACAGCTGTCTTTAACCGCAAAATTTTGCGGGGGAGCAGCTCGTATGATCTATATATTTAATTCCGTAAGCGAATCGGTCCCCACGAAATATATCGAGCTAGGAAGAAGTTAAGTTAGGTTACGACGATTCATTTTAAAGCTTGAGGGCCAAGGACAGTGGGAAAAATATCAGAAATGTAAAAAATTACGTGGGCTACGCCCCACTGGACTTCAAAGATCCAATTATTTCCTTATGGAAATATCACTCCAGTGATATTGCTTTTTTATTAATAAGCAAAATGAACTAATGATCAGCTGTGATTGTTCACCTACAAAAAAATCGTATGTTGGGGGCTATAGCTCCTGTAAGCCCCTAGAATAATTTTGAAGTCCAATACTAAATAGTTCGTACAAAATACCACAGTTTGTCGAATTATTGTTTTGGCATAATATATTCGTAACAGTTTGCGATACCATACTAATTCAGTTTCAAAACACATTATTCTTTTACCAACAAACACATTTTACGTTTCAAAAGATTTGTTAGCGGCAGAGAAAATAACTGATATGAGTACATAGATGATGATAAACCACATTCTACATTCTCATTTAGGGAACAAATTTATTTTTACGATCCGTAATTAAGGTTCAAACTAGAGTTTTGGTAAAGTTTCATATTTCCTCATTACTCATCAAATGTATTTGTTGTTGCAGTCGAGCCTGGCTCTCGGGTGATGCGCAGTTGTGGTTGGGACGACTCCAAGCACAGTGACAGCTGCTACCGCAGGTCGGGGTACAAGTGGAACCAGGAGATCTGCTCCTGCAAGACGGACCTGTGCAACGCTGCCTGCGCCCCCTCCCGCGCCCTGGGCGCCCTAGCCGCCGCCCTGGGGCTCGTGCTCGCCAGGCACGCGTTATAGCCCCTCCCCCGGACCCCACCCGTCCCTCCAACTGTACTTTACTTATTAAACATAGCAATTATTAATATAATTTGTTTCACCGTTTTTTTTTTAATACGTAACTTTACTGAGTTTTTCCTGTTCTCCCTTATTTTTTGCAATGTTCGACGAATTATTTGAAACGTTGCTGCGTAATTTACCAGTTTTCCCGTTGCGAGCCCGTGGAAGGGGTGGTTTGGGTAATCACGATTCGGAAGGAGCTTGACTCACTGGACCATTCCAAGGGGCATCTAATTTCGATAACCAGATAAATAAAGTAAATAATTATAACGATAAAAACATACTACAGAATTATTTCTCTTTGTATGTATAATTTTAATATCTACTATACAATTATCACAACAGCGAGCTGTTGGCTTATGTACTAATTTTTACTGCAGCATCTCTTAGAGCAATTTATTATGAAATAAAAAATAATTATAGAATTTTTATTTTATGACCGTTATTTACCTGTAAGAAGATTTTCTACAATGTCCTTTGGGCGGTTTAATCGAGCAAATAAGTAATAAGTATGTACAATATTTGAGTAGTTCCTTATTTTAACTAATAAATTAGGTCATACTTGTGAATAGGAACATACGACATAGTTAGTACGAATTCAGCACAATACTCCATTTTTCAGTATGCTTTGTCGTAAGGGCGAGTAGATTTCTGTCTTAAAGATATTTTCTTTCCTCTTATAGACCGACGTTAAAGAGAAAATGCCTTTCCTAACTGTACGTAATTTAGGTTTACCTTTAATTTAATTTTGCTAAAATATCTCTAGATTACTAAACAACCTATAAACTCAGAGATTACTATTCGATTTAAACGGATTGACGTGCCTTAATGTGATTGACACTTATAATTATTAGGCTGGAATTACTTCGCGGGAGTCCGCACAAGGAAGCACTATAGAAGGTTGCCTTTGCTATAGGGAGTTCATATGTTCTGCTTGCATGTTCAATTGAAGCACTATAGAAGGTTGCCTTTTATAGGGAGTTCATATGTTCTGCTTGCATGTTCAATTGAAGCACTATATAAGGTTGCCTTTTATAGGGAGTTCATATGTTCTGCTTGCATGTTCAATTGAAGCACTATAGAAGGTTGCCTTTTATAGCGAGTTCATATGTTCTGCTTGCATGTTCAATTGAAGCACTATAGAAGGTTGCCTTTTATAGGGAGTTCATATGTTCTGCTTGCATGTTCAATTGAAGCCCTATAGAAGGTTGCCTTTTATAGCGAGTTCATATGTTCTGCTTGCATGTTCAATTGAAGCACTATAGAAGGTTGCCTTTTATAGGGAGTTCATATGTTCTGCTTGCATGTTCAATTGAAGCCCTATAGAAGGTTGCCTTTTATAGCGAGTTCATATGTTCTGCTTGCATGTTCAATTGAAGCACTATAGAAGGTTGCCTTTTATAGGGAGTTCATATGTTCTGCTTGCATGTTCAATTGAAGCCCTATAGAAGGTTGCCTGTTATAGGGAGTTCATATGTTCTGCTTGCATGTTCAATTGAAGCACTATAGAAGGTTGCCTTTTATAGGGAGCTCATATGTTCTGCTTGCATGTTCAATTGAAGCCCTATAGAAGGTTGCCTGTTATAGATAGTTCATATGTTCTGCTTGCATGTTCAATTTTAGCTCATTCGATTTAGAGGGTTTTGCATGAATACTGAATATGAAATGCTTCGTGCGGATAAAATGTAATTCGATGATGATTAGGACGGTTTCAATACTGCTCCGAACAAGAATCGAGTCCTGAGTTCCGAGCAACAGCTGATCAGTAGTTTAAGCCAACAATTGGCCTTGGGTCCATTTGACGGTCGCATCACAATTAGCTCAATTGTCATGCTTCTTTGTTTATTTTCGTAAGTATTATACTGTATTAAATAATTCAAGTTTCACTCACTCTGAAGGGAAAACTTTACGCAGATTTTTTGCAAAAATGTTTGATCAGAAATGAAATGTTTTTGACTCAAACCAACGAGTAAGCTTCCGTGTATTATTAAACGATAAATTCATCTGATCAATTTAAAGAGTGGTTTGAAACAATAGGAACTATAGACCATGAAACAAATAGAATTGACAGGGATTCCACTAATGCTTATCATTGCAGCAGGTGAAGCTTTCTTTGGCGCGTGTCTGCAATCTCGGTGGACCAAGTTTATCAAATATTAGTATGAGTATGAAGACTAAAAATGCTCGGCATTATTATTCCCCAGGCTACTTTTTCTAATGTCCGTGTTTTAAACTAATGAGAATCTGTGCCACAGTTTAAGCTTACTTAGCGTCATCAGAATCCATAGATATTCATGGTACAACGAAACAGTCACTGCAAATCTTGATCAGGACAACCTACCTACAGTAGGTCTTGATGCTACCTTATGCATCATCATCGTCCCTGGTTGTATGACACGGCGCGCCAGTCACTATAACAGTCATTTGCAGGCCAAAACAAACAATCACCATGCCCTGGTTTTACGTTTCCCACGAATATGTTTAAGACACCCCTTTGAAATCCAAACAAATATTACTACTACACAAATGGCATACGTTTTTAGAACTAGCCTTGTTTGGCTAAATGACGCTGAATTGTTCTCATGTAATGTTTTAATACTTATTTTTAACGTAACATCACTTATCTTAACCAGTATGTACATACATTTAAATTTAACCGTTTG
Organism: Allygus modestus; assembly: GCA_963675035.1. NCBI lineage: Eukaryota > Metazoa > Arthropoda > Insecta > Hemiptera > Cicadellidae > Allygus > Allygus modestus. The sequence goes on from OY776112.1 coordinate 349,419,305, forward strand.
CAATGAGCCATTTCTTATTTGTAAATTGAAATTTGCTGGTTTGCAACCATCATAAGTTACAATCCGGTTTTACCTCCCCCTATTGGCCAGAACGACAACGTTACAGAATGTTATAAAAGACGTGTTACGACATAAAAATATATTTACAATTATACTGTATTCACACGGTAAATATATATAAAAGATGGAACAAGACTATCGATTTCGTGATTCTCGCATTGCGCCTGATGACCGGTGTGACTGGTCGAAATCGATAGGTTTGTACCATCTGTTATATGTTTACCATGTATGTGAATAAAATATAAGTGTAAATATTTATGTTAAGTGTTATAGGACATATAATACTACATTCCTTAGTAATAACAACACGTACTATGCTAATCTTAGTTGTTTAGAAAGGTTTTTACGTTTCTTTAGGACCTTCGTCATTTAGAAATTCTATTGATAATCTGTATCAGTCAGAAGTACCACGTCACCTACTAGCAATCTCCGAGTTTCTCTCATTGAACTTGAAGATGAACGAAATTGAAATCGACTGCCTCGGATTATCCGTTACAACTCTTTACCGTATTGTGCATGAGTAGTAAAAATGAACAAATTGCGTAAAATCTAAGTGTAAATATATCTTAGTCGATTTGTTCACAGAAATAGAATCTATGCATTTAAACACTGTTTATATAGTTTTTCTTCTTTTCCTAGGAAATCATCTGATTGAAGGTTCAACATTGAAACATTGTTGGACGCTTACATTTTCTCTCCTGTCAAACACGTGTGCTTTAATCAATAATTTACACTTCTGTATTATACATCTCAGTTTAGTTTAAGATTAGATTAATATATCAAAAAAATTACTCAATAATATATCGAACAATATATACAATCTCGTTTTAGTTAGCTAGTAAATTAAAGACGTTGAAACTTATTGGAGTGATGTAATTAAAAACGTTCGTAAAATGAACAGCATAGGTTATTGTCATTGTTTATTTATATGTGTTTTAATCGTCCGTTATGAATAGTGCTGGGAATGATACACCTGGATCTAGAGATGAAGAGGTCAGTTTACAGTCATCATCCTAGTGTTATAATCCTGCTCGTAGACTAGATTTCGATTAATCTCATTTGTTATCATTACATTTCGTAGTTATTTTACGAGCCAAGTAAATAATAACACACAAGTTGAAGGGGCGTGACCGAGCGGCGCCGGCCTGTTTTGTGAGCAAACAGCAAAGCGAATTCGTGAGGAATTCGACTGATATGTCGATAATTAGGGGTTAAAATGTAAATAGGTATAGTCTAGAAAGTAATTTATCATTCTTAAGTAATTTAGCAAATTCGGTTCACAGGTGCACTGTGTTTTTTCTATCATCGCCAGTTGTTTTTAGAGAATATTTCAAATACTAGTCTTGTTAAAATCTGTCGACATATTATTAGAAAATATTAATTAATAGGCCCAAAAAAAATCCAGTTATCGAACCGAGTGCGGCCGAGAAGATTCTCGCCGGCCCTGATCGAACCTACACATAACGGTTAATATTTTGTTCAGGAGCCTCAGACTATAAAGCGAGTACCATAACCAGTATGTAGGCCTTACTACAAAATAGCTTATAAATAAACGGTTTTGTTCGTCATTTAGTTTGAGAGCTCACTGGGTTACGTGATTTTAGAATAGTTGACTTATCATTTTCCCACCTTTTTGAATTTAGTTGTATTAAAGTTATTGAAATATTTTCTACATCAATGCCCCTGCCACTTATTACAATACAATTTTTGCAATTGTACATGTGTTTGCAGGCTCAGAAAAACTTAGGTGTGTAAAAGAATTATGTACGAAGCATAATACTTTTGCGCAGATTAGTTTCTGGTGTTATTGTTTACACCAATTGCACTGACGAGTATCCCTGTCACTAGGATCGGTCCCTTAAAATTAATATTTCCCTAGGGAAGTCGACGCTTCCGTAGATGATAGTTTGTAGACAGTTTTCTTTTGTTTAGTCGACTTGGATTTCTAAAACAGTAATTGTAAAATTTGTTGTAGGCCTACATAAATTGTTTATATCAGTACAAAATAAAGCAATAAGTTACGAAAGTATTTTGGTTAGTGAAAATAACATCTTAGAGACGTGCCTGAAACGGTTCGCCATAATAGGGAATACATATTCTTCTAATATTTATATATTTATCCTATATGAATTCAATAAAAATTAAAATTGTCCCAAGAATGGAATCCTTCTTAAATCCCTCAAACGAACGTATTCGTTCATCACGGCGAAACAATAGAGTTATTGCTGAGTAGAGCTGACCATTATTTTAGGTTATCCTACGTGATGTTAGAACGATCTTAAACCCTAAAAACGTATGGCCTCAAACCTAGAAATTTCTTAGTGAAAGGGAAAAGCTCAAATGGGTTTACATAAATTACGAGAAAAATAGATTTTTCTTCAAGTTTGGAATAAAATAGGATGATAATTAATTAATTAGTTAATTGCTCCCTCACTCACACAAAGAAAAGCGTCTGTCTGCTTACATGCGTTACACCGAGTGTCCCCACAATGTTCATCTGTTTTGTTTACAGTTTAACACATGATTGTTTTTTACTGTTTGCCCATTTACATGGGAAGTAGGTAATACTGGACTGGTTCAGCAGCCGGTTATTGGCTTGGAAAATACTCGCATATCTATGTACGTAAACTCACCACAATGAATATGCATGAACATAAAATGTGATGGCAAATGTGATTCTGCTCAGAAAGCAAGAAGAATAAAGCATATTTTAATGAGTCCTTCTAAATATATTGTACTGATAGTTCTAAATAATAAGCTTAAGCCAAAGGGTTGACTAATAAAGTAACTCACATTTTACATTCAAGCTGCCTACAATTGCCTGTAGCCTTTTTGTATTGAACTGCTATATACAAAATCTTTTCAATATATCTGTTCATCATCATGATAATTTCGTAATATTTACAGACTCAAGATCTTTTAAAGGTAATAATACTTAATGATGATAAATTCTTAATGAAAAATAATCCGTTTTCTTGCAAGGTCAATTATAGTCAGTTAGGGTTAATGGAATTTACGGCCAAAAAATCAGACCAATTTACTGAACACGTCTCTGCTGTCCTTAGGATTCACTGTTCGTTTAATAGAATTTTTATGTGAAATTATCATTTCTAAGTAACAATCAAAAATATAATATTCAATCAAAAATGTTCTAATTCATTACGGGAAATGGTTTAGAAATATGTGAATTTTTATTCTTTTAATGTAATTCACTTGTACATATTGGTGTTGGACTTTTAGGCTGTTATGTGAAGATAGTTAGTTAATTATTTTCCCACTATAGAGAAAATTGCAAAATAAATTCTATTCGTTCGTTTCCAATTTAAAATCCTTCCAACTCCCAGGATTCTGATAAAGCTGCAGGATCCAATAATGTCATGTTCTGATGACCTTTCATTAGCATAGCAGGCCCAATCTTTAATTTAAACATGACTTTTGACAGATTGACTTATTTACTGAATTGTTGCTTGAATATAATATTTAACAACGTTTGTATCTGATCGACAATATTCCGTTTGCTGGAACATAAATATATTTACCACATTTCTAATATACCTTAACACATGCAAAACATTCGGTGATATTATAAAAGTATATTTTGTATATATCAGCTGTCTCTTGTTAGTGTTATTAGTCTGCTGAACAAAATTACAAATGAAAATAACGATGGTATGAACATTTTTAAGTTTTACTTTTATATCTAGTGGAACATTTCGAAGATTTCTATTTCAGAAGGTAAATACAACATCTTTGCCCTCCTCTATTTGAATGCACACTATTATTTCGGGGTTTCCCATAAAACAAACTTTCCTAAAAGAGCCTTGTTTTTGTGCCAAATTTTCCTCAACAAGTCAGTTTAGGCCATAGCATGGACATTTAGAGTTTGTTTTTCACCGAGTAAAGTTTTTCATTAACAAAGACTATAACTCATAACATTTACGCAGAGTCTAGCCTGACTTGACACAACGTCCGTAGTGTTGTCACTATTTCTTTATTCAGAACGAATGCATGGACTGACGGTGGCCTAGTTTCCGTTTCAATCCATATTATGCCCAAAGTGTGCTAAATTATCTTGTATCGACTATAGCTATCAAGGAAGTCATAGTTAAGGCGTCCAATATCAGCAAAAGAACAGTAATTTTGTAATTGAACACTCTTGCGGCATACAAGATCTAAACATTAAATACCCTAAACTGTCTTTACCTGAATCGTCTTGACTGCTTTGACTGCTAGAACTGGCTAGATGTTCCTCCTAAACACAGCGACCATGCTCAAAAAACATGATTAAATTTAAACTTCACAACCTTGACAAACTATCCGTATAGAGTTGGTTCATCCAAGACAATAAACTGTGTCATGCTATACTTCTAAAGAAAATCAATAGAATATGATTTTGGTTAGTTATTTAAGTTACGTAAATTACACAGGAATGTCAATTAAATTAAAAAGTTGTTTAGCAATGCAATTGTAAAGTAAGTTACTTTTTAATTGGAAATCAGAAACTGTCAGAACCGCTGATTACTTAATGATCTGCGAAACATTGTTCATCCCAAATAGATGACGTGATAGAGAAATAGTCGCACTGCGATACGATGAAGACAGATCACTCCTAGCGTTAGATTCACTCTGTTGGACATTACCCTTGCTTGTTTAATAAAGTGATCGTAGTGTACTCTGGCAGAGTAAGGAATAATTGTTTCCTTCCGTGTCTTGCTTATCGTGTGGGCCAACTAGGAGATTTTACGATTAGCCAGTCTTGCAAGGTCTTATAAGACCATTGTAATACAATATTCTCGAGCAAAAAGGTTAGGTTATACAACTTTGGTAAATGGTAGACAATAGTTTAAGCTTTGCGACGTTTTTGATAAGGCTATTTAAAGTTTTTAATACGGTACCGATAACGAGATTAAAAGGTTAGGTTAATAATGGCTTCGCCTGCGTAAACTATGACAGTTGTGTGTGCTGCATTCTGTGGTTAGCCCGTGGAACTACTACGAATCAAGATCAGCTGTTTGAATTTTAAAATGTCCATAAGGAATACATGGGAACTTTGAAGCCCTTTGGAACAACCCCCTATAGGTTATTCGGTATGAAAACACTTTAACTTTCCTATTTTAGACGTAAAGAATCAATGTACCAAATTTTACCACTCTAGCATGCAGGGAAGTTGGAGAATTAGTGATAAGTGAGTGAGGGCTTAGCCTTTTATAAATTAAGATTTTTGCATCACTACAAAAAATAGAGTTAGCATATCGAGTTGGGTTTGGTCGTAGCATGGAGCTGAAGACCGGTAGTTGATTCTATATGTGCTCTGTTGGTTACACGGTTGATATATACTCCATATTGCATTTCTGGCTACGTTGGACATGTCTGGAGTCTGTAGCGTCACCTCGTGTCAGTCCCCTCTATACGTAACCCCAAAAGAAGAAGGCCATTGAAATAAGGTGCAAGAGGGTGCCGGAAGTTCTACCGCATTACGTAAGCATAGCGCTGGATGCCTGGTTTTCTGATCGTTGGATTGGTAGACTTTGCCCTATTAAATTTGATTACTTTGATTAGATAATGATGATGATGATAATGACGATGATTCAAATACTCGTACTGCGTATGTCATTTAATCTATCTTTTCGTTTAGATATTTCATCAAACATCAGTAAAATATTTGGTTGCCTTCAAATAATAAACGTTATTGTATTATTACACATTAAAATGTAAAAAATTACTTTGGTGGCTCAATTCAAATGAAAAATGCCGTTTTGCATTGAATTGCTGTACAACACTGGTCTGGCGGTGCGTTGAACGTTTGGGAGGCAAATATAAACTGATTGTCGTGACTCCCAACATTTTCAACCCGTGGCTAACCAAAACGTTCATTGTTATTGAGATTTTGAATAAATTATAAATTATTGATAATTACTATCTGTAATAATAAAGCAGTAGTGCGAGTGTGTGTGTATCCAGGTGATTCAGAAAACGGCTCTTCATTTTGTTTGTTCCTCCAGTCAATTTTAGGAAAATGAAATGTGCTTAAAAATAAATAAATTGCACGACTTAGTTTTTTTCTTGGATTTGGGTGGCACTATTCTGTTGATAAAATTTAACTACTTCAATAGGCAAGTTTAGTGGTAGAGAGATATTAGATTTAAGGGATAGGGGCCCAGCATTAGCCGACTAGGCAGGTTTCCCTTTGAGATATTGTTCAGCCACCGGAAGGGAAGGGGAATGCAGGATCAGCCAGTAAGTTACCCCAAAAAGGAGAGTGAACCGCTCCTCGACCTGGGCAACCCCAGCCCGCTCTAACCCAGCTCTCTCCCCCTCCCCCCACCAGGAAACCCTCCACCCATACAGCTCCCAGAACACACTGGAGGGCCTTCCTCCAGGACGATTCGCCCTTTAGTCTGATAAGAGTTGTCAGGGCAGAGTCATTCCTCCTAGGCGGCCCCAGGTGTGGCGTAGAACAGGTGAGGAAGGCCGACGGCCCCCTCTGAGGTCTCAGCCGGGAGAACCAGATTATAAGAAACCAGCCCCCAGAAAAACAAGGAGGTACGAAGGCTGGATAACCAAAAGTTGTAATGTAGAGACAGCTTCCCATTGTACCCCTTGCCGACCACAAAACCGGAATCATGTCTAGGGACAAACGGCTCATTTTAACTGTTCAGTATGTCAATCAGAATTGCGTTTACCAAATAAATGTAGCTTTATTAAATTAAATTCGAAACATTTGATATTCAAACTATACACAAAAATTTAGCTCGATGAGAATACACAATACGGATAATAGAAGAGTGTTACCAATCCAGTACCTGCCTACATATCTTTAAAAATTCAGTCTTCGTTCATCCTCTTACGGGAAGAATGAGCGTACACCTAGTATTTTCGTATGTTCCAAAAAATGAAGATCTCTCACTGTGAAACTGTACGTTTGCAGGATGAGATGTTGGTTTCCACGCTGGACGGGAAACACTCGCATTGTTTCCAGTGCCGCGACCCGTCGTCTCTCGGTGCGTATTTGTATTCCTTTTTAGTTTGCATTTTTCAAATTTTACATTTAAACCTGACAATTAAAAAAAAACACGATTGTTTAAATTTAATGACATTTGCAGGTGTCTAGTTAAATGATAACTTTACATGTAACTGCTTGAAAACACGTATTTAAACAAACACTATCTTTACGTAAATATGATTGTTTAACCTCGCTGATGCTTGAGATTTTATCATCAATGAAGGAATTGTAAAAACATTTCTCCTCTGGCCGGTTTATTTGTTGTTGTCTTGAACAAAGTATTGTCTCTAATTTGTATTTGATTACATGTACAGATGCATGACCTTGGCTGACGTAATCAAACCTGAATAATCCTTGATTAAACTCGTATTCTTTGACAACTTTAGTGATTAAAAAACTGCTTCCTCTATAAGTATAGTACTTTTACCACTGGTAACTTCTCGTGTTTCAGATAATCGCTTGGGACAAAAAGGACCTAAATTCTCGTTGAATATGAAAAACTATTGTAGTATTCATCTGAGGCTGCTCCATAACCTGAACGAGGACCGGCGGCATGATATATTCACGCTGAACCCAGAGTGCCACTTGAAATTCCTCGAAGAAAACTTGAACTTTTTGTCCAGAAAGCCCACCAGGTGTAATGATTTCAAAATAAGTAGTTCCAAAAGTAGTTCATATAGTGTAGAAACTTTGCAAAAAGTGTTCTCTTTGCCGGAAGATAGATTACCTTCTTTGACGTTCGCATCACTTTCGGAAGGCAGTGTTTCTCAGTTAAAAACTATCGAAAGAAAGTTCGATAACGGAAGTTGTAGGGACACCGTGGTCTTTGACGGATCAACAATTAAAATGTCTAATGTTTCCTTGCAAAAACGAGCTGTAGATAAGCCTTTCTTAGCCACCCCGTCTATCATAAAAATAAAAGAAAAGTATAGCAGTAAGAATGATCGTAATCACGAATTTCAGCCAAATCTGAACGTTAAACCTTTAACTACAGAAAAGACTGCCGAGACTTTGAAAAATAAAACCGATAGTGACAACCAATTTGAATTTACTGTAGCGGGAGAAAAAATCGTCTCGTTTGTTTGTAGTCCTCCGACTTCTCGTAGACCGAGGATGAAAGAAAGTGAAAGAAATTGCATTTGCGATTCTGATGAGGAATCTGTAGTATCTTCATCCAAAGGTTCCTCGGAAACCGCTAGTAGCACATCGTCTAAAAGTAGTTATTCGAAGTATATTAAAAATAAAGATACGCTTCCCGTGCGAGAACAAATGATGAAAACCAACATGCTTCTGTGGCATCCCCCGTCGACTTCCAGAAATGCTGTTTCACTGTCAGAGAGTAAAGCTATATACAGTTGTTCCTCTTTCAATCGGCAGATAAAACCGAAACCGACTGAAAACTGTATAAACTTTTTCGGGACTATTAATTCCTTGTTTGCAGTTTCTAGTTCCGGTGATCGAAACTTCAAAAATGCACATAACCAAGAAACGGTTATGTTTCGCGAGACAGCGCTTCGAGGATGTTACGACATCGAAACTCTTCTTAGAGACGTAAAACCTGCTTCACCTGAGGTCGAGAAAGAAGTGAGTCAAACTAGGGAAGCGATATTTTCAGCGGTGAGGTTACAGAGAGGTAATGATAGTATTGTGTCCGACTCTGTACAATCTATAGTTGATATTTGCAATTCCTGGATAAAGTTGAATGCTCATTTTGAACGGAAAGACTTTAAACAATTTTTGGAAATCAATGGAGTCGATCTCACCATACTTGGAGATTTTTCACAGTGGCAATGCATGTCTAGGATGTTTGTTGACAAACTAATAAATGTGCTGAAAAAAGTGTCACTCGGTAAGGGTTCAAAGATCTCCAGACAACACGATTCGATGCCAACGAGAGGATCTGGAACAGCTACTGTGCAGTCAAATCTAGAAATAAGAGGCGAGACTACCCCGAGTAACATTCACCGCGTTGTCCCTAGCACAAACACTAATCTGCCGGCAACGGACGCTCAAGGAAAACGATGGAAACAACGACGTTTCCTATCTGAGAAAATCGACTCGGAAAAGGTGGCTCTGTCAGGTAATAGGCCTTGCAGGTCAACCTTTACGGTGGATAGTTGCTTCCACAATCCTTTACTAGGGAGCAATTGTAACACGGAAACCGTGTTTGGCCAAGGGGACAATGGATTGAATTTTGCTCGTGACTTTTCGAAAGTAAACCATGTGAAACCACAGACCTGCCAATTCGCTCAAGGAGACGTGAGCTTTTTTAATGGAACCAAGCACTGTTCGAACACGGGATTCTTCGATAAGAATATAAGTGTACCTAATATAAAATGTAGTATGAGAGGTGAAACAAACGTATGCCCTGTGACGTCAGCAAACGACTTGTGCACTCCTGTGACGAATGTAGTCGATATGCCGTTGAACAACTACTTTCCAGTCAATATCCAACAAGCAGTGCCGACAGTCCCTCCTCTTTACAATAATCAACTGTGTCTCGTTAACGCTAATCAATACCAGCCTAGCTTCAACCACAGTTTAGCTAAACCGAACCCGATACACTGTATCGATTCCGATAATGGTGAAAACCTAATTCAAAGCAGTTACATGAAGCCTGGGCATTACGCTCCGCCTCAGAAACCAGCGAGTTTCCAAAAGGCTGTGAACAACACCATTCCCATCGAAGATATTCCTGCTGTAGGGATTCCTTTCCTATACTCAGCCCCTTATACTAGTTCCCAACAACCTAAAAGTCTTGAATTTCCGAACAGCCTTCCTCAGATACAAATGTCAAAAGATAACATCCAAAATAAAGACTCTGATGTCACTTGGAAAACGGCTCTTTCGATGGCTGGACCTTTCAGAGATAACATGATGACAGACAGGATCGACGATGGTCCAAATTTGAAGCTATCAGAAACTGTTTCATTGAAATCTCACTTTCTCTTATCGGACGACAATAGCCAGAACAGTTCGAGTAGCGGTGATAGCTTTAAAATGAATAGCGATAATGATGAGCGAAGTCCTCCAAGTGACAACACTTCCAATATGGATTTTCCAGTTACTAAATCGAAAACGAAAACCTCAGATTGGCTAGTCGGGTCTTTCAACAAAATTTCACTAGAGAATGAAAGTTCTTTAAGAAATAACATTAAAGAAGAAAATATAAATTCTAAAAATGAACAATCAGAAGTAAGAAAAACGAATGAAGAGCCAAATAAACTTGAATACAAAGAGTCATATTTTTCTTCGAGCTATCTAACAAATACCTACAATGGTTTTGGAAATGTTAGGGACGATAGTAACTGTAATAAAAACGAAGACTTACTTAGTCCATTTTTAAAGATTGAGACAGGCTATCTTCAAAAGAAACCGAGGAAGAATAAGAAGGGTCGAGATGACTACACTCTTTTCGATCGGAAAAATCCCATGCTTTTCAACAAGCCAGAAACTATGGTATTTTCAAAGTCTATGAGCAATAAAGTGATGAGCCAGCTTGAGGACATTTTGAATTGCATTTGGAACACGAAGGTTTCTACGCTGATTGATGAAGAGATTAAATCAGAAAAGGTGATTTTTAAATATTTAAATAGTTTATTTTATTTTTTATTCCTACCGTGTTCAAGTGGGTGTGTGGGCGTTACGAATTTCCCTTGTCAATTATTTTTTGCAATTTCAAAACTATTTCTAACTACAATTTTATGTTATAGGTTACAAGCAGTAGTCAAAGCTTATATAAATTTGGGGTTCCATGTGAACATTAACAGCCTGTGTCATTAAAGTATCGCTATTAGAAGGCAACGATTAACTTTGAACTGTTGTACAATGCATTTAGTACCGGGAAGACCGATACATGCTCGGTGATATTTGATTAGTGTCGTGGGTGAAAAAGTTCTTTATGCAATCTTTATTCAATGGTTCTAGTCGCTGTGTTTTAAGAAATCATTTGTTGTTACTTTACCACATGTACTTGCTACTTTTACCGTTCGCTGGTTATTTATTCACAGCTGTTCTGATTTTTTTTCAACTCCATAAGCCCAATGTTAAAATTTCTAACTTTCAAACGAATTTGTTTAGCAAAATATGAATTTTCCTGGGGCTGAGGTTTTCACCTCGGCTTTTTAGATCCAAAATCCCCTAATTTCAAAGTTTATGTAAAATCTTCCTGCTGGATTTCGAGATGAATTTTTCAAACAAACAGACATTGCTCGTATTAGAGCATAGTATAAGATAGAGAACCAAACCGCTATAGTAACGGGGGAATACAACAGATGTATGTGCTGCCCCTGTAGTTAACTTTTTGAACTATTTTGAGTTATTTGCCCAGAAACATCGCTGAAACCAAACATTTTCAGGAAATAGCCAAACTAGAGCTGAAGGTAAGGAGCCCCCTGTACCTGCAGGCCATGCGGTGCAAGCTGAGCAACCACAGCTACGACACGCTCGACCACGCGCTCTCCGACTTCCAACAATACTTCCTTGACATCAGAAGTAAGAATAAGGTATGGTTCACTTTGGGTGAGACGCCTTTTTTCGTAGGTACAACTGTCATCAAATTATATGATAAACTATTCCCAAACAGAATATAATTTCTATCTGCTCACTTATTTCCGCCAATACAATTTGGATTTATTAAGGGCAGGACCAGCCTTGATGCTGTTGTTTATTCCTTGACTCAACTTGTGTATGTGAAATCGAATGCTAAGAATAAACTGCCTTGGGTCGACTTCTAAAAAAACATTTTACTTGCAAAATTCATACAATTGTTCATCATGACTTACTTTTGTTAAAGCTGAAACTTTCGGAACTAGAGAAAGATCGCACGACTAGCTGAAGTCCTTCTAGACCACGAGACGACAAAATGTTGTCATTAATGGACCATCATCATAATATAAGGCCATAAACGCTAGTGTTATTCAAGGATCGATATTGGGTCCAATTTTATTCAACATTTATACATTTAACAATGTAGCTAACTGCTTTCATAATGGACCAGTTAATGCATTGTAACTGCGTTAATAACGGAACAGTTGTTGCGTTGTAACTGTATAAATAATGGAACAGTTGTTGCATTGTAACTACGTTCATAATGGAACGGTTATTTCATTGTATGCAGATGTTATCGCGTTTGGATTTAAAGGAACATTCATATAAGATATATATTGTCTCAAGTGCCTCGCAGAACAACGTTGTGAGCTTTCTTTGCCACTCTGGCCTTTCTATCAGCTCTAAAAGAACCAAACTTGTCTTGTCTAGTCCAGAGATAGTCTAAGAGGGTGAATTCTCGAGTCTGATACATACAAAAGTCAGACACTATTGTTAGAGAAACTTGGCCTGACAATAGATGACCATTTTAATTGGTGCATACTTTCAGTTGGTATGTCATACTAAGCAATGGTTGTTGTACTGTAATCTGATCACCGGTACTGTAGACACCGGAAGGGGTTTTCCAAGAGACTGGCTAACGAATACTTCTCTTTTAGCTTGTTTTTGTTAGGCTGCAGGGTGATCATTGTCTCCCTCAGACGAGGACAACGCGGCTTCAGGAAAACATTCTAAAGAACCTAAACGGAGCTTTGTGCTTTTTTGACCATGTAGCGTGTGTTACTTAAATAAACCCCCAAAAATATATATAAGCTTGAAATAATACCTTTTAGTGTATCGAAGCTTACACGGTGTTCACTCACGACTGGCCGACTGGTTTGACTAGGAAACTATAAGGCGCTTCAGAAGGCTGGCTACCATGTTTACGGTAGTTTGTTTTAAAACTGTTAGTTCAGTCACCGGCCCCTTCCCCTTGGAACACTATTGCCGCTAGGTCGCTCAGAGGGTGTCATTCGGGGACACCCCACATGCACCCCGCAGCCACCCCACATGCACCCCGCAGCCACCCCTCATGGCGTCCCAAATGTTGGCACTGCCACTGATCGAGGTTCCCATTGGCATTAAAAAATATGGTTAAACTCATTGGAATTCACATTTATGATAACTCAAATTTCAGGGCGACAGGCACTGCATCGAGGCGGTTGGTGCGCTGGAGCGCCTATTCTTTGGACTGGTCGAAAAACATTTTGGTCTCACGTATCAACTGGCGTCCCAATACGTCGGCCAAGCCAGTGCTGCGCCGACTGCTAGGGTACGCAGACCGAAGAAGACGCCGCGAAGAATTTGATTTTCGCCTGCAGACGGACTATTTATTAATTTAATGTTTAAGAATTATTTTGTTTCTAAAGTTTTTCAAAAGACTCTTCGAAGTCTGAAAAAGTGATATTGTGATTTAAACATTAGTATTACAGTTTTACGTGTTAGGTAAATCATAAAAATTTAAATAGTATTTACGTATATGTTTCCCATAAAAGAAGAAACTATGTTCCGATATAGTTATAAATCTGATACTTAGGATGTAAGTTTAAATGTATAAAATTGCGTTATTTTTATATTGTGTGATTTAGGATTCGCTCGTGACCGTATTTGTTTGGTATTGTTGCTTAGTTATATTTTGTCGTACAGTGCGAAATGAAGAGAACGCCCGTTTATTGTTAAGCATATTGTGGTACAAATTATTTTATGATGTGTTTCTATAACACTTTATACTCCGAGTTGCGAAATTAACATGGCCCAGTGTCTATATCTAGTCATAGTATAAATGAGTGTGTTGAAATAAAATTAAATGATTGTTATGTATCTTCGTGTCTCGATTATTTGATATTGCATTACACTTTGATATTGGATCGATTCCGATGCACAACAACACCGAACTTGAGGCATCGTAGCTTGAATGTACATGCACCACCTGATAATACGGAGGTACAAAATGGGTATGGAATGTTGTTTCCATTTTGAGGATTAAGTCGAGATTTAGAAACTCGTTCAGGTCGTTCTGGTTTGAAACCTTTTATAAATAGATAAATGTCTTTTTCAATCTATATACATAGTTTGCATATATATTCAACTCAATAGTCTGTTTTGTCTTCCAGCCTTCCGGACCGATAGTGCTTTATTCAAGTTGTATCCTCCATCCGCCAGCAGTGCTAGTGATTTTACATTCGTTTGTCCGCCATCCGTATGGATCACTAGTGTGTTCCGACCACAATAACTCTCATTACTGCCTACTTGTGTTTACTGTTTATTCATGACTGTTCTATACTCTATTAGTAATATTATATCGTGCTGCTGGGTTAATAGGCTATAGGCATTAACTTTGCATACTCCGCCTGAAGTATCTGATGCCGTTTTTATATACCGACATAACATATAATCTGTAGTTTCATAGTAAAACTCTGTGCAAAATAAGCTAATGATAACAAGCCCCTCCCAACTTCTGTTGTGATTATTGAATCTTTACCAAATAATATTTATTCCCTTTGTTCTGTCCATTCAGCTACAATTTTGAATCCCAATTTGTAATTATGTAATATAACAAATAGCTACTTCCAGTGACTAAACTACGTCAAATTCAATCGTTACTTATCTTATAGAATCGACGCAAATTATAAAACACTTCAGTCCTTCAGTCCAGTAGCGGCAATGGGAGAGTCTGTAGTCGCAAAAGGTTTTCTTGCATTAATTATAAAATATTTGTCATGTTTGGCGCTGGAAAAATTAATTGTCACAGCAATCGGGTATTTCAGTCATGGATGATGAATCGGCTGGTGTTTGACCTGTTCAGAAAACCTCAAGAGTGCGCTGAGCGGTGAGTTTGGTGCATTACCGTAATCTTTGTAACTAATGACAAATTGACAACGTTGAAACACAGCATACTGCTGTAGACTATAACAATCATTTTATCTTGAAAGTTAAAAAAGTGTGCATATTAGTGTTCATTCGAAAAATACTCATTTCTTAGTCTTAGTTTTGGCATAAGTTGTAAGTTTTCTTATTAAGACTATAATATATTTTCTTTTACATTTTCATGTGTCTTTGAATAATTACAAAATACAATTGTTTTAACCCACTATCAAGAAAGGTTAATATTTAAAAAATTAAAACTATATCTGAAATTCAATAACTTAATATTTAAATTATTATAAATACGTTAAACTGTAGTATTGCAGTTCTCTTGCAGAAAATAATTTGTATTTTACAATACCGTCGAAATTGATTTTAAACTATTACATTCCTTCTTATCTGTTAAACTACCTATTACGAATAAATATGTACATAAAGAACCGTCCAGATTACTAAATCCAATAGCTGATATAACTGTTGTACAGTTTGATCGAAACCATTTTGAATTCATCCCTGATTTAAATCATTGGAAAATTGAGATAAACCATATTATATGGGTGGTGCTGACACTAAATTTAATGATATTATTTTGTTCCAATGTTTGTAAATCAAAACACGCATAGACCACCAGAATGGTTTAAGAGAAAAACTGTATAAGGGATACTATTTTACCAGCCCCAAATAATAAACTGACACATAAGCGTGTTAAAATTTGTGTAGATTGCCCAATATAGCATAAAAGTGGATATTATGGGGAAACGCTAGAGATTAAAATAATTGATAACCCATTGATAACACCTATGTGGACAAAATAATTCAGCTGCATGGATTGTGAGCCCCTTGTTCGAAGACCGGGACTCTGCTATAGTTTAAATTAGAGATGCATCAGTAAGCCTACGCGCGTCTTATCACTGGTGTAAACTAAAGAATGGCAGAATATGATTAGTATGGTTTCGTTTTCAACAGTTTAACTGATAATTTTATCTGCGATCACAAATCTCAAATATCAGAATTATGAAACATGAGTAGCCACCGAATAAGCGACCTTTCCACACAACTTGTGCATAATATGCAGCAGACTGTGTGAGTTGAGGCAGTTGATTCCTTCCGCCAGTCAAAATTGTAGGCACTAATCATGCTTTCAAAGTGTCTAGGATCTACTGGGATATAAAAACACTATTCGTCCAAATTTATCTATATAGAAGTGTCCGTCAACATGATAACTTTTGGTAGAAATGTCCTGCATTTTTATGAATTTGAAACAAAAGTGTAAAGTGATATTCATGGCTATGGAAGAAAGATCGGACCGTGAAGAGGCTTTTATGGGGGTTTATTTTGTACCTGTGAATCGTGGTTTATTACAAAAATATTTTAAAAGTATACAATTTTGTTTTTCACCAAATCATAGAGCTTAAAACAAATTTTAGAATTTTTAACCACTAACCTAGTTGCGGGGACAAAAAACTCATAACAAAAATTCCCCATGTTGATCTTAACAGTGGGGAAAGGAAATTTAGCTTTTTCACTGTTAATTTCATTGAAAAACTTTTACTTTTACTATAATGAGTTCAGATTTAAAACATAATCATTTTGGTGTTTGAATTATTGGTGTTTAAATTATTGGTATTTAAACGGTTGTACAGAGATATTCAAAGTGCTAAGCACAGTACGTTTTCCAATGTTATTCTTATGTATAAATAAAATTTTATATATCGTTTATTTAGGAATACTTCTAATGAAACTTGCTATGTGGCTTGACTTGGTTTTGGCCCATTTATTTTCCTCGAAATGCCTTACTTGTCGGGGATCTCTGTCGCAACAAACTTGCGTAGTCCGTCTAATGTGTTATTCTATTATCAGGGTCTGATTAACCATTAGGCAAACTAGGCTGCAGCCTAGGGCGCCAGTCAGCCAAGGGGCACCCATTTTTCGGTCGGAATTTTATCTCGGGATTATTCCGGGACGGGATATTATATCCTCGAAACAGTCATCTGCGGTACGATCGTCTTTTATGGCCGATATAATGTACGGCGATCGTCATTTGCGGCCTGTATCATGTGGTGCGATCTTTAATTACGGCCGTGATTACGCGATGGGGTCGTCATTTACGGCCGATATCTCGTGGTCCGGTCGTCTGTTTTGGCGGATATTTTCGCAGTCGCCATTATTTTTTTATAAAGTGCGGTGCGTTCTCATTTATGGCCAAAGTCACACATTCCAATCATCAATTACAGCAACTATCACGTGGATCGGTCATCTATTAAGTCGATGGTTCTTGGTTCCGTCGTATTTACGGCCGATACTACATATGGTGAAATTTTACCCGAAAAGAATAGTTTTTGAGTAATCTATTTACTAATATTATTGTGCAGTATATTCCTTATTGTAAGGTAATTGTAAAAACTTTGACTGTTAATAAAATTAATATTTAAATGTTTATGTCAAATAATAGAACAATTTCCAATACGCTAACATGTTTTTTTAATTATTAATTATGCTATCCTATATATTAATAAAGGAAAAGGTGGTAAATAAAGGAAAGGTGATGACTGTTCACTTGTTTGTTCCGTTTCAACGTCCCATCTTGGCAATCCCTTATGGCTCCGCCCCAGTAGCCTTTAAAGTTACACACAATGTTACTCTTTATGGACAATAGTAATAGTAGTATAGTATGTTGGTGAATCAGGTAAAGTACTTAAACAGATGTTGTTGCAGTAGGAATTTTAATCAGCTGTGCAAAATATATGATATATTTATATTTGATTTTTTTACTTCGAAAAAAATAGGCTTCTCATATTTTTGTTGATTTCTTCTGCACGACTAAATTTAACACCTTTTATAATTAATTACCTACATCACAACTGTAGATGTAACAACAGCAACACATTATCTGTAGAGTCCTCCATTTTGCCACGACAATGCTCATTGGACACAACAGACAATGCGCCAACAGCTGATAAAATTATTGAATATTTTCGATGGAATGTTCGGTGGGTTTCGTGAGAAGTGTTCGGTGGGGAGCCTCATTCAGGGCGAAAGTTCGGTAGAATGTTCTGGAGAATGTTCGGAGAATTCGTGAGAAGTGTGGGAGCTGCACGAACTTTTGAATACATACAGGATGGAATGTTCAGGCCTGTTCGCGAGAAGTGTGGGACCGCCTTTACTTTATCGACTGCTGTTTCCCTGCGTAGTTCCTAATCCGCCCACGGCGCAACACTGTCCTGCCGAAAAACCCAGGACCCAGGCCAGAAAGTGGTACACTAAGTTCCATTGCGTGCAATGCTTTGTGTCTATACTTTAGTTAAGGTATGGTAATACTGGTGACAGACTGACATCTCTAATCAACAAAATTGCAAGCCATTCGCGCCATTTTGTGGTGAGGCAAAGAACTACTCGCTGAATTTGAACAAGCTAACAAAGTGAATCAAATGAATAATTGTTTGATTTTAAAATTCATGAACTTGTATCTGTCCATAGTGTTTCATATTTAACAGTCAAAATAGTAGGTTAATTAAACAAACAAAATAAATTTGTTTCATTTATATTTTATTTTAGTGAACTACATGAAAAATTAGCCTCACCGGTGTAACAACCTAACTAAGTCACCGGCTCCCTTTATC
This sequence comes from Allygus modestus, assembly GCA_963675035.1. Lineage (NCBI taxonomy): Eukaryota > Metazoa > Arthropoda > Insecta > Hemiptera > Cicadellidae > Allygus > Allygus modestus. The sequence goes on from OY776112.1 coordinate 349,437,719, forward strand.
GTTGAAAATCGCTAAGCAATGTTGTCTCCAGTATCCAATAGACCTCCTCGATGTCACCATATGAATGGAATCAAATATTTATGCCTAGATCGCAAGGTCACTGCAGCGAGCTCGGTTTTATTGGTCAAGCCGTTTTGGCGCCAGGTACATTGGGTATACTGTAGTCATCACAAAATTTTAAAAAAATTGGGAGCTGTTCGCCACAAAGAACAACTCACTGAAATTGGACGCATCCCCTCATTTGGCACCAAGTTTTGAACTCTCCTAGTTAAAATATGACGTATGTTTCATAGTTTGAAATTAAATATCACATTAACAAATAATTATATTTTCATTTTGCATAGGCCTTTGAAATTTCATATTCAGGTCAACAACTTGGATCCTTGGACGAACTCTTGAGATTGAAGGGTCTATTCAACAATAAAATACAATAATCGGATGGTTAGCAATCGAGTCGGTGTAGAGTTTAAAACAGCAGTCTCTCAGGGAAGAATTATGATCTGTGAAATGTATTACAGACCAAGCTCGATTTTTAGAAAGTCACTCTGTTTGACCAAAAGTCTAAGGCTATTTGTTGCCAAGCCACCTTAGATGTAATGAATAAATTGATTTTGCTCACTTGCTTTTGTTCCATGGCATGCAGGCGAATCGCTAGCTCTCGCGATGCTAGCAAGCTTACACAGAGAATAAGGTGAAGGAGAAACAACCTATGTCTGCAAAAATTATTTATTTCCAATCTAATCGATAACAATTTAATAAATCACATCCAAAGAAAAATACCTCTTAAAATTATATAGTTAAAATTTTTGCTCGTGGAAAAATCTTTAAAACACTCCAAAATAATAACATTTTTCATGAATCAATAAGAACAACTAGTAAAACTTCACAAATCCCAACATGATCAATAAACGTCATACCAACAGTAAAGAGCTATCTTGGCTTGAACTTTAAAATATATACACAACGGACAATTCATTTTCAACAATAAAAGGATTAACTTAGTAATTAAATTTATTCTCTGCCTATATTTAAGTACATATTAATAGTTCAGAAAATTCATAAAAATACTTTTGTTGCACGAAAATAGTGAAATATATTTCTAAACTAAAACCATGAATGCACAACACGTTTTTCGTATTTAGGTCTACCTAAAAAAACATTATTTCTTTACCTATTTGCCTAACTCTAAGTCTTTTGCAATATTCCTAAAAGGAAATCAAATTAAAGCACCTAATTTGTATAATGACACTGAGTTTAAAAATACTGGCTAATTTAAAATTAAAATTATTCAAAATGCTGTATGTCACTGGTAACTCGGGTTGTCATTTACTATATGGTCAGTTGGTACAATAAGGATCGTTTATAGGACCATCGAGGACAACAATATCAATATACCTTCAGTGTGAGGTGACAGACAAAGGTAGTTTCAACCGCCTCGGTTCATGGGCCTATAAGCCGTTGCACTTCAATGCTGCCTCCCATGTCTGGGCTCTTGCGGCTCACAGGGTCAGGAACCAACTGGTACAACATCTAATTTTACTCTAGAAATCAATTTATAGAATTAATTAAAAGAAGTAGAAGTCAAAATTAAAAAACAAATGCTTCATGCAAGACTAGTTTCTAGTAAACTAATTTGAATCAACCAAAGTCCTTCTTAGTCCAAGGTATTAACTGAGTCACCGCAATTTAGTTGTTCACAAGGAAAAGTATTATTTTATAAACCAAAATTATTTAAGCTTAGAAACTGTAAAATTCATGAATTTATAAATAATTGAGATGTGTTTAAAAGTTGACGATGTTTTTGTTTTGGCTTCATTGCTCACTTGAAACCTATTCTGACCATGGATTATGCAACCAGTGGACTTTACTGTGGTAATACCTCATTCACGTTTTAAACTCATGTTTATAATATACAATTTTTTTTAAATACTGATAACATTTAAATGTTAACTTTAAGAGAGAATTAATTTACATGAAAATTAAAACTCAATCACTACACAACAGTGCTAGAGTAAACATTTAATTTTAATTCATCTACTCAGATATAGAGTATTCCAGAACATTGGCGTTGCAGGAACCTACAGATTCCCTTTGAAGCGGGATAAGCGTATTTAATTAAAAGTTATTATGAACTATACAAATATACTAACAGCCACATTAGAGAATTCACAATCTGAACACAAAGTAAAACAGGTTTGAGTGAACGAAAGAAATCTGTAGTTTATTTAAAATACTTTTTATTTAAAGTAATTCTTCCCAAAAATCTACCTGCAGGGAGCTCATGGTTACCAATGGTTACCAGTGGTAGAGTGTCAACAATAGATCAAAGAGCTGCCATGCCCAATAACACAATCAAATTACCAATTTAGCATTTACCTACTTCGACCATTTACATGCATTCAAATGAGAACAGAAAAAAAAACACAATCACTATCTTAGCTTATAGCAGATAATGAATGAAATACAGCTTAATATTAACTTCGCTATGAAATACAACAATATACAGTGCCAAAGAAATATCAAGCCTACAACTAATCAGAATCACAAGTCCTATAACGACTTATCATAATCGAGTAAAATAAGTCCATCATGACTTATTGTCATTTCAGGTGCGTTCAAATAAACGATACTTCAGAAGACTAAAGAAGTTTTACTCGGTTCATCGGCCGACTGATGAGAAGAATGTACATTTAGTAGTAGAGAGGGAGGGTCTAGTCGAGAGGTATGTTGGCGAGGGAAGGCGGTCCGCAGTGAGCTCGTGACTTCTTCATCTTCTCCAGGGAGACGACAAGGTCCTCCATGGTGATGGGGCGAAGAGCGTCGTGAAACTCTTCACCGTCTTCTCCATCGACAGTTCTGCAATTCAGACGAGTACGATTAATATTACAGAAGACTCGCGACTATCCGAGGTAACTGCGACCGAGACCACTTCGGATAGTTTGCAGGTTAAGTGATGTTGTGGCAAAACAATAGAAAATCTCGTGAAAAGTGGATAAATTTGGTTTATTGTAAGGAAAACCTTATTTCTCACATAAGTCTTTGTTTTCTGAACTAACCTATGTTCTAAAACAGACCGGATGCACAATAAATAACGTTTTAAAAGCATCCAGCTGATCAAGATTTTAACTGATAAAACGAGTTTGCACGCAGCACGCTGACGTGAGGGAAGTGAATTTCCACATAACAACTTTTAAAACTCAAAATCAGTGTAAAAACATACATTTGTCCAATTTTTATTAAATTCTGAAAACATTGATTTTTTGGCTGATACTCCTGGTTTCATTTACTTGCAAAGCTGGAAATACAATTTTGCGCATTATAAGGTTAGGAGATGGTCCAGACAGGCTTGAAAGTAGGTGTGAGGATGCTGGGGATAATAAGAGTACTCTAACAAAGGAATACAGGCTTTTCTAGCATAAAACCCCCATAAGACAATGTACTGTGTTTAGTCGAAACACATTTTCTTTAATATCTCGGTAAATATTTATGCTAGAATGACGAGAGAGGGCTTAAAACTTTCGCTTCTCATCTTTTTACATGAATTGATTTTACATCCGGGACTTTCCTGGCCCTTTTGGGGCCCAAAAACTCAAAATTTGAAAGATTAATCCCCAAAAAAAGGGTTTAGAGTTTTCCGATTGTTTTGCCCAACAAACTTGTCCAACTGATTACAGAAAGGAACGTCCCTACCAAATTTGAAGTAAATCGGACAAAAAATGTGACCGCTAGAGTGCATACACACATATACAAATATATGTCTATATATATATACAATTTTGAACAACCCCCCAAAACGTGTTCAGGGGGTCACATTAGGAACTTCAATGGTGGTCCCGGGGTTAAGTTTCACCGTGCGGGTCATGCTCACAGTTCAATTTCCAAAGGAAATTCACTAATGATTGAAATAATGGCCCTCATCGATGAAATGCTTGGCCACAGCATATTTAGCACATTTTTGAAATTGACTTAATTCTTTAAATATGGTTGTTACAGGTCTTGTTTGGTCTAAATTATATATAGGCCTGCTTTGCAGGGTCATTTGAGGGCCTCTGAGGCCCTGATGGATTTTAAGTGATCTCCTCCCTCGCCAAAACGCAAATGTTTTACTACGAAAATAAATTTATATATATATCCTACTTGGTTATTATTTTTTAAAATTAACCAATTTTACCCCAATTGCAATTTTTAACCAATTGCTTTTGAGTTTAGGGTATTATTTATGAAGTAATTTTTGAAACAAGTACAATCATTAAAAGATTATTAAAAATTAATATAAGTAATCAATCAATCACTTCACATATAGTTTCATGGCTAATAATGGTTTATACCGATATTACAATTTTTGACCAGAAACAATCAAAAAGGTTTTAACTTTTAACTATAAAACATGGTTTTCCTGTCATCAGTGACCAATAAAAAGTGAATTAGTTGTCAATTTGTCTATATTATGCGGTTTGGTAAGTTTTTGGCTGTTACATCGCAGTATGGTTGTTGCTTACAGCAAAATGAATTTTCGGCAATATCACATGGTTTATGGCCGATAACAATTCGATCTTCACATACAGCTAATAAACTAGACCAAAAACTTAGTGTCTCTAAAATTCATCTTTGACTTCATTAACCCGGTTCATGGTCTAAGACAGTCTGAGGTACCTGGGTTCCGTCCCGGTGCGCATGTAGTCTCGGACACGGTACACGGAGGCGTTGCGACACAGCTCCCGGATATCTGAGCCGGAGAATCCCTCGGTCAGGCGCGCCAACTTCTGGACATCAACATCACTGGCGGTCGGCTCCCCGTCCAGAATCAGGGTGAAGATGGCTACCCGCTGGTTCACTTTCTAAAGGGAACAATTAAAGGTTTTCATTGCGGAATTGTGATGAAGGTTACGAGAAACTGAAGATAAGTTTAACTTAAAATATTACCGGACGCGGTAGCTCAGAGGTAGAACACTAGCCTTGCAAGTCAGTCGTGGTCAGTCGTTCGATCCCGGCTGACTGCTGTGATACTTTTTCACGAGCGGTTCACCACTGGCTTGCCCATGTGACTACCTCCGTTATGGTACATCGCTGACTGTATTATTACAAGGAAAGACGACAGTTACATCTTAATCTGACTAGTGACCACAGTGTCTGCTTCAACCTCGAAACTTAAATTTCAAGATTTGCCATAACTTTAAAGTAGAACTTCCACGCATTGTTTTAATTTCAGATTTTGTGTTCAAAACTTTGATGTTGGATTTACAGCAATAATAGTAGGCCTATACTTCATCACTAGGAGCAGACGTGAAGCTTTTCGATACGAGCTCAAGTTTAATGGATGGATAATGAGTGACAGTCAAAAAGCTCCTTTTGGTCCTAGTGATGAAATATATTTTTATCACACTACAAAAATAACAACTTTAGCATCTTAATGTATGTGTTGAAAAGAACTGTTTATGAAGCAGTGTGACGATAAAGAATTTAGTTTCAATAAACAATTTAATATCAGTAAGCTCAAACATTTGTAGCATATCCTACTAAATTATTTTCTTCTACAAAGCTTACTGAATTTCAAAATTAATTACTTAAAAAAATAGCAGTGTATGAATTGACTTTTTGGTACCGTAGGCTATATAGAATCCCTTAAAATTCCACAGAGGATCCAGTCACGACAGGCACATTAGAACCTGTAACCTAACCTAACACAACATATTACCTAACCTTACCTAAGAATCAGGGTGGTGGTGACGCTATAGACACCCTGTAACCTATGACCTAACCTTACATAAGGTAACCTAACTTAAGCTAAAAAGTGGTGGTGGTGGTGGTGGTGCTATACACAGGTTATCCAGTCATCCTGTAACCTAACCTAACCGCTGCAAGGCTATTGACCGGCAGCCTAATGAGGAAGGTGGCGGGCATGTGACGCAGGATGGCCTTGTCCAGGTCCTAGGGCCGGTTGGTGGCACCCATGATGATTTCGGTGCAGTAAGGGTCGAAGGTGAGGCTGTCCCACAGAGTATCCTGTCACCCAGTAACCCAAACTAACAGCTACTAGGCTACTGACCGGCAGTCCGACGTGGAAGGTGGCAGGCATGCGGCGCAGGATGGCCTTGTCCAGGTCCTGGGGCCGGTTGGTGGCACCCATGATGATGACGGTGCAGTCAGGGTCGGAGGTGAGGCCGTCCCACAGAGCCATGAACTGGGCCTTCATCATGGCTGTGGCCTCGTGATCGTGCGTGTTGCGCACCCGTAGGAACGAGTCTGCTCAAACATTACGAATCAGAGTTAATTGTCAATTTAGATTTCAAAATTAAAAACTGTGAGTGAAAAAGTCAACAATAAAAATTTAATGTGATGAGAAGGGACAACATTCATATCAGCAGACATAATTATATGCGACAAGCATTGGAAAGCTTAACTTTTGGACCAGATCTTTGCAATAACTTGCCAACAATAGAGTAAAGAGTAAAAATTTCCAAACTGAGTCTATGGAAATTATCAGTTTTATAGAAGCACACAGATATGAAAAGTTTTTTAAGTTTTTTACTTTAATTTTACAATTCGTGCTATGCTTTTAATGTTTTTCAGTAAAAATACAAATAATTGTATTCCTCTGTAATTTGGTTTCAAAAAGTATTAACATATTATGTTTTTGTGCAAAACGGTAATTGAATCCGGTTTTATAGGCCTAACCAAGGCAGGGTGTGGTTGCATGTGAATTGTGCTGTTTTATATAGGCGATTGTACATACTGTGAATAATGAGGATTTCAAATTGCTGGAAAACATCTCTGCAGCCAAATGTTAAGTAGTTAAGGAGATATGCTAGGTTAGTTTACTCTTACTATTCAGCCGACGGTGGCAAAGCCCAGCTGAATACCCATCAACAGACTCCATGCGGATGGCTCGATACAGCTCAACATTGAAACATGATTTTTTCATGTGTAACACAGTGAAAGTGTTAAATTATAAACCGACAGTGATGAAATCTGTTGTACGATGGCATGACAGCTTGTATGCCAGATGATATTGATCCCGGTCACCCACCTATCTCATCGATGAAGATGATGCAGGGTTGCAGTTTGATGGCCAGAGAGAACACGGCCCCGGCCAGCTTCTGGCTCTCTCCGTACCACTTGTCCGTCAGCATCGAGACGTCAAGGTTGATAAACCGCGTGCCGGCCTCGCGCGCCGTGGCCTTGGCGATCAGCGTCTTGCCGCAGCCCGGGGGCCCGTGCAGCAGAATACCTGCAATACCGTTGCCTCATTAGGCTTACTTCAATCAACTGAACGTAAAGTTAAAGTGAAATAGGCCTACACAATACATACCTCAAGCATTTTCAGGCTTAGTTTTTTATCAGAACAAAATTAAGTGGTAAAACACCCCATAACACTAAACTTGACGAGTCTCTCCTTTTATGAACAAAAATACAAATATTGCGTTGGTAGCTGCTGACTCACACGTGAATCTCACAGGCATCTGGTTAGCCTAGATGGTTTGAAATGTTTACATTATAATCAGCTGACTACCTAAATAAAAATAATCCCATAAGATTAACATTGTAAGTTTAAAACCAAATGGGCCGGGAGCCCTGACTGTAAATGTTTTTCAAACCCACAAAAGGCACATCTAGCGATTAGGAGCTTTTGACTGATACCAAATACGTATACAAAATAATAACATAAGAGGCTGAACATCGCTGAACAAAAATACAGAAATTATTTTAATAATACACATTACTGCTGGAGAAATACAAACACTAAATAACTTATTGTTTGTATTTCTCCTGAAAAAATTCATGTGTTTCAACAATTTCTGATGTTTTATCAAACTGCTTTGAACTTAACAAAGTATTATTGATGACGGAACGAAGTGAAGGAATCTATGTATTAGCAGAGACCATGATTCGATGTCCGTCAGTGTGTGGGTGTTTGTGTTCGTAATGCAATAACGTGAAAACGGCTGCAAGTTTTTACAAATTTAAAATTTAACACAACTGTTTTAAAGCACACTTTACGCTTCCAGTCCAAAAATGGATAGCATTCGTTTAACTGTTTTTAATAATCAACTTTTAAAAGTTGTAAAATTTCCACAAGTTAAAGCATCGTACAAAAATTACCTTTAGTAAAGTGCGAGATGCTAATAAAATATTGTTTCGTAATGACAAACAACTACTTCCAAATTATCCTATTTATATGTTTTATCATTAAATAATTAAAGTACTCTCCATTTAACATGATTTAATTCAATTTATCAAAGATTTTTAAAATTTTTAGATTAAGAAACTAATTTCAGTTTTTATAAATAAAGATAACGTTCTCCTCTAACATGAGTAAGTTAATAGGTTCATCTGCTAGAGTGCAGCAGCCATTTATTTTGTATTCAGTTCAGCCAGCTGTGTTCTTTTGTCAGTTGATAATATTTAAATAGCAAACCTGCATACTCAGGTAATTTCCAATTTAAAAATAGAGGCACACCTCATTGCATAGGAACTGTGTTATTTTTGTTGAAGAATTTGCACCTCTAATATAATATAATTTAATATATTTAAGAACGATGTATTAACCAAGACCTAAAATTAACAAAAATAAAAGTAGATATTTCCCTACAGAGTTCCCAGGATCAAGACTTTATTTTATTTTTTTGTGATGAATTTTCGGTAGAACTTACATTAACAGCAGTAACTTTCATCTACTATTTCTGAGTTCGGTCATCCTGTTCCGCGAATATTTGAGCGTACTCCTAGTTATATTGTCAACAAATCTAATCTTAAATACCTATGCATTTAATATAATCTTCCTACTTGGAAGTATTTATTGTTTCATATCATACAAGTTTTTAGACCATCGCAACCAATGGTCTAAACTTGAACTTGGTTTTTAACTTGAACCAATTGCACGTCCTATTCAGAACAATCTAGAGGAAGACACCGAGTTCATCATACAGGTCTAAATCACGCACACACATTGCAACATTGGGGCTGCTTTTGAGAGAAAGGTTATTTATAAACGGTGCAGTTTCAGGCTCTACCAAGATCAATAACTTTACGAAATTGGGGGTTCATTGGTCATATTAGCCTATTTTGAAACCCATTTTGATCTTAAATTTAAAAAGAACAGCATTTTAATATCAGTGAGCCTATATGAAATTGGCATTTTTTACTGGCAGTGCCTTTGTTAGTGTCTTTGTTAGTGTTTATTTCTTAATCAAATGGTTTTGTTTTATAGTAAAAAAAGAAGAAAAATAGCTCATTGCTTTGAAAATGTGCATGCGATTACAGTATGTATTATAAAACCGAAGCATTACTCAAGTATTTGTTTTAACTTTATTAATTTGATAATTTTCATTTACATGCCTAAAATAAAACAAAAATCTAAATTTTACATGTGACACCCACTGTTATTGTTTTTAGAACTGAATAATTGTATTGGTAGTGGTAGATAATCCTTAGGCCTATAAAATTGTTGTTGATTTTCAACGGGTGTTTTGCTAGTGTATTCAAAATTCCAGTTCAAATTTCTACAGTTTCCAAACTAAAGATTCTTTAACAATTCAATTCCCCAATCTGCAGACACATTGTAGGCCTACACGTAATTCTTTACACGAGAAGAACACTTACTCCTTTTATTAATTCTATTGCATAATGCAATAATAGTTGTCAACTACAACTACCTTTTGGTGCTCTCGTTAGCTGGGAAGATGTGAATAGATCCTTGCGCTGAATGGGCAGAATGACAGTTTCTTTCATTTCCTGAACAACATCTTCCAGTCCGGCAATGTCCTCCCATGATATCTGAATCTCGCTGGGGACGACTAGATGACTCGCTATCACGATTTCATACTCGGAAAGCTGCAAACATTTCAGATATCACACAGCTAATTCATCACTCATATCCCACACTAATTATGGCCTAAATAATTTATATTTTAGAACATTTATATCATTGTTAAAATAATTGAACACTTTTGAGTACAGTTAGTTAATACGGTACTACCCAGGGGCTTGTAATGACCGACTGTTGCATTGATGAATATTGAAATGACGGGTTTAAAACAATATTTAACATTTGGGTCGTCTCATAATAATATATCACCGGTACATTTATATTTAACAACAGTACAATTGTTGTGCACGGTACTACAAATGTCAAGTGAATAAATTGAATATAATTTTACTTTTAACATTCGTCCATCTATTCAGACACAGTCTACATATTTTCATGCCCCCATTTCCTTACTCATACGCCAATTCGAAATGTAGGTCCCCGTTCAGTCCCGATACATCGATTTCAGTGCCCTGCTTCCCATCAACGAGTCAAATCTCATCGATGCTCTAAAAGGCTAGTGACAATAAAAGCTTTTTCAGACGAGCCTAAAAAAACCGTGGCCCGGGTACGTCTTGAATTGAGTTTAGCAGACTGTTAATCAAGGGAACACCTGCCTGCGAAGACAGGCTAAATAAAAAACAAATATTTTAACTTATAAATATAAGTGCTGATACAGATCGCTTCAGGACGCATTAAAATATATTTTTTCGATTAGGCTATTATGGTATTGACAATTGACGTTATATCCCAATCATTTAAATCCTTCCTACTTTTAACATCATCTCACCATCATTTTTTATCCGGACCCCACCCACTTATAGATGCAATTTATCTTAAAATCTGAAATAAAAAAACTGAGTATACTTACAGTTGAGGCATTTAATACTCCTAATTTTTTAAGTTGTTGCTGCGCCTGAAAAATAAATAATAGTTCCTTTACAAGCTGGTTGACTTAGGCCATTTTCTTAAATTCTAATGATAATTTTTAATATGATAATTTATTTGATTCAACATAGCTTGTAAGTAAAACTACCTAGATTATTATAACAGTAAACCAGGCTAAACCCTGAAACTTTTTTACGTTTTTAGGTTAAAGTGCCTTTCAAACAAAGATGTCACCAATAAAAACCATACCATTGTAAAGTGTTTGTACCATTTACTATATCCCTGTTCCTTTCTATGTGTTAGATGTTATTATAAAACAAATAAAAAATAAATATAAGTGTCCGACTTAACCTCCACAAACGGTCTAATCCTGGATACTGACCTAAATATCATTATAGCGCCTAAACTAACCTCCGCTGTCCGTAATAGGACGGTGTTTTTGAAGTCTGCAGATGCCTTTGCGCCAGTCAAAGGCTTAAAAATTAAATAAACAAATTTGTATGGGTTGGGATGAATACAAAATATTCTTACGTTACATTTTCAGCTGTTTCTTCTTTTCAACTAAAATAAAATGTAACAAAGAACAGCAAGGGGAAAAGGCGTTTAAATTTAAAATGAAGATTCAAACTAAGAATAACACAACTTTTATACATATATATATATATATATATATATATATATGTATAAAAGCTATGTAATTCTTAGTAGATGTGTTGTGGAAACTTTCGGCTTTCCTTGGGGCACGGCACTGTATCTTCCGCTGACATGATCCCCTAGTTGATTTCGGTTCACCATACTTAATCGCGGCTGCCCTTATACTCAACTTCTCTTCCTTGACGTCTTTAACTGCCTGTTCAAGGAGTTTGGCTCTATCGTCCATTTTCGACGATCTCACAATAATTTGTAATTAACTTCACAACCAATTTTAATGTCAAACACAGATATGTATCACGGCTAACAACACAATGATCATTTACGGGCAGTTAGGGCGGGAAATCTGCTTTTTACGTCACTAAGCGCAGGCGCTAGTAGCAGCAGCCGGCCCAACAGTCACATCCATGGAGTATTAGTAAAATGTCCGGGTTTGTACTGGAATACTTAAATGTGATATATTTTTAGCAAATTTCCCTGATCGGGAAGAAGCTATTTAGCGAATTTCCCCTATTGGGAAGAAGCTATTTAGCGAATTTCCCCTATTGGGAAGAAGCTATGTAGCGAATTTCCCCTATTGGGAAGAAGCTATTAGCGAATTTCCCCTGTAGGGAAAGAAGCTATTACTATAGGCCTTTTCACACCGGCGAACTGAACGTCCTGGACGTTTGGGACGTGTGGGACGTCCGGTACGCGCCCCTTTCACACCGCCCAGCAACGTACCAAACGTCCACTTGTTCGCTCATGAGGACAGGTGATCAGTCAAGTGCCACCTCTCACTCAGCGTAGTTGTTATCCGTGCAAACATGTCTTTTCCGCCAGTTCCTTGGTGTGAGACCGATTTTTCTGTTTCGTGGATGAACGAATCGAGTAGTGATGACGACTTAGTATTATGATATTCGTTAACGAAAAAAGGTCAATGGATACATCCCATAAATAAAAAACGTAAGAGTTTTGGCTAATACCATCACTTTGCATGATCTGGAGCTGGATGAAGATAGGTTCCGAACTTATTTAACTCGCGATCAGTTTGAAGAAGTATTGTCAATGATCGATGTTGATATCAGAAAAACCGACACTAACTATAGAGAGGCAATTACTAGCAAAGAGAGACTCGCTATTTGTTTAAGGTAAGAAAAATGATATGATAACTAGTTAGATTAAAGTTTGCTCAAGTCTAATTAATTTTTGAGTGTAGGTTAAAAGTGGTTTTGAGCGGAGCACGTGGTTCTGAAGTGTTCATTGCGCATGCGCTAGGCCGTGGGCGGGCTGGACGTTTGTGGAAAATCACTTGCCGAGCAATCCACAGAAAACCGTTGCGGATGTCCAGGACGTTTGCAACGTTCTGGATGCGCGGTGTGAACCGTCTCATTTGATAGCATGGACAGCGATTTATTTTGACAAAAACTTACCAAACGTCCATGACGTTCAGTACGCCGGTGTGAAAAGGCCTTATAGTCGGCATGGTAAGACCTAGGCCCGGGATCATGAAAACTTTTAGTTTTGAGGTCCCCAGATGCCAAACACCATTTGTTCAAAACTGTATATAAATATATATATATGTGTGTATGTGTGTGTGTGTGTGTGTGTGTGTGTGTGTGTGTGTGTGTGTGTGTCCGTGGGTGCGATAACTCTCGTAAAAATGGTCCGATTTTGATGAAATTTAGTACAAACATAAAAGCATCATTTATGACTTTAAGTTCGAAAACCAGCCAGGTCGCTCTATCCAAAGGGGTACTTCGGGGGACTTTGTACCCCAAAATTGGTTTTTAGAGTTTTTTACAAATATTTCAGTCAATCAAATTTTACTTTTCACCATTGGATTTGGTTTAAAAAGACGAACAATTTGATGTTTTTAGCATTTCTCTATGTTAATTGCTTACAGAGATATTGAAAGTGCTAAATACAGTACGTTATCCAATGCTATTCTTATAGAGAATAAGACAAATTGTATATCTCACTTATTTATAAACTTATCCTGACAAAACTTGGTATATTGCTTTATATCATTGTGGTCTATTGATATTTACACAAAAAATAATTTTTTTCCCGATAGTTCCCGTAGCAGCAAACCTGCGTACTCAGCCTCCATACTATTGTTATGGAGAATAAGAAAAATTGTATCTTCCTTAATTATGAACATAAATTAATAACACTTGGGGTATGTGGATTTGCCTAGTTGAGTTATATTTATATTTGTACAAAAACCCATTTTTTGTGTTCATTGCTTCAGCAAACCTGCATACTCAGCCGCCATGTTATTCTTAAAGAGAACAATTTAAAATGTGATAAATAGTTTATTTATGAATGTATATTTATGAAACTTGGTATGTGGATTTATGTGGCATTAAGATACATGTATATGCATTGGAAATTCACTGAATACGCAGGTTTGCTGCTACAGGGGTATTTTAAATATATGTTGTATATAGCTTTAAATAGCATGGCATTATGCGCTCTTAAATTTTGAATAAAAATATGCCTTCGCGACAAAAATCGGACAAACTTGACAAAAATTACATGTCTTAGTTAGACATAGCCTACATTTTTTTTCTTTGAAGTTAGTATATACCTGCAAAATAAAACCTCCACAAACCTATAAGCCTACAGCTGTATAGAGCGTCTTCTGCTCTATACAAATGGATAACAATCGACTTAATAACCATGCAGGTTCGTTTAGAAATATTTATGTTTAAAAACATGTACACCGTGTCCGGGAATAACCCCCCCATCCGAGATTAGCCGGTTTTACGGAATGTATTTCTTAGTAACTTACTTAAAATATTATCAACAAAACACTATTAGACAATGGGAACATTTTATTTTAAATTTTATTGTAGGTACAGTAACTCAATCATTGGCCTGATGATGACCAGTGTAACTGGTCAAAATCGATAGCCTTGTACCATCTTTTATATAGCCTAGGCTTTGTTTACAGTCGTGATATGTGAGTTCAGTATAAGTGTAGATATATTTTTAAGTGTTGTTAGACGTGTATTTTATTTCATATTGTATTGTAGGTGCATCAATCATTGACTCATTGCTTCCATTAGGTTTATTAAACTTGCTTTAGTAGAATATGTCTAAAAACCATAGAGTGACAAATGTTTAAATACCACGAATAAGGAAATTTTCAAAGACAAATATAAATATGCTTCACTTGGACCATAAAGAATAGGCCTAATTAAGCCTAGGCCTATAAGTTTTTACATGCATTAAACCAACTGTCACATTATACTTGCGTCACCTTGAAAAGAGCTAAAAATGTACAAAAGGCAACTAGGGTCTAGGTTATAAGAGCTTTTTTTTGCCACTCAGCGGGCTTTATAACGGCACGGTTTTTGACACTCCTTAACATTGCAAGGTGTGATCCAGATATACTTCATCCGAGGTCCCAGCTTTCATCTCTCCTGCTCGCGACATTAACAATTTTTTGTAATTTTAGGCTGCTTATGAAAAACATGGTAAAGCTACAGAAGATCAAGGCCAATAAAATATTCTCTAGCCTGTAGAGCCCAAATTTGAGTAGGTAGGGTAGGGCGTACTTAAACCTACCCTTCTCAAAGGATATGACCAGCAGCATACTATAAAATATTGTTACTTACTTTTGCTTTAGCACTCTTCTTCTGCTTCCTGGTTGGATCCATTTGATTAAGCATCCATTTTAAACTGAAGTATGAAGCTACAGTTATAAAAGAGATTTTAACTGCTAAGCCAATAAGTTCACTCCTTGTTATTGTTTCACCCATTATTAAGTTACAGCACTGGTCTACTTTGACCAAACTATATATGGATATGATATATGTTCCTACTGACTAAAACCAGTAAAATAACCACGAGCCTAAAACCAATAAGATTTTAGAAACTAGGTTTTTAACGGTCAAACCCACCGCAGGATGGTTTGGTTAATCTAAGCTATTTTAAATATAACCGGAACCAAACTAATGCCACCTTAGAAAACATTTCAAGTAATAGCTTATAATAATTACTGACTCAACTTTGAGACCCATATTAAAATGCTGTCTGCATCTGCAACTAACCTAACAAAATTCCCTGTACTTAACAACAGCAACTAGAAACAGCACAGAGTACGGTTACGATTGGCGAAAAGATGAAAAATGGTGATTGGTTGGTAAGTAAAAAAAAACCTTGCGGACAGACGACTAGAAAAATTTAACGAAATATTGATCATGGTGGAATGATGTAGATTACATATATCATGTGGTGGACATTGGTTAAAAACATTGTTCCACCGTGCCTGCAGCATAACCGCTAATGTCCGGTGCCAGGACGACTTAAAAGCTATTTACGATTGCTTTCTTGCTGTGATAAAGTGCGGAAGTTTAATGATTTCAACAATCGATTGTTTTAATATGGCGATACGATTGCGGTGAAATAGCGATATTTACGATAAAAATGAATATTGTAATTTAAGGATTTTTCAGATAAGGCAGGGCCATATTTAAGCATTAGCTACATAAGCACGCACCTACGAACCCGCACCACAAAGGGGCACGCACTACACTAAAACACATACTAAAAAAGGGCATTGACCTGGCAGGGCCGGATTTAAGCATAGGCTACATAGGCGCACATCTAGGGGCCCGCACCACACAGAACCATTTTAAAAAACCTCATTTTTGCATAAAATAGGTCACCCAATTTGGACCTGGGCAGTAACAAGGGCCCGCACCACTGGTTGAGCCTATGGGCCCACACCTCCTAACTCCGGCTCTGGACCTGGGTGGTGTGCTGTAAGAGGGCCCATACCACAGGAAACTTAAGAGCCTCCAGATCCTAAATCCAGCCCTGTGAAACGGGAGCGCCACTAAGATTAATCATCTTCGGCCGTCACACCATATCTGTTATGGGCACAGTGCTCAAAAACGGATTAAAACCGCATGGTTAAACACCTTGCTGAGGTAACAAAGTGTGACCTCAGTAAGGTCTCCAGATTCATAGAATTCATAGACATGGGACACACAAATTGAATTAAAGTTATTTTAGTAGCAGTTTTAAACTTTGTTGTGAACTTTGTAAGTGGGTATGCCCAAGGAATCTAGAATTTAGTTATACCATTGGTTTTGGGCATCGGGCATGGAGTCACAGAATGGAAAGTACATACACATATATGCATAACCCTCGCACCACTGATCACGATCACTATTCTCTCCTTTGTAGTTGGTTTGGTTGGTTTTAGATTTTAGAAGGCACCACCAAGGTACTAGGCATTCAATATGGCTGACAGAAGCTAGCTGGAAGAGGACAAAGAAAATGGTTATTGTCCTTAAATTGTGGGTTGAAGCATTAAATTTGTGGTTTAGTGACTCCTAATATGTCTTTTTAGGTAAGTGTATTTAGTATTTGAGTTGTTATTGGGTTTTCACAGAGGAGTATCTAGATATTTGACACACTTAAAGCGCAAACCTTCATTCTACAGTGATTAGTCTTGTTTCTCTTGATTGCGATTGTAAATTAATTTCTCCAGATTTAGGGTATTTTTTGATTAATTTTAAATGTTTGAAGTTTCAATTACTTTTATCAGCTCCGACTATGGTAAGCTCATAGATTTCTTTAAGGACCCCTCAAGCCGTATTCAACTAGGCTCAAGTGTAATGGCCTATTACTCCTAGGTTAGGACTTTGACAAGCTTCCTGTTTCTTTCTTATTCAAATTGCTGTTTACAGTATACATTATTATTAATTACCAAAACATAAGTAAAACCTCTAGCTTGTGATTAAATCAAATATTTTCTCCCTGCTGACAGGACCAGAATTGTATTGTTGATTTAGCTTTGTAGCCTAGATATGTTGTGTGTTAAAAATAATTTAATCATATGTAGGGTACATGGGAATGCAACCTAATATTGATTACTGTAGTCAAATTTTACTAATTGTCTGTCTTACAAGATACAAGATCAACAGAAAAGATACAATTCAATATACAATACAGTACATTAGTATCCTCCAATGCGTCATTCTTAAAAACCTATTCAAAATTTAACCCTAGCAGTGGCCAATGGTGTAAGTGTGGAGTGGCAGCCTAATTTTGTCGATTTTGCAGACCTTTTTTTGAAAATTCGTATAAATTCAACCATAGAAGTAAACCTAGCCAAATGCATATTCATTTTGATTGGAAAGAACACGGGGTTCTAGAAATATTATAATAATATAGATCTAGAAAGGTTTTTTTTCAATAAAGTGAAAAGAATAAAAAAATCGAAAATTTATTTTTTGAAATTTCAAAAGCAGCCTCAGTGAAATTTTTTCTACAGATTTGTTATGGAAAATTCATTATATACATTTTGTAGACAGTCTAACTCCCTACGTAGAAATATATAACATGTTGGGGAAAGAATTTTATTTTGTAAGTTTTAGTGGCGTAATAAAATAATAAACGGAAACCGGAAAAATGTGCAAACTGTACAGTGTTAGTTTGTGATGTAAATAAGTCATGTAATACATGTTATATACTAATAATTATGTATAATATTTGTAAAGCTAATGAAGAAAAGAATCCAAAAAAGTCATATAGTTGATGGTAAAAAATATTATCACTTATAAATATATGTATATAAAAGAATGTTTTGATATTTTTGCGTTTTCTGAAGATAAATATTTCACATTATTTAGTATATAACTTTTTTACTAAATATTTTACCCCCAAACAAATATAAACAAGTTGTAGTACATTCAATTACCTACATAAAAATGTAAACACCTAGGGTAAATTATTGTTTTTATATGTGTTATGTAGAAATAAACAAACAGTCGTGTACTTGGCAAATTTGTGAAAAGTAGCCCAGTATTTTTCATTGAGATATTTGTAATTTGTATAAACATAAATAATGTCATATTATACATATTTATTATAACTAAAGGTATTTATAAACAATAAAATTTATATATGTACATATACATAGGGTTGTGGCATATTATATACGAGATAACGTGTCGGTCACTAGGCCTATGTAGGAGTAAACACAACACTTATAAGCACTATTTGTCACACTTCAGTAATATTTATGCATAATATAATGCATAATGATTACTGTTATATACACACAAATACTTCACTAACACTAAAACTCTGAAATAATAACATAATTAGTAATAAATAACTCATGAATAAAAATAGCAAACGCGTAGGTTAGGACATAAATACAAGACGTAAACAGAGCAGAAATACCTCGAAATGCAGACAGCTGGGAGACAATGAATTTCAACCAGTGCTGCCAACGGCAGAGCACAAATTGATCTGCATATCTTACCCTCCAAAATAATATATATTTTGAATAGTAATTATAACTTACACTGGGTATAAATCAGATTTTCCGGAACGACTGTGGCAGCTGTTTGGCCATTTCACAACAAAAGCAAAAACACCTGTTTTCATAAAATCACATTATCTGCCCAATCAATATTTCGTCCAAACCATCCATATCGAAATAAAGCCCCTTGGTTTAGCAGTGCATTGGTACCAACCGCAACTTCCCACGACAAAAATTACCCGAGCTGGGTAATCTCAAAAAAGTCGTGTTTTGACATTTTCCTAGCATCGACTGCAAGAATCGCATCGCGACAAAAATTCATTGGATTTCTAATCGTCGTGACATTGTTATATAGCTGCTACAGGGTTTGTTTATGTAATAAAATGAAAGTTCAGAGTATTATCTTTCGAATGATATATATATTGTTCACTTTTGAGTTGATTATTAGAGGTTTTTTTTACGTTACAAAATTATCGGTCCCAGAAGGGCTGCGGCAGCTGTTGGCCATTTAAGGCGACACAGCCAAACAGCTGCCGCAGCCCTTTGGCCACGGCTAGGGTTAACCCTAGCCGTGGCCAAAGGTCGCCCGGCGACCATCGAAATCGTACCCTTGAAATGGCCATGGTCGCCGGGCGACCATTAAGGTCCAACAATTTTCCAATGCTAAAAAGTAATTTATAATTAACTCGAAAGTGGACAAGTTATATACCATTTGAAAGATGACATTCTGAACTTTCATTTTATTATATAAATGAACCGTATAGCAGTTGTATAAGAACGTAACAACTACATAAAGTGAATGGTTTTTTTTAGTACAAATCAATACCTGCAACTGACACGTCGAAATTCGTCAAACATGGCCTGGGACAAGATAACATAACTGGGGTAAATTTCGTCGTATGGAGTAGCGGGTGGTACCACTGAACAGCAGAAGAGTTGCTGTACATTATCGTATTTATTATTTGAACGATACATTGATAACAAAGAGCATATGATTTTTATAAAACAGGTGTTTTTGCCAAAACTAACGAATGGCCAATGGTCGCCTAGCGACCATTATGAAACGCTGCAAATATATATGTAGGCAGTTTTATAACTAGTCAATAGTTGTGTCACATTGTAGGGGAAGAAACATAGAATAATTTTGTTTTGACAAATGGCAGCACTGGTCATTCTCATTTCCTCCAGCAACGGAAGTAAATATCGTTTTTTGCCGAGTTGGTGAGTTGTGCTGAACCTCGCTAGTGGCCTAGATTTTTGTAAGTGAATTTTTATCCGCGATTATTTCGGAAATCGTTCTGAATTCGGAGTTTATAGTGCTAGTGTAGTGGTTGTGTGTTTATAACAGTAATCTTTATGCATTATTTATGCATAAATATTATTGGAAAGTGATAAATTAGTCAATTGGTGAAGTGAAAGTGAGGTCTAATGTTTTTGTGTGTTTTAGCATCATGTCAGACGATTTTATATCAAAACTTTTAGAAACTGACATGAGTTCAGCTAATGAAATAGATCTATTTAGCGATGAGGAGGAGGACTTTTGTGATGCTCCAGGGCCTAGGCCTCAGCAAAACATTTCACGTGTCTCCCCCCCCCCCCCCCGGAAGAAATTCTGAGAGTCCCCCCCCCCAGAACCTGTGCCAGGCTGTAGCCATTTCTCTTTCAGTGCTGGGGACCAGAGCTCTTGGAGGGAAAGAATTATTGCTAAAAAGAAAACAATTGTCACCCCCCCTTCAAAAAGAGGCCCCCCAAACCGGCCTCTTCGACCAAATCGTCATAAAACTTATGAGATAATCTCGAAAATGGTCGAAGAGGAGTCGGACATCGAAGACGTCGATGGCCTATTTGATTTGTCGTCTGGCAGCGACGAGGAGTACCGGCCAAATGAAGTGGAGCTGGACACCTCTGATAGGGAAGACGTCCCTGCTGCGGTATTTCTTTTCCTGGCAACCGAGTTCCCTGATTCCCCCCCTCCGATAATTCCCATGGAAGAACTGCCACCCTACCCTGCAAGAAAGAAGCCCCCAGCAAAAAAGCCAGCAGTCCAGCGTCTCGTCATGACAGACGAGTTGCTGCTACGGGAGATAGGGACCGGACCACCACCTAAAGTCCCGAGGGTTGCTGCCCCCCCAGAAGATACTGGCCCAGAACTGCCCCAACAGGACATCCAACGGGAAGGACCACCACGTCAGGAGCTCCCGTCTGGACCCCCATGGGTAAGGGTCTACCCACCTGAGCAGGCAATGGACGTAAGTTCAAAATTTACAGTAAATAATCCTGGACCTACTTGTGAACCTTCTCTGAACCCTTTGCACTACTTTTTCTTGTTTTTCACTGAGGCTATGTGGAACTTGTTTGTCACTGAGACAAACAAGTACGCCCGCAGTAAAGTGGCACAGTTGGAAAGGACTGGATTGATGTCCCCCCAATCCCGCTTTCGCAGATGGGTCGATGTCACAGTGGACGAGATGAAAAAGTATATTTCACTCTTGTTGAGCATGGGCATAACTCGTCGGAAAAATCAAACAGATTATTGGAGTAATGATCCTGTACTCCATGTACCTTTTTTCTCCCGAACAATGACGCTTAGAAGGTTTCAACTAATAACTTCTATGCTTCATCTGTCATCTCGCGTGTCTCCACCCATGGGCCAAGAAGGATATGACGCATGGGTAAAGATACGCGAGTTCCTGGACATGATGAATGAAGCATTCAAGTCGTATTTTATTCCGTTTCAGAACGTATGTATTGATGAAAGCATGATAGGTATGAAAAACCGAACAACTTTCATTCAGTACATGCCTAACAAACGCCATTCAAGGTTCGGAATCAAAAAGTTTGAGCTGTGAGATAGTAAGACTGGTTATGTCCTGCAGTCCGTACTTTATTCAGGAAAATACTTTTTGTCTGCGGGGAATGATCCCTTCACCCAGAAAGTCGTTGCATTCCTGATGGGCAAAGTGGGGTTGCTTGACAAAGGCTACCACTTATTTACTGACAACTTTTATACGAAGGTCTTGTTATCCCGCTGGTTGACCACTAGAAACACCTTTTTGACAGGAACGGTCAACAAGCGGAGTAAGGATCTGTCGAAGGTTGCGTTGGATACCGTGCTACAAGTTGGTGAGAGTTTGTATTTCAGAAGGAGGTTTGACGCTTCGGCGTCAGTCCTACTTGTGAAATTCAAGGAACGGGAAACCAGGAAACCGGTTCACCTCATATCAAATTGTATGCATGCTGAAGACGTTCTGGTTACCAGTAAAAGTAAGCGTGTGTCAATCAAGCCCGTTGTCATAAAGGTTTATAATGAACAGATGGGTGGGGTGGATTTCAAAGATAAAAGTGTTTACCATTTGTCATGTACACGGACATCAAGTAAGTACTGGAGGAAGATAGTGTACAATTTCATCGACATGGCTCTGTTGAACGCGTACCTTCTGTACTCGGCTCAACATCCCAATCCGTTGCCCAGGTCAAAATTCAATGTCGAAATAATTCGTCACCTATCTACCTCCGGTACGCCTCTTCCCCTACCGCCCATTGTCGGTCCAGGTGGGGACAACCCTGACAACCCTCAGCCTGTCCACCATGCCCACAACATCGAGCTTCTACCGAACAAACAGAGGAGAGTGTGCCAGCCCTGCAAAAGAAATGACGGGGCACAAGTTCGTGCAGTTCGCGGTGGGTACTGGTGCAAGACATGCCATAACGGTGTGCACAGGATCTGCATAGACAGGATGTCAACGATTCCCTGCGTCGTGCAAGCTCGACCGTGCCGTCGTCAAATCTAATGACATTGGGATTTTGGGAGGGGGTGAGTGAAATTTTGATTTTGTTTTATAATTGTAAGGCATGATATGCTAGGCCCATTCATAGTATCACGTGTATCTGTATTTATATTATTACATAATACATGTAAATAAAAATGTTTTTCCAATGTGTTATACATTACTGTGTAGGGAATTGAATTTACTACAACATTTTTATAATATTTTTGCCTAAAAAAATCGGTACAATATTATTATAAAAAATTACCTTACATGAGTTATCTGCGATTCACTAATTATTCGTCTTACTCGACGAAAGTTGCGATTTTTCGTATTTTATTACATAACACATGTACAAAAAAATATTTTCCCCATGTGTTATACATTTCTATGTAGGGAATTGAATGTACTATAACATGCTTATAATATATTTGGCCTAAAAAAATCTGTACAAGATTTTTGTACTTCAATGTGTCGGAAATTTTTTTACGTAAATGCTAATTTTCTAGTTATTTGTATAGTAAACGGTAATAATAATTTTTGTACTCCCCACAATATTACATATTTGTTTTCCTTAGTTCATAACCTAAAGAAATATATGTACAATATTATTATAAAAAATTACCTTACATGAGTTATCTGCGATTCACTAATTATTCGTCTTACTCGACGAAAGTTGCGATTTTTCGTATTTTATTACATAACACATGTACAAAAAAATATTTTCCCCATGTGTTATACATTTCTATGTAGGGAATTGAATGTACTATAACATGCTTATAATATATTTGGCCTAAAAAAATCTGTACAATATTTTTGTACTTCAATGTGTCGGAAAATGTTTTTTACGTAAATGCTAATTTTCTAGTTATTTGTATAGTAAACGGGTAATAATAATTCTTTTACTCCCCACAATATTACATATTTGTTTTCCTTAGTTCATAACCTAAAGAAATATATGTACAATATTATTATAAAAAATTACCTTACATGAGTTATCTGCGATTCACTAATTATTCGTCTTACTCGACGAAAGTTGCGATTTTTCGTATTTTATTACATAACACATGTACAACAAAATATTTTTCCCATGTGTTATACATGTCTATGTAGGGAATTGAATGTACTATAACATGCTTATAATATATTTGGCCTAAAAAAATCTGTACAAGATTTTTGTACTTCAATGTGTCGGAAATTTTTTTTACGTAAATGCTAATTTTCTAGTTATTTGTATAGTAAACGGGTAATAATAATTTTTTTACTCCCCACAATATTACATATTTGTTTTCCTTAGTTCATAACCTAAAGAAATATATGTACAATATTATTATAAAAAATTACCTTACATGAGTTATCTGCGATTCACTAATTATTCGTCTTACTCGACGAAAGTTGCGATTTTTCGTATTTTATTACATAACACTTGTACAAAAAAATATTTTCCCCATGTGTTATACATTTCTATGTAGGGAATTGAATGTACTATAACATGCTTATAATATATTTGGCCTAAAAAAATCTGTACAAGATTTTTGTACTTCAATGTGTCGGAAATTTTTTTTACGTAAATGCTAATTTTCTAGTTATTTGTATAGTAAACGGGTAATAATAATTTTTTTACTCCCCACAATATTACATATTTGTTTTCCTTAGTTCATAACCTAAAGAAATATATGTACAATATTATTATAAAAAATTACCTTACATGAGTTATCTGCGATTCACTAATTATTCGTCTTACTCGACGAAAGTTGCGATTTTTCGTATTTTATTACATAACACATGTACAAAAAAATATTTTCCCCATGTGTTATACATTTTTATGTAGGGAATTACATTTACTACAAAATGTATATAATGGATTTTACCTAAAAAATCTAATGTAGAAATAACAAAGCTTTACTTTTGAAACTTCAATCGAAAATCTTAGAATTTTCTTTTTTTTTGTTATTTTATAAAAAAATACATTTCCAGATTCATTTGTTTTATATACATTCAGATTCCCCTGGTCTTTCTGAATAAAATGAGTATGCATATTGATAGGGTTACTCCAAAATTGTAATTTATACGTATTTTTAAAAAAAGGTCTGCAAAATCGCCAAATCTGCTGGCCATTTCCCACTTCAACATTAGGCCACTGCTAGGGTTAATAGGTACTAAAGTTTGAACAATCCACATAGTCAAGTTCAACATTTGAAAATTGCAGACAGTCAACAGCAGCCAGTCCACTGAACACCATTTAGGCCTATAGGTGTTCCAAAACTCCTCTATTGTATATAGGGAATGGTCTATCAGAAACTTGTTTAATTGAATTTCAAATTTTTTAACAGGTAATTTTTTTGAGTTTTGTGGTAACTTATTTCAAAGATTTGGACCAAAGGTTAAGCTTTCCAATGCTTGTCGCTTTTGATTATGCTTTATAATACAGTATGAATATTGTCCCTACCTCTTGTGTTATTCGAATATAATTCATGATTTTTTTGAAAACTGTTAAGTTATTTACTTTTAAATTTACCAATACTTTATAAATAACAGTGCAAGGAACAGTTAGAATTTGTAGGGTTTCAAATGCTTCTTTACAAGAGTCTCTTTTTAGTCTAGTCCAGAAACATATTTTTCTCATATCACCCTAACTCATTTTCAGTCAAGACTGCATATTGCAAGAGGCAATATTAAAATTGATATAATGTTAGGCTTTACATGCCAAGCCTATGCTAAGTACCTATGTCAACTAGCCTAGAAGTTAATAATGAACCCTCAGACAAGCATGTGCCTGATAAGCAAACAATTTTTAAGGGTCACCACTCGGAACTGTTATAAGTTAGCATATTTCTTATACTGAAGTATGCATAACTTATGTAGGGTAAGAATATTATTATATTCTGACCCTAAAAATTAGCCCAACTTGAAATGAAATAAGACGATTGAATTATATTTTGATTTTAATAAAATACCCATTAAAACCCCCCAAGCCATTGCATTATTTTTTCATGGGTGGATGTTATTACCCATCGACCTATGTGTAATACCCCCCTAATACTTAGGGGCCTATGCTTAATTCCCCCCTAATATAATAATCAAACATTAAATAATGTGAGGAGATTTCTCTATCCATAGGGCCTTTAACCCTCTGAGTGCCCATTAGAAAATTCCTTAATGTCCACCAATTATTGGCCATTTTGCAGTCTTTTATTAAAACATTTATAAAATATATAAATTATAACAAATAAGTATAAAGTTGTACATTTTCTTAAAACTTATTAAATAGGCTATCTAAAAATGTAACTTTTGATGTTCACACCTAATGTTATAGTAACTTGGCATCAGTTAAAATCCAGAAATTAGGAAAATAAATTTTGTTTTGTTCAATACCCACATATGTAAAACCACTTTATTCACACTAAATAAGAACATGAAGATAGACATTCTGTTCAAAATTTAATGAGGAATAATAAAATGTATAAGTTAGTTTTGCACAGTTTTACCTAAATAATAAATCTAAAAAGTCAACTAACCTAAAAACTGGAGGTATTTAAGCCTATATCACCATTACAACAATAACAATCGCAGACGTTTGGAATTCCGTCACAGATGATTCTAAAAATAGCACAAACGGTGGTCATATATAGTCATAATGAAGCCTAGAATCCGCTAATCACGTTGGTATGCTCATTGCCCGGGATCGCTCAGTTGTACGGGGAAATATTATACAGAACTGGAGGCATTAAAGCCTGTATTACCATAACAACAACAAAAATTCGCAGACATTTGGAATTCAGTCACAGATGATAATAAAAATAGCACAAACGATGCTCATGTATAGTCATAATGAAGCCTAGAATCCGCTAATCACATTGGTATGCTCATTGCCCGGGATCACTCAATCGTATGCGAAAATATTACATAAAACTGGAGGCGTGCAGAGTCGCCCGATATCGGGCGACTTGACACTCGGCGGTCAAAAATAGTCGCCCGAAAGTGGGCGAAAGTGGGCGTAGGTCACTAGGAGGGTTAGAGGTAAGAAAATTGCAAGTTTGTACTTTTTTCTGTAGTCTACTGTACTTATTATCCAAGTTTGAAAGGAGGGAAATATATTAGGCCTAATATTTTGTTCTGTTTACCGAGACATTTGAGAAATTTGGATTTTTCATGTTTTTTGGAGGTTTTGGGGGGATAATTACCCTTAAAAATCAAAAATTCAAAAAATGAAAAAAACGCCTGGAGATATCGTGGATTAGTACCTACATGCCAAATTTCATAAAAATCGGCCCATTGTTAAGGCTCTAGCTCTGTACACATCCACACAGACACACACACACACACACACACACACACACACACACACACACACACACACACACACACACACACACACAGACAGACATCACGTAAAAACCACTTTTTTGGGTTCAGGGAGCACCAAAACGAATATTTCCACTAACAACTCAAATTCGAAAATTTTGACGAAAACAATACTTTCTCCATATACTATGTATAAGGGGAGAAAGTAATAAAGCAAATATGTTTATTTTAACTAACAGTGCTTATAAATTACTTTAATTGTCAAAATCCAAAGGTCTATCTAAACTTCTATTTTTAGCGAATTTCCCCTATAGGGAAGAAGCTATTAACCGTAGTTGGCATGGTAAGACCTAGGCCCGGGACCATGATAACTTTTCGTTTTGAGGTCCCCAGATGCCAAAAACACCATTCTTTCAAAACTGTTTATGTATGTATGTATATATATATTTATGTTTATGTGTCCGTGAGCACGATAACTCTCGTAAAAATAATCCGATTTTGACGAAGTTTGGTTTAAACGTGTAAATCAGCATTTATGACTTTATGTTCGAAAACCAGACAGATCGAAGGGGTATTTTGGGGGGGAGTTTGTACCCCAAAAATGGGTTTTTTGAGTTTTTTACATATAATTTTTGAAAAAGTCAAATTTTATTTTTTCCATTGGAATCAGCTTAGAAAGGCGCACAATTTGGTGTTTTGATCATTGCTCTACGTCAAATGGTTACAAAGATATTGAAAGTGCTAAACACAGTACGTTGTCCAATGTTATTCTTATGGAGAATAAGAAAAATTGTATATGTCGCTTATTTATCAACTTATCCTCATGAAACTTGGTATATTGCTTCATATCGCTGTAGTCTATTGATATATGCACTAAAAAAATTTTTGCCCAATACTTCCCGTAGCAGCAAACCTGCGTACTCAGCCCCATGTTATTCTTATAGAGAATAAGTAACGTGTTATCCCCCTTAATTATGAACATAAATTGATAAAATTTGGTATCTGGCTTTACCTCCTTGAGTTATATTGATATTTGTATAAACCCCCATTTTTTGTGTTCCTTGCTTCAGCAAACCTGCATACTCAGCCTCCATGTTATTCTTATAGAGAATAATTCAAATGTCATAAATTGTTTATTTATGAATGTATATTGATGAAACTTGGTATGTGGCTTTATGTGGTATTAAGTTATATATATATATATATATATATATATATATATGCATTGGAAATTCGCTGAGTACGCAGGTTTGCTGCTACGGGGGTATTTTACTTAAATGGATTTGTTAGCCTTTCAAAATCACACAGTAAGCCTTGGTTTGATGAAACGTTTGCATCCTTATTTTGGCACCCCTGATAAAACGGTGTTGTTTCCTCCCGATGACGTATCCTATTAGTCACATTACATCAAAATTACTAAATACACCATGTGGTTTGAATATTGTTGCAACCAGTCAGCTGGGGAAAATTTAAGAGTTTAAAGTCGTCGTGGTGTCCCGTACGGAACCAAAAAATTGTATAAGTTGATTTTTACAGCTAATAAAAAATATATTATTAAACATCTACAGAAGTTAGGTAGGCCTATGTATTATAATTTAAACATCAATAAATACAATTAAACATAATTAGTACATTTTTAAAGAATACTAGGTGACCTATGGGACAGTTCCGTGTGAGACATTCAGATTTAGAATATTATTCTAAACCAGATGATGTATTTGTAATGATTAATACTATATTTTATCTAATTCAGCAGGTGAATCAGATTGTAAGAATCCTAAACCAGCCTGATGTGGTCAAGAAAGGAGAGAGGGTGCATTATAAATTTGTGTTTTAAGTGAGGATTTCTGGCTTAATCCCAAACATACAACATTTAGTAATTCTTAAATTTTGTAAAATTGTACTAAGCCGAGTTTAACTTTAATAAGCACAATTTTATCCCTAGTTTGACTAAATTTGAACAGAAAATACTTTTAAATATGCAAGGCAAAGAATCTGCTGATTAAATTAAGTGTTGTAAATTAAATATTCCTTAATATAAGCCCACAATCCACACGTGTTCTGTACTGAACTTTTGTACGTCCTATACAGAACCAGAAAAACTTGTACACCCTGTAATAACATTGAATCAGAGGGTAATAAATCTAATATTTTTGCAATAGTGCCTTAGAAATATGTTTCACATTGCATTGTAAAAATAAGAACACGGTGATATAAAGAGAATCACTGACTTTTACTCAAAAAGGTTGACATTTCAATTGAGGTAAACGTGTTGTGTCTTGTACGGAACCAGCTTTCAGTTGGATGTTTTCAGATAAATCAATACTGAAAAATGACTAATGTTTAGAAAATGTAAAATGACAATCGACATATGATTTGAACTATTTTTTATAATGTTCAAAGAAATATAATTATTTTTTAAACCCTATACAATGATAAAAAACAAGGTTAAAATGTCTCATACGGAACTAAAACTTGGAATGGCTGTGTTTTACGGCCTTGATGGGACACACTCCCGACACAAAGCGCTTGTGATTACCCATTCTGACCGGCATTCTCAAGAACTGGAACACTGCGTTCCCAATTCTTGATATTGAACCAATGTCAAAATAGTGTTCCCTTGCCTTTAATATAGGCTACGACATCCTGAATTATAGTCTGTAACTGCTTAGTTGTAATACCATTCACCATTATTTTTGAACTACAGTATATCAATGCAATTGGAGACAATGTTGTCATCTCACTAACCATAATTCAAAATAAACTGGAACTGTTTGACTTCAATTAAGTACACAGCAATTTCCTGCATTAATGTTCTTCAGATATTTTGTCGGCTTTATTCCATATTCTTTGGTATGCTGCTGTATGGACGTGCGTAAGTGCATATTTAGGAAGGCAGTTTTAAGCAAGTAGGTTCCAACTGCGATCATGAATACAAAATGCACACACTCCTAAAATATTCTCATTGAGATGGTTTGAAATTCAGTGCTCCGTACGAACACAGCATTCATACATTGACAATTTTTGTATCCGGCATAACTTCGGCTGGCACTCCTAAACCTGTTTGTAGTCTACTCCTCTGCAGTGTTAGGTGCACGCACCATTCTCATAAATAGCGACAATAAACCCCTTCTGTGTTACTGTCTGTTCTTTCTAAGGTGGATTTGATTAAGCCTACAATTAAAAATAAAATGACAAACATAAGTAAACCTAAAAACGTCATGGTCAAAAGATCTAAAGCAGTTTGATATAATCAGTGCCATTATAAAAGGCTTAATTTCTCACTAAAATGGCGTATTTAAAGTCAGACTTAGCAAACTGATAAATACTTTTATATAACTGATAAATAATTTTATATTCCAACAAGAACAAAAAACAATGATAATCTTTCTTGAAAATCAACGACGATTTTCAATCAATTGATTTAACGATTGATTGACGATTTCGTCAATTGATTTTGACGATTTTAAGTTTGTTTACAAATAATAATAATAGGTAATGTTATTGGAATGATTATCCCAATGGACAAATTATGGGCCAACTCTGCAATTTTTAATTTAGGTTCAGCTCTTCAATTAATTCATTATGATATTTTGGTGGAAACAACTTTAAACTCTGCTTTCAACTCTTATGACACAAAAATATAAAAATCGTTTTAAAACTGTAGCAGGAGTTCCATTTACAAAATAACTTGTAGCGTAATAAATAAGTATTGAGAAGTCATTTAGTGGGCGCTCTCGGTATTAAATGTGTAAAGGTGTAATATGTTAAGTTGTGGTTGTAAATTTGTCAACATAATTTTTAGAAGGTAAATAATCCAAAAAAACTTGAGGTTGGTAATCGCAACCACCTTGGACAGTCAAGTATAAAGAATGCACTGGCACTGTATATAAGTTTTGATAAAAAACTTAAAATAACCATAAGTTAACTATCATTTAAAAATTATAATTATTTTTCTAATATGTATTTTGAAATCCTTTTAAACCATTTTAATTTATACTGCTATTTCTGTGTAAAAACTAAACATTTTAAATTTAAATCAGGTTTTCCCGAATGAATACTACAAACCTTCCACTGTAGGAAAACAAACCAATATACTGTAGTTTCAGCTGTTTTGGCCAAAAGAGATAAATGAGTCACCGGCAGTGTGTGTTCAGCTGTTTTCATTTGTTATACGGTACTGATATACAAGTAGAGCAGTAAAAGGTTTTCGGTTTAAGATGGTACCGGTATTGTCATCGTGCACCTGGCTTCCACGCAGATGGCACTGAACACCACTATTTTTCCGTATTTAGTTTGACGCCAACCAATCCTTGTTAAAAGACCAGTTGCATGCTGCACCGGATAACCTGTTGGTGAACAATATTCTACAGTGTTTAATGTCGGCAGGAAGGGAGAGTGGCGTCATCCTGAATATCTCACTCCATGTTTGTGTGGGAGAACTCGGAGGATAAGAACTGGCTTGGGAAAGTGGCCAGTACTTTCAGAGATATAAAAAAATGGCCAACACCATATCTAATATGAAGATGACCAATCCTCTGAAGACCATGGTGAGCAAGCGGCGGAAACGCTACACGCAAGACGGCTTCAACCTGGACCTGTCCTGTATCCTTGCAAGCCTGTCACAGTGAACCAAGTGGGGCCATACACATAATTACATAACGCACTTAAGGGGGAGGGGGGGTTTGGCATAGCGTTACTCTGCGTTATATCGGGGTGGGGGGGACTGGCTCAGCGTTAAGTAACTCGCACATCTTTATATATAATTTTGTAAGCAACATTTTTAAGTCAAAATTGTGGGAATTTGGCAAATTGCAGAATGATTGGAGGGGACTCAAATTAAAGGGTCTTGATCCCAGGGACTCATTAAAAATAGCAGTATTCCCAAATATTTACCAACAATAACGTAACTATAACTCTAACGAGAAATAACGTAAACTAACCCCCATAAGAAAAACATGGTGATTTAAAAACGTCTGCTTTGTTAACGAACTGACATGCATTCCTTCTTATATTGTTTTATTTTCCTGAGCATGTAAAGAGTAAAAAATCAGATAAGGCAGAGTATTGGAGCAAGGTTAGGGGCTATTGCCCCTTCAAGCCAATAGTTTTAAGTATAATGTTAAGAGTTACAAATAAACTTGAGTTTTATTATCAGATTTAGTGTTCTTTTGACTATTCATTGCGTACGTATTTATGTGTTTTTTTCTTGTTGTTCGAATGTGTTTCTAACACCTTTTAAAATTTATGGCATTTATTACTTTTATTTGTTACGTTTTAGCTGGGATAGTTTTTGTCTGAATTTCAAAAATGTTACTTCTATGTTGTCGTTTACCTCAAACGGTATCATCATCTTTTTACTGTTTGAGGTTTGTTCTGTAAGTGTTTGTCATAGTCTTAATATAATTTTGTTTATAGTTAAAAAACATAATTGTATTTTGTTTTATTATTCAATTGATTTGCTGTGAATGATATAACAGATTTGTTTTCACATTTAAAACAGTATCGTATTAAAATGTTTGCAAAGTAATGATTGTTACCGTTTTTATCGTAAAAATTTATTATGATTATGTTAGCGTAACAAATGAGGGGGATGGGGGGTTATGGTCGAATGTTGTAGGGGGAGGGAGGGGTTTTGGAATGATTAAAAAGTGCATTTCTTAATATTTGTTTGGCCCCATTCAATTTGTCCCGCCCATTAACACATTCACCAGTACGGCAGTATCAATAGTAATATATTATCGGTACCAATATCTTCGGTAGTATAGTGGTCAGTATCCTTAATCCTTGTGAGTCACACGGGAGACCTGGGTTTTATTATCGGCCAGAGAGCCAACAAATCAAATAAATGTTTGGTTTCTTTTTAGTAGCTTAAATCACACAGTTGAAAGGTCAATGTTTATTTACTTGCTCTCAAACATTTTTTTATTCAAATAAATTTTGACTAATAAACACTGAAAGAATGCTCTGTTTCTGTTGACAAATCCGTATTATTTCACTAAGGGAGAGGCCTTTCTGACAGTTTGAGTGAGAGTTCCAGCAGCGGTCTTGAGAGTGACGACCCAGGTGAGGGGCCATACACATATTACGTAACCCACTAAAGCGGGGGGATCAACGTTACGTAACTCTCACTCAGGATTTGCTGCATTCCTGTATATGTTGATAATGTTATAAATCTTTTAAATAAAAAATAATCAAATTCATATCTAAATCAAGGCTACAGTTAGTAGTTATATAAAAAATAAGTCATACAAGTATTTTAATAACAGTAAAACTAAAAATAAATACTTAACGTGTTTTAAATAAGATCTGTATTGCTTTACAGCTATGTTTTGTGTTGTTTTACAGTCTAAAATCATGACATGATATAGTATTGCACAGTGCCACGCACATATTTAGTTTTGGCGTTTGTCGCGTAGGCGAGGTACCGGTAGTTTATTCTATTATTTATATTATTAGAAGGCCTACCAAACTTGTTTGTTTGTATCAATTTTGATTTAAAAAGTTATTCAAAAATGTTCTTAAAAGAAAGTCATTAAAAGTTTAATGATTTGAAAAAATCCATATTCAAAATTGCTAATAAAACTATTTTTAAAAGGTTAAGCTGTTTAAAGTCTACTACGAATGAGTTACATAACTCAGGGGGGTGGGGGATACCCTTCAAGCATTATGGTGTGTTACATGGAGGAGGGGGAGTTTGAAATTATGAAAAAAAATGTGTTACGTAATATGTGTATGCCCCTAACTCTGTCAGTGCCTGGATGTGTGTGGCACCTCGTCCCAGTGACCAAGTCTTGGAGACAAAGTCATGAATGATTACTAAATCATTAACTTCAATGTTTAGTAGACTTTAGTCCATTTAGCCTTCTACTGTAGTGTATGTAAATATCCTGCTTGCCATCGTCTCCAAAGTTGTTGCTTCATAGCTTATACATATTGTCACCATTTTAGGCAATTCAGTGGTACGATTTCATAACTATTTTCTGGTAAAGAGACCAAAGGTCTACCAATAATGAAGGTGTTAGTATGTCTAGTACAGAAGAATCAGTAGATATTGTGTATAGTATAAAGTGGTCTGAAGTTGGATATCGCTTCACCAAATATTGATAATATTTTAAATTCCTCCATTGTCAATATTTTCTCTAACGTTCAACAAAGTGACTTTTTTTTCTCATTAACTCAAACGTCGATATACTTGTTGATAAAGTAGAATTTTAACTACAACCGGTGTTGTGATTAATAAATTAAACAATATTAATTAGGTATAAATTTGTACTAATTAAAATAGTGATGACCAAACGGCACGGTAGGAAAGTTGCAGTTGGTCCCCATGTGATTGTCTACAGTAGTCAACTCGAAGTCGAATTATTATTGTTTAGTTTTCATAAATTAACTAACTGTCAATGTGTTTTTAATTAATTTTCCCCAGCTTTATAACTTGCTCCCTGTCGATTTTATAATTCATTTGGTTGTTACTGAAATTCTAATAAACGGTTTATTCAGAACAAATATCCTTTGTTCAATATCTGTGGTATTATTTAATGACTGTTTTAATGTTTTGTCAGCTGAATTTCAGTGTTTTCCTTAACGATAAGCGTAGATATCCAGGAGAACCTGATCGCGATGGGCTTCCCCGCGGAGAAGTTGGAAGGAGTCTACCGCAACCATATTGATGACGTCGTCAAGTTCCTGGAGTCCAAACACAAAGACCATTATAAGATATATAACCTGTGAGTAGATATCCACTACAGGGAAATGTATACACATTGTTTATAGCTGTACAACTTTGTATCGGCTGATTCAGATAGTTTTTGCTTTTTATAACTAATTTATGAAGGATGGGAATCTCTGAATTCTGTTTGTTAGGATACGAAATGTATCTACTGTGTGGAGATAACTGGTGACTAGTTGGTAAACCAAGCGTTGAGGGGAGAGTCACCATCATCACTGTTCACATCCCGTTTGTTGGCACAATCAACCAGGAACCTATCAGTGATGTGTAACTGCATCAAACTATTGCAATGAAAGACAAATCAAATGACATCGTTCGATGGCATAAGCGAGGAAGGACTGTGGTTGGGGTAACTTCCCCCTAATCCCTTTGATTACGGGTTGGCCACTAAGCCATCTCCATACAGGATTTGATATCTATAGTAAGAAATCAAATAGACTTAACTCGACTTTTAAGTGTTTAAACAAATGTAAAAACCTTTTCTTAAATGCAGATTTCTGTATATCCAAAAATGCAGTTTTTCCATTTATAAACTTTTTTACACACATAACCTTAGTCGAATAACTGTTGCAGCACAATTAGGCTGTGTTCCAAAATTGCAAAGATTTTCCCAGTGTTTAATGGGGGCTTTCATTAATTGACTTACGACTGGGGTTTTTTATGGTTCAAAATCTAGCTCCTGATTGTGCTTTGCAAACTAACTGCGTAGTTTAATAGGATGTTCTATGACTGGTTAAAGAACATAATTTATATATAACTTGCAAACTTCCTGCGTAGGATAATAGGATGTTCTATGACTGGTTAAAAACATAATTTATATATAACTAACTACATAATATCAACTTTAAACTTAAAAGTTTGTTGTTTAAACATGTTACAGTAAAACCCCACTTCACTGGACCTCGCTAAACCGAAACATGGGTTAACCAGAACAGTATACAAGAAATGGATAATCAATAATAGAGAGTGCAGGTTGTGGCTGATGACGCGCCGAGAGACCACCAGCCGCGGTGGTCACTGAACTTAGGGGTTGTTTTGATGGGTTTTGCTACATACCTGATACGCCCGTGAAGGGGGTTGACCCATAGTGCATTTTCCGCATTCCCATATTACTAAAAGATCAGTGTACCATGAATTCTTACACCTGCATGTGGTTACATAGTGTCGTTTGCCGAAGTTTTAAATTAGTACAGGCATATTTGGAGAACGATTTCCATTATGTCTTCGAAGGGAAAACATGAAGTAGCGAACATTGGTGATAAGTTGGGAGCCATCAGACGTATAGAACATTTATATTAAACTGGTGATAAGTTGGGAGCCATCAGACGTATAGAACATTTATATTAAACTGGTGGTAAGTTGGGAGCCATCAGACGTATAGAACATTTATATTAAACTGGTGATAAGTTGGGAGCCATCAGACGTATAGAACATTTATATTAAACTTACATTGGGGAAACTCCAGGATGTGTGCGTATTTTCCCGATGTTAACTATAAAAAACAGTTTTTACCAACAGTTGATTATCTGAAAAAATGGGTTATCCGGAACGGTCCCACCCCCATTATATCGGTTAAGTGGGGTTTACTGTAAATAGAAATAAATGCATGCCAAACTTGTGTGTTCCTTTGTCAGATGCTCCGAGAGGTCGTATGACGTGAGTAAGTTCCAGCAGCGAGTGGCCAACTACCCGTTCGACGACCACAACCCGCCGCGCATCCAAGACATCCGTCCGTTCTGCGACGACGTGCACACGTGGCTGATGGCGGACCGACGCAACGTGGCGGCCGTGCACTGCAAGGCGGGCAAGGGCCGGACCGGCGTCATGGTCTGCTGCTACATGCTGCACAGTCGACAGTTCCTCTCGGCCAACGAGGCGCTCAGCTTCTACGGCCAGAAACGCACCACAGACCGCAAGGTGGGTCGGCATATGTCACATTCCAAATGAACACCTTGAAACTATGTTTTTTCACAATGCAGTAGTAAAACAAAGTCAGTAGCATCTTAGGTCTCCGCTGGTCCAAATAATGTCTCTTATTAGTTATTAATTAAAACGAGGACCATGGTTTTAAAATAATGAAAATAAGTCGCTTACTCATTATGATACGGTGACACATAGAAAAATGGGTTTAATAAGCCGGTAGTAGATGCAAAAGTATTAATAATCTTAAGGTTTGACTTTAAACACTGTGTTCTGAGTTGGGAGTCAAGGATGATTAACTTTTTTGGCTAGGGAAAGTCAGGGAAAATTAACTTTTTTGGCTAGGGAGAGCCAGGGAAGATTAACTTTTTTAGCTAGGGAAAGTCAGGGAAGATTAACTTTTTTAGCTAGGGAAAGTACGGGAAAATTAACCTTTTTGGCCAGGGAAATCATAAACCAAATTAAAGGGTATATCATGGTCAGGGAGTTGTGCATTATGTAGCTCTAACCTGTAAATCATGCTGCGGTGGTAAACTAGGATCTAGGTGTGATCAATCAGTTACTTATCATGTTGCAGAACATAGTTTAGTAAATACTATCGATACTTTAAAAAATAAGTACGGACTTAAGTCACTATTTAAGAAAACAAAATCCACAGTTCTCACCAGGCTTCAGAGACCTCTCTCTTTTATCACCGCAGGTCATCCTGTCTTAATTGGTTTATTTTTTGCTGTGTTTAGTTTGTTTCTGTGGTTCTTGTTTAATTGTCATGCTGTCATTGTAGTTGGCAATACCGTTGTAACCTGACCTAGCCTGACAGTGCAGCGTGCTATATTATTAGTTGTTTTTACAATACCATTACTTACTTTCAATATCGTTAGAGAACCAAGAAGTAGATCTGAGTAAAAAAGTTACATCATATCAAATGTTGATGGCAAATTGATGTATTAACACACTGGTGAACAGCAGCTGCTGCTATCTATTAATACACTGGTGGACAATGGAAGGCGGGTATTCAGGTTGTCGCTACATTGCACGTGCTGCTCAAATATGATCTGAGTTTTTGGCAGTTACATTTTTAAACTTGTTTTCCTCGGTTGTTCGGTGGTGGACAGTCTTAACTTTCTGTGGTAAAATAGAGTCCTGTGAATTGAATTCTACTTGAAAATAAATATTTCATGTCAAATATGAATTAGTGATGTACGATACGTATCGTATCGAATGTTGCGATGTGGTAGTCCACGATACGTTATCGTAAAAAATGTACCTACATAGTATCATTAATTTGTATATTTCTATTTTTATCAATCGTTATTTTTGGCAAAAGTTTATAGGCCCTAATTGTTTGCCATTATTTTGCTGAAAATGTTTTCTAAGCTAATTTGTTAGCGATTGTTTTGGACACAATCCTAATAATTGTGTGAAGATTAATATCATAACCCATTCAAAAAGACCGGTAAACATGGAATGACGCAATATGTGAAATAGAATTCAGTATAAGCGATACCAGATCACGATACACAAAGACCGTTAGAATACAGTGATACGATATTTGACGTCGATACACGTCTGTACCACACTAATATGCACACGGCAATGTTTTACGTTCCGATTGTGCCTATACTGACGCGTGACTGCGTTTCCAGGGAGTGACGATCCCGAGCCAGCGGCGGTACGTGGACTACTACGCCACTCTGGTACAGGAGAACCTGGACTACCACCAGGTTGTGCTGTGTATCAGAGATGTCTACCTGGAGCCGGTGCCTGCACACTTCGGCAGCGGCCAAGGAAGTGAGTCCATGTATCGCCAACTCGGGTTATTGCTCAGTTGGCTAAAATACAAAGTCACAAGTGACATCTGCTGTTGATACATTATTGGATATAATATTGGGCTTCACTCACCTAATTTTGTTTCTGGAACTCGTCAAAACTTGCACAAAACAGAACACATCATGAACACAAATAAAAATATAAAAAATCGTTCTAGAAGGCAATCCGGCGTTTTACAGGACCGATATTGCAGAACAACAAAAATTAGGTGAGTGAAGCCCAATTTTATATCCAACAATAGATAACACCTCACCCACAAACATGATGTCATTCAAAAGTAGAATTGATACATTAGTTCAAAGTATTTATAGTCTTCAGTAAAGAAAACTGTTGTGGCAAACTTTAACTTTCCCACCATGGTTTTATTTTATGCGTTTTGGGTGTGGTGTTCAGGCTAACCTATAGGTTTAACTCTAGCCGTGGCCAATGGTCGCCCGGCGACCATTTCAATGCTTACCCTTAAAATGGCCATGGTCGCCGGGCGACCATTAATGTCCAAAAATTTTCCGATGCTAAAAAGTAATTTATAATTAACTCGAAAGTGGGCAAGTTATATACCATTTGAAAGATGACATTCTGAACTTTCATTTTATTACATAAATGAACCGTATAGCAGTTGTATAAGAACGTAACGACTATATAAAGTGAATGTTTTTTTAGTGCAAATCAATACCTGCAACTGACTCGTAGAAATTCGTCAAACATGGCCTGGGACAAAATAACAGAACTGGGGTAAATGTCGTCTTATGGAGTTGCGGTTGGTACCACTGGACAGCAGAAGAGTAGCTGTACAGTATTGATTATTTTAATGATACATTGATAACAAAGAGCAAATGATTTTTATAAAACAGCTGTTTTTGCCATGACTTACAAATGGCCAATGGTTGCCCGGCGACCATTATGAAACGCTGTAAATATATATATATATATATATATAGGAAGATTTATAACTAGTCAATAGTTGTGTCAAATTGTAGCAGAAGAAACGTAGAATAATTTTGTTTTGACAAATGGCATCACTGATAACTCTCACAACCTTCAGCAACGTAAGTAAATATCAGTTAGGCAGGTGTTTGGCCGATTGTTGTTGTTGTCAGATGAACCTCAAGTAACCTACATCTTTGTAAGTGAATTTTTATCCGCGATTATTTCAGAAATTGTTCTAAATTCGGAGTTTATAGTGACAGTGTAGTGGTTGTGTGTTTATAACAGTAATCTTTATGCATAAATATTACTGGAAAGAGATAAATTAGTCAGTTGGTGAAGTGCAAGTGAGTCTAATGTTTTTGTATGTTTTAGCATAATGTTAGATGATTGTTAGGCCTATCATTCATAGTATGGCGTGTATATTTGTTTATACATAAGACATGTAAATAAAAATGTTTTTCCCATGTGTTATACATTACTGTGTAGGGAATTGAATTTACTACAACATGTTTATAATATTTTTGGCCTAAGAAAATCTGTACAAGATTTTTGTACTTCAGTGTGTCGGAAATGTTTTTACGTAAATGCTAATTTTCTAGTTATTTGTATAGTAAACGGGTAATAATCATTTTTTTACTCCCTACAATATTACATATTTGTTTTCCGTAGTTCATAACCTACAAAAATATATGTACAATATTATTATACAAAATTACCTTACATGAGTTATCTCCGATTCACTAATTATTCGTCTTACTCGACAAAAGTTGCGATTTTTCGTATTTTATTACATAACAAATGTACAAAAAAAATGTCCTCATGTGTTATGTTATACATTTCTATGTAGGGAATCAAATTTACTACAAAATGTATATAATGGTTTTTGCCTAAAAAATCTAATGTAGAAATTACACAACTTTACTTTTGGTAAGTTGGGAAAAGGATAGACAGCTAGCTTACCTGAAGAGAATAAAACAGGTGTAGCACAGGAGACACATAACAAACACACAAAAAACACTTGATATTTCGTCCCTCTTGGGGACTTCATCAGAAGGGAAGAGAATGAATCCATTCATTGAATCCAGATTCATTCTCTTCTCTTCTGATGAAGTCCCCAAGAGGGACGAAATATCAAGTGTTTTTTGTGTGTTTTTTATGTGTCTCCTGTGCTACACCTGTTTTATTCTCTTCAGGTAATCTAGCTGTCTATCCTTTTCCCAACTTACCAAATTCTCACAGCCTAGAGCTTTTCCAAATGAACAAAACTTTACTTTTGAAATTACAATCGGGAATTTTAGAATTTTTTATTTTTTTGTATTTTGTAAAAGAATTACTTTTCCAGATTCATTTCTTTTATATATATTCAGATTCCCCTGGTCTTTCTGAATAAAATGGGTATACATATTGATAGGTTTACCCCAAAATTGTAATTTATACATATTTTTAAAAAAAGGTCTGCAAAATCGCCAAAATTGGTTGGCCATTCCCCACTTCTAACATTGGCCACTGCTAGGGTTAATCGTGTCACTGGCAGTTGTATATTACTTTTATGGTTGTTGGGTGTGGACTACTAGCAATTTTTTGGTAAGGCCGTAGAAGAATGTATAGTTTTGGTTCAGCTATTATTGCTACTATTATAAAAATTAAGTGGTGTCTGTCTATATCTTGTTCCATCACGCCAAAACCACTGGACCAATTCTGCTGAAGTTTTGCACAAATATAGTCTATATGCTCTATAAGCCTATTGCCGTTTAGAAAAGTCCTCAGGGCTCTGCCCCACGGGACTTCCAAGTCCACATGTTACTCATATGGAGGAGAGTTTTATTTGGTTTATGTCATGTTTTTCATAATACAATGAATTTAAATAAACAGCTGTTATAAGGATACTAACTATAGACTGTCATTGTTTTGTTTACAATTTTTCTACTCTGAATTTTCACCCCGTTGCGAAGAACGGGCATAACAGCAAGTACCAGATCAAATGTAGTCCATGACGATATAAAATAGAGTGCTGTGAATGCTGATAATGGTTCTACTTGGACGAGTGTGCTGCTCATATCCATGTTTTAACATTTCACAATGACAATGTCAATCATTGGATTATGATAACTGAGTTTACTTAAAAATTGCAAGAGAATGATAAGCAAAACTGTATAAAAACTGTTATTACGTGATCATTAATTGTAATGATCGTTTGTTGTAGACATCCAGCTTGTGATCTCCCACAAGCAGGAGGAAGGGACCAACAAAGTATTCTCCTCTCAGCCGCAGGAGGTGAAGCGCGGCGCGACCCGCATCGTCATCAGCCTGGACGAGGGCGTCGTGGTGCAGGGCGATGTCAAGCTGGAGTTCTTCTACAAGCCCAAGATGATGATGAGGAAGGTAACGAGAACGATGCTGAGCCGCCGCACTTGTAATAGTGGAGGGCGTGGTTTCTGGGCTATCGACTTTGGTCGATAGGTACAGCCCCCTAGAAAATTGTCCTACAATTTGTCCATAATACTTAGCCAGTATATAGTAGA
Organism: Allygus modestus; assembly: GCA_963675035.1. Lineage (NCBI taxonomy): Eukaryota > Metazoa > Arthropoda > Insecta > Hemiptera > Cicadellidae > Allygus > Allygus modestus. The sequence goes on from OY776112.1 coordinate 349,479,336, forward strand.
TGTGCTGCTTTGCCAAAAGTCCATACCAGCTGATCGGAATAATATTCGAGTGATATTTTTCTATGGTAACAATGACGGCATACAACCGTGCTATTGGCTACACCCCAACTGTCGACTATTGCAGTTTCGTGCATGAACCACAGTTCTCGGAAAAGTCAAGCCACTAACGCAGCCCCAGTCAAACAGGACTTGACTGGGGCTGCGTTAGAGGCTCGACTTTTCTGAGAACTGTGGTTTGTGAGCGTGACTGCAATAGTCGGCAGTGTGCACCCGGCCTAATTGTCTACTATTATAGGCCTGGTTTCCAGTGCAAAGTAGAAATGTCTCTAGCCAGTGGCATCTGTTACTGTGCATAATACAAACAACCCACGCAAGTTACTCGTGTGCCAGTTGTATAGTTGGCAGTAGCTGAGTAATGTCACCCACCAACCAAGGATGGAAACTGGAAGACGTTAGGGGTCAATGTCTGTAGATATGGACAAGTTACTAGGCACTGTGGAAATGTAGGCAGAAATATTTGAAAACAGTGCCAGTTACACCACACTAGTTAATTTTGTTATTAACTGCCATTTGCATTTAACAAATACCTCCTTTTTAAATAATCTTTAATAAAAGTCAATACTTTACAAAAAAAAAGGCACCAAATTCCCAAAAGGTTACAGTTTTTATAAAATGGTTAAAAATAATATATACTTACTCTGTACGAAATCTAAACCTAACCCTTGAAGATAACGTAAACCTATCTTCTGAGGTGTGGATTACACCTATCCATATGTGTAGGCATTTGATCCACAATGAAGTGGTTCTTTCCTGTTTGACATATGTAACTCGTGGTGTCCTTCCATCGTACCACTAGTCTTTTTGATTTTTAACTAATAATGTCATCCAATAATTAAGTTTCGTTGTTATAGATTAATTTCCTAGATGAACTGATTTTACTTGTACTAGTTCCTCTAATACTACTCGACTCATTCCTGTTAATGTTCCGCAGGAGAAGATGTTCCATTTTTGGTTCAACACATTCTTTGTGCGGGACCATGTAACAGTACCTGAGCCGGCGGAAAACGGCAACTCCGATCTGATCCCCGACCGATCCAGTCGATCTCTGAGCTACGAGGAGCAGACGTGCCACCCGCACCTCGAGACCAAGCCCAGGTCAGTTGTGGTTCACAAGCAGCACACGACGGCCCATCAGCGAGTTGTATTGAACAGCTGTTTATGCATAAAACACAATATTACAGTCTTAACACTTGCTATGAGCTGAATATAAATTGACACATACTATAATAGCTTACGGCAAAGATATCTGCGTGTGTTTAGATTCATTACTTAATCTACAAGCCTGTCAAAATGAATTCCGTCAATTTGAATTGTGGGAGCTATAACAGCTGTCATTGCACGATTATAATGTGAAATAGAATACAGATTTTCTACGCCTCTAGTGCAAAATTTAAAAAGTAACAGTGACTTGTACGTCTGATCTTTGCCTTCAACTGTACTATAATGGTAAAAAATCCTATAGCCTGTATAGTGCTTAAGATGGATAAATAATTTAATTGGAGTTGCAAGATAAACCATTCGGCCTGGTATCGAGAGCAACAGAGCCACAGTTTGAAGGGAACTAGTGAACAGCCAGTTAGTTCAGCTGTAAGGTAGTACATTATTTTTATTTTTATAGAAACAAGAAAGATTTTTTTTTCATTTACACATTTTTTCTGCTGAATCAAATTATTATTTACCTTTTTGATTCTGTTAAGAATCCTGTAAAAACTAAACAAACCTAAACTCCATAAGTATTCACTGAATCAGCCTACATGATAAAATATAGGGGTGTGCGAGTCCTCGAAACTTTTGAGTTTTCGGCCGAGTATTTTAACACGACTCGAAGTTTTGAAAAATACTCGAAAGTTCGAGCGAGTATTTCCCGCCGATTTCCGGACGTTCGCTAACGATTGCCAAAACGCGTAGTAACGGCCGCAAAAGGCTATCGCATCACGTAAAATCGGCCGAAAATGACGATCGCTAACTATTGTGACCTGCCAAAACGTGTAGTAATGACCGCTAAAGGCGATCGCATCACGTAAAATCGGCTGAAAATGACAACACTAACGATTGCGACCGGTTAAAACGCGTAGTAACGGCTGCAAAAGGTAATCGCATCACGTAAAATCGGCCGAAAAGATGATCGGACCGCGTAATTTTGGCCGTAAATGACGATGGAAAACATAATATCAGCAAAAGTGGAGTCCGGGCCACTTTATATCGGCCGTAACTAACGATTTCGTGATCTAATATTGAGTATAAGCAATGTCTGGACCAGGTGATATTGTCTAAATGACAACCGAACCATGTTTTATCGGCCAGAAACGATTGGCAAACCGCGTTTTGTTTGTCAATACATAATCCAGTTTGATTGTGCTCGCTGGCCAAAACTAAGTATTCCTATTCATGTATTAGTTATAAACCATGTTTAGATTATCAAATCTAGGGTGGTATCCAGATCCCATCATCCTATTTTAAACTACCAACTGATGGCAAATACTCGATCGAAAATATTCGAAACTCGAAAATAATTGGCACTACTCGACTCATTACATTACTCGAGTCATTAATGACTCGATTACAAAAATCCCTACTCGCACACCCCTAACTAGGTGTACGCTCATTCCTCGCGTGTAAGGATAATTGAAACACATGATCAAACTTAAATCGAGTCTCATAAAAAATTCAATATCTGATTTGAGTAACATCATCAGAATACATTCCGTTTTCATTTAACTGCCGCCAGAATCCGGATTTTATGTCTATATAGCTATAGTTTTAGTCACTTCTCTAAGAATCAATTATCGCGGAAGCTGAGAGGTATCGCACTGGCTCTTGAAGCGAAAGGTCGCAGGTTCGGATCCTGCCGCCGACCTAACATTTTATCCGTAGAAAAACATACATACATTTATCACTTGTTTTTATCAAAGTAAATGTTGTATAAATACGTAAATTTATTTATTTTTAAAATAAATTGAAGATTTCAGGCATGGTTTGTTGTTAGGATTGGCATGGGTGCGTTATCTTAGAACAAACCGAGCATTTTGGTCTAAGCAGTGACTTTAGCAGTGTGGTTAATTTAACTTTTAAGAGAACAGCGAGTTTCCTATATGAACTAATGTTAACAATTTCTATAGGCCAAGTCAAAATATCCTTAAGGATTAACAATAAATCGTCAGGCCCAGTTATTTATATGAAAAGATGAGATTTCAATATTTTGTTTCAATAGTCTAGGCTATCATGAAATTAAATGCTATAAACATGGGTTGGTCCAAGTCCGTACATTTAACTTCTAAAATGACAAGTAGCCTAAGTGTATAGGCCTACATTTTATAGCCATAGGTCCAAGTTTATGATGAAAACAGCTCAGTATAATCCAAACCTAGGATATGTCAAATCATTTCAGATAACCTGTATAAAAGGCTTAGTTTGGTTAGAATAGTTTAAAGTATTTTACAACATTGTATTGCCAGTTTAATGTCGACTTACTCTTACTGTAATCCAACCCTAGGCTATGTCAAATCATTCCAAGATAACCTCCCGAAAAAAGCTGTTTGGTTAGAATAATCTATAGCTTTTATTGTGGTTACCTACTACATTACTGGTAATGTATTTTAGGTAATGTTGACAATTTTTATTATTAATTTAGTGAAAATATAACCTAGCAAATAATTGTCCTACAAAAATAAATTTTAAGGTTGTTCGCTTACTGTGACTAACTTCATCAGCGCTTTCTAGACAAATTGAGGCTTTGTATACTTTTTACACACACAATATTGCCAATTGTCTAAGGAAATGTAATAAAACAAACTATTTTATAAGTTAAGTTAATATCTTAGTATCTACAGTCATCACAAAGGTATTTTGAGTTTTCGATCTGCCACACGCGTCGTCTGTCGTCTGCCACTGTTACAATTGTTGCCTCTGCCCGACTGACGATATTTACACAGAGTAGGCGTACTAAGGGAATATTAACTGTATGGATTTTTTTTTTTAAACGTACACTTAATAATTTATAAAATAATAAATATGCTCACAACTTAAAAATATACTTCGATTTATCTCTCGTGTGTGTTTTTTGTTGGTAAAAAAACTGTTGTTATCCAGTATAACAAAGTATACTGTAGTAAACTAACTATTGTTACTCTGTTGTTGAAACATAGACGTCGGCTAAATTTTAACGATTCAAGTACCACTAAAATGGCTTCCAATGTTACTCTTATGGAGAAAAAAATAAATTTGGTTTTAAGATAATTTGATTAATACTGAACGAAATTATCTGAATAACAAACTTGACCGAGATTTTGACCTGTTAAGTTTTTCTGGAAAATTTTAAGTTTAACTGTGGAGGCATTCTCGAGTTATTGTGGTCACAGACACGCCAGTTGATTTGATTCTCTTACCAGTCTAAGCAGTGAAGTTGTGTATAAGGAAACTTTCACTTCGTTCAATTATCCAATAAAATATGATGTTATTTTTTATTTTGTCTCTGAAACAATTGTTTATATTGGGTTGAAAAATGATTTTTCTGGTATGAGATTCAGAGTGATTTTGTCACAATTAATAGTGCATTGCATTTGCGTTAATAGTGTTTTCTAAAATCCGCAGTAGATACAAAGTTCACATAAAACACAGATGACACAACACTACACCATTTTGTTGTTTTAAAATGGCGCAAATCCGAAACATAGTTAGCCTTAGTTATATTCCTCTTGCAACTGGTGACAGAGGTATTTGTATTTACCTGATATGTCTAATTGCAGTTTCAGGACTGAATACATGCATTTAGGAGAAGTTGTTTTCAATTTTGACATGTGTTGCAGAGCTGGGTCACTGAGCCTAGACAGTGCGGACACGAGGCCACTCGTCCTCAGGATAGGGAAGTGGGACCTGGACGACGCCCACAAGGACAAGACCAATAAACTGTACAGTCCTGACTTTAGGGTGAGTCAACAGCATTCAAGTTTGATCTCAAACTATCTAGCTCATGTCAGACTAAAGTGGTTGGTTTACGCTTGTTGGATACCGTAGCTTTGAAGCACAGCTTGTCAATAAGGTTGTGATTGTTGAGTACGAATTCGACTGTATTTGCTTATCTAGTAGCGTATTTCTATCTTTATATCTCATGGTTAATTATATTTATTAAAATTTGGTCTATGACTTAATACGTTTTTTTAAAGTGTTTATATGAATACACTTCTATCAAATCCCTAGATAGCCATAGGTTAGGTTAGGCACTGAAAAAGTTATATTTTGAGCGGATGCCCTTGGCCGGTGTGTTCTAGGGGGTTGTCATGGCCTGTGGGCGGGATCACTGACGGGTGTGTGTTAGTGAGAATGAGTAAAATTATTGACTGTTTCTGATAAAAACGTGTTAAGCTATTGTTATTACTACTATTATTATTATTGTATTATGCTGTAGAAGTATACATCTCCATTTGTATGCAGGTTAAGTGTAAAAAAGGGCCAATTGGTCCTAACTTTGCCTAATGAAATAAAGAGCTTTTAATTTCCTCATTAACCATTATAAAAGGGAAAAATTCATGTCAAATTGAAACTTATGCTGGGCCTGTTCAAAATCGCCTTTAAATATTTCACTGAGATCTTAACGCTTTTCAGGTTTCTTATGAATATATCAGTCTATCGTTTGGCTCTAAGGTTGAAATTCGTTCATACCTGCATATCTCTTGCTATTTTGTAGTTAGTTGACATATATCCGCTAAACAATTAGGTAACTTACATATTAATAGATTATGATTATTTATTAGTATTGTGTTAGGTGAGGGTGGCTCTAGGCCATGACGCAGAAAATACTTTTTACTTTTTTAGTATTGTATTGTTGTTGTGGGCCTTATTTCAGTGGATCATGATTGTGCAAACAAGTTAAAAGTTTTTGCAAAAGACTGAAACTTATAAAAAATGTTGGTGCAAGACGTGGAGAAAATTTTGCTATCCCCTCATCTTATGTTATTAATTTTTTGTGAGCGTTTTGCAGATATTTATTTATCACACAATTTATCCCCAAGAGCAGAATCATTTATTTGGTAATCAGGATTTTAATAAACTTGCTTTAAATCAGGGATGTGTCGGTTCTTAAAGTCGGTTGTCGGTTTTACCGTTTTTTTTTTTTTTTTACCGAATGGTCAAATGTTGGTTTCAGTTTTTCACTGCTCGTTTTGGAAATAAGCTTTATAATGTTGTACAAATATCGAATGACAAGCTGAATAATGTTTAACAAAATAAGTGGTTGAAATAAGACTCCTCCCAACAACTAATCACTTCCTTTCCAGTCCCAAAATAACTCTCAACCGAAAGTATAATTGACAGGAGTTCTATTTATGGATGTACGAGGAAAACAGATAAGTAAACAAAGCTAATAGTGGCCCGAATCCAACGACCCTACATTTTTTGTCCCATTCGTAATGGCTGGTCTATTGTTCGGTTTCCGGCCGAGGGTCCCGGTAATTTATTCAAGAGAAAACAGTTCCTCGTCCAAAATGCTAAAACCGAAATTAATTGTCGTACAAAAACAAATGACGGCTCATTTTTTTCGTCTGATTACCACAAATGAAATAAAATGTCAATCAAAGTTGTGTGACTTTCCGTTCAAGAGATATGGATAATATAATCACTGTTTATCAGTTTTATTGCTTTCCCGACTATTCAAACTTTTCTGTGTTGATTTCCTTCTTTCCTGACATTTTATTTCTTTCTATTCAAATTCACCACTTTCCCAAATTTGTCGACTGCTAGACATCTTAAAATTAATTGTTATTCAATTTATTTAAATTAGAAATTTAAAATTACAATTTATTTAAAAACGTTGATCTACAATCATTAAAAAATCATTTTTTTAACAAATTTTGCTTTATAATTTATATACAAAATTTCAAATCCTAAATTTAACATTACAAAGTAATTTTTATCGGTCAAGAATAGTAAGCCAAAGTGATTGTTTTATAACACAACAAACCAGTTTCAAAAAATATCATGGGAGATTTATGTAACTTAACACGTTCAAGGCTGTTAAACAAACATGTTTAAACATGAAAATCACATAAGTTTCAATGTTAATTAGAGGGTGGGAATTATCATCCACCGCATCCAACGTGTTAAAGCATAACAATTATATGAAAAATAAACATGCATTACAACTTATGTTTTTATTTTATTATTTACTTTCATAAGTTGATTTTACTTTATTAATGAAAAAGAAAAATAATCACCAACCGATTGTCTCTAATTTATTAAATAAAAATAAATTACTGACTAACTTATTGTCTTTAAATAATTGATTACTTTGCTATTTCAACTTATTATAAGAATCGATGGAATCGGAATCGAGAATCAGAACCGAAATCGGAATCGAACAAAATTTTAATTGACTCATCCCTAGTTTTAATCCCTAGGTGATTAATTAATTTTGTAACGGCCCATAATATATCAATTAAATTCATTTCATTTGTCTTCGATTTATTGCTTGTGACTTTTTAACCAACTCTCCTGCATAGTGTCTCTGCAGCAGTTTTTATGTAAACCAGTGAAACAAAGTATGAAATTGGGATTTATAGGTACCGGTGTATAATAAATTAGTTTTTTAGGCAGAATTTCAGAACAGGGTTTCTACAAAATTTCAATTTTCTATTTCCCAGACTTTTTCCCTGACCCTTCTATAAAACTCGCCTGACAAACTTTCGAAATACGTCTAGCATTTTTGCTTCATAAACAAGCATGTGGGCACAATTATTATATATTTAAAATGTAAAACATTATTTTCTATATCATGTATGTCATCAATGTAATTAAACCAATATTAAATAAATGTATCTCCAAAAACTCAATAATTGAGGATTACAATGTGTTAAGAATAAACTCCTTAGGAATCCTTAGATCATCAGCCAACCATTGGGACTCCACTTGAATAATACTGCTACAGCCTGGAGTAAAGCATCCCCTCTGTGTTTCATCATCGGGGATCATATTAAATAAAAAAGGCACCGAATTGTCATGTAAATTTTATAAGATACCTCGCAGGAAGTTATTCTTGTTATAATGCCCCTCATAGCCTATTTTGAGACTTAACAAAGATAACAAAATTAACTTTGCAAAGCAGTGTTAAGGTGGAATAGCAATCAATATTGTCTATAAGCTACAAATTTATTTTCATTTCTTCATTACGTGGGGTCGAGACATAACAAAATATTTAATCTCTGGGTTCCCTGACTTTCCATGACCGAATTTCCATTCCCTGACCTCCCCTGACCGTAGAAACCCTTGTAGAATCTAGGTAGAAACTTAAATTTAAAGTATGGACGAGACAGTTATTAGAGAAGTTCTTTGAAAAATAACTGAAACTGACTACCGTTTTTGTAAAAAAAACCTAACCAAAACGGAACCGATAAAAAATGCAACCGACCCATCCCTACTTTTAAATGGTTGTATGTAGTCTCGCAACCAATAAAAGTTAATATCCAACATTCCGTTAGGAAGGATTGAGGGTTTCAAATAAGAACATAGTAAAGTTAGGAAAAAATTATTCACAATATATAATTATGAAAACTATGATCTGTGCATAGGTAGGTGACACCTAAAAATGTTAAAAGTTGCTTTTATATAATTCACCAGATTTAATCAACCAGAGAGATATATGTTACTTTGTTTGGGTTACGTCAAGTTGTTTGCAGTAATCTCAGTCTTGCCGCTGATTGTGCCCATCCTTGGAAAATATAATGATGTAGCGGCTGTCAAATGAGGAAATATACCGAATTTGTACTAACATTATTTTTGAGATACCCGTTTTTTCACTAAACGCACTCCGAAGAATGTGAATTCGTGATCGCGACTCTTTTCTTCACAGTGCCTTACATTGTTATTGTGCGATACATCGATACTCCAATCAGCGCCATATGATTCTAAATGGAATTTGTAATTGAATGATGTATCGGGAGTAATCCTTTGGTGTTTGTTGCGATTGTGATAACCGATTACAAAATGTTGCGGCTTCCCATTGTTGGGTCTGTGTGTGTCGCAGGTGAGTCTGGTGATGGAGAGGATGCCCGGGGAGCCTGGCGCAGCGCCCTGGTTGCCCCCCACGACCCAGCTGCAGGAGACGCCCAGCGAGAGCTCCGAGGCCGAGTCGAGCGACGCCTCGTCACCCGAGGAGGACGAGGAGGGCTGGGAGTCTGGTCAGTACAACCGCCTAATGCCCTTCTATTGTGTAAACTGTGCTGTCTGGTGTCAGGGGGAATTACACATACTTACACATATTACGTAACACACGGGGGGAGAGGGTTCGGAATAGCGTTATATCGGGGTGGGGGTCTGGCTCAGCGTTATGTAACTCACACATTTTAAATACCTATGATAAATGTTAGGAGTTTATTTTTAACTTTTAGTTTCATGATAAGATTAATGTGTTTCTTGTTGTTTAATGTTTTACTAAAATGTTGTTTTTAATTTACGACTTTTATTTGTTACGTTTTAGCTGGGATATCTTTATTTCCTTGCCTGAATCTCAAAAATTTTACTTGAAGAAAGGTAAAGAAAGTAAGTGTTACTTCTATGTTGTCGTTTGCCTCATACCTTATCATTATCGTTTTACTGTTTTGAGCTCTTTAAGGGTTTGTTATAATATAATTTTACGTCTGTTAAAAGAACATGATTTGTTTAAAAAAAAAAAAAAATAGTATCCATTAATAAAATCTTTGCAAAATCATGATTTGTACACAATTTTAGCTTTTTAACATTACTATTATTATTATGTAACATATGAGAGGGAGGGATCATCATGCTCAGGACTCAGGAGTTATGGTGTGTTATGTGGTGGAGGGAGGGGGTCTGAAATGATGAAAAATTGTGTTACGTAATATGTGTTTTGAAATATACAAAAAAATAAGAAAGTAAAAGGTTTTAATAGGTTGCACTTACAGTGTCATAAACAAAACAGCTAACATATTTTTAGTTGCGTTTTTGTTATAAAGATTGCAAAGTATAATTCAATCAGTTTTACATCGTCGTTTGTGTTACTATCAGATAACTATGAAGCTTGTTTGACATGTTTACCTGTTAAAACTGAAAGATCATAATAAATGAGATGTCAAGGGATCCCCTCAACAAATTTAATCTGAACTACTTTTAATTATCAATTGCAAGTAAAGCTATTTTTTCGAAGCGTATAAATTATTATTATGATTTTAGATTTTTTTGCCCGTAGAGCACTGTATTTTGTATGGATTTAGTTTTTTACTTCAGATTATCTTTACTTCTAGGCCTTCTAGCGCCCCTTCCTTTTAAATGTGTTGTTAAACAGAAACAGGTTCAAAGGAAACGTATAAGCCTTGCTGAAGAATTTAATACTGTGTTGTATATAATGAATGTTTGCCAAATTAATTACTCCGTCATTTCATTTTTCTATGACTACATCTAAAGTCAGGTGTTAAACTAACTACAGAGCACTATGCAACAATTTATTTTAAGTGTAATCAGTTTTGTGTAATAGTTTACACAAACAATTTTACAACAGATATTAATACGATAATTTATGTAAGTGTGTAAGAGCACACATACAAATTGTACAAATTGTGGTTAAATTGTATATAACCGATTAGGTCATGAGTATTTTTAAAATACTACACTCCCATATAGGCATATAATATTGTAATAATTAAATTATTTAGTATAATTAGTAAAACCCAAATATCGCAAAAGGGATCAATCAATCAAAAATTCTTTATTTATGAATCATGTACATCAGTACAAAAAAAGTGTCAATGGATAGTTGTGACAATTCTGGATAGTTGATGATGTTTGAGCGGTTTCGGTTGGGATTTACCGGGCCATAACATAAATATAGCTTAATGCATGCTTACTAACGTTTGTTCTTATCTGTTAATCTGTTACTTAATTATCTAAACTAATGGACCTCGGGGAAGTTTGAATACAATTTAGACAATCAAACCCAAAACCTAGTGACAGACTGTTTGAACCCCATGATAACTTTCTGACAAGATTGCAGAAAGCTGTCATGGCAGTTCTTCAAACTTTTTGTCACTCGAGGCTAATGATTCATGACTACAACTCAGTTGACGCGTTGGCTGCTGCGGACCGATCGGGGCTTTTGCTCAACATAGAAACTTATGCAAACTTCATGTTTAAACATGTTTGCAGCAGCGAAAGTGTTAAGCAATACTAACTAAAACAGTTTAACATCAAAGTCCTAAGCTTGTGGAGTGGTTGAAAAATGCTTATAAGAGAAACCGATCCAAACCCGTCAACTTTAGTAGGCTCCTTGGAAATCGAACTCGTGACCCTATGCTAGCGAAAGCCCGAACATTTAACTCTAATAAAAAGTTCTTCCGATAGAGTAAGGACGGGTAAAAGTATCAAACCATCTGTTGAGATGTGCGAAACTTGGAACTCGGCCATTCTGTCAGCTTCCACCCGTGCCATCCACGGATCGTCTGCCCCCCCCCCCCTTCAACTGAAGTAGCTTGTACTGAGGTTGAACTCTCATTAGCTGCATATGTTAACCTCCGACTGAGACAGGATCAACCTTGCTCCAAGGTGCTGCCACCGATCAGACCAACAGCTGTGGTCTTTAAAGCCTACACATGAATATAAGAGGCGTAAGAAAACTGAAGTAGAACTTTGTAAATTACATAAAAAGTCGAAAATACGATGTAAAATATCTGGAGAAAATTGTTAATGCCCGTCAGTGGTTTAAGTAACTAGTAAACACTACTTTTCATATTTCTGCCTCTAATCTTATAGCTAGAATATAAAATAAACTAAAATATACTTTGGAATGAGGTACTTGAATTTCTTATGATTGTGAATCTAGGTTTAAATTTAAGTGTGGTTAAAAAATTCAGCTTAAAAGTTGGATCAGATTTGTTTGTTTGAATCTCAAACCCAAGAATAAGCTTGGAAGGTGACTTGTAACTTTTGTTCATAATAATACTCTAAATATGTACAGTGAGATTTCTTAGCATTTTGGTTTGGTGTTTAGGCTAACGGCTGGTGGGGCGTAGTGAAGGTCAGTAAGTGCATTGTTTGCGCTTGAAGCAAGCTTTTATAATGTTAGTAGCCAGCATTGAACCGCTCGCTAGCTTGTACAAAATGTTTGAGGCAATTTGGCTTAGTTTCCTCCATATCATTTTGTATAACACCAACAATAATTAACAGAGGTGTTTGATTACATTTTAATTTTACGATACCGGAAACTTCTTAGGGATCTTGTCAGTCCATGGCATTGAATGCTTTGAGTGGTTTGGGCTTAAAGATGTATTGTTGAAGTTAAAAAATATGTGCATTATTACTTTTAATGCATTACATTAGTTTGGTTCGAGGAATAATTTATTAGGGAATACAAACAGACACAAATTTGTTTGTATTTAAAATCATTTAATTTTGTGTAGGGAGGTTATGAAACCAATTTTAAGTGAGTTTAGTAAAGATTATTTCCTTTACGTGATAATTTGTTGGTTTAGTGGTTCCCAATCTTTTCTAGGTCCATTGATTGAAAAAATATATTCGCGGCCCTCAATAATTTATAAACACCCCTTACAATTTGCTCTAGCTAAACCACATTCTCATAAATATCTTTTATATTATGTTGATCATGTTTATTTTGTGTTAGACATACCAACGACTTAACACGCAAAAACTTTTGATAAGGTATAAGTAAAATTTAGAAAAATAGTGTATTCCTGATTTTGTTTTTTACAAACATAATATGTTTAGCTAAGGAGAAGGCATCTTAAATAAAATAAAACTTTAACTGTAAATTAACAAAATAACATCCAACATATTTATAAATAGATGTTTCATTTTGTACAGGGAAACATAGAACATAGACAGATAATTTGAATCACTTTTATCTAAAGAAACATCACTTGAGATTTTATTTAGACATTAACTTGGTTTTAACATCAACTAGTATGGGAATTCTGTATCAGTCGGTTAAATGTTTGCATTCGATGCAGATCAATTTTGTTAAGGGGTTAAAGCTCACTGCATCCTTCAAACTTTTGATTGTGGTGCAAGATACATAAGTGTTATGGGTTTCAGACGACCTTGCTAAGTTTTAATGCTACACAATAGTTGGTAAATCACATTTTCGGTGTGTTAAGTTGATTTAAAATCTTGCTGTAAACTTTATGAAACTTTTAACCCTTAACCCTTTCCCAAGCAGTGACTGCTGGGCAAAGCCCTACTGTTTGAGTAAAAGATAGATTTAGAAATATTTCGTTCTACTTCTATTTTATGGTTAAGGTAAATTATTTTCACTTTGATGATAAAAATAATTGTTAAGTTTTAAGACCAAGATTAGCACGATATATATATATATATATATATGTAGGTATGTCAATCTGAAACGTCATTTTGAAAAAAATAACACAACTCAGTCTAATGCACAAAAAACATAATTAGCTTGTACCTCACACAACATCATGTAAATGCTGGCTGAACAAACTGTCTGCGCACGAGACAATAACAAAGGATTGCATCAGCCATCCAGTCAACGGTGTTGCCAACTCACCGAACGGAAATGTACTGCCTAAATAAACTAAAAATTAGACTAATGTAACTGTAAATAACACAGAAACGACTTTACAATGCCTAAATTGTATTAACATATTTGGTGTATATATACACCATGATAATATAATATACAAATTTATAATATTCAATGCTCACAAATGAATATTGTCGTTAGCGTCTATGTACGTCCAACAATTGGGAAGGGTTAAATAGAAGATTTACACGACATTTTGCGAATGATATTCCGAGCCTGTTCTCAGAAATCATCAAAAGTCGTGTCACTAATGGTAGATAGGAACAATTTTGATCGTTCGCAAGATTTGCATGAATCTACTTAGAATCGGTCCGGGGAACCTCAAGTTAAGCACTGATGTTAGACTCTTCTCTACCGTTTACTGAGTTATAGTTGGACATTGATCGTGTTCATATTTATTGGGTCGTTGCGCTATTCTACATTTTTGCATGCACTATTATTACAATCCTTAACTTTAGTCGTGACCCACCTAGTCACAAGCCACAGGTTGAAAGCCACTGTCTCAGATAATTTTTTGTTCAGAACTTTTAGTCGCTAACATTTTATTACAATTAATTTTAGATAGAGCAGTACATTATCACTGGGTTTTGCAATCCCAACGATTTTTCACACATTTATTTTATGATTATTAATATTACTTCGTAGAGTTTTTTATTATTACTCTTACTAATCAAGGAAGTAGGAACTATCAGTATCATTTGAATTATATCAAGACTGAGTTTTTTAAACTAAATTATCCTTATGTGTCAAAGTAATAACAGAAGTAGTGATGAGTCGATACTGAAATTTATCGATTCTTGATACCGATACCATCGATACCTACGATTTTTCAGTACCTATAGTTGTTAAAACTATTATTAAAAACATTTACAAATTTATGTTACCATTTAAAATTATTTAGTAGAATTTTGTAGTTAATTATTAAACAAATTTTTTAATGCAATTTGTTACATAATTTAATATTAATTTCACTAGTTTGCTATAGTAATGTAGACAAACAAAAACTATATATTATAAATTCATAATGGAGAAAAACTTGGTTGTAAGATAATGACTCACAGAAATAATTTTAGTTAGCCGACTGATTTATTGCTTTCAACCGGACCCCACCCCTCTTTCTTCTTTATCTCCAAGGTAAAATTGTTTGCCGCCGACCCTAACGCTCCCCGTGCCTTTTGTAGCGCGGGTAAATGGCGGGAGTATATCTTCCCGCGCAATTCGTAGCGCGGGTAAACGGCAGGGGTATCGATGGTATCGGTATCGACATTGAACGAATGAATCTCGATACCGATACCAATGTCCAAGAATCGGTGGTATCAAGAATCGGTATCAAGAATCGACTCATCCCTAAACAGAAGGTAATTAACTATAAGTTTTGTAAATTAATTAAATTACTAAGTAAATAAGTCTTTATTCAGCCTTTCAATACAACATTTATTATAGGCTACGTCAACAAGCAAAACAAATCACAAATGTTGTGCAGAAGAATGAGTGCAGAACTGAAATGTTATAATACTTTGTTTAATCAGTGGAATGGATGAACTGCAACAGCATAATAATATCATCACAAGAGGGCAAGAAGCTCAAAAATCTTGGTTGCCCATCATTGAAGACTTAAAACCTGTCACAGCTACGTTTACTTGTATCTTATTTTAGATTAGACTAGACTTTCCTATGCGCATCCTGTTTAGAGAAGCGAGAATATTAAATAGTTAAATAATAAACAAAACAATGGCAGTCTGTAGTTCCTTATAACAGCTGGGTAAATTTGATTAAATTAATAAAAAAACACGTGACATAAACCAAGTAAAACTCACCTCTACATCAATAACATGGGACTTGGAAGTGCCGTGGGGCAGAGCTCCGAGGCCTACATCTAAAATCTAAAGCCAGTTTGTACATCTGCACACCTAGACACACGTTTTAGTGTATAATATGTGGGAGTAGATCTTAAAACAAAGCCTTATTGTTTTCAAAGTTTGCAAGTAGTGTATTAATAATATATATTACAATAACCATTGCAGTATTAGTTTTAAGTTAATATACAAATTAAAACTTCATAATTCTGTAATGAATAAATAGGCATAGTCGTGTCCGTTCCAATTTTCATCGGTTCAGTTGCGGTTTGGGTTTTCATTTTTGGGTGTTGGTTCTCGGTTATTGGTACTAAGTAATTTTTACGATAATTATTTTGAAAATCAGTTTTCAATAAGACTACCTTCATGTTAAGTACATTTATGTAACGCTTGATAAAATACATAAATATTGATAAACTGTAGTTCAGTAGCAGTTTTAGCTGTACCTGGTTTTTTTTCAGGCTGCCACACAATATACGTTACAGTTCGGTTAGATCATCATTTAAGCCTGATATCATGTGATTTGATCATCTATTATGGTGATGATTCAAGAACCCGTCTTTTACGGCATATTTAGTACCGTATGTACAATCATCATTTACGGATAGATTTGATTGTCATTTATAGCCGTTATTATATGGTGCAATCGTCAACTATGGTCCATTTTACGTGATGCGATCATCATTTACGGTTGATAAGATGCGGTCCGGTCATCATTAAAAGGCAATGTTAATACTCAATACTCAATTTATTGCCAGTAAGTAATACAATGTGTGGATTACATCTTCCAGCTCGTCATATAACATTAAGTAATACAATTGAAACATATCATTATCAAAAAAAGAAACTCAAATAAAATAATTTCTAAAACTTATGTTTTGCAATTGTCAACATTTTACCAACCTAGTCCATTGATTGTTCCGAGCAATGTTTCTAGTTTTTGGTCACGACAAATAAATTGTCCCCTATATATATTTCTAAAACTAACCAGTAATTTCTATTGCAGTCAATATTTTTAGACGCAAGGTTAGAAAACATACATAGGATGGTAGGGCATTTTTTAAGTCTAAAATATTTAAAATTAATCTTTAAAGTTTACATCGCTAAAGCATACTCTTTGATAGTGTAGATATTTCATCGTAGTAGTGACAGGTTTTATTTGACTTTCTTCTCTATGACTCCCAGGTTTGAACCAGGTTCTTGCCCTCTCACACATTGACACTGGCTGTCGTCAGTGGGTGATCCAATAGTGTTAGTCATCTTTGATTGATAGTACACGCAACACACAGGGCCTAGGGCTCATATGTTTCGGTTGTGTGCAGTGGCTGCGTCTGAGAGCAGAGTTGGAAGGTATCGTCTGCTTTCCGACCCTGACTTCAGGCATGAGGAAATCTTTCATTCGTGATAAATCTAACCATTACAGAATAAACCTAGTGGTAAGCATTGCCGACTGTTTATTTTCCGCTTTCGCACCCACACTCCTGGACATCTCACCGCTTTCTCACCCCCATGTTTGTTTGCTGTGTCTTGGTAACTAACAAGTGGTAATGGCATGCGTTTTGTTGGTTTTTCAAATT